>CM033475.1:60729948-61329948 GCA_019447015.1 Hymenochirus boettgeri | reverse complement strand
ATGTCCCCACGCAAACGTCGCTTCTCCAATGTAAACAGCCCTAACTTGTCTAATCTGCCTGCATAGTCAAGCCCCTCCATTCCCCTTATTAATTTAGTTGCCCTTCTCTGAACTGCCTCAATTTCCAAGATGTCCCTTTTGTATATGGGATTCCAAAACTGCACCGCATATTCCAAATAAGGCCTTACCAGTGCCTTGTAAAGAGGGAGAATAATATTTTTCTCTCTTGAATCTATTCCCCTTTTTATACAAGACAATATCTTGCTAGCTCTAGCTGTTGCTACCTGGCATTGTTTGCTATAGCTAAGTCTGTTATCTACCAGAACCCCCAAATCTTTTTCCATTACAGATGCACTTAACACAGAGTTATTTATGGTGTAGGTGGCACAGGGATTATTAAATCCCGAATGCATCAACTTACATTTATCAACATTGAATCTCATCTGCCATTTTACTGCCCATTTTGATAATCTATCTAGGTCTGCTTGCAGCACTTGCACATCATTGGAAGTTTCCAAAGCTCTGCATAGTTTAGTGTCATCAGCAAACACAGAGACCTTGCTCTCAATGCAGCCTTATAAGTCATTTATAAACAGATTAAACAGAAGCGGCCCCAGTACAGAACCCTGAGGCACTCTGCTTAGAACTTTAGCCCACATAGATGTAGCTCCATTAACCACCACTCTCTGTTTGAGGTCCAATAACCAGTTCTCTATCCATGAACAAATGTTTTCTTCAAGGCCAACAGTCCTCAGTTTATACATTAGTCGCCACACAGTATCAAAAGCTTTTGCAAAATCCAAATATACCACATCCACTGCTGTGCCTGAATCTAACTTCTTACTCACTTCTTCATAAAAACCAATTAAATTTGTCTGGCATGATCTATTTCTCATAAATACATGCTGACTACTACTTATAAGATGATCTCTGGAGACAAAGTCAAGGATATGATCCCTTAACAAAGTTTCCATCACTTTCCCTACCACTGATGTTAGGCTTACAGGTCTATAGTTACCAGGCTGTGAATGACTACCTTTTTTGAATATTGGTATTACATTGGCTTTTTTCCAATCCAGCAGCACATCCCCAGACAAAGGAGAATCTGAAAAGATGAGAAACAATGGTCTAGATAGAACTGAACTAAGCTCTTTTAAAATCCGAGGATGCAATCCATCTGGTCCTGGCGCTTTATTGATATTAACTTTGTCTAATTGTTTCCGTACCATATCCTCTGTTAGCCAATGTGAATACTCATCATTTCTTCCCTGCATATTATTACAATCCCTACTGTAAGGACAAGGATTCTCAACAGTAAAAACAGATGTAAAAAAACAGTTTAGCAGATTAGCCTTTTCGGCATCCTCTACAACTACCTCAGCCCCATTATTTAATGGTCCCACATTCTCAGTCCTCATCTTTTTACCATTTTGGGGTTGGACTTGCTTTGTTTGGCAATCCATATTTCATTTTCTATTTTAGCTAGTTTAATTGCTTTCTTGCACTCTTTATTACAGCTTTTGTACTCCCTGTAAGCCTGTTCTGTGCCTTCTGTTTTCAAAATTTTAAAAGCCTTTTTCTTTTTTTCCATTTCCCTTTTTACCTGAGCATTAAGCCATGCAGGAGTGGACCTCATTTTTTTACACTTGTTACCTAAAGGTACAGATTTAGAAATGTAATAGTTTAATATCCCTTTAAAAGTGGTCCACATCTGCTCAGTATCTTTACCTAGAAACAGTTCCCCCAGTCTATAAGCAGGAGCGATTCCTTTAACAGCATAAAATTAGCTTTCCTAAAGTTAAAAGTTTTTGTTAAGCCAGTGCACTTTAGTTTTTTGCAACCTATATTAAATGACACTATATCATGGTCACTTTTCCCTAAGCTTCCCATTACCCTCATCTCCAAAATGAGCTCAGGGTTATTAACAGTTCCCCCAGTCTATAAGCAGGAGCGGTTCCTTTAACAGCATAAAATTAGCTTTCCTAAAGTTAAAAGTTTTTGTTAAGCCAGTGCACTTTAGTTTTTTGCAACCTATATTAAATGACGCTATATCATGGTCACTTTTCCCTAAGCTTCCCATTACCCTCATCTCCAAAATGAGCTCAGGGTTATTAGATATCACCAGATCCAACAACGCATTCTGTCTAGTAGGAACCTCTACCATCTGTGAAAGAAAATGCTCATATAGGAAATTTAAGAACTTTTTACCTTTTGAGGTGCTGGCAGTTCCCTTACTCCAATCTATGTCAGGGTAGTTAAAATCCCCCATAACCAGAACATGCCCCATACCAGCAACATTCGCCAACTGCATATGGAGATTCATTTCCACCACTTCCCCGGCATTTGGCGGCTTATAACATACTCCAACAATTAATTTACCTACCTTCTTGCTTCCTGTACACAGTTCCACCCATAATGTTTCTGCCATATCATGTACTCCCCCATCTATTCCATCTTTTAAATTTGGCTTCCATTCCTGTTTAACATACATACATACTCCTCCTCCTTTCTTATTAACTCTGTCATGTCTAAATAAGGAGTATCCTTCAATATTTACTGACCAGTCATGTGAATCATTAAGCCATGATTCTGCTATACCAATCACATCATACCTTTCCTTTAGAGCTTTTATTTCAAGTTCACCGTTTTTTCCAGCCAGACTTCTTGCATTTGTAAACATACATTTTAGATTATCAATTGATTTACTTCCATACATGGTCGTACATGCCTCCTTATCCTCTATGCCCCCCCTCCCCCTTCTCCTCCCTCCATTGTGTTAATAGCCCCCTGATCCCTAACTTCTCTATCTACCCCTGTGTATTTCAACGTTCCCCCCCCATACCTAGTTTAAAATCTTCTCCAACCCCCTAGCCATCTTCTCCCCCAAAACAGCTGCACCATCACCATTGAGATGCAATCCGTCTGTACTAAAGAGCCTGTAGCCAACAGAAAAATCAGCCCAGTTCTCTAAAAACACAAACCCTATCTCCTTACACCACTCCCTTAGCCACGCATTTATACTCCTGAGCTCCCGTTGTCTCCCTAACGTAGCACGTGGCTGCAGTAGTATTTCTGAAATCACTACCCTTGATGTCCTTGCTTTTAACTTGGCCCCTAATTCTCGGAAATCATTTAAGGACCTCACCTCACCCTAACTTTGTCATTGGCACCAATGTGAACCAAGACCACTGGGACACTCCCAGCCCCACCCAATAATCTGTCTACACGATCCACCACATGTCGAACCCTAGCACCAGGCAGACAACACACTGTTCGGCATGTAGGGTCTTGGCAACAGATTACTCTATCTACCCTTCTAATAATGGAGTCCCCTACCACTACCACCTGCCTATCCTTCCTAACCCCCAGTTCTCCCTCCCTTGTATTGGAGATGGCCGTCCCCTGGGTGCTCAAGGGAAAGGCCCGCTCCATACATGCTGCTTCCGAGCCATCATCCTCCACATCTTCACCTAAAATGGCAAATCTGTTGGGATCGACCAGCTGGGAAGAAGCGTCCCTATCCTTCTGTCCCCTACTTTTCCCTGGTGACCCTTACAAATCTATCTTCCTTCTCCACCTTATCTGCCCCATGTCCACCCTCCAGTTTACTGGCCCCTGCCAGTACCTGCATTTCCCCCAGATTTGCCAAACCCTACATTAAAGTTATACTTCAGATTATTCAATAAAAGGTTCAATATTTTCTGCTTAAGCTGTTAAATTGCCTCAACCAATCAGATGTCCCTTTATACTGATGTAATACAGTTAGAAACGATTTGCTAACATCTGATTGGTTGGTATAAAATAATAACATAGTCAATATATTGCACCATAGTGGATTTAAGTTTAACAAGAAAGTGAAATCAGCCCAGTTCTCTAAAAACCCAAACCCTATCTCCTTACACCACTCCCTTAGCCACGCATTTATACTCCTGAGCTCCCGTTGTCTCCCTAACGTAGCACGTGGCTGCAGTAGTATTTCTGAAATCACTACCCTTGATGTCCTTGCTTTTAACTTGGCCCCTAATTCTCGGAAATCATTTTTAAGGACCTCACCTCCACCTCTAACTTTGTCATTGGCACCAATGTGAACCAAGACCACTGGGACACTCCCAGCCCCACCCAATAATCTGTCTACACGATCCACCACATGTCGAACCCTAGCACCAGGCAGACAACACACTGTTCGGCATGTAGGGTCTTGGCAACAGATTACTCTATCTACCCTTCTAATAATGGAGTCCCCTACCACTACCACCTGCCTATCCTTCCTAACCCCCAGTTCTCCCTCCCTTGTATTGGAGATGGCCGTCCCCTGGGTGCTTAAGCTGTTAAATTGCCTCAACCAATCAGATGTCCCTTTATACTGATGTAATACAGTTAGAAACGATTTGCTAACATCTGATTGGTTGGTATAAAATAATAACATAGTCAATATATTGCACCATAGTGGATTTAAGTTTAACAAGAAAGTGAAATTGTCTTAAAAAGCAGCGTTACCTTCATTTTGCGTTGAAAAATGCTGTTATCTTTCAATCTCATTGAATCTATCAAAGACTGTGGAATTGAGAAAGCACAAAATTAGATTCATATTTGGCAAAATACTAATACTTACCTGGTGGTATTCTGTGACACACATATAGACATGATTGAGATAGAAGTTAAATGTTTTAAACTAAATTTTTGGACCTAACAAAAGGAAGTTTCTTGTGAGTGAAACGAACTAGAGTGAAACATGTCCCTTTCTCTTAAGGACCTTGATCTCAAGGACATAGAAAAAGAAGGACATTTAATCATTTCATGGTTGTATGCTGTGTGTGAAACTTTGAAAATAAGTTTGAAAATAAGGATTGTTTGTGCTGTGTTAAGGACTGTGTGTGCAGTAAGCAGATTAATCTTTCCTCTTCCAGTTAAAGGGGTGCGCTGGGCTTCTATATTCTAGTATTGCACCTGTTGTAATCACAAAACAGGTTGTGAAAGGGTTAATAAGTGTTTTGTTTTTTCCCCTCTCTTCCTGGCTCTTGCACTAATTGGTGTGGGGGTTGGGGCCTATTAGTTAAATAGGATTCACATTGGTTGTACCTGTGGTTTGGACCTAACAAAAGGAAGTTTCCTGTGAGTAAACCGAACTAGAGTGAAAGTGTCCCTTTCTCTTAAGGATCTTGATCTCAAGGACATAGAAAAAGGACACTGAAACAAGAAGGGCAATTAAACAAGGTTTGTGCGTCACTGTGCTGGTGTGGTGTATTAGAAGGGACAGTTTTGTCGGTACCTGCCACATGTATAGGAACCTGGAGCAGACGTTCCAGGGAACCTATGTCTGTGTCAGGTGTGAGTGGGTTGCCCGTTTGGAAGCTGAAGTGGAGAGTCTTAAGGGGGCAGCTTGCAGCATTGCAGAGATTGGCAGAACTGGGGGTTCAGCAGGCACTAGCTGGGGCCAGTATAGAGGTGGGTTGAAGTGGGTCTGGGAAGGTTGAGGGGGAGGTAGTTTTGTTAGGGTTACTAGGGGAAGTGGGGGGTCGGAAAAGTAGGGTGGCTTCTTCCCAGATTGCCCATCCCAACAGATTTGTCGCCTTAGGTAATGAAGTGGAGGACACCTCTGAATTAGCGTGTATGGAGGGGGCTAGTCCCTTGAGCACCCAGGGGACTGCCATCTCTGATACAAGGGAGGCGGAACGAAGGATCAGGAATGCAAGGTAGGTGGTAGTAGTAGGGGACTCCAAGGTAGATAGGATAATCTGCCACCAAGACTCTACATGCTGAACTGTGTATTGCCTGCCTGGTGCCAGGGTTCGGCATGTGGTGGATCGTGACAGATTATTGGGTGGGGCCAGGTGTGACCCAGCGGTCTTGGTTCACATTGGTACCAATGACAAAGTTAGAGGAGGAGGTGAGGTACATAAACATGATTTCCGAGAGCTAGGGGCCAAATTAAAAGCAAGGACCTCCATGGTAGTGTTTTCAGAAATACTACCGCAGCCACTTGCTAAGCCAGGGAGACAGCAGGAGCTTAGGAGTATTAAGAGAGTGGTGTAAGGAAGAAGGGTTTGGGTTTATTGAGAACTGGGCAGACTTTGCTGTCGGCTACAGGCTCTTTAGTAGGGATAGGTTGCACCTCACTAATGGCGGTGCAGCTGTTTTAGGGGAGAAGATGACTAGAGGGTTGGAGGAGATTTTAAACTAGGTTGAGGGGGAGGGTATTAGCAGTCTCACTGGGATAGATAGCCCAGGAGGAAAGCATGGTGTAGGTAGGTCAGTGGTGGGCGGAAAGGGGGTGGGGCTAGCATAGGGGATGGGGAGGCATGTGTATTAAAGTGTACGAATAAATTACAGGATCATAATCTAAAATGTATGTTTGCAAATGCGAGAAGCCTGGCTGACAAAATGGGTGCATTGGAAATTATGGCATTGAATGAAAAGTATGATGTACTAGGTATAGCAGAAATGTGGTTGAACAGTTCTCACGACTGGGCTGTAAATTTAGAAGGATATGCCTTGTTTAGGCAGGACAGAGAAAAAAGGAAAGGGGGAGGAGTATGTGTTTATGTTAAAAAAAATTGAAAAAAAAAAAAAATTAAAAGAAGTGATCCATAGCGATATGGATGTTAAAGTGGAGGCAATATGGGTAGAATTAGGCAACAGGAAAGGGGGTAATGTCATTGTTGGTGTCTGCTATAAGCCGCCAAATGCTAGCAGAGAGGAGGTGAGTCAGCTTCATATGCAGTTGGCAAGGGCTGCAAGTTTTGGGAGTGTGCTTATTATGGGAGACTTTAATTGCCCTGACATTGATTGGTGTAGTGGAACTGCCATCACAGAAAAAGGCGATGAGTTCCTGAATTTGCTGCAGGATAATTTTCTCTCACTGGTGGTTGAGGTTCCTACTAGAAAAGGAGCTCTGTTGGATCTGGTAATATCTAACATCGTGGAGCGCATTATAGATATAAAGGTAACTGGAGGCTTAGGGAATAGTGACCATGAAATAGTGTCATTTGGACTTTGTTAACCCAGCACACTTTTCCTTTTAATAACAAAGACTTAATTTCGGGAAGGCAAATTTTCCCAGGTTAAAAGCAGCTCTTCAGAATGTCAACTGGGATAATGTATTATCAGGTAAATCTACTGAACAGAAGTGGACTGTGTTTAAGGGGATTTTAAGCCAGTTCACATCTAAAATGAAGTTAGGATAGCTGATCAAAGCATCACTAAGCCTAAATATTTTTTAAAGTATATTAATAGTAAGAAGATGAGGACTGAGGATGTGGCACCATTAATTAATGGGGATAAGTTAGTTACGGAGAATGGCGATAAAGCAAATGTCTTGAATATTTTTTTTCCCTCTGTATACACTATAGAAGATCCAAGTACAGATATCATAGAGTATAGTAGCAATAATGGTATAAAAGATTCAAGTGCACTTTGGTTAACCGAGGATATGGTACAGAAAGAACTAAATAAGGTTAATATTAATAAATCTCCTGGACCGGATAAAATACATCCTCGGGTACTTAGGGAGCTAAGTTCAGTTATATCTAAGCCATTGTTTCTTATTTTTGCAGATTCCCTCATGTAAGTTTAACTTCAGTGGTGGGGAAGATACTGAAAAGTTTAATAAGGGAACATGTTCTAGAGTATGTTTCAAGTACTGACATTATAAGTAGTAACCAGCATGGATTTAGGAGGAATAGATCTTGTCAAACTAACTTACTTGGCTTTTATGAGTAAGTTAGTAGAAATTTACAGGAAGATTCAATAAAAGGTCTTATCGTTTAAAATGGTGCTAATCTTGCCACAACCAATCAGATCTTATTTAACATTTGAAAGCTAACATGTGATTGGTTGGGGTAAAATTAGCACCATTTCAAACAATAAGAACTTTTACTGAATAACCCTGTTAGACTCTGGTATAGCAGTAGATGTAGTTTACTTGGATTTTGCAAAGGCTTTTGATACAGTCTCCCATAGGCGACTAATGTATAAGCTCAGGTCTGTTGGGGAGTAATTTGTACATGGATAGAAAATTGGTTAATGAATAGAATGCAGAGAGTAGTTGTTAATGGGGCTTCATCATTATGGACTAAAGTGCTAAGTGGGGTGTTGGGGCCACTTCTATTTAATCTATTTATTAATGATTTGGAAGTGGGTATTGTCAGCAAGGTTTCTGTGTTTGCTGAAGACACAAAACATTGTCGACCATTAAAAACTTCAGAGGATGTGCAATTGTTGCAGGGGGATCTAGATAGATTGTCACATTGGGCTGCTAAGGGGCAGATGAGATTAAATGTAAGGTGATGCATTTTGGACTTAAAAATCCTTATGCTGCTTATACTATAAATGGCTCTGTTGTTAAGTGAATCCCTGTTGGAAAGGGATCTTGGAGTTTTGGTGGATAACAAACTTAAAGGTAGCAAGCAGTGCCATGTGGCAACAGCCAGAGCCAGCATGGTATTGTCTTGTATAAAGAGAGGTATGGATTTAAGGGAGGAAAATGTTATTCTCCCTCTTTACAAAGCATTGGTAAGGCCTCATTTCGAATATGCAGTGCAATTTTGGAATCCTGTGTACAAAAAGGGCATCTTTGAAATGGAAAGGGTTCAGAGAAGGGCAGCTAAATTAATAAGGGGATTGGGGGAGCTTAAATATGAAGAGAGACTGGAAAAGTTACAATTATGTACTCTGGAGAAAAGGTGCTTGCGTGGGGATATGATTACTGTGTATAAATACATTAACGGACCATACAATAAACTATCTGGGGCATTGTTCACCAATAGAGCATGTCAGAGGACATGTGGCCATCCCTTAAGACTTGAAGAAAAAAGGTTTAGGTATCAAGGTCTGAAAGGGTTTTTCACTGTGAGAACGGTAAAGCTATGGAACTGTCTTCCAGTGGACGTTGTTACGGCAGGTTCATTGGTCAGTTTAAAAAAAAAGCTGGATGAGTTTCTGCAAACAAGGAATATTGCAAGTTACTGGTATTGATACATAAAGTAGAGTTGATCCAGGGAAATGTCCGATTGCCACTTGGAGTCAGGAAGGAATTTTTTTCCCCTTCTTAAATTTGGTGGGTTTTTTTTGCCTTCCTCTGGATCAACAGTTAGGCAGAAAATAAGGATATTGCTAGATGGGTTGAACTGGATGGACGTATGTCTTTATTCAACCTCAAATACTATACTATACTATACTAATTGAATACAACAGATATACCATGACCTGGATGAATGAGAACCTCCACAAGCAGTCTAAAGGATTGTGACACCTCTTACCCCAGACTAGATACAATGCATATCCCTGCTTGGTGTCTATTTGTCTTTTGTACTAAAAGGTCACTTCCTGAATTCAATTTAGTCATTTTTACCCAAGGCACAGAAAACGCTTGTTACAATTTCTTTAAGTATTTATTCTAATTTTTCTCTTTTACTTCTTCATGAATAGTTTAATATAATTTGATAGCGAGTACTTGTGTATAATGAAAACCCATTTCTCATTTGGCGTATTGAGGCATATGTGATGAAAGAATTAGGGTCACTTCTAGATTTAAATTACAGAAGTAGCTGGGTAAATGAACTCTAGGGCTCTGTAGAAAATTAAATCAAAGTGAATCATTTCCATAACTCTCCTAATTGCTTTGAACTGGCACATTTTTTCAGTACCCGTAAGTAGAGCAACTAACTATCTGACTACCAATGGGATATTTTCTGTACGCAAATGTAAATTGGCATGAAAGCCGAGTTCTCTTTTATAGTAACTGCACCTTAATTTATTATATAAAATGTTTCATTAAGGTTGATCAAATTTAGACTAAGGAGGCCATTCACAGGTAAGAATCCCAATGAGATATTCCATTTAGAGTGTCCTATCATGAATAGACCTGGAATAAGAAGCAAAAATCATCTGTTCATGTTCAGAAAAACACCCCAGATACTATTAAACTAATTTACTGTAATTATCAGATTATTGCTATGCTATATCTTCATTTCTAGTTTCAATCTATTCTGTTATATAAAAAATAGCGGCGTTACACTAAGGGGCATATTTATAAGGTTCGTTAACTTTTCGCGGCCGTTTTCGCGGCCATAACGCATGAATCGCGTTTACCGCGATTTATAAAGCCCCGAAAACGGCCGCGAAAAGTTAACGAAGCGTTAACCTTTCGCGCCGATACTTACCCGGTACCGCCGCTTCTATTATAAAGCGGCGGTACTGGTTTCGCTCGGCTAGTATCGGCTGTTTTTACTTCGCCACCTTGAAGGTGGCGAAGTCAGCCGATACTAACCTCCCGCGGCGGGGATGGGCAGGCAACCCGCGGCGGGTGGGCACCCGCCCGGGAGACACGCCCACCCCGCCCACACCCCCGCGGCGGCAGCGGCGACCACCCGCCGCCGCGCCGCCACTTCCCAGCAGCCCCTCCCAACCCGTTCCCCGTTCGCGGCAATTCGGAACGGGAGGCTAGAAGGGGCTGCCAGGAAGGGGCCGCAGCAGGTGGGCGCGACCACCCGCCGCGCACCCCTCCCCGGCAACCCCTCCAAGCCCCCCGCCCCGGCGCCTCCCGGGGAGGGGACGGGAGGGAGCGCTGGGGGGTGGAGGCTCCCTCCAGCGGGCCCTGAGAAGGGCCTTTTGGGGCTTAGGGGGTCCCGCAGCTCGAACCGGGACCCCCCTCCCGGCCCTTACAAGGGCCCTTGCGGCACTGACAAGTGCCTTTGGCGGGGGTCCCGCAGCTGAACCGGGACCCCCAGTTCGGCTCTTAAAAGAGCCTTGGGCGACGTCTTCTTTCTTCCCGTCCCGGCGACACCAGCTCCGCCGAGGCCGCCGACCCCCGAGAGTACCCCTGCGGCCGCCAGGGGTACCCCGGCGGGCGCCGGCGACCTCAACGAGGCCGATGTTGCCGGCGTCTTGATCCGACGCGACGTCTTCGGGCTGGCGACACCAACCCCACTCAGGTCGCCGATGCCAGGCCGACTCACTGCGGCGCCAGTGAGCCCGTGGCACCGCCGGCCTCAGCGGAGCCGATGTTGCCAGCGCTTCTTTCTTCTTTCTTCAGCCATCTACTGCGATGGCATCTGAGTTCCGCGGCGGAAAGCTCCTCTTTATAAGGTTTGCAGAAATCCATAATCCGTTTTGATTGGTCAATTTTTAATACTTGCTTTACATTAACCAATCAGATTTCAGAACTTCCAGAAATCTGATTGGTTAATGTAAAGCAAGTATTAAAAATTGACCAATCAGAAACGGATTATGGATTCTGCAAACCTATATAAAGAGGAGTTTCCGCCGCGGAACTCAGATGCCATCGCAGTAGATGGCTGAGAGAAGAAAGAAGAAAGAAGCGGCTGGCAACATCGGCTCCGCTGAGGCCGGCGGTGCCAGCGGGCTCACTGGCGGCCGCAGTGAGTCTGCCTGGCATCGGCGACCTGAGTGGGGTTGGTGTCGCCAGCCCGAAGACGTCGGTCGGATCAAGACGCCGGCAACATCGGCCTCGTTGAGGTCGCCGGCGCCCGCCGGGGTACCCCTGGCGGCCGCAGGGGTACCTCTCGGGGTAGGCGGCCTCGGCGGAGCTGGTGTCGCCGGGACTGGAAGAAAGAAGACGTCGCCCAAGGGCTCTTTTAAGAGCCGCACTGGGGGTCCCGGTTCAGCTGCGGGACCCCCGCCAAAGGCACTTGTCAGTGCCGCAAGGGCCCTTGTAAGGGCCGGGGAGGGGGGTCCCGGTTCGAGCTGCGGGACCCCCTAAGCCCCAAAAGGCCCTTCTCAGGGCCCCGCTGGAGGGAGCCTCCACCCCCCCAGCGGCTCCCTCCCGTCCCCTCCCCGGGAGCGGCCGGGGCGGGGGGCTTGGAGGGGTTGCCGGGGAGGGGGTGCGCGGCGGGTGGTCGCGACCACCTGCTGCGGCCCCTTCCCGGCAGCCCCTTCTAGCCTCCCGTTCCGAGATTGCCGCGAACGGGGAACGGGTTGGGAGGGGCTGCTGGGAAGTGGCGGCGGCGGCGGCGGGTGGTCGCCGCTGCCGCCGCGGGGGGTGTGGGCGGGGCGGCGGCGGCGGGTGGTCGCCGCTGCCGCCGCGGGGGGTGTGGGCGTGTGCCCCGCCCCCTTAGGAGCGGCGTCGGGAAGGGATTTTAAGTCCCTTCGCGGCGATACTATATAGTATCGCCGCGAAGGGGCTTAAAATTACCGCAGCACATCGCGGCCGCGATAGGTATCGCGGGAATAGCGCTCGCCGTTATAAATACGGCGATAGCGCTATTTTCGCGGCCGCGATGTGCGGCGGTAATTTTTTTGCGCTAACATCGTTCCTTTATAAATATGCCCCTAAATTCCAGATTAATTATGAGCACAATGTAATATCGTCCACAATAAAGCTGGTAAAACACAGTACTGATTTATATCCATTGGCAGACACTGGACCCTGTTTGCCATTGACTACAGGTCTGAGTACAGTATCACTGCTCTCCTTATATATAAAACATTGGGCCACTAGAAATGTTTGGTCGCTCACGACATCAATAGTTTGTCAGCCAATGGGATCAACTTTTTATCGGGTTGACTTTGTTAATAACTGTAAAATAATATTCTGGGATGTTCTAAGCCATTCTAAAAAAACTACTCTTGTTACAGTATTTATACCATCAATAAAGCTGTTCATGAATTGGGTGTTTAAAATATTTGGGGTTTTTTTTTGGTTGTTTCTTTTGCTTGTTTTAACTTATTTTTGAGATTTTGTTATCCATCAATACATTTTTTAATGAAGTTTATATATTTTTCATTTGTTCATCAAGGTTTAGGTATAGTATACTGTATGATAAAATCAGGTCCCTCAATGATACAGCAATCAAAGGGAAATCTAAAATAAGGCATGCAAATGAAAAACTGATTAGCATTTTAATGAAGGATAAAGTCTTTAATATGCCCCACTCCAACCTCTGGGTGACCTTAAATGTTATATTTAAAAGCAAAGACATACCTGGAAAGTAATTTGAATGATACCTTTTTACTTTTTCTGAAACCATATCCTCTACAGCAGAAAGTACTTATGTCAGTCCACAAGGGCCCTATAAAATAAGGGACCCAATGGAGAAGCCTCTTATCAAATAGGTTAATCAACATGGCTAGACTAATAATCGTGTCCTAATTTAATCCAGTGAGCATAATAGACCATTTATGGGGAGCCATATTACAAAGCACTTTCCAAACTTCATCACTCAGTGGACATTTAATGGATAATATACATTGTCGTGCACTAGCGTGAGGATTTAGTAGATTTTTCATGTTTTCTAAGATATAGAATTTGTTTAGCTACTCTTTTATTCTTAACATTTTTTTGGATTGGACTGGACTGAATCATCTCCCATAGTTTATGAACTAGAAACACGAGACTCAGTTTTGACATGCAGGACACTAAAAGAAGTGTTTCTCTTTTTTTTTGCAAAGGATTCTGTAGATGTTTCTACAAGTGATCTGCAAAACCCCAGTCCTTATTTGTCCATTTACTTTGAATGGGTAGAACCTTATCAAAAACACTTGCCATTTCTTAATAAAATTGTCTGGCATTAATTGCCTCTAATCATGCATCCATCCACATGCATTTATGTAATAGTTAAATCCATAAAGTTGAGATTAGAGGTATAAAAGGCAAAAAGCATTGACTGCTGAAGCTGCTTTTTTTCCATGTTAAAGGGCATCTCCACCCCCAAAATTATAATTTAACCCACTACTTGCACCACTTTGTAGTGTAGAAAAATCCTTAACTTACATCCCAGATCCAAATGGTTGCCCTGCAATGCCCCTTCAAAGTCCAGAAAACTGGCCACCAGGAGCCTAGCAGTGGCCAACATGTTTTGGGCCACATGGACCCTTTCTCAAGTGTTTTCAAAGCCCTTATGGAAATGCACCTGAATATAAGGAAGTAATCAATGCCTAATTGCCACATTCCTAATAAAATACACCTGGCTCTGAGGGCATAATTAAAGACATGTCCAGTCTTAAAACAAAAAAAACTGGTCACTTTTGAGTTACCTGCCACCAACCCCAACTGATCTATTCAGCACATCATTGGATGTATTACTAACCAGATATTTAACCATCATTTTTGTTCCCATTCTGGCTGAATAAACTGGCTCCTCTGTGGGCAGATAATTAAACAAGTCACAATTTTTTTGTTGTAGGCGTGGACATGCCCTTCAATGAAATGCATCTGGATCTGAAGTATAGATAAAGTCATTAATGAAATGCGCTTGGTTCTGAGGCATAATCACGGCCTTTAACGGAATAAAAATGTATCAGAGATGTAAAGTTCTTAAAGATATGTACCTGGAACTGAGACAGTTTCAAAATAAAAGTCCTAAACGCACAAAATAAAAATACAATATTAAAAATAAAATTTATTTAGAATGAAATTTACACTCACTTTTTCATTGCCTTATAAATGCTTCTGAGTTTTGAAGGTTGCAGCACATACAGGCACGCACAAATTTAAAAAAAACATTCTGTACAACCTTTCCTTCCAAAATGTAGAATTTCAAGACAAATGTTTTAAATTTTTTGGGGCTTTTTTATATATAAAACTCTAATATTCAGTTCTTCAAGGAGACTCAAACCCCCTAAAAACAAAGGTTAAGTAAGAAAGTGCTTATTTCAGTAACCTTCTCACCATGCAATACTTCAATCATGTGCCCTTCCTCTATAAACTCACTTTAGGTTCTGCTTGTTCCATAAAGTTAAAGCTATTTCATGTCTGCCAGAAGCTTATTAGACTTCACTGAATTTTCTGCAGATGTGATCTCAACCCCTATCTCTAAACCTCTGTGTTACATGAATAAATGAAATGAAAAATATTCAAATTTCAGAACACGCTGGAAGGTGCAGAGAGTTATACTGAGATTTACTGATTCCCACATTTCTAGTAGCAATGTTGCAGTGTGAAGATTTCTAGCTTTCCCTGTCAGCTGCAGCAATATTACCTTCTTAAAGGGGGAAGTGTACCTTTTTAAAGGGGAATTTTAAAGGGTAGGAAGAGTGTGTTTTTGTTTATGACAAATTTACCACTTCCTGCTGCATCAATGAAATAAAATATCGATGCAACATTCCCCTTTAAAGGCTCACTATATTCACTCAAACAACTTAACATTTAACTGTGCTTGCTTTGTCCTTAAAATAATAAATGTTAATGTTAAATAATAAGTGCACTTACTCACTGCCTACTTGTAGTGTCTGCAACACAAATACATTCTTCACAGCCTCACCATGGACACTGCTCTGCTTACAGTACACATCTCACACTACCCCTTTCATATTTTCTCTGCCAATTCATTTAATTGTTGCGGAAAGTGTGCTGGAAGGCAGAGCCTAGCAAAAGGCCAGGAGAGGGGCGTACATATTGTAATTTGATTGAGTGACAGGTCTTTCTCTTTAAATGCTGTAATTTTAAAATAATGATTTCTTAGAATCTACAGCTCAGGTTTAAAATCCAAATATAGTTTTTTGGGGGATTTTTTTTTTTTTTTGGAGCAAACATACCCTTTAATAAGACACTCATTAAAGATGCATTGCACAGAGTTATGCTAAGATCAGTTTTATTTTCATTACCCTGTATCCTACAGCTCTGACCCATGTTGTTTGTATAAATGTACCAGTTAAAAAGGGAGTTAAAAGGGTATGTACACTGGCAAATTTGTTTTTTTAAATTGCCCAACTACCACTGTGTCATCTGCCCCCTATTTCTTTAGATAACCAATCTAAAACATCTTACATTTCAGCATTTCTGTAAGCAGTTTTGCTGTAGCTGGAATAGTTTGACAGTTGGTGTGCTGTATACTGTATGCAGAATACAGCACACAGTTGGTATGAGGGGAAAATAGTCAGGTCAGTGGTCAGAGCCTGAGCAAAAAAAGTACTTTATTGAAGGCATGCAGCAACACACACACTTTAGAGTAACTGCTACTTACACATATTTATTTATAGATTAAGATGACACAAAGTATTTTTTTCAGTATACATGCACTTTAAGGTTTTTACACACCCACGATGTGTGCACTAATCCACAACCCCCAACCATGACGCATTTATGCGATAAACGTCCGTTTTATAAGAGAATTGCATGTGGGTATGCGTTCGGTCGGGGGTCATTCGGGAATCTGCCAGTCACCAGGTCAGAGGAGTTTAACCCCTGCCTCTACAGTCACTCCAGCATTAGCTGCTTTTTTACCCAGTGATCTCTGCAAAACCTACCCAGGCACCACAACACAGCTGTCTGTATTTCTTTCGACAATGGCATCATGTATAAGATCCTAAGTACATTAGAGCTGTTGATAACTCAATATTTACCCACCCTAGCAGTGGCATAACTAGGAATCACTAGGCCCCCAGCAAAACTATAATGGGGCCCCTATCCATGCTTTATCCACAGTGGTTTTTTGGGAGGAGGCTATATTTTTCATTTAAAAAAAATAAGAATATGGGGCCCCCTTGGCACCTAGGCTACCCTGTTATGCCCCTGGCATCTAGATATATTTGCCCTTTATCTGCCATAGTGTGATTTAGTGTAAGGTGCTATACACACAGCACATTGTCTTGGATTGATAACAATGTATTCTCCGTTTCAGTTATTACAGACAGATCTCTCTTCATAGACTCAGCTGATACACATATGCACTAATATACTGACACACATACTTATGACAAACTTGCACTGATATACTGACACACACATGATACACACATGCACTGATATTCTGACACACATACATATGCAGTGATATACTGACACACAAATATGACACACACATCCACTGATATACAAACAGACATACATATAACACACATGCAGTGATTTACTAACACACTTACATGACACACATGCACTAATATACTGACATACACACGACACACACATGCACTGATATTCTGACACACATACACTGATTTACTGACATACACACTGACAAAAAAAAAGTATTGTCCTCAGCATTGTCCTGTACCACCCTGACCCTTCTTAGTAACTACTACTGACCCTGTAAGGGAAGGGTTAATAAGTTTAGAGTGCAGTACCTGTTGCTGAAAACAAACCCCAGATGGACATTTCATGACACACACATGCACACACACATGCACTTATATTCTGACACACATACACTGATATACTGACACACACACTGACAAAAAAGTTTTGTCCTCAGCATTCCAGACAGCCCCCAAAGTCTAACACCAGGTGTGTGAACATTCTGGGTATCTGTGTACCTAACCAGCAGTAACAGGCATTGCACCCCCTTCCTAGTAACTACTACTGACTCTGTAAGGGGAAGGTTAATAAGTTTAGAGTGCTGTAATCGATGGTGGGGTGTGGGCCCTCACTAACAAGGAATATTGCAACACATCTCCTGAGGGGTTGAATCTGTATCTATTTTTTTCATAGACTCAAATACTGATACCTATTTAATATCTGAACAAGTGAAAATGTGTGAAAAGACAAATTGCATTTGCTCAAAAGTAGAGGAAAAAATGAGAAAAATCATGCAACGAAAAGTTGTTTCCCAGGAAACAGCATGTCAAAAAAAAAACTTCAATGTACTGTAAATTAATAAAACAATGCAATAATATTGGTTTATATGGGATTCTACTAATGCACATGAAACATCAAACCCTTTTTTTAATAACAACAAGCTATAAATGCTGATATTCTGTGTGTATTATAGACAGAAGTGTACAATTAAAAATTTAAAGGAGACCAAAACATAAAATCACTTTCCAGGCCTAACCCTATTTATTAGGTGCCTAGTGCTTCAGCTGGGTCCTACTCTACCAGTACTTGTTTTTTTTTGAGCTGAAAACCCCACTGCTCTATGGCTTCTGTTCTAAGACTTACTCTCCTGCTTTAAGAACTTTAAAATACTTAAAAAACTTTAAATACTTTGGTAG
The DNA here is from genome assembly GCA_019447015.1 of Hymenochirus boettgeri. Classification (NCBI taxonomy): domain Eukaryota; kingdom Metazoa; phylum Chordata; class Amphibia; order Anura; family Pipidae; genus Hymenochirus; species Hymenochirus boettgeri. The sequence continues at coordinate 61,312,059 of CM033475.1, read as the reverse complement.
GAGAATTAAATTGGTAAATAGTTGCAAATAATGTGTGGATTTTGCCAACGCCATTTTAATGTATATACATTGTTTGATACAACGAAGGTTTGACCAAGGTAACTTCACATGCTCAGGTCGGTAAAGTACTTAAAACAAGAGTTAGGGCCCTATTTATAAAAGATCGGTATCGTTATCGTAAAATACCGATCGTTATCGTAAAATAACGACTGGGTTTTTACAGATAACGACCGTTATTTACCGATAACGACCGTTATTTACCGATAACGACCGTTATTTACCAATACCGGTCGTTATTTGCAGATAACGACCGGTATTTACCGATATCGGTAAATAACGGTCGTTATCGGTGAATAACAACCGGTATTTAACGATAACGACCGGTATTTAATGATATCGGTAAATAACGGCCGTTATCGGTAAATAACGGTCGTTATCGGTAAAACCCCGGTCGTTATTTTACGATAACGATCAGTATTTTACGATAACGATACCGATCTTTTATAAATAGGGCCCTTAGTCTCAAGGAAATTAGCCATAGAGCACCGAGACCCAGATGAAGGAAGCAAACCTTGGTTTTGGTAGGTAGGCTAAAAATAATTTGCGAAAGTTATTGAACTAATTGCTTTCATTTATCCAGGTTTTTAAAGCAGCATCACAATGGGAATAAACATGTATTGCTTCACCTTACTCGTAATGTTTATTAACTTTCTTATTCTCCCCTTGCCACTGTATCTACATTGTACATTTTCCGCTGTTTTCAATGTTCTGTGAGCCCACCAGAGAATTCCTTCGTATCCTGGTTGTCCAGTCCATCTAGTTGCACTCTATAATTTGTGGATGTACACTGCCGGGGGCCGTGATCTGCAATTTTAGTATTAAAGGGCATGTCCACCCCCAAAAATGAAATTTAACCCCATACTAACCCTCGGTGTAGTTTAAAAAGAATCCTTACCTTACATCTCTGCTCCAAATGATTCTCCTGCGATGCCTTTTCAAAGTCCAGGAAAGTGAAAAGCAGAAGCTGTCATTAATTCATTTGGTGCCTGTATCTTTCTCAACCTCAACAAGGTCTGAGGTTGCATGCACCTCCCCCCACCATTCTCTGGGGCCGTGGCACCTAGCGTGAAATCCTTTTAGGATAAGGTAGATACCCCCAGTCCAACCCCAACCGCCAAAATATTTTGTAAAAACAATGTTTAGATCAGGGATGTTCAACCTGTGGCCCTCCAGATGTTTGAAAACTACAACTCCCAGCATAGATGGGGCTGCCAGTCTGGCCCCTGTTTGCAACTTTTTCAAACAGGGAGCCAGGAGGAGACACCACAGGAGTGTAAGGGCTTTAAGTATCGATCTAAGCATTTTTTAAAAGAAATATATCAGAGGTTTGGGGTGGACATTAACCCTTTTGTGGTTAATGAGTGGCACATCATCCTGATATTTTTTAATTCCTCTTATTTTGCTAATGTTACCTCTTTCAGTAGTAGACTAAGGCATAGAGAAACATTCATTCTGCTATGTTGACAGTCCATAGAAGATATTGATGGATGGTTGTAATAAAGATTTGGTGTTTTAAATTGTGTTGTATTTGGAGTAAAACCATATGCCTGAATTCTTCAAGAAATTCTTGCTGTCCATAGAACATCCACAGATCACTTGGCCAGAAGAGAGGGGCATGTATACTAATAAAGATTTCTTAACTATTCCAAAAAAGGTTAATAAAGGTTAAAAAGGGATGTATAATCATTTATGTTGCAGTCATTTTTTACATTTCCTTCTCCTTTAGTATTTATTCCATGTCCACTAGTCAGTCTATAAATATAAAGTTTCACCCTACAAATATACTGAATCAATTTAAACATTTCAGAACTTCTTGTTCCTTATAATAATACTGCCCCGAGAATAAACACTTAATATTAAAGCTGTGCTCAACGTGTGTTATTAGAATAAGAAACATTTTCAAAAATAAAATCAGGCCTCTGGAACTGCATAAAAGACTTAAATATTGTGCAGAACTAGAAGGATGAACTTGAAATGTATTCACCAAAACAAATTAAAGACAATTATCTAAATAAATAAAACAAATGACTCATTTCACTTTTTTAAACTTTGGACAATCACCGCAAGGTCATTTTTAGCATCTTTTATTTATATGTCCAACAAGCTGTGGTTAAGACTGGGTACACCCAGGGCTATTTCTTGTCCCAACCAAGCGTTTGCTGCAAGCGAGCGCTTGGCCGGGACAAATGACTGTCAATCGCTGCAATAGCGGCTGCGGCAGACAGTGCGCGTGACCAATAGTGCGGCCCCATAGGGAACCGTACGATCGGCTGTGATCGCCTGTTCGTTCGATACGGATGAACAGGTGACTGAGCTCGGCCCCGGCTAGCTGCCCCACACCATCAGGTACGACTGACCAATACACGGCACTATCGGTCAGGCAGCTGGAAATATCGTCCCCAGATGGAAGCATAAAGGTCAGATTTTATCACCAATTAACTTGGGCGATCACTTGATTCACCAATAGATGGCAGCACACAGGTTAATTCTCAATTCTCCCAATTAACTTAAAGGGGGTTGAAAAAAGGGAAAAAGGGTGGTAAAGGGTGGTAATGGCATAAAAGTTAAGAATTAAATGCTTGTGGTGGTGTTACCATAAAACATGATAGAGCGAACAAAATTATATAGGCAAATGTTTTGATTGGCCTGTGCCTACAATTAAGAGCGGGGACACTCGAAACGTGCATCTTACATCTTTCTTGATTCTGTTTTGATTGGCTGACAAGGTTCCAGACACAATCCACCAGGTAACAATATTTGTTGCAGATATGTCTGGTTACTGGAAGGTTAATCCTTCGAACACTTGCAATCTTTCAATTTAAAAACTACAACTCCCAGCAGCCCTGATAGTTCTAATATGTGTCTAGGATGCATTCCACGCTGTTTATAACCTGGACATTTACACGTGATGTAATATTGTCAGGGTGAGGGTTTAGACCACTGATGTCAAACTTGCGGCCCTCCAGATGTAGAAAACCATGTACTGCGGGCAGGGAATGCTGGGAGTTGTAGTTTTCAAACATCTAAAGGGCTTCAAGTTTGACATCTCTAGTTTAGACCCAGAGCAGAGCGATAGGACACTTCTATTTTATTACCTACTCACATAAACTGCATGGCAGCTCCCTATTTGTACAAATAAAATGCAGCCTTCTACGTCTTAAGTTTGATATACAGTTTCATTATAAAGGTTTGATTTTGGCCTTTTACCATAAAAGCGAGTAGTGCAGGAACGAAGTTTCCCGAGGCTGCCAAACGTTTATTGTCAGCCTCAGGTTCGCTCGGAACTGCCAGAAAAGTTCCCTTGGCCGCAGTCGGTCCCCTGTACTAAAGTATAGAAAGTTGGCCACGGCTGAAGGGAATTTATCAGTTCCAACCTAACACTGCGGACTGTGTGTAGCTTCATCTTTAAATAATGAAATGATGTCACACGCGTCAGCGCCACCGTGCTCACATGGGTGACGTAATCGCACAGCGATGTGTTTAGTCATGGCGCATTTACGCCACCAACGCATGCACAGTCAATTTGGTGTAGGTTGTTTAGTCGATGCACTCTGTCAATTTGCCTATATAAGTCTTTATTAGATTTATACTGCTGAGGTTAAACTCTCCCTTGATATCTTTAGCCTCCCATATATTGTTAGGATGTCCATATTACAGGAAACCATATCAAGCGCATGATGAGCGCTAGTAACATATCCTGGGGTGAAATATTGGCAGCTACTGTAGGCCATTAAAGTGAAGATTGGCTGTTGAATGAACAGTTTTAATCTGAATTCTAATAACATTAATAAACATAGTTTTAACCACAGCAACCTACAGTGAACGTTAAGTATTAATAGATGCAAAATAATAACACAAAAATCAATGTATGTGAGTGGTTAGTTACATTTGAATAGGATGTTTAGGTACAAGTTGCCTTGCTTGAGACACTCTCTCTTTAAAGAGTAACTGGTCCAAATTGCTTTCCTATTTTTTTTACATAGTTTTGAAGATATTTCCATTTTTATGGTTGATATTCATATTTTATGTGTGATCGGGGATTTCTTCATATCTTGGGCTGTGCAGCATGTAGAGAGGTCGTTGATGGCTCATTTTAAAAGCAGGACCTGGCCTTTCATTTAAAATCAACTTGTTTGGAGACCACAGTTCCCTTTTATGAAAAGACAATTATGTCCCCATGTCCCTATGTATGTATAGTATTTATGGGTTTTTAAGACCAATTTATTTGCTATGTGTATTAATAGTAAAATAAGTTAATTTACTATTTGTGAGTTCATGGCCATTGTAAGACCTTTAATGTGCTTCAAACACATGATAAACAAGATAAAAAGCCTAATAATATGTCAAGCAGCATTACCTGTGGTAGCCATACACACATACACACACAGTGATCCAGATCATACGATATGAGATAAATGGAACATGTTTCAGACCGGAGTCCGATCCGAAACATGTTGTACACATCTTTCCATCTGAGTTCTGTAGGGTTCAATTAGAAACTGGGACTCATTACTAATCTGGATGTTGTATTGAATCATGTGCGGCAAATTGTTTGACTATCAGTCTGATTTTTTACCTATTGGACATGCTAGAATTTTTTAGTGCACAATACTAGGGTTGTGTGATCAGTATTATTGCGTATATGGTCCCCCCTAGACTTGCACAATGGATTTCTTGAGTACTGATATGTGGTATTACAATTTTTTTATGGGAATGAACCTTTCAGTGTTCAATTCTAGAGACATGGGTTTGAATGAAATAGGCCATCATGGGGCTGTGAAATGACAGAGATCTTTAAATTAGAGAGATACTTATTACACAGTATTAACTGCATCACGTTTGAAAATGACATGTACGATAACTAAAATAATATTTTACATATAATATGAGCATAATGAAAAAGCAAAAGTATCATAACAAAATGGATTATAACAGGCAAAGGGAATTATTTCTGTAGATTAGAGTGAGGAGAGATGGATAAGTGGAAAGGATTAGGTAAGATTAGAAAGGAAGCAGGTTACTGGCTATGAAAATATTCAATGAATGGATTTGAATCTTAAGACAGCCTCAATCCAGTCGATTTGTATGTATTATTTATAAAGGATTTTAGCACAAAGAAAGTACTGCATAACCTTCCAAGAGATAATGTGCATTTTAAATATGGCCCAAAACACCTCATTTACAGAATGGATGCCAAGGAAGTCTTTTTCAACTGAGAAATTACTTAAGTTCCTCTAGTGACTTTCCCAAATGGGCAATTAGTCTAATATGAAATAAAAAGTGTTTTCTTTCTTATTTCAAAATAAATACAAAGTTATTTAATAAATATGTAATTAGTTTTGCTTGAACAAGCCAAGTTACTGTTCTTATTTCCTCTCTTAGGCTGAGGCCACACTGTAATGCGTCCCAACGTTCCGGAAACGCGCACGCAAGCATGTCCGGTGGGCGAGTGGGCATTGCCTTTTAAGCATCACAAGTGAGGAGCCGATGGGTCCAACACTGTATATCTTAAAGATCTAAAATATCTTAAATTTAACAATAAAAATATAAAAAAATTATAATGGAACTTATTGTAAAAACCAATGACTATGACATGCACACACACCTAGTGTGCACCTCAAATAAAACAATACTTGTTTGACATACTTGTTGATTTTATTACAGCACTCAGTTGATTTGCATAACAGATTGGTATATCTGGGCATGACAATTTTTTCCCCACACCTTTTTTCAAATTCTATGTGTATCTCCTGTGAGAGTTCTCTTCATGGCACTCTGTAGAATGTAATCAGTGTTCTGGCTGCTAGTCAACATTCGATCTGGCATGAACAATTTTAGCTGCCAAGGTTTTCAAAGTTTCTTGGTAGGATCATAGTTTGTGATCGTAATTCATTAGGATGTAAGTTGAATAATATATAGGCACCATAAAGGCTTTAGTCTTGCTAACCCACCTCACAACCCAGACATTTTTTATGAAAAATATTAATGATTGTCACATGAAGGGAACAAACAGTATTTTCCTAGAAATACTTCAGCTCATTTAACTTTGCTGTAGGCCTCATAGTGGCCTTCCTGTCCAGTTGTCTCATCAATCTCGGAAGAGCCTAACTGTTGAGCCACATTATCTCAGCCTGGCTGTCCTCCCCATGCTCCCTGGATTATTTAATGCTTTAGGCCTGCCTTATATTGTGATGGACTCAATTACTACAAATGGAGATTGTGATTAATGGTGTCCTCAATAATGAGAAATTCAAGCAGATACTACCACACGACACCATCAAGGAGGTGTCTGATTGGCCTCAATTTTATTCTGCAGCAATACAATGACCCCAAACATACAGCCAATGTCATTAAAGGTAACTGTGGTCTCCAATTTGGGGATGTGACTCAACCTACTGGAAGCAGGAAATTGGAACATTCACTGCAATATTATTTCTCACAGTCTGCAGCCACAGATGTGATCCAGGGCTCATTTTAAAGGAATAACTGCAGACTTTTACTCTTACATGTTTAAAGACCACATCTGCCCTTTTAGAACTAAAAAGAAGAACAAGGAGTCTTGGAAGTGATGGTAAGGCCTGCTCAGACCCTCTTCTCAAAAATTGAGCATGTCTGGGATTACATTAAGATACAAATTGAAGATCTGTGCATAGTTATCCCAGATGTTTGGAACAACCTAACCTATTTTTCACATCATTATTACTTTACAACATATTTTCACACTTGCCTAAAACATTGGCACCGTGTTGTATACCTATTTATAGGATCAATTCTCTGCCACACAGAGTGCAGCGCAAAAATCAAACACTTATTATTTCTAAAAATCTTACACATTCTTTGCCTTGTTATGCAACAAAATATGTAGGTGAATAAGTTAATTTTAAAGCAAATCACTCACGGCGATATGGAAAGTTACTGCAACTGATTGTTTCAGAATACAGTAGAATTTATCTTAGGAAATCCATACACTAACTGATTCCCAGTCCCATCTGTGCAGTACTGTGCCAGAGAGGCTGAATATGAGACGCAGCTTTGATTAAGTTCTTGTTCAACATAATCATTTATTGAAGATTACTTTCCAGTTTGGTTTCCTCTCGGTCAATATAAATTCCTCTAATCACCCTGAAGCAATGTGATTTTGGCAGTAATCTCGTATAACATGTAGAAATCAGTTAAGCCCTTTTTTTATCTTTTGACAGTCTACCTTGCTCTTCTGAAAATGAATGTATAACATGTTAGTCAACAATAAGCTGTGATATCATTGCTCAGTATAGACAGTTACTGTGCGGCATGGTTTACTTAGATTTTTCCATCATCATTTATCATCATATTTTACAATGTCTTATTGTATAACCTATATATTTAACATGTTGCATGTCATCTATTTTAGTTATTTATTTATTCATGTATTTCAGTGGAAAGCTTAAACATGTTTTTTCAGGACACGTACCCAGAAACTTCTGATTTTATTGATTTGTCCTTGTAAGTACAGTCATTCATATACACATATGTGTATGTGTAGTCAAGACTAGTTTTCCTTCTAACTTGGTCATGTTTGGTTGTGCTCTGTGTGCTTTATTTGGAAAGATGTCCAGTGGGCCTTGTATATTTCTGTGTTGTTTTCCATCTGCTAGTCTGTTCTTAGCTCAATGGAATCTAAAATACAAAAATCTGTATTACATTTCACTGGAGAGATTGTGTGTTTGCAACTAGAGAGGGACAAATAATCAGGCACTACATTGGGGATGGATGGATTTGAATATTTAGCAAGGAGATACATCACTCATTTATCATGAGATGCAATACATTCCCAATAGGAAGATGGAGTAAGCCATGGGGGGACAGGGCATAAGGTAAAGGTTATGCCCATCCTCATAACTTTTCACTATACTTACTTTTACCAAACCTGCATTTAACATATTTACACAGCCCAACCCCTCTGCTGTTGTACGTGTGAACTGCATGGTGCACAACAGCAGAGGGGGCATCTCTTCAGCAGCTTCAGGAATGTGACACAGCTTTGACTGACTGTCAGTCCTGGAAGCATTGTGTGTAAATAATGAGAGAAGAATTTTTGGTAAAGGTAAGTATAGCAAAAATTGTGTTTGGGGGGCTTAAGTTGCTGGGAAAATTATAAGAGTGGATATGCTCTTTAAGGTCACCAGAAAAAACAGCATTAAAAAAGATCTATGATTCTGCACTGATCTACCAAATAAAATCAACGTTTTCCATTTTCATTTACGTAATGTTTTTCTTTAAATCCCCAGTCACTGGTTCTACTTGGCTATGCTGCTTCGGGTTTATTGACAAGATCTGGGCTCTCAACTCAACTCACATCTAACTCTACTGTATTTCAGTTGCCCTCAGGAAAGCTTTATAGAAACCAATACAGTTTGTGGCACATAGATCATTTCTGATCATTTATCCTCTGGTTTGTAGTAAGCTCACAACCTATTTATCTGATGTAAGTCACAAAGATTCCATTACATTCCATACATTTTAATGCATTGCTCGCAAAACAGGCAACATGACCATCCATACATGTCAGCATTGCCCTTTAAGTATGAAAAATGTAAATGTAATAACTATGAAATCAATGCAGCCCCCATTACTGTATCTTATATGTCTCATTCTTTCTTGATATTGGCATATGTGTGTCAAGACTTTAGTGAACTATTAAAATAAGTATCTCTTTAAATGTTAGGACGTATTTATTAAGGTATTTACCAATATCAATCTTTTTATCAGACGTACAGGGAGATGTAGTTATTGTTAATAAGTTCTTATCGTTAATAATGGTGCTAATTTTGCCGCAACCAATCAGATGTTAGCTTTCAAATGGTAAATAAAATCTGATTGGTTGGGGCAAAATAAACACAATTTTTAATGATAAGAACTTTTATTATACATTGTAGTTATAAAATTTCAATAATCGAAATTTTCGCCGCAATAAAAATTGTTATAGGTAATTACTAATTTAGATCCTTTAGAAATATAGTTAATGCTGCCTTTCCCATAGTTAGGTTTTCGAATTTCAAATAACTTTGTAACGAAAACCAGCTGATTGGTCAACCTACAGTATTGTAAACCATAACTTTTTGTTTGCAGAAATCATCTGTCTGCTTAAAGGAAAACTACATCCAATGCCTAACTTTCAAAGTAAAGTAAGGCTGCACTCAAGCACCCTGGAGAGCTCCTTTAATATTTCCAAAAGTTACACTTTTTAGTGCTGTTGATTCGAGGGAATAATGCTTTTAGTGGGCCACCGGGAGTCAAGTGTCTTCCACTGATAGTAACTAAGCGCAAAAGGATTGCTACCACATCAATGCTGAACTCCACTTGGTGTTCAGTTGTGAAGGCTTCAATAATATACGCTACAGATTTTTAACTGTGTCTGAGGCGAACAACTGCAAATAGGGTCAACAAAAGATAAGGATGTCTTTTCTTGGTAAAGTTGCATTTTGTACGTGGTTTATAGTCTGCACATAAATTACATATTGTGTTTTTAAAGGATAACTATACTGTAAAAATTTACTTTTTAAAAATGAAAAGCACCTAGGGCAAGGAGATAGGATTGCTTATTCTCACCTCAATAATCACAATATTGATTTATTGAGGAGCTACAGCACCTAGAGCTTTCATCTGCCAGGTTATGGCCCTGGGCCATTCTATATTAAAGATAGTGCTGAAGTATACAGGAAGACTGGCAGAAACAGTTTTCTTTGTCCTGCTGCTCCTCATATAAACAATATTGGGAGGTAAAAAGCACCAATCCTACCTCCCTGCCTCAGGTACTTTTTGTTTTAACTGTTTTTTTAAAAAAAAACTTTATACGCACTATAGTTTCACTTTAACTATCTTTCTTCTAAACCTGACCAAACTCTGTCTTAGGCCACTGTAATCCTGTGTGAAACCAAATATTCCAGGTCAGATTCAGTAGAAATGTGACATATCTGAATAACGGCAGCTCCAAATATACAGTAGCACTGGAAAAAGCAGGATCAAGTACGTTGCTAGCGATTTATCTTTGGTGATTTGAAAGCCGAGATGCAACTTCTGCTATGAGCTTCATATAATGTATATGTTACTATGATTTTTTCCCCAACTGTTAAAAATCAGCTGAGGTTGGAGGCAGGAGTGGGCAAGTTGAAGTATAATGTGGGAAAGTGACGAGCTAATGCTGCTATTTAAAGATGTTTTTAACATTCCTGGACAGTTTGATTGATGGTCTTGTTCCAGAATGGGTATAGGGTTTGGGCTCCAGTAAATATAGGAGGTATAATTCCCTTTAAATGGGGAATCAACTAAACTAAATGATTTTTATCCTACAAAATCTCTAGTGTGTCTTTAATCTCACTGTGTGAGAAGGAAATGACAACTGTGATTTAAGAAATTTGAGTTCTGATGAAACTGAATGTGTGAACAGAAGGTTTTCATAGGCAGATAATAAGATTTCCTGGCTTGAAGACAATACATTTCATTCTCCCATGGGATATTTCCATGCAGACAAATCTCTGCAATACATTTTTTTAAATATTTTATAGCAAATTGTGAGTGTTATTATCATTTCATAATCATGGCTGCAATTACATTGATTAATATGGGCATTGCCTTTCTTTTTAGTTCTTCATTATATTTATTCCATATGACTGTATAGATACAATGAGACAATGTATGTAAAGTATGTCTTGCTAAGGGCTAGGCCACACTAGTGTGCTGCCATGCGCACAGCGGGTCCTAGAATGGGATTTTAAATCAAAAAAAGCGCAATCGAATTACAAAATGTGTAAAAAAACACACTAGTGTAGCCTGGCCTAGAATATAGAAAAAGGAAAGTTATTACAAAGTCACTCCAATCAATATCTGTTCAGTGATGTTATGATCATAACCTACATTACACACTTCTGTACAGATATCGATATATATATAAAAGCAATAAAGAGTTTGGCTTCAAAAAGGCCCAAGACAAATGGCCGAAACGTTACCTTTGTATGTTACAATAAACGAATGTTTGCAAGACCATGAATCTTTATCGCTTCTATATTACCAGACTGGTAGCACCCGGGCAAGGAAAATACAGCTTGAAGTGAGTGCCTGTGTAACCTGAATAAATGCCTTTTTAAACTACAAAGTGTGAACTAGTCCATATTTTTAAGGTGGAGTATTAGGACACAGGAAGTAAAGTGTTCCCTCCAGTTACATTTTACTTAACTTGCTCAAATATGCAGGCAGGGCCCATTTACCTCGCTGCCTGGGTACTGCCTCTTGCTTCTGTTGTAAGCTTATTTTGTTTACAAGCAGCATCAGTGAGGTGCTTACTGGTGGCAGCTGTCAGGTAATTGGTTGTGACGTCATTGTTGCACTTTTGACTAGCAGCTGCGAACCAGTGGGGAATAGTGGCAGAGCAGATTTGTTTGAGGGAGCAGTTACATAGTTAATTTGGGTTGAACAAAGGCAGATATCCATCAAGTTCAACCCTTCTAGGCAAAATCCTGCATACCCAACCAACAAAAATACTGCTTTCTTCATCCCCCCCAGTCCACCAAAGATCCATCCAATTACAGATGCGCACACAAGGGTACAGTCGCAAGCTGTAACCCTGGATATACTGCTTTTTTAAGAAGACAACTAAGCCTCTTTTCATTGTGTCCAGGGATTCAATCTTTACAATATTTGTAGGCAGAGCATTCCACGACCGTATGTCCTCACCGTAAAGAATCATTTACATTGCACATGCTCAATTTTCTTTTCCTCAGATCTGTAGGAGCGGCCTCTTGTCTTTTTGTTCACTCCATGAGAGAAAATATCCTGTGCTAATTGGTTGTAGATCCCTACCAACACTGTTTGGAGTATAACTAGTGTTCATGTTGTTTTTATCAAATAGCTAACTTTGCATTTCTCCACATTAAACTTTGTTTGCCACTTAGCAGCTATATTAAATTACTTAGTAAGGTGGAACTTATAGACCTTCACAATTTAGTATCCTTGGAAAACATAGATATTATATTCTCAATGCTTATCTGTAGGTAAGAGACACCCAGAGGAACACCACTGACAACACTGGTCTCTCTAGAAAATATTCCATCTTTTGTAATTTCGCCTTTAGCCAGTTCTCAATCCAAGTACAAACAGTCAAGATCACTTGTTCTTTGTTTGAAAAGTAACCTTCTATGGGCTACTGTACCAATTGCAATTGCAAAATTGAAATAAATTCCATCCACTGTCCCATCAAAACCTAGATTATGATTCATTAGAAACCACGATGACAGGCCTATAATTACCTGGCTGGGTGCCGTGTTAAATTGAAGGATAGGTACACTGAAAAACTAGCTTAATGTTATTAGATAGCTGTGGTTATAATGTGAAAGTGAGTTTATTTTTTTTGGCCTATTCCCTTCCCTACCTTCAGGTTCTTGCTTGTTTCCTTCCCTATGGAAATGGGGCTCCTAGGACCACCCCCAGGAGATGTGGATTGCTAAACCAAAGAGGGTGGTCTAAGAATCTAGCTGCTGCTTGTGGCGCATGACGGTGTGTGCCCATTCACGCTCTGTGATGTCATTGTGCATGCACCGTGTGCGGCTGGTGAAGTAACTGTGCATGTGCCCAGGATGTAAGCATAAGGCCTCCATAGTGTCACCCGTTTTTATCCTTTCTTTGGCTTTAGATGTGGTTTTACAGATAAACAAACTTTTTGATCCCTCCTAAAAAGATTATAAACATCTATTAGCACCAGTCATTTTTCTCATCCCACCATGTCATAGTAATCCCTATTATATAATTTATCATCTTAAGTGAATAATTCAAGTCCCCCTATTTAGATATTGCCTAATAAGCTCTGTCCTTTCCAAGGAGACTTTGCAAGTTGATGTTTTCTCACATCACCCACTTCAATTTAATATTACATCCAGTATTATGTTTAGATTATAATAATGGGGCCTCCATAACAGTTACTACCCCCACCCCCTTCTCCACTCATTTGTCCTAATTTTAATCACTGGCCCTCTACTCCACTGCCTTTTCCAACAATGTAACTTTGAAAAGATACAGCAGTTTTATCTATGGGTAATAGAATAGCAATTAAAATATAGAAACAATCTCTGCATACACTGCAAATTTCCCCCCGGCCGTAACACCTGAGGATCCATACAAATGTGATTTATACACTCTGCCAAGACCCCCGATGATCTGTTCATCAGGACTGGTTTAAGAATTCCTTACAAATGTTACTGCTACTTTTTTATGGGCAGCCTCATTTTATACAGAAGGGAATATCTGAGTTCCTCTATTGCCAAAATGAATGTGATATTTAGTCATTATAAAAGGGAAAGCTAAACCACTAGCAATATTGGGGCTTTCTAACGCTTTTGATCTGTTTCAAGACATTCTCCAGATGCATTTTATTATCTAAATATATTTACTGGACAACTATCAAAGTATTAAAATGCAAATGAGGCTAATCAGCAATTTCAAGTTGTTTTTGTATTGTAAGGAATGATTCATCGCGTTCAGAAAATGATGTTGATTTTTGAGCTTTTGCAGGTGCGTAATGATCACGAAAGCGGTGAAGTTGGTTGCCTGAAGTGCTGTCTTTTGGTGTAGACTGTTTGCTTCATGACGCAGTTTGGGCCATAAGGTTAACAGGTATTTTTAACAATCAAATAAGTTTGCTTATTGAGAGAACTTCTTTCCCAGCAGTGTGCAATGATTTTGTGGGCTGTTTACCGTCTAGTTCCAGCTATTTACATTTGCTTCAATACTTACAGTGTTGATGCAGATTATGAGTTAATGATTAGAAGTGTCTTTGCAAAACTGCATTTTACTAAAGGAGAGAGTTAAGCTAGGTACACAGAGTACTGATAAAGCCCTGATACTGTCAGATCCGATGGTAACCGGGCTTCATTGGTATGATGAACGAGCGTGCGGCCATGGAACGTTTGGGTTGGCCAAGTGCTCATTTGTTAAAGAGAGGGAAATTTCCCTCGGCCGTGGTAGTGTTCCTATAGGGAAGTCGACCACGGCCGAGGGAAACACACAGTCCCGAACGTTCTCCCTATGCTTTGAAAATATGCTATGTATATGGGACTGTGTGTATCGCGATTTTTGAAAAATGACAGACAGGATCTGCATGTGTGTACCTAGCTTAAGTTAAGGGAGTGGACACCCACACTAAAAACAAGTAGCATGAATTTATGCAGCTAAGACCTTTACAACCAAGGCCGTACCTAGCCATCTTAGTGCCCTAGGCGGAAAATGGAAATTCGTTCAACATCTCAGATGTCTGTCATCTTTCAAAAATCTGGCAAGTGTGTACCCAGCTTTAGAATTTTGTGTTAGAATTAAAAAGGAGGGATGTGTGATGCAATAACAACTGGACTTTTCACAGGGGGATTCCAAGGACATTGATAACATTTCCAAAATCAAAAATCCAAAAGTGTATTTTTCCCCATCCTTCTACATTCCTTTATGTAGAAAATCTGAGATATATACAGGGAGATTCAATAAAAGTTCTTACCATTTAAAATGGTGCTAATTTTGCCCCAACCAATCAGAACTTATTTAACATTTGAAAGCTAATATCTGATTGGTTGGGGCAAAATTAGCACCATTTTAAATGATAAGAACTTTTATTGAATAACCCTGTTAATTTTTAGTCATTGGGGGGAACATGAATTACTATATCCTCAGTTCTGACCCGTAATGTGAATTGTGTCATGGAGGCGACATTTTAAAAGTGATAAGCAGGATATGTGCATGCCAGCCAATCAAGAGGGCAGTGCAGATACATCTCCACTTGTAGCAGGTTACAGTTATTTAAAATTAAATTCCCATTTTATCCCTAATCTCCCTCAACAGAATCAGTTTAACAACACACCCTGCTCACTATATCTGTTGTATTCAATTAGATCAACTGGACTTGAAGTTTAGTTCTTGAGGACATTTCGCTAGTCATCTGACTGGCTTTCTCAATTCAGAATGACTTGTACAAGAATCTGTGGCAATTATGTACCCTGGAAAATCCCAATTAGCATATCACAGCCAAGTGTTAAGGGCGTGATTAGATAGTGGCTAAGAGGTGTTATAGGAACGCCCAGAGTAAGGTGTCAAAACAGCATTGTACATGGCAGACAGATGGTGTCGAACCCCCCCACCTCTATTTAGGCTTGGTTTCTTTATTTTCACATAAATGGCCTCCTTAACACCTCTCTTGAACCAGTCACGTTCCTTTGCCAATATGTTAACATTACAATCTTCAAAGGTATGTCCTTTATCCTTAAGATGCAGGTACACGGCTGAGTCCTGACCCGAGGAATTGGCTCTTCTGTGCTGGGCCATACGTTGATACAGTTGCTGTTTGGTCTCCCCCACATACAAATCAGAGCATTCTTCACTGCACTGCACTGCGTATATGATGTCGCTTTTCTTGTGTTTCGGTATTGGGTCTTTCGGATGTACCAATTGCTGCCTCAGCGTGTTGCTTGGTTTAAAGCAGACAGGGATACGGTGTTTTTTTAACACTTGGCAGTGATATGCTAATTGGGATTTTCCAGGGTACATAATTGCCACAGATTCTTGTACAAGTCATTCTGAATTGAGAAAGCCAGTCGGATGACTAGCGAAACGTCTTCAAGAACTAAACTTCAAGTCCAGTTGATCTAATTGAATACAACAGATATACCATTACCTGGATGAATGAGAACCTTCACAAGCACCCTGCTCACTACAGAGAAAAACTACTTTTCTTCCACTTCTGCCTCACTTTTCTTTGCAAGCCAACAACAACACACACACAAACTGGATTTGCAATCTTTAAAAAAACAACAAACAAAACCTATACTATTAAACAATGAGTTAGGGAGCTCACAAGACTACCTGCAATACACTAGGAGATTGGAGATGGTTTGTAACACCGTCATGAATGGTAGGATCTCATAGTGAATGATGATAATTGCAAATGATCGGATAACGTAACAGAGGGGAGATGTGTTACAATGCCTGCTATCAAGGAAATAATAGGATTACTCAGACATGAGAACTAAATATAGAAGTGTTTCTTCATGGGAAATTCATATAAACACACACACTGGTTATTTAATTAGACCAGTGAGTAACAGAAAATAAATTGATTACTTGTTGCATACCCAATATTGACTATATATCACACACCAGTAACACCAGAGTAGAAGAGGGATATTACATTCCACCATTTGCTCAGACTTACATTACCTGATATTACCTTTTAGTCTATATAACACTCCTTAACAAACCTATGTTACATCTCCATTCATTCCTATTGATCATTTTAAACCAAGGGAGCCATGGCATGTCTACATTCTATATCCCATTTTAAAAATAGAAATGAATTAAACACAATAATAATACAAATATTCTATATCAATGTTAAGCTACTGGGCATGCCTAGCATCGAAAAGTGCTGGGGCACTTTCTACAGGCCCTGTCTACACAGCAGGAGTGGCCAGTGATGTCCTAATATTGAAAATATCATATACAGGCAGAGATATAAATGACAAAAGCAGTATTGAGTAGCTAGACAATGATAAAAAGTGGTGATTAGTGAGTATAGTGACCATTAAAGAATAAATAGAAAAAAAAAATCCCTGCTTTAAAGCAAGAAAAATAACTAAAGAGTTAAGTATTGCAAATGAGAAACAAGTGAACAACAAAAAGATATGTGTATAAACTGGAGCCGAAAATATAACAGAAAATGGTTATAGGTAAGCTGATTAATGTGTACTAAAAAAAGGAACAGAGCAATTACATTCTTTTCTTTAACACGATCAGCATTAGCAAGTGTTTTATAGACATAATTGCATGGCTCTGTGCAAAGATTTTTATCTTTATACAAAGGCTAAAATCTCTGAAAGGAACAGAGTCACGCAATTATATCTATAAAGCTCTTGGTTAAAACAAGTCCGGAAGAGATTAAATTAACGTAAATTGAATAAATAACTTTAATAAACCGCAAGACTTCATTCAAGGATATTTGGAGATCCCTTGGTTTGTAAACGTTTATAGAAAATGTATAAAAATGAAGCCGCAGTCACAAGAAATTGAAGCGGGTTGATCAATGCTTATTCTTACATAACCGTAATTGACATGTAATTTTAAATGAATACTGCAATACTTTTCATTTTGACTATCAGTTTACTTTTTCTAATGAGCTTTCGTGGGTTCTACCCTTTTCATTAAGTCAATGCATGAACTATTTTGACCTGATGAAGAGCTTAAACAAACCGTTAGTCCAATTTAAATGCCGTGTGTAATAATTGCCTGTGTAATAATCTGCCTAATTAAACTACATAGTTACAGCATCTAGGGCCATATTTATAAATGTGCGATATTACGTTATCGGTAAATTTACATCGAACATTCGTTAATTTGCTAAATAACCGCAATGGTATTCTCTGGGGATCGTAAATCTACACTTGGGGTTGCAGATTTATAATCATTATCGTAGATTTACAATAGTTTTAATGATCAATTAACGAGTGTTAAAGGCGCGCTCTCGCTTTTTATAAATACTGCTCCTATAGAGTAGTCCCAATATCCTCTTTATTAAAGAGGTAATAATGATATGTATATATAAGGATGTTATTTGTTAAACTGTTTAATATCCATTACACTGGCAGTAGGTTTTTTTTAAGTGAATGTCCAGCCTAAAAATAACATGTCTTTAAAATGTTTATTACCCCCCCAAACCCCACCTTTGCAATGTTGATATATTTCAAAGATCCCTCAGAACTTACTTACCTGACCGGTCACTCACCACTTCAGCTCTGCGACTGCTGCTGACAGCCGCTTCACTTCCTGGTTGCGACTGTCAGGCGATTGGGCATGATGTCACGTCGCACCTTAATTGACAGCCACGACCAAGAAGTCCCCTGCTCCTGTTTTTGCTTGTGCAGGGGGCAGCACCTAAACGGCGAGGGACCGGGTCAGGTAAGTAAGTTCTGGGGGATCTTTGTAATATATCAACCTTGCGAAGTGGGGTTTGGGGGGGTAAAAACAAGTTATTTTTAGGCTGGACATTCCCTTTAACATGTTTAATTTACAGGTAAAGATACAGAAGAACAGAAATACATTGACATTTTACAGCATTATCTATTGCTAAGAACACTATTTAACAGTCAATCAAAAAAAGAATAAATAAAGATAAATAAACATTAACCAAACATTAACGAGGGCTGCCTTTGTTGTTGTTGAATTTAAAATTTGGTTGGTTCACACTCAAAGTAGTCTTACATTTAAGCCAATGGCATCTTAACCCTCCTACACATGCATGATTTGATGGCCAATACATGACCCCCGAGTGTGTGCACAAAGATTCAGAGAAATGTTGGTCAATCCGCCAAGATGGATCAACGAACGATGCCCAAAGGAATGTATACACAAGTGTGACTATTGGCCAAATGGCTGTTTATCGCGTGGGTGTCTTGTGCTCGGGGTCGTCCGTTGGGTGTCCTATCGGACGTGTAAACCGACCTTATTGATTGCCTCATAACCGTTTCTGTGTATATATATATCATTTTGAATGCTATGCTACATTCTTATTAATTAAATATTATAGAAAGACCCATTTTAAAATCAGGTTCCCCTACAGCCATCCATTTAATAACAACACATTTTCTGGCATAGAACAAAACATCTTGTAATAATAGTGTCTGGTATCTATCTATCTATTGTACCTTCATTCTCTTTACCAAAGATGTAAATATTGGTACAGCATAGTGCTCATAGCAACTCATGATTGACCTGTAATTCTTCAAAGGAATGAATTTTAAATATGTGTAATAGACATGTCACCTCTCTTCTGTGCCTTGCTACTGCATTGTGAAACAACTTAATTGGGGAAAGAGTTTATTGTTTTATGTTCACCGGTGTCCCATGATCTCAGAAACCTAACTGCGTGTGTGCAGAATTGTAACGGAGCCATGTGTATGAGCACTAGGTAAATAAAAATAAACCAACATATCCACAGCCAAATATAGGTCAAGCATAGATTCAAACGATGTCAAAGAACTTTCAGGTTGAATCCAATTTCTTATATATCTAAACTGACCCGCTAAATAATATAATACAGTCGCATATCTGGTAGCGATAATCATGCCATTTCTTTGGGTGCCTGGAGTTTTCCCAATTTAATTCTGACCCTACTATTTCATCTAAATAAATGAGATGAAGAGACCATTAATAGTGGTTAAAGGGGTATTAGGAATATACATCATATAATGCTCGAGTACTTATAACAGCTTATGAAATTGAAAAATCTTAGTTAAATTCACCCTCCCTAAACATTCAACGGAAATGATTTCCATATGTTAAATTTCTGCTTTATGTATGGTAATAATAGAGCTATATTAAGGTTATAAGAGTATTAGAAGATTTATCTATATATATGCCAAGGTATTTGAAAATATTGCTAATGAGTAATCTATTTTGTGGAAGAGAATCTACTGCTAAGTCTGCATCCGTAATACTGATGTATCCCAATTGATGAACAGACCTAAATATGGACCAAACTGATGGTGGAGAGTGCAGCATTGATAGATTTAGTCCTTGCAACAAGGTACAAGATTACATTGTCTGCATACTGACTCAAATAAAGTCCCAACTGAAACCTTCTAATGTTCTGATTAGTTAATTTTTTTCAGCCTAACTTTCTTTAGTTAAATAGAATGCTTAGTGGCAAAGGCTGAAGATATAGGTAAATACACCAACAGGATTAAAAGGATAATTCATATGTAAGGCTTTGATCAAACATATGGCGCATATATATATTAAATATATATTTAATGGTAATTTTCTGTATTCAAGGAATTGGGCTGCCATAAATAGCTCACCATGATCTTCTTTAAGCAGCCATTCTGCACAGAAAGTTTATTGGAAGGTAGGAATACAATCTCTGTTTTTATTAAATTTTACTTTGGTGGGGAAATTGTATTAGGTCTCAGTCAGCACCTACAGTAGGAGAAGTTTCATTCTAACCACGAAAGTTAACATTTTTGAAGAAGAGAAATTGGTAGATTATTATGTTCAGTTGAAGGTTTCCAAGTTGATCAAAAAAAACAGAAGGAAAATATCAAAAACACCAGATGCTAAGTCAGAATCAGTGAGGGGTGTAATGCAATCAGTTTGTTGCCAGTATAACCTTGATGCTCCCAATCTTTAACTGATCGGGTAAACCTACTATGGACAAACATTGGACAGCTGAATAAACAAAAAACCCCACATATAATCCATATAGTAGTTTTTATGACCATACAATGTAAAAGAAAATATAAATCAGACTGTATCTGGCAGTAGTTTCAGTAAATATCTAATTGTAATCTTGGATTCGATGATGTACAAATCAATATACCGGAAAGAAATACAAGAAAATGATCATGTCACATTTTCATTTCCAGGTTATTATGCAGGTTTCAACATGATCAGTGGCTAGAAAGTAATTCTCATTGTATAGTTTGTGAATGGACTCTGCCATTTCATTTTAATTAGTTTGTGTTAATGCAAATTTGAAACTAAAATACAAAGTTATATGAAACTATTTCAAAAGTGTGAAAAATCTCAACATTTTAAATGAAATCTAGTGGCTTGTACTAAGATATGCGTGTTGGTTAATATGCAAAAGAATATACATCTATAGGGATGAAAACCAGTAGAAGATTTTGGTTCAGCCTATTCCTATCTACACTGGGTTTGGGCACCAATTCAAGTGCTAGGAACATAATGGATGAAAGGGATAAATGTTACATTGTATATCTGCTAAGTACAGTCTTTTGTTTTTTCTACTTGACCTAAGAGAAAGCATAAAAACACCATTAACTGCATAAAATGTACCTACATCTTTATCAGAACTGATTCCAAATCATTCCAGTAAATATTATCTGTAATTAAAAAGAAATCCATCTTTCTATTGCACCGATCAAATTAAATCTGCTGCACCACAGGTAAAAACCTTTACCGAAAAAATACTGTCAAAGAGACAATACTATTGCACATTTGTTTACCTTTAAAAAATGTTTTTCCCGCACCCATGGATAGGGATGGACTAGAACTCGGACCCGAGTTTGAGACAAACTTTATGAGTTTGGATGAACTTGAACTATGCCGAACTAAGAACTTTCTTGTTTTCTGAACTCATGGGCGTAATTTTGAAAATCTTTAAAAAAATTGAGGTTTCTCAAATTTTCTAATTGATAAACCTCAAATTTAGCGCTTCATAACCCTAGAATGCGGTATTTGGTACATTCGAGGGCTACCACAAATACGAGGGTTACCGAATGCTACATTCAAGGGTTTTCGCAAAGCTTGCAATAACCCTCAAATGCAGCATTCGGTAACCCTCGAATTTGAGGTAACCTACAAATGTACTGAACACTCACAACTCACTGAACAATGCGGAAACAATTGCCCGATTGTGGGGAATGCTAGTGTTTAAATATGTTTTGGTTATATGGACATGTTCCCCAGCCCATTTGCCAGAGCCATTTACAGTTTATGGGTAAAATCTGATACATTCTTCTTTATCTCTTTTTCAATTCACCACATCCCAAAGATGCTCTATCGTACCAGATAAACTCATTGTTAAGTTCAAAAAACCCGGTTGAAATTAAATGAGCTGTAATGAGCTGAAGTAATCATCAGAAGAAGGGTAAAATGTGGTCATAAATGGATTGATAATCAAAGATATTTAATTAGGCTTTGCCATTAAACAATTCTCAGTTGGTACTAAGGCACCCAAAGTGTTCCAAGAAAATGTCCCCCACACCATAACACCACCACCAATCTGAACTATTTGACACAAGGCAGGATGGATCCATACTTTCATTTTGCTTATGCCAAATTTTGCAGCTGAAATTGGCACCCGTTAGACCAGGCAACATTTTTTTCATTCATGTATTGTGCAACTTTGGTGACTCTGTGCCAAGTGTAGCCTCTAATTTCTGTTCTTAGCTGACAGGAGTCACAGCCAGTGCATTGTTCTGCTGCTGTTGCACATCTACTTCAAGGTTTCGATCTTCTCTAACCAGTCTGATCATTCTTATCTGGCCTCAAACATAACCACACAACTGCCACTTTTTTGGACCATTCTCTGTAAACCATAGAGATGGTTGTGTCACATTCTCTTTCTTCTACATTCTGATGCTCTTTTTGAACTTGCTGCCATGTGTTTGGATGATTAACTATTTGTGTTAACAAGAATTTATACAGGTGTACCTAATAAAGTGGCCAGTAAGTGTATAATTGATTCAGGTTCCCAGACATCATTTAGCAATCTGTCCTGCTAGATCATTTAACGATGTTGGGGAGTGATGGCCTTTTATTCTGCTGCAGGGAGTCTCCTTGTCTCTGCCCTCTTTATAGAACAAAACAGACTTCTTGGCTACTGTTGAACAGCCTGTCTGCAGGGGGATCATCCAACGATCAGCCCTAATAATCTTTTTCCTGTCTATGAAAAGAGATCTGTCTGTAATGACTGAAACTGAGAATACATCGTTATCAATCCTTACCTTAAATCACCCTATGGCAGATAAAGGGCAAATATATCTAGATGCAAAACTTACAGTAGAATGTTATACAGGATGCCATTGTGTATTGGAATGCAGACAGCTATGTTGAACTTTAACTCTTGCAGTGCCTGGGTAGGTTTTACAGAGATCACTGGGTGAAAAAGCAGTTAATGCTGGAGTGACTGGAAAGGCAGGGGTTAAACTTCTGACCTTGATTTTACTAGCAGAGGTCAGAGCCAGTAAATAACAATCTCAAATAGAACAAAGTAACAAACTCTATCTGCACCTGCACCTATGCATGGAAACAGAAGACATGTAATTTCATGTAAATGGCCAGGTGCTTCTCTAGGGTCTGGAAAGATCAGGGGCACCCACGGCCAATTAGTGCACACACGTGGCAAAACTTTTTAGGTCATGCCACCTTTCAGATTAAGCCAAACCTCCTAGGTATTCCATTATACTGGTAGCAAACTGGCTATTTCAGTATATACTGGTAGCAAACTGGCAATTTTATTACATACTGGTAGCCAACTGGCATTTTCATTACATACTGGTAGCCAACTGGCGATTTCATTATTTACTGGCAGCCATGGGCATTTCATCACATGCTGGCAGCTATGGGCATTTCATCACATGCTGGCAGCCATGGGCATTTCATCACATGCTGGCAGCCATGGGAATTTCATCACATGCTGGCAGCCATGGGCATTTCATCACATGTTGGCAGCCATGGGCATTTCATTACATACTGGTAGCCATGGGCATTTCATTACATAATGGTAGTCATGGGCATTTCATTACATACTGGTAGCCATGGGGATTTTATCATGTACTGGTAGCCATGTAAACTACATCACATACTGGTAGACATAGGAATTACATCACAAACTGGTAGCCATGGGCATTTCATTATATACTGGTAGCCATGGGAATTTTATCACATACTAGTAGCCATGAGCATTTTATTACATACTGGTAGTCATGGGCATTTCATTACATACTGGTAGCCATGGGCATTATTTCACATACTAGTAGCCATGGGTATTTTATTACATACATACGCATGTGCCCCGAATGTTGTTCCTTCTGGAACGGTCTTCCAGGTCCTCGTTCCATATTCAGTTTGAGTAATTATTAGACATACCCTGCTAAAAAGAAAGAACACAGATAAAGGTGGGGATAAGTCTAAGATCCGTTTGATCTCAGGCTACAATCAGGAATGGTCTAAAATTCGTACCATACTGAGTAAACATTGGTTCCTTTTATCGGAAACAGTGATCTGGGAGATTCTATTGAGAAATATCCGTCTTTAACGGCTAAGAGAGCCCCTAACCTGAGGGATTGTCTCTCACCCAGTCATTTTGTGGATAAAAAGGTAGAAACCAATTGGCTTACTGGTAGCAAATGGAAAGGAAACAAAAGATGTGGAAAATGTATTATGTGCCAGTTAATGCAGGAAAATAATCAGATATTTAATGATGAAGGGAAGAGGTTTAGGATACATCAGTATATTTCGTGTCAGTCGACAGCAGGAATTTATCTGATTCAATGTAGTTGTAATAAAAGATATGTGGGAAAGACCCTCCGTTCTCTTTCAATAAGAATTAAGGAGCATAATAGAGCTATTAAGAAGGGTAATATAGAAAGATCTGCAGTAGCGAAACAAGTGCATGGAAATGTAACTGTTAAATGGGGTTTTATGGGTCTAGAAATAGTCTCATTGGGATTACGTGGGGGAGATTTAGAAAAAGCTATCCTCCAATGGGAACTACACTGGATTTATAGGCTTAAAACCATGACACTGTTTCGCCTCAATGAGGACATCCAATTTAATTGTTTCATATAGAGAATATAGAGCTTCTGCCTAAGGGGGTCTTTTTCAGAATGTCTACTAGGAAGGGAACCTTATGGGAGATGTACCCTCTTATTCTCAGGTACTTCCCTTTGCTCAAAATTATTGAAGGTTTAAGCACTTTAGGGTCTTGGATACTTAGATCCTTGTCTTGTGCATATATATATATTTGACTCTGGTTTCTATTGTGATGTATAATATTAGGGTATTACTGTCATGTAACCCCCTCTTCTCTAATTAACCTGTGATAATTCTTTTGAGAGAATGCCATTTTTTAATTGTCACAAGCACACCCTATAGTGCATTTACCGGTATGTGTTTCTGTTTAGATATGTTATGCCTTTAAGGTGTTTGCCTTTTAGAAATTAAGATGGGTACACCTTTAAGATCGGGGCTATTTTATGAAGCCCGGACACTCGGATCATGTGACCCTGATGAAGCCGTTGCAGTATTAGCACCACGGTTCTAAGAGGCTTCCGTAGCTTGTTGTATTTTCTCGCTTTCCGTTTTGACCGACTATGATACTTTCAGTGCGGTGACTGGATCCTTTGTTTGGATTTTGAAACCCTTCGTTGGATATTGGCCATGGATGTTTTTCCCTTCGGTCGGGTGAAGAGTGTGGTCCGTCCGTGAAGAGGAGCAGGTGGGGTAGTCGGACATGGCTTCTCACAGTAAGTCCCGACAAGAGATGTGACTGTTGACTCTACCTCTGGGGGATAGCGAGAACCTAATAGGGAGTCTTTTTACTTACTTTTTTACTGGAGACGCCCGGTAAAATTTTGTGTATATGGGGTGTGTTTTTCTATGTGTCTCTAATAAACCGTGTTAGTATTTAGTTATCTGCATGTGGTAGTGCATTTTGTGGGGGTCTTTTGGGGTCAGGGGTCTCTCCTCTGTCCCTGCTTTTTCGATTAGTATATGTTTTCAATAGGCATCTTGTTAATTTGTAGGTACTACTAATCCTTGTCACCATATCCAGCTGACAGCTGAGTATTAGGAGGACATAAAGGTTTGGCAATAGTTTTTAGCTTGCTATATTGGTAAAAACACATTATCGGCTTCATTTTGCAGAAAACAGCTCCTTGTTCACTGACAATGCTCAGTTAGTTACTGTGCCCTATTTGATGGGGGTGAAAGTCTGTTGGAAAATGGCCACAAAGGTGGATTGAAGATGGTTTGACCAAGAATTATTTTATTAGAACTATTCCAGATAAATGTGGCCATAGAAATATGGGGTTGTTTGTTGTCAAATAGAAGAATCATTTAATTATTAAGTGATAATTATATTTATCACTTGTCATTTAAATTTCCTCCTGTCCCCCGATTATTGAGGCATTTGGTTTTGCGGTGTTTACTGCATAATATTTGGTTTAAGGCAAAACATATAAAAGGTGTCGACAATATCACAGCAGACTCTTTGTCTCGGTTCCAGTTTGGAGTATTCTGGGAACTGGAAGAGAAAGCAGAGTTGAGCTGTCAAGATTATTTATGGGAGCTGATTTTGAACCATTAAATAATTTGCTTACGCTATCCTTATCTAAACAGACATGATGCAGTGTGGAAAGCTTGGGTAGATTTAAAATCCCAGAATTTGCTGACAATGCATTTGTCGGAGATAGGCCTTTTTCTGTATTTTATCTTAAATTATTTAGATGCAAATTATTTGAAGATGCCGATTTCACAAATTTTTACTTTTTAGCTAACATATTTGCTGCAGGTTGCCTGCCTTAAGGATCTTATCTGATGGTTCAAAGTACGTGAACCGATCGGGAGACAGTGGAATAAAGGTGTGTGAGCATCAAGTTTGGAAGGCTCCCGGAGCACAGATTTCCTTTTGGAAATAGCTGTTAAAAGACATTAGTAATCACATAAAATCTAAGGATTCTAGGAAACCAATTACCCTCCCTTTGCTTAATAGGCTGGTACAAGTTCTTCCTTAGGTCTGCTTAAATTTTTATGAGGCCATTTTGTTTAAAGGATAATTATGCTGTAAAATAAAATTAAGTTTATTTGGAAGCTGCAGCTTTAATAAAACTGTTGGCATTGTTTTTGCCCCCCCAGAGCCTATCTTTCCAGCTTGCAAGTTGTTGACATCTTGATTGTGCCTAGCTGAATGTTTAGCTCCGACCCTCTCAGGGGCGTGTTTAGGGGGGGATTCCTGGTGCCTGGAATCCCCCCTTTCTATCTGCTCAGTGCAGTCTGCTGTTCTACCTCTTCTGGCGTCTATAGACGGTTACATAGATTATTACATAGATTGTTACATTGTCAATTGAGCTGTAAGTGAAAAGCAGCATTTGTATGTTTCAAAAATGTATCCAGTCTGCCCTGTGATTGACAGCAGCATAGAGCTCTGTGTCAATATTGACCCTGCAACTGCCTGGGGTGATTGCTGGGTTTATATACATTACTTACTGTACCTACTGCACTGTGATGGAGTTAGTGAGCAGGAATAGGGACATTAGGAAATCCTGGACGTGGATATATAGCTGATTGTCAACATTGCTTTATAATATATATATTATAATGCGAAGAAATTTTTTTAAATAAAGTTTTGGTTATATGTACATTTTCCCCAGAACATTTCCCAGGTCCCTGTGTAATTTACACTAACATACTATTGCGAGTTATACAACAATATAAAAAAAATCACCCCCATTACATGTCCACACTTCCAGCAGATGAAATCGCTTACTCACATTTACAACCGGGCTGTCTACCCATAGATATCACACAGCAAAGATGTGTGCTAAAAGCCCGCCTCCTAGCCGGCCCAGGGCCAAGATTAACTTTTTTTTCCCCCCCCATTCATTTAGAATTTTCGAACTTCTCTACTTATAACACATACTGTCACATACAGTAGACATACTTTACAGGCCTATGCCTGTAAAGTAAACCCAATTTTTTATACTCCAGAATCTGAAAACAACCCCCCTAAAAACACCAATAAACTATAAAATGCCACTTTAGTAAACTCTGTTAAAGTAAATCAAAGCCTGTTAAGAACTGGATGAAGTATCTGTGTGTATGTGCAGTGTCAGACCACACCTCCTGACCTCAGTCACATGCTTCCTTGCTTTATCTGTCCTGTAAAAGGATTGGCTAGATATTATTAATGGGTGTAACCAACTGTAACAAGTTTGTGCCATAGCAAAGGACTGAGCATGTGCAGAACATAATGGTCGTTGACCAAACTGTGTGATACTAGAATGCTGAGAAGTAAAACACAAACCATATGTTATTTAGGTAAATTTCCCAGCGCCTGTATCAAAATGAGAGGTAAGACACGGATTACTGGTTTTATATCAAGGTGTCCTGACTTCTGGTTCAGTTTTGTTCTGTGGCTTTAGTTGCCCTTTAAGATCCAGAGAAGCTAGAAATATCATCCTAGGCTTTTCAGTTACTCTTTAAATCTTTCTTTTGTTTCACAAAAAAAATCATGGGAATTATTTTATTAATTTAGATTTGAGCTTTGTGTTTTGATTCCAAAATTAATATTTTGTTATAAAACAAGAGTTTGGAATATTATTTATTATATTTCATTGTATGCATTCGGATTCTGCACCTTGACAGATATGGGGAGGGGAACCATTTTACATAAGGATATAAGTACAATTATTCCTGTGTTAAATTGATTTTTAAAAGAGTAAAAGTCTTTTTTATAATTCCACACCTCATTCTGTACCAAAGAGGGCTGCTCATTAGGGAAATAAAATAGAAGTCAAAGGTAGAACAGCACAGTTCTGTTAAACTGATTTGAGTACATCATTATGGTGTAATAATGTCATCAGAACAAAATATTTGTTAGAAAAAATTAATCAGAGATATTCTGTGGGCATTAATCTGAATACTGTGAGTGGAGACACAAAATCAGACACTATTTAGGAATATGTATTAGCAGACTTATAATTAGAGAGTAAACCCACATCATTCACCATGCAAATACCTTATACAGTAGAAAATATATTGTCTTGTATAAAGAGGGGAATAGATTCAAGAGAGAAAGATATTATTCTCCCTCTTTACAAGGCACTGGTAAGGCCTCATTTGGAATATGCGGTGCAGTTTTGGAATCCCATATAAAAAGGACATCTTGGAAATGGAAGCAGTTCAGAGAAGGGCGACTAAAGTAATAAAGGGAATGGAGAAGCTTGACTATACAGGCAGATTAGACAAGTTAGGGCTATTTACATTGGAGAAGTGATGTTTGCATGGGGATATGATCACTTTATACAAATATATTAATAAGCCATTCAATAACTCTCTGGTGCATTGTTTACTAATAGGTCATATTAGAGGACTTGTGGACATCCTTTAAGGTTGGAAGAAAAGAAGTTTCACCTTCAGGTTAGGAAAGGTTTCTTTACAATGAGAATGGTGAAACTGTGGAACTGCCTTCCAGCAGATGTGGTAATGGAAAGTTCACAGAATAGCTATAAAAGTGGACTGGATAAGTTTCTAAAACTAAATAATATTGAGAACTACTGGTATTAATACATATACTGTAGTTCTGGTTGATCCAAGGATACTTTTTGATTGCCATTTGGAGTCAGAAAGGAATCTCCCCCCCACACACACACCTTTTTAGCTGTTTTTTTTTTTTTTTTGCCTTCCTCTGGATCAACTGTTAGGTAGGGTTAAAAAGGAGGATGAAAATGTTGGACTGGATGGACCTATGTTTTTATTCAACCTCAATTACTATGTTACTATATTACTTTTTGCATTCGACACAGTTACAATTCTCCTAAATACAATTTTCTCAAGAAAGAACCATGGTAGGTTGTTAAAAGGAGCACAAAACTGGAGGGGAAAGTACAACGCCTTAATATCATGACCATTATGCTAAATAAGAACTGAATTCTCCAGGGACCTCAAAATACTCCCACAAATGGCATATCTCACACAAAAAATGTTTATAGTGGTTCACAAACCTAAATAAAATAGCACCAATATGTCACCAAATAACTTATAAATAAGATATATAAATACAAAATACTATAGAACTGTAAAGTGCCTGCACTCAAGGTTCAGGCATCCTCTAACTATAAGAGGTCCACATATCCCATAAACTAGTCCAGAATAATGGCCTGCAGGGCTATGTATGGAGAACAGTTATCGGCTATTTATGTTTTAAAGTCACGTTTACCGATACGTTTACCAATGTATGTAACTAACGGCAGTTGCTGAGGTATGCAAAAACTGGGTTGCACAACTGCTGCAACCAATGTACCAAGACAATAACAGCTCTTTAAGACTGAATCATTAACGCCAGCAGATAGCTGGCATTAAAGATTTGGATTCAGTAAACCTAATTCGCTCTGCACTGAGAGACGCTATTGGCTCGGTGCATTGTCTAAAGGGGGCAATAGGGAGCAATAGCGTCTCTTGGTACATAGAGCTGCTGGACTCTTACTGCATAGAGAAAAGATAGTATTGCAAAAACAGGGTTTGAGGGGTAATGTTTTTGCAGGGAGTAAACATGCCCCTAAAGTATTTGTCAACTTTCAGAAATGAAAAATAAACACTAATGTGAAATTACCTGAATTTCATTTATTTTTAGACTTTGTTGTACTTTTGTATTTATTGTCACTTTTTGTGTTTTTTTGTGGGACTAGTGGGACATTGAGGCTTGTTTTCTAAGGTGCAACATTTCCCCTGTATTGTAAATCTGCAGCAACCAATCAGATATTCTTAGTAAACATTATTCTTTATTGATTTCCAATGCATTGACCGTACAAAAGAAAGCAACTGTGTAAAATGTTATTCAGTAAACCCTTCCCTTTCACCAGCAGTTTATTTGCATTATATTTTTAACAGAATTGAGTAGCCAAAGCTGTACATTTCCATAATGAGCATATTCTGATGAACAGATGCATTGTATCATGTGGAAGGTATATTCATTAATCATTAGGTCATTCATTCTACTTTAACTATCACTTCTTTAACAGATAGTTACTGTGTTCTACATTGTGCAGCTATGTGGATCTTTGATGCCAACATCACATATTGTATCCATCGATTTTCAGCACATGAAAAACCTGTTATTGTAAGTTCTAGCAATGTTATTTCAATATTTGTTGTATTGTTACTAAAAAAGTATTTGAAACCACAGAATATTTTGTTCTATATTTTTCGCAGATTGTTTGGTTAAAAGATTATGGAAAGTTGTCAGGCCAACCTTGCTTAATCAAATTATACTGACTTATAACCCGGGGGGGGGGGCATAGGATTATCTGATAGAGTACTAATTAATGTTGAAGGGACATAAATTCCTCTTTAGATTTGAGGCATAACCTATCCCATAATGCAAGTTCATCTTGATTATATTTAATTATCCCAACCATGAAATATTAAGGGGCATATTTATAAAGGGCCTTTAATACCACCCAAAAATTACCGCCGCACATCACCAGAGCGAAAATAAAGTTTTCACCATATTTATAAAGGCGAACCACATCACTGCGTCGCGGCGATACTGTGTTTTGTCTCAGCTTTTTCCCATACTCTGGGATGGCCTATAAGGCTATGGCCATATTCCAGTTTTTTTTTTTTTTTCTGGAGTTGTCTGAGGGAAGACATATATTATTTTTTTAGCAGCCAAAGCTTTTTGGATGAAAACACTCCTGATATAAAGGTTATGTGCCAGCCATACCCACAGAAAGTTGTCAAAGAGTTGTCATTATTATTATTTGTAAACTCTTTAAGTTAGTCCTGAATTTTTTCCCTTATGCATCTATCAGACATTAGGGCTCATTTAGTCTTTCACATCATAGGTCTATGAAGTTGAAATTGTGCTTTCATAAATTTATGATCTGATGATTTGCAATCTTCGTATTAAATTTTTGTCTGTGGAAAAGATATAATTAATATAGTAATGACTTTTGTGTACATTGGGGGGGGGGGGGGAATACAGGGAGATGTAATAAAAGTTCTTATTGTTTAAATGGTGCTAATTTTGCCCCAACCAACCAGAAGTTTTCAAATGGTACATACATAAATCTGATTGGTTGGGGCAAAATCAGCACCATTTTTAACGGTAAGAACTTTTATTTCATCTCCCTGTTAGTGTTTACCACATAAAATTAGTCGAATAATCATGGAATAGACAATATTTTTTTAAATTTTGTTTTAAATTTTGCCTATAGGCTCTACACATTTTCCCTCTTATTATTAGCTGAGAACGTTCCAAAGAACTGATAATTTCTACATTTTGGGAAAGAAAATTTTGAAATAGTGGATATTGTTGAAGCGAGGTTACTCTTCTGAGGCAAGATAAAGCCTGTTACATTATGGAAAATATTATTAAAGTTATTAAAATATTTTCCTTTAGGGTGGTCCGCCATCGTAGTTAAAGAGGACAATCATGTAATCTAATCAAGCTTTCTATGTCTATATATACCTCTCATGTTTTTATAAGCATAATAATGCCTTACTGTTCCTTCATCCAGGTATATCTGTGGTATTCAGTTAGATCAACTCAACTTGAAGTTTAATTCTTGAAGATGTTTCGCTAATTATTCAACTGACTTTCTCAATTGAAAAAGCCGGTTGGATAACTAGCAAAACGTCTTAACGCTAGATCTAAACTTCAAGTCCAATTGATCTACCAGAATACCACAGATTTATCATGGCTTAGATGAATGGGAACCTTCACAATCTGTATAAAAAGATTATATCGGATTGTTTCCAAAGCAGCATATGATTGGTTGCTAAAAATTACAGCTCAGGCAATTTTTGCACCTCTTATTATATAAGTCTGTGTGCAACTGTATCCCGGCTTTCTTTGATGAGCTGAATGAACAGTATCAAAGTTGTTTTTCTCACACTCAAAAGGGTTGAAGAAAGAACACTTTCTAATGCAAAATTCTGTAATTTTATCACTAACTAAATAGGTTTGGATACAGTCACTTGAATGACAGTGAATCAAAAACCTCAAATCTAAATGACACTGTAGAGCCTGGATTAGTATTTGTACAGCACTGATATGCACTAAGCCTCTTTTTCGCAGTTATGAAAGGATACTGTATATCTCTTTTCAAAAGAAACTACTGACTTTTTATCTGGACTACTATTAGACATAGGTAAAATGTAAAAATGAACAAAATACATTATTAGTGTATTAGAAATATTGATGCAATATAAATAAGCATAAATTGAGCTGCGTGTAAAATGTAGAATATATGTTATGAAAATATCTAATTAATACTGGTAAATCCAGCAATAATTCCATTGACATCTGAGTTATGTAGACCGCGTTTGATTTTTATTAATTGCACCAAGGCACCGAGTTTGCTTATGTGGATAACACACCTACACGAGCATCCATTTTCCTTTTCGTCACCATAGGTTGCAAATTGATTTCCATGTGTACATAAGAAAATCCTTTGCTCTACATGAGATCCTTTGTAGATACCATTCAGTTTCTAAAACTCTGTGGCTCAAACTAAACAATTAGCGGTTCTACCGGGGAGCTTCTAAATAGATGGAGTGATCTTTGACCACAGCTTCTCAAAATATCAAATCAAATACGAATAATGTATTCGTTTGTGTACAGTGCCGAATGACACCTCAGGGATAGTTTGTACTAAAAGATACGAGATTTGCAATTAGATGTCTCTAAATAAAGTGTACGCCCTAAAGCATAAGAACATCTAGGTTAAAAGAGGTTTTATAGCAAAAATCAATAACGTATTATAGTTTCAATGTGACAGCTAATCTGCAGGTTCGATGTTCTGTTAAATTGATACAACAAAAGAATATGCAACTATATATAGAAACGCAGATGTGACACTCCACCGACCTGGTAATAGCAGAGTTTAGTCAGCTTAGTCAATATATATATAATTCCAAAAGCAGCATGTCCTTATTGTAATAAGTTGAACATGGTAGAAATTATGAAGCTATAGCTAGCTAGAATATATTCTCCAGGATATGGTAACAAAAAGCCATGTTCTGCTCCAGGAACTCTCTTTAAACCAGCTCCCAGATTAATTGTATTGTAATAGAGCCTGAATCTATCAGCACTATTATTAAAGCACTTTGACTGTAAAGACTGTTCCTCTTCAGACATATCTATAGTTTTCACACTGGGCAGCACTGCATAGGGAGCAACTGTGCCACATGGTGGGAGCGGGCAAAAGAATATGTACAGCAGACCTGGGCAAATTAAAGCCCAGGGGCAACATGTAGCCCTTTGGCTGTCCCAGACCTTCTCCTTGGATGTAAATTATTACAGAAGGCGTAAACAGAACACAAACATTACAGTATTACCCTCTGTTCTGTAATTGCTGATTGGAGGGTAATTGAACTTGTTAGTGACATTCTGCTTGTGTTTTTGTTCAGAT
The DNA here is from genome assembly GCA_019447015.1 of Hymenochirus boettgeri. NCBI lineage: Eukaryota > Metazoa > Chordata > Amphibia > Anura > Pipidae > Hymenochirus > Hymenochirus boettgeri. Next base: position 61,278,277 of record CM033475.1, on the reverse strand, counting down.
GTTGTAAACGATACAGAAAACTCCAAGATAGTACATAGTAACATAGTAATTGAGGTTGAATAAAGACATACGTCCATCAAGTCCAACCTTTTTTTTAACCCTAAAAAACCCCAGTTAAAAAGGGGGGGGGGGGAATTCCTTCCTGACTCCAAATGGCAATTGGAAAGTATCCCTGGATCAACCAGATCTATATGTATTAATACCAGTAATTCTCAATATTTTTTAGTTTCAGAAACGTATCCAGGCCTTTTTTAATGCTATTCACTGAACTTGCCATTACCACATCTGCTGGAAGACAGTTCCACAGTTTCACCGTTCTCACTGTAAAGAACCTTTCCTAACCTGAAGATGAAACTTCTTTTCTTCCAACCTTAAAGGATGTCCACGAGTCCTCTGATATGACCTATTAGTGAACAATGCACCAGAGAGTTCATTGTATGACCCATTAATATATTTGTATAAGGTTATCATGTCCCCACGCAAACGTCGTTTCTCCAATGTAAACAGCCCTAACGTGTCTAATCTGCCTGCATATTCAAGCCCCTCCATTCCCCAACTTATTAATTTAGTTTCCCTTGCCTCTGAACTGCTTTCATTTCCAATATGTCCCTTTTGTATATGGGATTCCAAAACTGCACCGCATATTCCAAATGAGGCCTTACCAGTGCCTTGTAATATCTTTCTCTCTTGAATCTATTCCCCTCTATACAATGCTAGCTCTAGATGTTGCTACCTGGCATTGTTTGCTATAGCTAAGTCTGTTATCTACCAGAACCCCCAAATCTTTTTCCACTACAGATGCACTTAACACAGTTATATATGGTGTAGGTGGCACAGGGATTATTAAATCCCAAATGCATCACCTTACATTTATCAACATTGAATCTCATCTGCCATTCTGCTGCCCATTTTGATAATCTATCTAGGTCTGCTTGCAACACTTGTACATCATTTGAAGATTCCAAAGCTCTGCCTAGTTTAGTGTCATCAGCAAACACTGAGACCTTGCTCTCAATGCCCCCTTGCTCTCAATGCCCCCTTGCTCTCAATGCCCACTTCTAAGTAATTTATAAACAGATTAAACAAAAGTGGCCCCAGTACAGAACCCTGAGGCACTCCACTTAGAACTTTAGCCCACATAGATATAGCTCCATTAACCACCACTCTCTGTTGCGATCCTATAACCAATTCTCTATCCATGAACAAATGTTTTCTTCAATGCCAACAGTCCTCAGTTTATACATTAGTCGCCTATGTGGCACAGTATCAAAAGCTTTTGCAAAATCCAAGTACAAGTATACCACATCCACTGTTGTGCCTGAATCTAAATTCTTACTCGCTTCTTCATAAAAAACAATTAAATTTGTCTGGCATGATCTATATCTCATAAATCCATGCTGACTACTACTAATAAGATGAGTTCTGGAGACAAGTCAAGGATATGATCCCGTAACAAAGTTTCCAGCACCTTCCCTACCACTGATGTTAGGCTTACAGGTCTATAGTTACCAGGCTGTGAACGACTACCTTTTTTGAATATTGGTATTACATTGGCTTTTTTCCAATCCAGCGGCACATCCCCAGACCAAAGTAAGAAACAGCGATGTAGATAGAACTGAACTAAGCTCTTTTAAAATTCGAGGATGCAATCCATCTGGTCCTGGGGTTTTATTGATATTTACTTTGTCTAATTGTTTCCGTACCATATTCTCCATCAGCCAATGTGAATACTCTTCATTTCTCCCCTGCATATTATTACAATCCCTGTTTTAAGGACTAGATGTTCTTGGGAGGAAAATCTAAATGTGTTTCCAGAAAATAAATAAAAAATAGCTGCCAATGCAATGATTTGCCTACATGACTTAGGCCAAGGCCACACTGAAACAGGCACCAGCATGCTGAAAACAGGCACACAAGCACGTGTGATTATGCATGCTTTACCGGCACGCTCATGCACGATCGGTGCACATGCAACTGAGCAAAAAAATTGGGAACGAATGTGCACAGATAAGCGGATTACATGCGCAACGTGCACCAGCGCACTGGTGTGGCCACATCAATTTGCCGCACTAGTGTCCACTTTTAAAAGCACGATCAGGTCGCTTCAAAGTCTAGTGTGGCCTTGCCTTTTATGTTTTAGCCTCTCTAATTTACAGAACTTGAACATTTGCACAAAAGAGCAGAGAGACAGAAAAGAACACACATCTGACAACCTATAAAAGAACATACCTAATGTCTGCTTTTACTATTTAAAGGTTTGTTGGACTTTGTATTTACCATAATATACACAGCTTGCATTATGTTTCCTATGGGGAATCGTATTTCAACTGCAAAGGGATTCTAGATTCTAAACACAAGTAACAAGCATAGAATTTCTTTATCAAAAGCAAAATCTTTGGGGAATTTACACTTGAAAGAAAATTTTAAAAAAAGCAACAGTCAAAAGAGTTAAAAAGCTTCCTATGTTAGCTGAAGTTAACACAACTATCAGTTTTGATTTAGGACTCAAGAATATCAGATTTATTTGCATTTAATCCCCCCCCCCCAAAAAAAAGTCTAAGATCTTTAACTGGAAAATATAGAGACCCAAATTTTACCATTATTTTATTATTGCACTGTTGTATGAAATATAGGTACCTATAGGAGAACTAAACTTGTTTTTTTTTTAATCTTAATGTAAAACCTTCCCAAAACATCTATACATTGAAAGATACTTCTCTAGTTGCATTTAATACACGTGAGAAATGCAATCTGTAACTAAGAAGGCTTCCATGTTGTTGCCAGTACAACTCACAGCCCATTAAGCATTCAAAGAGTCTTGCAGTTGCAAGTAAATAATTTTGGGCAATTAAGAGTCTTGGACTATTTTTTTTCTTTATTATTGATTATTAAACTTTAAAAAAAAAGAAGAGAGGAAATGTACAGTTCTCAAGATCTCTTGCATGAAAATACAGACATGCGGGACACATAGGAGAAGTGTGCTATGTGACCAAAACAGTTAGTTTCATGGTCATAAACACAAACAATGATGCCCCCAACCCCCACACAGACACAGATACACACACCTACTTGCCTACTATTCCATGGAAGCCATACTTAAAATGTAACTACAGTCAAAACATTTTTTTGATCAATTATCAATTAAAGTTAGTTTTATAGTCAAACATGCAAAACATAACCCCCAACCTGACCCAGGTACACACACCTACTGACCTACTCTTCCATTCCTAATGACAGCCATAATTAAAGTGTAACTATAGTCAAAAAATGTTTTTGACCAATCATAAAAAAAGTTTGTGTTTTACCCCCCAAGCTAACACAGGTACACACACCATACTTAAAGGACATCTCCACCTTCAATATCATTTTTTGATATAATGTTGGCCATCCCTTTCCACCCTCAACCACAACATTACATGTGTAAAAAAGAATAACAGCACTAGTTACAGCCCCTCGCTCCAGCGGCATTCTGATCCGGCTCCCAGTTCTCCAGAACTACAAGCAGGTGGCTGGACCGGCAGCCACGTCTGTGATGGGCTGAGAGGCAGCCAATCACAGCCATGGCTACCGGGTATAGAGAATGCCACAGGAGCAAGAAGCTGTAAGTAGAGTTGTGATTCTTTTTTTACAAATCTAATATAGCGGTTATGGGTGGGAATGGGTGGCCAACCCTCGAATTCGGCAATAACCCTAATGTAGCGTTCGGTAACCCAACAATTACCTGATCATGAAGAAAGTTAGCGTTTGTGTTCCCCAGACCATTTCCCAGGTCCTAGAGACATTAACAGTAAGTTATCATTGCTATTTTAACTGTATTTTTTTTTTTAGAACTTTTCAAACTATTTTCCCCATTGACTTTTTTATGGGTTTCTTTTCGAACAATAGAACTAAAGTTCTATAGTTCTAAAACAAAACAAACTTTAGTAAGTTCGGACATCTCTACACATAACCCATGCACACTAATCCAAACTTACACAACCTATATGTAACCGAGATATCAGCAAACTACAGCTCCCCAGATGTTCGAAAACTACAATTTACAGCATTCCTAGGCTTCCCTCTGTAGTTGAGGAATGCTGGAAATTGTAGTTTTCAAACATCTGGAGAGCCATAGTTTGAGGACCACTCTAGAGAAATAGTTGGATTTTAGCTAGGAAACCATTTTAGCTCTCCTATATCTGGAAATAAAATGAAATCATTAATGGAACACAGATGAATGCATTTTTTATTAGTATTCTATTTTTAGATCGACCTTTTCTTGCCATCTTGTTCTACTGCACTATGTTGCCTGTTCTAATTACTTTTTAATGTATTGCGTCCTCCTAATGCACATGTTGCACTTTTGTTTTACATTTCATGTACATTTTTAAACCCTAGCTATTAAAAAGATTAATGCAACAGGAAGAATGTGAAAAACAGTATTGGCTTTAGTTCTCCTTTAAGGTTTATGATCTGAAAAGGGTATCTTTTCTCTTAAAAATATTTTAAATTACAAAACGTTCCTCTGTCCCTGACCTCTTAATATTATCTGTAGCTGCCTGCCAGCACACTTTCTGCAACAATTAAGAGAATAAGAGCGGATAAAATAAGAAAGAAGGAAGGAGGGGGAGATGTGTAAGCAGAGCAGGGTCTATGGTAAGGATGTGCAGAACTTTTAAGTGTCGCAGACACTACAAGAGGCAGTGAGTAGGGGAGGGTGGGGGCAATTAGGAGCACTCACTAAACATGAATAATTTAATGACAAAGTAAGCACAGATAAATATGGGAGTACCACAATTGTACTCAAATTGTAGTTTCAGATAATGTAAAGTTGTTTAAGTGAGCATAGTGACCATTTAATATTGACAAACAGTGCATAAAATGTAAACAGAATCAAAATGATATAATCAACCCATGGCAGGCTTCTATTACACCACTATCTGCCTTTTATAGGGCATGTCCACTCCTTTTGTAAAACTTTTCTGTAGTGTAGGGCTCCCTCACCCACCCCCAACCACTATAGTACTTAGCCAATCACTACTTACTTTGCCTGTTTCCCCTGGCATTCTGTACTGCCGGAAGCCACGTCCGTGATTGGCTGCCAGTCTGGCCCCCTGCTTGCAATTTCATGCAAGTAGAGGGCCTTGACAGAACGTCGGGGGAAAGAGCCAAAGTAAGTAGGGATCGGCTAAGTTTTTTTACAAAGTACTATAGCAGTTGGGGGTGGGTGAGGGAGCCCTACACTGCAGAAAAGGGATTTGAAGCTAGGGAAGGGAGAGGAAAACGGGAGAGGAAAACGGGAGGGAGAGGGCTTCTTTGCGCATGGCAAACGTCTCCCGGAGGAAAAACAGGAGGCAGAGACCAATGAACACAGCCAGGCTCCTGCTGTTAACATTTTAGGACTTTGTAGGGACATTGCAGGGCAGCCATTTGGAGCAGGGCTGTAAGGTAAGGATTTGACAGCACTACACAGTGGGGCCAGTAGTTGGTTAAAATGTAGTTTTGTGGGTGGACATGCCCCTTAAAGGAGAATTATTAAACATTTAAGTTTTTTTAAAAAACAATTAAAATGAAAGGATTGATAATTACTTCCTCCCAATATATTTCTATTGGGGAGTACCAGTACTAGGAAAGATTTCTTTACAGTAAGAACAGTGAAAATATGGTAATGGCAAGTTCAGCTTTAAAAGAAGGCTGGATACGTTTCTTAAACTAAAAAATATGTGAGAATTACTGGTATTAATACAAACACTATAGTTCTGGTTGATCCAAGGATACTTTCTGATACTTTCACCATTTGCAGTCAGGAAGGAACCCCCCTCCCCCCCGGCCGCTAACGTACGGCTGTGGTCATACATTTACACTGAACTTTCGTTAATTAACAAACGTTCGGTCGCAGAATACCATGCAATAGTAAACTACCACAATTGTATGCTATGGGGATCTACGTAGATTTATAATCGTTATCAGTAATTACGATCGCTATCGTTAATTTACAATAACCATCTTAGATTACCGTTCACTAAACTGATCAGAAATGAACGATTGGTTTAACGATAGTGCCTTTATGAATATGGCCCTATGGTAAAAAGATATATAAACCTGTTAAAATGATTGTGAATCTAAAATAACGATCGTAAATCTAAGACCTCGATTGTAGATTTACGATCCCCATAGAATACCATTGCGGTAGTTTACTACCATGTGGTATTCTACAACCGAACGTTCGTAAATTACTGTTCAGTCTAAATGTACAATCACGGTCATTCATTTACGGCCATTATCGTAACTTACAGATAAGAACTGACTAAATTTGAATCCCACGTGGGCGATGGTGCATGTGTCAAAATATTGAATAAACCAACCAAAAGAGAAAGATGCACAACACTCTATCTTAAAGCAATATGTGTATGTATACACCCTTTATTTATTGCATTTGCATAGGGTAAGGACCGTGATTAAAAACACTTAAAACAATAATGGCCATAACACAAACCTCCATGTTGGGTAAAACATTACCAGTGCAAACCCCCATAACCCCAATATGCTCAATATAACAGCTTAGTCTGTTTATGCACTTATCTGTACGAAGTCTGTCTCATTCAAGTGTGACCTAGGGGGTACAATGTAGTAACGGGGTCAGAAAAGCCCAGAGGGAGGACAAGAGGCCATCTGAGCAAGACTGTTGTATACAGAGGCATCAATGATACAGGCACGAAGTTTTTAGATAAAGTTAAAGGGTCTCTATACTCACTTAAACAACTTTACGTTATCTGAAACTACAATTTGAAAGAAGTAAAATGGTGGTACTTACATATTTATCTGTGCTAGCTTTGTTATTAAATTAATAATGTTTAGTGAGTGCTCCTAAGTCCATCCATCACCCCCTAGTCACTGCCTTCTTGTGCACAGCTTCACCATAGACCCTGCTCTGCTTACACATCTCCACCTCCCTCCCCACTTCCTACTTTTCTCTGCTGATTTTCCCAATTGTTGCAGAAAGTGTGCTGGCAGGCAGCCACAGATAATAGTAAGTGGTCAGGGATGGGGAACATATTATAATTTCTGCTTCTGGAATGACAGGTCTTTCCCTGTAAATGCTATGATTTCAAATGATGATTTCTCAGTGTCTAGGATCCGAAAAAAGTTTTGGAGTATCTAAATATTTATCTATATAAATTTGTAAAGTATGAGTAAAGAGACCCTTTAAAGGGTATGTACGCTGTAAAATCTACTTTAGCTTATTGGATAGCTATGGCTTTAAATATAAAGTGGGTTTTTTTGTTCTTCTTATTATCCTCCCATATCCTATCTTTACTGCATGAGTCTTGTTGACTTGCTGCCCCTCTCAAGTCTAGTTTTAGGACTGCCCCATAAGATTGTCCACATGTACATCACTTCCTTTTTCAATTAACAAGCTGCAAAGGAAGTCAGGCATGAGATTTGCCCGACTTATAGCCTGTGCGCGTGATGACATTATCGGGGAATGCACGCGCACGTAATAGTGCGAAAGAGTGAAACAGCAGCTTGTTGTTTGGCAAAGGAAGTGATGTAGATGTAGAGGCTAATAGTAACATAGTAATTAAGGTTGAATAAAGACATACGTCCATGAAGTCCAACCTATTCACCCTCTTTTTTTTTTAAATTATTTTTCCTACCTAACAGTTGATCCAGAGGAAGGCAAAAAAAAACCCGCTAAAAAAGGGGAAAAAAATCCTTCCTGACTCCAAACGGCATCGGTAGACAAACAAAACATCCCACCCAGATTTAAAGCCACAGCTATGCAAAGACTGAAGCTCTTTCTGTCAACCCTAACCACCCCTGCAACATCTGGTATAATGTGGTATACTTCCTGGTTAAAAAAGTTGATCTGGAAGAAGCGATTGGCCTCCCATGTATGGAGCCCCAAATTTAAGCTTTCTGCAGATTCCTGATGTAAAGTGACATTTGGGAATAATCCTGTTGAGCTTGGACCAGGTATATAAAGTGCATTGCTGTGATATTAAACATAGTGATTAACTAATCCCCTGATTGTGAAGGTTCTCATTCATCCAGGTCATGGTATATCTGTTGTATTCAATTCAACTGGACTTGAAGTTTAGTTCTTGAAGACGTTTCACTAGACATCCAACTGGCTTTCTCAATTCAGATTGACTTGTACAAGAATCTGTGGCAATTATGTACCCTGGAAAATCCCAATTAGCATATCACTATCCAATCACGCCCTTATCACCTGGCTGTGATGTGCTTATTGGGATTTTCCAGGGTACATAATTGCCACAGATTCTTGTACAAGTCATTCTGAATTGAGAAAACCAGTCGGATGACTAGCGAAACTTCAAGTCCAGTTGATCTAATTGAATACAACAGATAATCCCCTGATGTAAAATATAAGAATATGGAAAGACACATAGGATTTTCTTGACTATATAAAAGTTAAAGGCCATGGAATGCTGACCTATATTAAAGGGACAACAATGATTGCCTCAAATAACTTTATTGTTCTCCAACACTGGTATCTATTAATTTAATATGTATACAATTTACTTTACGTACTTGTTCTTAATTGACTGAAATGGTAAATTTTCCTGATTGATTAGTGTTATAATTTATACATGGCAATTGTCAAGGCTGCCATAGTCACATACAATAATTAATTTAAAATCTTAACTTATAGTGAAAAAAACTTTTACTTTTAGTTGTAAAGCCATTAAAATAAGGTGTTTGGGTTTGATTTGGACAATGATATGATTTAATTTGAATTCAAATAATTCAAAATTACCCAGAGATTGAATTGAACCTTGTCCTTTATTTCTTAGTTACTAATTTGGCTTCTAGTTTGGGGTTAGGTAATACATAGGTCATGAAAGAACATGTCCACCAAAATCATGGATCTGCCCACCTGTCTGTATTTTGAAAATCCATGGATCTGGCACATTTGGAAATGAGTTTAGGTGATCTCTACTCAACACTTTATCAAACAACAGAAGACACTCCTTGTGCTCTAAATACTCCATTAACATTTTAAACAATATAATACGTTGTACTTAAACAATGCAACAATGGTCCATGTTCATATATGTTGCCTATGTTATGAACATTACTTGTACAGTAGAAGAACTTTACCCCTCTAGTAAGTAAGATGTCTGGACACACTGGATAATCATAAAAGTTGACTTTTATTAAAGCAACATGGTGTACATGAAAGATAAAAAAGCTGACAGTCACCTAATACATTTTAGGATATCCGCACCCTTACTCAACGTGTTAGGTGACTGTCAGTTTTTTTATCTTTTGTGTATGCCATGTCCAGCAAAAGGTCCAGGGCTGGCCGCACCCGCGCCACTGAGAGGGAGCAGTGAGTGATATCTCCCAATACATTGTATATTCGCTAAGTTACAAGGTAACCAGATGATCTTTCTTAATAAGGATCCTGCACAATACAAGCAAAGGGTTCGGGGCAGGTGCATCCGAACCACCAGTTATATTAAGTTAGCTCTCTAGATATATGATAGAGCTTAGTCACAGGAAGATAGAGAGAGTGTATATTATCTATATATCTATATATATCGAACTTATCTAGTTAGGAGGGTAGGAGGTCCAAAAGTTTAGTTAAGTTCTGAATGGTTTATACTGTATGTTGTGAACATCACTTGAGAGTGACCACCATCCTACAAATCAATGATGTTTAATATACCAGTATAATAACAATAACAGTATAATAACAATACAGTATAATAACAATACCAGTATAATAACAATAACAGTATAATAACAATACCAGTATAATAACAATACAGTATAATAACAATACAGTATAATAACAATAACAGTATAATAACAATAACAGTATAATAACAATACAGTATAATAACAATACCAGTATAATAACAATAACAGTATAATAACAATACAGTATAATAACAATAACAGTATAATAACAATACAGTATAATAACAATACCAGTATAATAACAATAACAGTATAATAACAATAACAGTATAATAACAATACAGTATAATAACAATACAGTATAATAACAATACAGTTATAACACAACCTAACAGAAAACAATTAACCTACAAGATAAAATGTAACCAAATGTCATTATACAGTATGTACTGTACATACAGCTTATAGTATTTTATTTTATTATGTTTTATTTCTAATACAACAGTAACTTTTTTTTATAGCAACAAAATAATATATACAAAAAGCTATGTAATGCTTAGTATCAAATTAAATTTAGATTTATCCATGAAAAATGCCATTAAATCAATTTTAAATCTAATAATTAAATTAGTAAAAGCTTCAAATACCTCATAATTGAAAGCAGAACCATATATATATATATATATATATATACCAATATTGCTGTGTTATTTCTTCCTATCTTTTCAACGGGAGCAATTTACAAAGCATTAAAAAGTGTTAAAATTGGCTTTTGGGGGAAATGTTTGCTCCACATGGTGCTTTTTTGACAGTTCTAGCTATTTATATTGTATGTGCTTGAGCGGATACTTCCTGATACTACTTACCAGTAATCTATAAAGCACCGGTCCACAGCAAGCAAATTAAAAAGGATACAGAAGGGCAATTAATCTGATATTAGGAATAGAGATGGCCGGTTCGCGGACCCGAACCTGGATCCGCCGCGGATTTATCACGTCCGCGAACGGCGGATTATTCCGGATTTTCCGGATTTTCCGCCTTCCGAACTTCCGAACCGCGGATTTTTTTTTTTTTACGAAAATTTTCGAAAATACGAGTATCTCCGTAATTACGAGAATCCGCGATCTTCCGGGGCCCGGAAACCGCGAAGATCCTCGTAATTACGAGGATTCTCGTAATTACGAGAATTTTCGGAAAAACGAGACATTCTTGTAAATTCGAATTTTTGGGGCTTATTTTCAAGACGGAGCAAGCCACATGACCCAAATTAGCCAATGGCAGCTAACATGATTATTGCCAGCCCCCTGGGTATAAAAGGCTGCTTCACAGGCGACATTTTGTCAGTGTGTTGGAGTGTGTTTAGTGGAGACCTGACAGTGTAGGAGTTGGAGAGAGATTTTTGCGCTTTTTGAGCTTTTTGAGCTTTCTGTGTGTGGATTTCAGTGTGGTGGTTTAGCACTTGTTGTTACCCACCCCTGTATTCACACATCTTGAGACCCAACAGTCCTTTTAAGGACTAACTTTGTGAGACCCAAAAGTCCTTTTAAGGACTAACCCCCCTGTAAGTACTTTGGACAAATTTTGTGTTGACCTTTTAGAGGTCTAGGTGTTCCTGTTTTTTGTTTGTCTTTCTGTATCTGTGTGTCAGTGTCTGTGTGTTTGTGTAGCTGACGGTGCTGCCTTTAGCAGCAATCAGCAGCTTTTGCTGTCTGATCTGCTGTTTGCTGTCAGTTGTGTCGTGTCTTTGTGCTTTTAGTGAAAAAAAAAAAAAAAAAAAAAAAAAAAAGCTTTGTGTTTATTTGTTTGCTTCGTGTTGTTGTTGCTTGTCTTTTGTGTTTGTGTGTGTGTGTGTGTGTGTATATATATATATTATTATTAATTTTGGGGGGATAATTTGGGAGAGGGAATGCCTGGAGGGCAAGAGGGAGACCAGGAGCAGGGGTGCTTCTGCACGTGGAGGGAGAGGGAGAGGGAGAGGCAGAGGAGAGCCTACTGAAGGCTCTGGCCAGGAGCTACCTGGCCCTTCGCAGGGCAGCGGGTTACCGTGCCCGATATTTTTAGGGGTAGCGGGCTAGGGCTATCCCTTCTGTCGAGTCAAAAGGCGGTGTAGTGTAGAGTGGATTACCCAGCCTTCCTCATCCACCTCCTCACAGGCACAGAGCAGCCGAGCTGCTACTGTAGATATTGTGCCTTGCTCCTTCCTCACCTGAGGCTCCTACTGTGGGCATGGAACCTGATCCGCTCTATCAGGAGTTCGTTGCCACATGGCCCGTAACTTCGGGGATCCGGAGGAGGAGTAGTCTCAGGATATGTTTTCGCACACTATGTGTGGGGCTAGTGTGCTTGAGGAGGAGCTGTGCACTGATGCACAATCTTTCCTGTCGCCCGAGGCGGAGGAAAGTGCTCAGTGCACAGGGGGACAGGAGCTGACTCGATGTCACGCAGCAGTCTGTGAGCAGCCAGGGAACTAATGCAGGGGGTGAGGTTCCAGATGCTGCTGCTGTTAGTGATGCAGCCTCCAGATTTGAGGAGGTGGAAGTGGACGATGAGGTCACCGATCGTCCATGGGTGCCCTCTGTGAGAGAGGAGGAGGGATAGTGTCTCTGAGGGAATGTCCTCAGAGCATGAGCACGATCCTGAACCCAGAGGCAGGACTGGGGGCAGGGGCCGGGCAGAGGCAGTGCACCTAGTGGGCACGTGGAGGTACGGCACCAATGAAATCTGGTTGCCAGTGCCCACAGCAGCAGGTGACCTCTGTCCGAGTCGTGTCGGGGCTCAGCGGTGTGGGAGTTCTTCTCACTGGCTCCAGGTGAAGCACAGTTGCAGTGTGCAAGTTGTGCCTGCAACGTGTTAGCCGTGGGAAGACCACATCACATTTGGGCACCTCCTCTATGAGGAGCATATGATCTCTGCACCACTTTGCCCGGTGGGAGCAGCGGACAGGGAACGTGCAGGCACCCACACGTTTCCACCTCTGTGCCCAGGTAGCCACCGTTCTCCTCCTCCCCCTCCGGCCCCATCAGCTGCTTCCTCGGTGGAAGTTAGGGAGGAGGTCAGCCTTTGGCCCCAGCACGCGGTGTTAAGAGGCCTCTTGACACTGCTGCTGGAGCGTCAGCTAAAGGCAGGTCTCTCTTCCCCAGTTGTTGGAGCGGAGGCAGAAACTGTCCCCCAGTCCACCCCCAAGCCCAGCGTCTCACTGCCGGCTTAGCCAAACTCCTGGCGGTGCAGCTGCTACCTTTCAGCCTGGTAGACAGTGCAGCGTTCAGGGAGTTTGGGCCATTGGCACACCACAGTGGCAGGTCCCTGGCCGTAGGTACTTTGCAGAAGGCAGTACCAGCCTGACACGACCATCTGCAGGGCATATATCTGCTTCGCTGGACCACAGTGTGGGCAAGTGTGTCCACATTACTATGGACGCGTGGTCCAGCAAGCACGGCCAGGGGCGGTATGTGTACATTTACCGCCCAATGGGTCACTCTGCTAGCCGGCAGAGACGCGGCACGGAGCGAAGTGGGGAGATGGTGGTACCACCACGCATTGGTGAACGCCAGTCTCCACCCCCACCTCCCTCACTCAGGTGATGAGCCCTCTTCCGGACAGCTCCGTGCCCCCCCCAGAGCCATGCTTCGTGCCAGGACGAGACGGTGCCATGCAGTGTTGCAGCTTGTTGTGCCTCGGTGATAGGAGCCACACCGGGGCCGCGAGTTGCTGGCAGCACTGCAAGGGCAGGTTGAGAGGTGGCTGACACCCCACACCACCCTCTCAATAGGCAAGGTCGTGTGTGACATGCCACCAATATCCTGTCTGCCCTTCGCATGGGCAGAGTCACACATTCCTTGCCTGGCACACGTTCTCAACACTGGTCGTCCAGCGGTTCCTCACCAAGTACCCTGGTCTCCAGGAGGTACTGAGGATGGCTAGGAGGGTGTCCAGTCACCTTCAGGCGGTCATACAACGGCCACAGCTCGTCTGGCCGATTCGTTTCAGCAGCAGAATGGTTCGCGCGGACGCAAACCGCCTGATTTGTGACAAACCCCCACCCGCTGGACTCTAGTCTTATGATGCTGCTGAGGTGCTGCCAGCAGAGGCGAGCCATCATAGACTACTTGTACGAGTACGAGGCAAGATCAGCTCTGGGGACTCTGGGTTTGCTGTTCACCCAGGCAGTGGTCTGCTGATTAGAGATGCCTGCCGTGTGCTCGCGCCATTTGAGGAGGCCACCAGGATGTGATGTAGCCGCAAGTGATTCCACCATTGCGGATACCATCCACTGGTGTTCCTCCTTGAGCACACTCTGCGTCGGCATACTCGACAGGGCACTCGCTGTCGAGCAGCAGGCACTGGAAGAGAGGGACGCCGACAACCCGTGATGCTTTCCGAGCGAACATCACGGTGCAGAGCAGCAGCGTCCGATGTATGAGGAGGGGGATTTAGGTGACCTGGACCAAGGGGAAATGGGGACATTCCTCTAGGGGGACATCTCACCCTCCCACAGTACCACATGTCATTCGTGGTTGGGGGAGGGTTGAGCCCGACACTACTGTCCTCATGACATCGAGGGACATGGGGTCTCCTGCGGCAGGCAGTTTGCGGCGCATGGCTCTTTCATGCTGCCATGCTTCGCAAGGACCCCAGGATTAGAAGCCATTCAAAAGAGAAGGGCAGTACGGGTGGCCACCCTTATAGATCCCCGCTATAAGTGTAAAGTTCGGAGTTTATCCCCGCATCTCAGAGGGAAGAGTAGAATGCAGCACTATGAGGCAACACTGCTACTTGCCTCTGTTCTGCTTTCCCAGGTGCTGGCAGGCCTACGCACCTGATGTTGGGGACAACAGGGCTCACGTCCCCTAGTGCTGACAGGAGGCAGCAGCAGTACTGGAGGCGGCCTCGCGGCCAACTTCAGGCTGTTCTTCAGCCCAGTTGCCAGGCCCAGTCCACTGCAACTCCACCAGGCAACACCTCAGTCGCCAGGTCACTGACTACATCGAATCCAGGGCCGGTGTAGCCACATCAGAGAGCTGAGGATCCACTGGTACTACTGGTGGCGAGGCTTGATATCTTGCCCGAGTTGGCACAGTATGCCATCGAGGTCCTTTCATGCCCGTCATCCAGTGTTCTTTCGGAGAGGACCTTCAGCGCAGCAGGGGGTGTTTGTAACGGAGAGGAGGACCCGTCTCTCCACTGAGAATGTGGACCGCCTTACATTCTCAAGATGATGAGGCGTGGATCACATCTCAATACCAGCACCCCTATTGCTGATGCCCGTGACTGGAAGGCCTCCTGCCCTGGCCACCATACTGCTCCTTCCGCCTCATTTTCCACCTAGAGGCTTAGCTGATGCCACTTAGCTGGCAAATGGCTAATTTTTCTTATGGCAGGGCCATATATGGTCCTACCTTGCTACTACTGCATTCGGTTATGAAATAACAAATGCTCAGCGCACAGCTTACTCTGTGGCTATTTTTCTAAGAATTGGGTCGATCCTACTTGGCCGGAGAGCAGTACTCCATATTTTGATCTTCGTTCTCTCTCCATGACGCCAACTTTGTGTGGTACCTACTCTGACCATCTCATACAGCCGCAACAGCTACTCTGTGGCTAAGTTTTTCAGCTCTGGGTCAATCCTGGCCTGGCCCGAGAGCAGTATCCATATTTATCTGCGTTCTCTCTCCATGCACCTTTGTGGTGTCACCTACTCTGACCATCTCATACAGCCGCAACAGCTACTCTGTGGCTAATGTTTTCAGCTCTGGGTCTATCCTGCCTGGCCCGAGAGCAGTACTCCATATTTGATCTTCGTTCTCTCTCCATGAGGCACCTTTGTGGTGTCACCTACTCTGACCATCTCATACAGCCGCAACAGCTACTCTGTGGCTAATGTTTTCAGCTCTGGGTCAATCCTGCCTGGCCCGAGAGCAGTACTCCATATTTGATCTTCGTTCTCTCTCCATGAGGCACCTTTGTGGTGTCACCTACTCTGACCATCTCATACAGCCGCAACAGCTACTCTGTGGCTAATGTTTTCAGCTCTGGGTCAATCCTGCCTGGCCCGAGAGCAGTACTCCATGTCCAGTGGGGCCAGGCCTGCCTGGCTCTTCAACAATGGTGGCAAACTGCAGTGTGCCTGCTGTAACTCAATGGTGCTGTTCCTACGAAGCATTACCCTTTCACCTGCTTTCCCTTGCACGATGCATACTCTGAGGGAGAGTAGGCAATGGGGTGAGGGGTATGTCCAGTGGGGCCAAGCCTGCCTGGCCCCACAACAATGGTGGCAAACTGCAGTGGGCCTGCTGTAACACAATGGTGCTGTTCCTACGAAGCATTACCCTTTCACCTGCTTTCCCTAGCACGATGCATACCTTGAGGGAGAGTAGCCAATGGGTGAACTTGGGTTTGTTTTCCCTGGAACAAGGGTTAAGCGAGAAGATATGAAAATCCTTTACGATTAAAAACAATTACAGTCAATTAGTGGGGATCTTTTCTCTCATAGGGGTAAACAAGAAGGCAACCCTACCTGGGTAAAGGAAGTTGGATTGGTTATTCCTACCTACCAATATCATTGATGTTTAGGAGTTCCAGCATTTAGTTTTCATCTGCAAGTTTAGTATTAAGATAGTGATGAAGCACTGAGGAACCCTGCCACAAACAGTTTTCTTCATGCTGCTGCTCCTTACAGAAATAATATTGGGAGGTAGAAATTTCTAATCTTGCCTCCCTGCACCAGATATTTATAATTTTAAAGGGCATGTCCACCCCCAAAACTATTTTTTGCTGTAGTGTAGGGATCGCTATCCTGTGTACTTTTGCCATATACTTTCATTATTTTTTTGGAACATTTATCAAGTTATTTTCATTTTTGTGTTTCTTATGGGTGTAGCAATTGATTTCTCTCCTCCTATAGTGGGCAGTGTGCTTGTAGTCTGTGGAGATATGTCCACCAATCACTGTACTTTCCTCATTCAAACATGCTATTGTATCGTCTATTCTCAAGAAACCTTCTCGTGATCCATTTGCTCTATCCAGTTACCAGTCTGTCTCTCTTCTCCTATTTGAATCTAAACTGCTTGAAAGACAAGTCTATGCTGAACTGGTTAATCACTTTTTCTGCTAACCTCCCCTTTGATCACCTACAGTCTGGCTTCCATCCTAACCACTCCATGGAAACGGCTCTCAACAAAGGTATTAATGATCTTCTTATGCTAAATCTAATGGCCACTATTCTCTACTTGATCTGTCTTCAGCCATTGATACAAGCTGATCAATCTTACTGCTTCACATCTTATCCTCCATGGGAATCCAAGGTTCTGCACTGTCCTGGCTGTCCTCTCATCTTAGGTAAGATGTTCAATGTTTCCCACTCTGGCATCAACACCACCTTTCTCTCCCTCCCTGTGGGGGGGTACACAAGGCTCAATTCTCTGCCTTTTCTCTTCTCCATTTACACATTCTTGGGCTTGATCTTGGTCAGCTCATTAGTTCATATGGATTCCAATACCACCTGTATGCTGATGATACCCAAATTTTACTTCTCCACTCCTGACCTCATTACTCTGACATCATGGGTCCCTGACTGCCTAAAGGCACTATTTGTCTCTTCCGCTTCCTCAAACTGAACATGGATAAGACACCCTTTTAATCTACTCCCCTGACTAACACTATCAACTCAATTACACACCAATCTCCCCAACACCTTACATGCGATTCCTGGGAGTAACCTTTCACTCATAACTTTCTGAGTTATCAATACTCTGTCTAACTCCTGTCGGTTACAGCTCAAGAACACTCTCTGATTTGTCCCTTCCTTTCACAGAATGCTACTGAAATTCTAGTTCCCTTATCATCTCTCGGCTGGACTACTGTAATACCCTCCTATGTGGTTACCAAGCAATCGACTGACACCCCTTCAATCAATCCTTAATTCTGCTGCCAGGCACATTCACCTCTCTTCCTGCTTCCCACATGCTGCCCCTTTCTGTCAATCTCTCAGCTGGCTTCACATTACACAAAGGATCCAATTTAAGCTGCTAACCTTTCCTACAAGGCTCACTTCAATACAGCCCCCCATACATCTCTGATCTGATAAACAATACTGCCAAAAGCATAACCTCTGCTCTGCTAACACTCTCCTCCTCTCATCTACTCTAATCATCTCTTCGGTACGCCTGTATTCAGAACTTTGCTTGTGCTGCCCCTCTGCTCTGGAACTCTTTCCTCCCACTTACATAACTCACCAACACATCATATCTTCAACACAAACCTCAAAACTCACCTTTTCGGGCAAGGTTACAATTTGGACCTGGACACTTCTACCCCCTCTAACTGACCCATCTTTACCTTCTAGTTATACTCCACTGTCAACCTAGTACAACTACTGAGCTGCTTCACCTGTTTTTATCCACCCATCTCCTCTAGACTGTACGCTCTCTTGGGCCAGGCTGTCCTTCCATTGTATGACGGTAATGCTGTACAACGACACTGCTGCTTGACCAGCACTTGAATTATTTGCACATTGTATTACTTGCACTACCCTTGTTATAATATGTACTTGAACTTGAAAAAAGGAAGGCTTATGCCTCTAAAACTTTCCTGTTTAGTAACTTTTAACCCTTTATTTCTTCTTTAAAAAGAACACTTATGTGGTGGAGATAGTACCCAATGTGAAGACCTAAACACAAATAATTATTAAGAGTGGGTGTAAAATAAATTGGTACTTTAATTTCTAATCACATTATTAGATCCAGATCTAACACAGAGTCATGGTGCTATTCTCATAACGGTATACCTATTAAAATTCTATAAGCATGATGATCTGCTTAACACAACAATATCAAGTGCAAGTTAATGATAGTGATACGGTAAGTAGCTGTAAATGTACTAAAAAGCAATACCGCGTCTTTATAAATATGACCCATATAATCATGTTCCTTTAAAGGCAAGGGTGTGAATCTCTAAAAGGGACACCCAATGTCCCAACACACTCGAAACACACTCCTGGAATTTGATTTCCAGGATATAAGATTCCGTTTTGTATTTAAATGTACTGACCAGGTAACACTCGGTTCTCTCCTGTCCGGTTCCTGTCACTGATTGAACTGCACGGAAGATAAGCAGCAGTTTCCAGCCACCAGCAGAGTCAATTTATGACTTATTGGAATGCGACACTGCTACTTATCTTCCCTGCAGTTCAATCAGTGACAGGAACCAGATGGAGAGAACGAGTGTAACCTGGTCAGTACATTTAAATACAAAACCAAATCTTAACCCTTTATATCCTGGAAATCAAATTCTCTTGTATGGAGTATGGAGGGGGGAGAGGTGGGGAGGTGCAGTGGCAAGAATTCTTGTTACAGTCACTCAGTGATGCACCTGAGTGACTGTAATATAGATTCTCACCACTGCACCTCCCCATTGAAAGTATAGGAGCCTTATGTATTATATATATATATATATATATATATATATATACAATACAAGGATTGTATATCCTTGTACATCCAGTTATTGTATATCCAATCTGCATTAACATAATGTTTCATAGCACAAATCAAACAAATCATATTCACTGTTTCTTAATTTGGTCATGCACAGATGGTTGTCTCTAACACAGAAGTTTTCTTGTTTATAAGTTTGCATTCTTTTTTAACTTTGCAGTTATTATTTAATGTTCCTGAAGTGATTGGGTTAAGCTGTTAATTACCACTATATGCAGAAAAACATATTTTTATCTCTAAATAACAATGAATAATGATTTTATGCTGTAGAAACTGCACCAATCTATTTTATATTTGCTCAAGGCAGCAGATCAAATGCACTGAATATCTAGCAGAATGCTGTGTTATAGACCTGTCAGTCTTATGTTAATTTGATGCAGGAATCTTTCAAGTACTGGGGCACAGCTGGATTTACTGATTTATTGAAACGGTGACACAAACTCTTTCAACAGCAGAAAAAAAAATTGCATTAGACACATTTTCCCAGAATGTATTTTATATCAGATGCTGTAATTCAAAAGGGATGCTCTAAATCTAATCTTAGTTCCTGAAAACAATGTGCTATGTCTGTCAGAAAAGTGTTCAAAAGAATATGTTGGATGTGTTGTTGATCACTGTATTTGTTTATGTGATTATTTAATCTGTATGTATGTTACATGAGAACTAAAGTGTTAAAGATCCTGCTCCACTATCATATAGGAAATGAAACCTACAAAACATGACATCACCTTGCTTAGTGCTAAAGGGCCCTTAAAGGACAACTCCACCCTCATCTTTTAGAAAGAATAGCCTCTTTAAAATATGTTGATATATCATAGTTTGTCCTCTGAATTCATTACTGTATGCCTGCTATGCTTCTGGATGCCTCATGGAAACTGAGAAATTTAGAAACCTGTACTGAGCCTGGGCATGCTCAGTAGAGTCAGACGGGATTAACATTCAGTCATTGGCTGTGATGTCAACTGTCAAATCCATAACTGACAGTTACTAACTGGAAGAACCAGGAAGCAGAAACAGGGGAAATAGGACATTGTGCAGGATTTCGGGTTAGACTTATATATTCCAGATTTCAAACTATTACCATTTAGGGTTTTGGGGGGTGATTTACCTCTATGTTTTCATTTTGGGGCTGGACTTGCCCTTTAACTCATTTATTAGGAGCTCACTTAATATAACATTTCAAGGGAATTTCACATCCCCTGGCAAAGTTCCTAAAAAAAGGGCTAAGAGCTCATCAGACAAATAAATGGGCTTGTAAGTAAGGTGTTGTGGTCTTCATTTCCTATGTGTAAAGTAAGTACCTGCAAACGCCCCTGAAGAACACCAACATAGAGGGCTTAGCGCCAGGACCTAAATCACTAAAGAGACATTGGCACCAGGAAGTGTACAGGTACGTTCTTAACTCCTCTAATCTCCTTTGCTTTTCTTATATTGGCAACAAGACCAATGACTTTCTTCATCAAATCTGAAGCACTTCGTCTTCAGCCAAACAAGTTACAAACCTATTTCTTCTCCCTTATTTCTAAACAATCCCCTAATCCCACAAGTTTTTCAAAGTTTTCAAGTCCCTGCTTTGTCCACCACCACCTCCTCCTACTCCCTGTTTATCTGCTGATGAAATTGCCTCTTATTTCACAGAAAAAAATTGCAATGCATGCTTTAGCTCCACAGCTTCCAATCCCATCTATAATTTCTACACAGTCTCCCTTCTGCCACCTTCAACTCTGTCCTAACCAAGTTTTCCAATATTACAGAACATAGACATTAAAACATCCTCTCCAAGGCCCATCTCACCACCTGCACCTTGACCCTATTACCTCCTTACTCATTCACCAGTCCAAACATCTCTTATTTAATTGTCCATATCCACTGGTACTTTCCTCATTCAAACATGCTATTGTATCGTCTATTCTCAAGAAACCTTCTCGTGATCCATTTGCTCTATCCAGTTACCAGTCTGTCTCTCTTCTCCTATTTGAATCTAAACTGCTTGAAAGACAAGTCTATGCTGAACTGGTTAATCACTTTTCTGCTAACTCCCCCTTTGATCACCTACAGTCTGGCTTCCATCCTAACCACTCCATGGAAACGGCTCTCAACAAAGGTATTAATGATCTTCTTAATGCTAAATCTAATGGCCACTATTCTCTACTTGATCTGTCTTCAGCCATTGATACAGCTGATCAATCTTTACTGCTTCACATCTTATCCTCCATGGGAATCCAAGGTTCTGCACTGTCCTGGCTGTCCTCTCATCTTAGGTAAGATGTTCAATGTTTCCCACTCTGGCATCAACACCACCTTTCTCTCCCTCCCTGTGGGGGGGTACCACAAGGCTCAATTCTCTGCCTTTTTCTCTTCTCCATTTACACCTTTGGGCTTGATCTTGGTCAGCTCATTAGTTCATATGGATTCCAATACCACCTGTATGCTGATGATACCCAAATTTACTTCTCCACTCCTGACCTCATTACTCTGACATCATGGGTCCCTGACTGCCTAAAGGCACTTATTTGTCCTTCCGCTTCCTCAAACTGAACATGGATAAGACACCCTTTTAATCTACTCCCCTGACTAACACTATCAACATCAATTACACACCAATCTCCCCAACACCTTACATGCGATTCCTGGGAGTAACCTTTCACTCATAACTTTCTGAGTTATCAATACTCTGTCTAACTCCTGTCGGTTACAGCTCAAGAACATCTCTGATTTGTCCCTTCCTTTCACAGAATGCTACTGAAATTCTAGTTCCCTTATCATCTCTCGGCTGGACTACTGTAATACCCTCCTATGTGGTTTACCAAGCAATCGACTGACACCCCTTCAATCAATCCTTAATTCTGCTGCCAGGCACATTCACCTCTCTTCCTGCTTCCCACATGCTGCCCCTTTCTGTCAATCTCTCAGCTGGCTTCACATTACACAAAGGATCCAATTTAAGCTGCTAACCTTATCCTACAAGGCTCACTTCAATACAGCCCCCCCCCATACATCTCTGATCTGATAAACAGATACTGCCAAAAGCATAACCTCTGCTCTGCTAACACTCTCCTCCTCTCATCTACTCTAATCATCTCTTCGGTACGCCTGTATTCAGAACTTTGCTTGTGCTGCCCCTCTGCTCTGGAACTCTCTTCCTCACTTACATAACTCACCAACACATCATATCTTCAAACACAACCTCAAAACTCACCTTTTCGGGCAAGGTTACAATTTGGACCTGGACACTTCTACCCCTCTAACTGACCCATCTTTTACCTTCTAGTTATACTCCACTGTCAACCTAGTTACAACTACTGAGCTGCTTCACCTTGTGTTTTATCCCCATCTCCTCTAGACTGTACGCTCTCTTGGGCCAGGCTGTCCTTCCTATTGTATGACGGTAATGCTGTACAATACGACACTGCTGCTTGACCAGCACTTGAATTATTTGCACATTGTATTACTTGCACTACCCTTGTATATAATATGTACTTGAACTTGAAAAAAAGGAAGGCCTTATGCCTCTAAAACTTTCCTGTTTAGGTAACTTTTAACCCTTTATTTCTTCTTTAAAGAACACTTATGTGGTGGAGATAGTACCCAATGTGAAGACCTAAACACAAATAATTATTAAGAGTGGGTGTAAGAATAAATTGGTACTTTAATTTCTAATCACATTATTAGATCCCAGATCTAACACAGAGTCATGGTGCTTATTCTCATAACGGTATACCTATTAAAATATCTATATAGCAGTATGATCTGCTTAACACAACAATATCAAGTGCAAGTACTAATGAAGTGATACGGTATTTAAAGGGCATGTCCAACCCCAAAACTAATTTTTGCTGTAGTGTAGGGATCGCTATCCTCTGTACCTTTGCCATATACTTTCATTATTTTTTTGGAACATTTATCAAGTTCTTTTCATTTTTGTGTTTCTTATGGGAGTAGCAATTGATTTCTCTCCTCCTATAGTGGGCAGTGTGCTTGTATTCTATGGAGATATGTCCACCAATCAGAAGGGGTTTGCATATTGGTTAAAATAGCCCTTTCTCCAGTTATTAATTAAACATGCAGAATCTGAGCAACTGATTTGCAAGCGCCACCTGGGATTCTGGGATTTTACATTAACCCATTCCCTTCTTCTGTAGTCATTAGAACTATATGATCTGATGAGTGCAAGTAGCATGGTTTTGTCTGTTTATCAATGGTATATATATATATATTAAACTTTCATTTTTGTTGCAACATTTGAAAGGTCTTTTTACTTATGTGCGTTCTGCCACGTGAATGGCGGCAGTGGATTGCCATTCCAGTGGATTACCCAACCATTCACTTTCTGTGTAATGAGGTGCCCAAGTTGGGTTTTCCTTCTATGCAAAGCTCTGGGGCAATAGAGAAATAATTTCCCTGCTCAGTACAGCACAGGAATAAACTGTGATTTTGCATTTGTAAGCATATTTTTATTTTATAACAAGCCTATATTGTAAGTGGATATATATTTAGTCATCAGATCATCTCATTATTGGGGGATGCTTATAATAAATGTAAGTAGCAGGGCTGCATTCATTACAGCCTGGTTGTATTTACACTGCATGTTTTCAATATACAACCCCTATCTTATACATTCCCTATGTGCCCTCTGCTGTTTGAGAGTGCTTGTCAGGGAATAGTGAAACTAGTAATGCAACTACATAGGCACTTGGGTTAGTCACTATTTTGCAGGCTATTTAGCCAAAGGAAAGCAATTT
The DNA here is from genome assembly GCA_019447015.1 of Hymenochirus boettgeri. NCBI lineage: Eukaryota > Metazoa > Chordata > Amphibia > Anura > Pipidae > Hymenochirus > Hymenochirus boettgeri. The sequence goes on along the minus strand of CM033475.1, from coordinate 61,254,393 downwards.
CAGGCTCTGTAAGCAAAACACTATTATTATCATTTATCTGTTATATCAACATTTATGTGCCATAGATATGAAACCCAGGAGCTAAAAAATATTTATTTTGGCAATCCAACTAATCAACCAGCCATCTACTTGCAAATCTCTAACCTAAATACAAAGGCAAGACCTGCTAGTTTGACTGCTGATTAGAAACTGAGCTTCTCTGATGATGTCATGCTGTTTTATAGAGTCTCATAAACACCCCCCCAAAATCTGATTGGTCTAGATACAATCTTAAATCTGATTGGATCTTGGATCTTGGACCAATCAGATATTGGGGGTGGGTTTAGGAGTCACTACAAATAGTGAATGTTCAGTAAGGAAAGCTAGTTTCAGTTTTGCATTTCATCTGAGATGTTATAGCTTTGTTCTGAGGTATGTGCTGGGATATAAGCTTATTGAGTGATTCTGGCTGGGTAGCTTGAATGGGTGGCCCTTAGTTCAGACAGCTCTCAATTTAGTTCTCAGTGTTTGGCTTTCTGTATCTAAGATGAAAAAAATTTCCAGCAAAAGTTCAGTTTGCTGTCCCAACTAAATATTCAACAGGAGATCTGAGTAACAGAGCTATTGATGTATTGGAATATCTGGTTCCAAAATTTCCCCAGAAATAATCTCCAGTAATAGAGCATAGTGAGATGATTGCAAACCAGTCTAGAGAGCAACGTGGGAATTAAAGGGATATCAGAAACACATGCAGTAAAGCTGAGTGTGAATAATTGCAGTGTAAAAGCAACCAGTCTGTAATAAACGCAGCCCTGCTTGTAAAAACTGTTGTGTCTTACCATAGAGCAAACAGCAGTGATCAGCACTCCATTCCAAGCAAGGAAATGCCTGGGTGCCATTCAAAAGTTTCACATCTGTGAATGCCTTCGTATTTCTGTGTGTGTGTGTATATATATATATATATATATATATATATATATATATATATATATATATATATATAAACAAACGAATTCTCCGCTGCACTCCGATCCCCAGCAAACAGCCTGGGTGCCGACAGTAGAAGAAGATACACTCAAATAGAAGGACTAGGCACTCCAAGGTCTTATCGATCCATTTATTAAATAAAGCAAAGTTGGTATCAAACCAACACGTTTCAGCCCACCATTAACGGGCCGTCCTCAGGGTTACAGATACAAACAAACATATGGTTTAAAAAGGTTAAAACCCTTCCACCAACCCTCCCCCATGCCGTCCACTACCCACACTCCTCCTCAGTGCAATTAACCATGGAAGTGCTGAACTCCTATAGTGAAGTAAAATCACATACCTTTTTAAACCATATGTTTGTTTGTATCTGTAACCCTGAGGACGGCCCGTTAATGGTGGGCTGAAACGTGTTGGTTTGATACCAACTTTGCTTTATTTAATAAATGGATCGATAAGACCTTGGAGTGCCTAGTCCTTCTATTTGAGTGTATCTTCTTCTACTGTCGGCACCCAGGCTGTTTGCTGGGGATCGGAGTGCAGCGGAGAATTCGTTTGTTTATATATATATATATATATATATATATATATATATATATATATATACACACACACACAGAAATACGAAGGCATTCACAGATGTGAAACTTTTGAATGGCACCCAGGCATTTCCTTGCTTGGAATGGAGTGCTGATCACTGCTGTTTGCTCTATGGTAAGACACAACAGTTTTTACAAGCAGGGCTGCGTTTATTACAGACTGGTTGCTTTTACACTGCAATTATTCACACTCAGCTTTACTGCATGTGTTTCTGATATCCCTTTAATTCCCACGTTGCTCTCTAGACTGGTTTGCAATCATCTCACTATGCTCTATTACTGGAGATTATTTCTGGGGAAATTTTGGAACCAGATATTCCAATACATCAATAGCTCTGTTACTCAGATCTCCTGTTGAATATTTAGTTGGGACAGCAAACTGAACTTTTGCTGGAAATTTTTTTCATCTTAGATACAGAAAGCCAAACACTGAGAACTAAATTGAGAGCTGTCTGAACTAAGGGCCACCCATTCAAGCTACCCAGCCAGAATCACTCAATAAGCTTATATCCCAGCACATACCTCAGAACAAAGCTATAACATCTCAGATGAAATGCAAAACTGAAACTAGCTTTCCTTACTGAACATTCACTATTTGTAGTGACTCCTAAACCCACCCCCAATATCTGATTGGTCCAAGATCCAAGATCCAATCAGATTTAAGATTGTATCTAGACCAATCAGATTTTGGGGGGGGTGTTTATGAGACTCTATAAAACAGCATGACATCATCAGAGAAGCTCAGTTTCTAATCAGCAGTCAAACTAGCAGGTCTTGCCTTTGTATTTAGGTTAGAGATTTGCAAGTAGATGGCTGGTTGATTAGTTGGATTGCCAAAATAAATATTTTTTAGCTCCTGGGTTTCATATCTATGGCACATAAATGTTGATATAACAGATAAATGATAATAATAGTGTTTTGCTTACAGAGCCTGAAATTGCTTTCCTTTGGCTAAATAGCCTGCAAAATAGTGACTAACCCAAGTGCCTATGTAGTTGCATTACTAGTTTCACTATTCCCTGACAAGCACTCTCAAACAGCAGAGGGCACATAGGGAATGTATAAGATAGGGGTTGTATATTGAAAACATGCAGTGTAAATACAACCAGGCTGTAATGAATGCAGCCCTGCTACTTACATTTATTATAAGCATCCCCCAATAATGAGATGATCTGATGACTAAATATATATCCACTTACAATATAGGCTTGTTATAAAATAAAAATATGCTTACAAATGCAAAATCACAGTTTATTCCTGTGCTGTACTGAGCAGGGAAATTATTTCTCTATTGCCCCAGAGCTTTGCATAGAAGGAAAACCCAACTTGGGCACCTCATTACACAGAAAGTGAATGGTTGGGTAATCCACTGGAATGGCAATCCACTGCCGCCATTCACGTGGCAGAACGCACATAAGTAAAAAGACCTTTCAAATGTTGCAACAAAAATGAAAGTTTAGTGCAAGCACTTTCTGCACATTTCCTTTAAGGTAACAGGTATAAAAGGACATCAATACTGAAAAAAATAGATAAATATCTTTAGATATCCAATCTGAAATATCTTCTGCTAGGTGCAGTTTTGCTATAACTAGAATGGAGACAGTGTTCATGCAAATCATGTGAATTGCATGATGGGAAATTCCCTCTTTCAGTGCTGCCTCATAGTGATTACTGAGCATGCTTGCCCTCATAGAAACCTCTACAAGGAATAGTTAGAGGAAGAAACAAATTACACCAGAAGTGGCTCCTACTTTGTAATTTCTGGGACTTTGAACAGACATTACAGGAGAACCGTTTGGAGCAGAGGGGTAAGGTGAGGATTTTTGAACACACTACACAGTGAGGCCAGTTTTAGGTTAAATTTTAGTTTTGGGGGTGAACATGCCCTTTAAATATCCTGCTCATAGTGAAAAAATTATCCAAAAGTAGCCCTGGAACTTCTCACAACCAGTTTCCCCATTTATCACTTCCAACAGTGGGGGTCCCAGCACGATTTCTCACAAGTTTCTTCACATGTGATAAGGGTTTACTATTGTGGCCACAGTAGATTTGATCTATTTTTATATTTATGTACAGATTTTAGATGCTTATCTTCCCCTTTAATCTAAATGGAGTCCAGTAGATAAGGAGACCATGTGGAGGAGAGTCAGATAGTGCGGAGACATGGTGACTAGATGCCAGTGGGAAATCGTGCTGGGACCAACACCATTGGAGGGAAAACAGGAAAATCAGGGAAACAGGTTGTGAGAGGATTCAGGGTTACTCCTCTATCATCTGGGTGCATCTTAATCATAATTTGTGCATATTGTTGGGACAAGGTGTTTTGCCTACTATTGGTGTGGGACCCACCCTTTGGAGTGGAGGTGTAATATATACAGTTTATGTGAAACGTTTGGAGGATCTAAACCACTAGGTCACCCCAGGGTTTTGTTACCAAACAGTAGTTCTTAAAATGTCATCTTGGGACTTGCCCCCTCCAATTCCCGGTATTGAAGAAATGATCTGTCGTGCCATAGACTGGGACAAAGCTTCACAAAGCTGACTTTGCAGGGCTCATTCTCAGAAACGAGGTAAGACACAGAAATGAGGACCTCACGGTTTAGGTCCTTACCCTGGTTACTATTAACTAGGTGTAATGGAAGGGAATAATAAAAGAAGCAATTTCTATGAACCATTAGTTGCATTACTAACCAGATATTTAAGGGAAATTATCTGGTTACAAATGCACGCAATAAACTGGTAAAAATAACAGTTGGGGTTGCGGGCAGATAAATGACAAGTCCCCAGTTTTTTGTTTTAAGAGTGAACATGCCATTTAAATAGCTTGAGTAGCTGTGTGGGTGTCCTTTGCGATACCCGTGCAGCTGCCACAAGCGAGGGAGGGTTTAACGTTGCACTAACTGTAATGGAATCAGTTGCCATGAATTTAACTCCTGTTTCCAGCACCGCGGCTCTCTGTGAATTTGTCCCTTTCATAAAAGGAACAAGCTTAACTGAATTTAACTTCTGCTGTAATAGTAGGTTTTATTGAATCGTTGTTTCACTTAAAATCTGGGCAGCGCTTGGTTTTCAATGTGTAAATAAATAATACAATGCTGAATTATTAAAGAGAATATTGTCAGTGGTTGCACTTTTAAAACCAACATTCAAACTCTGCTGTCAAACTCTAAAGCCCAGTGACAAGGCAGAAGCAAACACAATGTGATGGATCTGAGACAGCCAGCATTTAATTTGAATAGTCAAAGCCACAGAAAACAAGAGACATCTGTATGTTTGAATTTAGAAGCCTTCTGAGTAACCATTTCTCAATCGGTTTCTTTCATGTTAAATACAAGGTAGTTTAAATAATTATCATTGCTTATGTTACATAAATACAGGAGCCATTTGCCCACCCATCCAGGGAGCTAATGGCTGTCCAAGATCATACTAAAGGCCCACTACAGGTCCACTACAGATGATCAGGCAAAAGCCAGAACAGTCATAAAGGCCTGTCAACAAGGAATTAATAAATGCTAGAAAGACTATATCTATATCTATGAACAAAACTGGGGCATAGCTACCAGGGGGTACAGGGGATGCGACCGCACCAGGGTCCTTGGCCAAGAAGGGGCCCCATTTTGTGCTTAGGTTCCAAAACCAGTCTTTGTGCCAACTGTTTTACAAGTAGTCTGTATACAAAGCATTTTTCCCATTGTCTGTGTGCCAAGCTTTTAAGCAGTGTCTGGGTGTGTGCAGTGCCAGTTTCCCAACCAGTTTATCAGTGTCTGCATGCCAAGCATTTAACAAGTCGACTATTTTACCAGTGGTTATATACAAAGCATTTTACCCCTCTTTGTGTGCCAAGCATTTTAGTAGTGTCAGTTGGTTAGTTATTTTAGAAGGTTTTAGGATAAGTTTAGAAATACTGTTTGAATCTGATGGAATAGTTTTGATGGGTGTATGGGTAAAGTATGTTTGTCTGTTTTAAAATGAGTGCCTTTAAAAAAAATGTTAAAGGGCATCTACACTGCAAAAATGACCTAAAGTATATTTGCAGATTTTTGTTGATAAGCATCAAAACAGAGTTAGTGTGAGATCTGAATACAGCATTGATGAAACATTCTTATTCCAACCTCTGGTTATTTGGAGGACCCATAGGAAGGCATTCAGTGAAAATAAGAATTACACAAGTGAAAAAGGAATTGCATCAATATCAATCAATGTTCTAAACTCTCTGAACTTGAAATATGGTTTTGTTTCTCCTGGTCAAACACCTTACAACAGATTTGCCCAACACTACTGCTTTTTTTTTTTTTTTTTAGGTATCTTTACAGTAGACAGATAGTATAATCTATATATTATCAATGTAATCTACACGCCCAACTGTATATCTTACAGTAGACAGTAGTATATCTAATATATCTAATAGTATATCTACACTGCACCCAACTAGTACTAACTACAGAAGACGTTAGTATATATTATATATCTAATAGTATATCTTACACTGCCCAACTAGTTTTAACGTAAGTTATATCTATATATATCCTAGATAGTTAGTATATCTACGCTCAATTATCTACAAGTAGACAGTTAGTATATCTATATATATCTAATAGTATATCTACAATGCCCACTAGATCCTTTACAGTAGGAACGTGCAGTAGTATATCTATAATATATCTAATAGTATATCTACACTGCCCAAAATAGTATACTACAGTAGACAGTTAGTATATCTAATATATCTAATAGTATATCTACCACTGCCAACTAGTATAACTACAGTAGACAGTATGTTATATCTATAATATCTAACTCAGTATATTACCACTGCATCAACTAGTATATCTACATAACAGACCCGTTAGTATATCTATATATATCTAATAGTATACTCAACTGCCACAACTAGTTATCACCAGTAGACAGAAGTATATCTATATATATCTAAAGTATATCTACACTGCCCACAACTAGTAATAACTCACAGTAGACAGTTAGTATATCTATATATATCTAATGTATATCTACACTGCCACTAGTATATCTAAGTGACAGTAGTAATCATATATATTAATGATATCTACACTGCCAACTAGTAATCTACAGTAGACCGTTAGTATATCTATATATATCTAATAGTATATCTACACTGACCCAACTAGTATATCTACAGTAGACAGTTAGTATGATCTATATCTATCTAATAGTATATCTACACTGCCAACTAGTTATATCTACAGTAGACAGCTAGTATATCTATAATATCTAATATGTATATCTACAGCTAGCCACAACTAGTATATCTACAGTAGACAAGATAGTTATATCTATATATATCTATAGTATATCTACACGGCCCAACTAGTATATCTACCGTAGACAGTTAGTATATCTATATATATCTAATAGTATATTCTTACACTGCCACAACTAGTATATCTACAGTAGACAGTTAGTTATCTATATATATCTAATAGTATATCTACACTGTCCACACTAGTATATCTACAGTAGACAGCTAGTATATCTATATATTCTAATAGTATATCTACACTGCACAACTAGGATATCTACAGTAGACAGCTAAGTATATATAATTATATATAATAGTATATCTACACTGCCCAACTAGAATAACTACAGTAGACAATTAGTATATCTATATATATCTAATAGTATATCTACACTGCACACTAGTTATATCTACAGTAGACAGAATAGTATATCTATATAATCAATAGTATATCTACACTGCCAACTAGTATATCTACAGTAGACAGTGTATTTCTATATATATAATAGTTATATCACACGCACAACTAGGATAACTACAGTAGACAGTTAGTATATCTATTATATAATAGATATCTACACTGCCCAACTAGTATATATCTACAGTAGAATTAGTATAATCTATATATATCTAATAGTATATCTCTACACTGCCAATAGTATATCGACAGATAGACAGTTATATATCTATATATATCTAATCGTATATCTACACTGCCCAACTAGTATATCTACAGTAGACAGTTAGTATCTATTATATATCTAATAGTATATCTTACACTGCCCAACTGTATAACTACAGTAGACAGTTAGTATATCTATATATATCTAATAGTATATCCTACAGTGCCCACTAGTATAACTTACAGTAGACAGTAGTATATCTATATATATCTAATAGTATATCTTACACTGCACAACTAGTATATTACAGTAGACAGTTAGTATATTCTATATATATCTAATAGTATATCTACACCACCAGACACAACTAGTATATCTACAGTAGACAGGCAATCTACAGTATCTCTAGTATATGACGAATAGTACAGAGATCATCTACACAACTGCCCCCCCAAACTTAGACTAAGGATACATACAGTAGACAGTTGTATATCTATATATCTAATAGTCATCTACACTGCCCCCAACGTATATATCTACAGTAGAACAGTTAGTATATCTATATATATACTAATAGTATATCTACACTGCGCCAACTAGTATATCTACAGTAGACAGTTAGTATATCTATATATATCTAAATAGTATATCTACACTGCCCAAACTAGTATAATCTACAGTAGACAGTTATATATCTATATATACTAATAGTATATCTACCAACTGCCAACTAGTATATCTACAGTAGACAGCTAGTATATCTATATATATTAATAGTATATCTACCTGCCCAACTAGTATAACTACAGTAGACAGTTAGTAGATCTATATATATCTAATGTTAATTACACTGACCAACTATTATTTACAGTAGACAGTTAGTATATCTATCTTATATCTAATAGTAATATACCACTGCCCAACTAGTATATCTACCGTAGACAGGTAGTATATACTATATATATCTAATAGTATATATACACTGCACACTAGTTAACTACAGTGACAGTTAGGATCTCTATATATCTAATAGTATATCTACACTGCCCAACTAGATATCTACAGTAGACAGTTAGTAATCATATATAGCTAATAGTATATCTACACATGCAACTGTATATCTAGAGACAGTTAGTATATCTATAATATCTAATAGTATATCTACCACTGCCAACTGTATATCTACAGTAGACAGTAGTATATCTATATATATCTAATGTATATCACCACTGCCCAACTTAGTATATATACAAGTAGACAGTCTAGTAGATAGCTATATTATATAATAGTATATCTACACTGCCCAACTAGTATATCTACAGTTAGACAGTTAGTATATCTATATATATAATAGTATATCTACACTGCCCAACTAGTATATCTACAGTAGACAGTTAGTATATCTATATATATCTAATAGTATATCTACACTGCCCAACTAGTATATCTACAGTAGACAGTTAGTATATCTATATATATCTAATAGTATATCTACATGCAACAATATATCTACAGTAGACAGTTTAGTATATCTATATATATCTAATAGTATATCTACCAACTGCCCAACAGATAATCTACAGTAGACAGTTAGTATATCTATATATATTAATAGTATATCTCTACATCTGCCCAATAAATAGATATATCTACAGTAGGACAGTTAGTATTATCTATATATATCTAATAGTATATCTACACTGCCCAACTATAGTAATCTACAGTAGACAGGTAGTATATCTATATTATAATAGTTATTTACACTGCCCAACTAGTATATCTACAGAGACAGTTAGTATATCTTATTATCTAATATATATCTACAGTGCCCAACTAGTATATTCTACAAGTAGACAGTTAGTATATCTATATATATCTAATAGTATATATCTACACGCCCAACTAGTATATCTAACAGTAGACAGTTAAGTATATCTATATATAATAGTATATCTACACTGCCCAACTAGTATATATACATAGACAGTTAGTATATCTTATATATATAATAGTATATCTACACTGGCCAACTAGTATATATTACAGTAGACAGTTAGTATATCTATATATATCTAATAGTATATCTACACTGCCCCCCAACTAGTATATCTACCGATGACAGTTAGTAATTCTAATATATCTAATAGTTAATCTACCATGCCAACTAGTAGATCTTACAGCTAGACCAGTTAGTATATCTATATATATATAATAGTATATCTTGACACTGCCCTAACTAGTATATATACACGCGACAGTTAGTATATATCTATAATATATCTAATAGTATATCTACACTGCACAACCTAACTAGATAACTACAGTTAGAGCAGACATAGGAATATCTATATATATGATAAGTAGCTACTATTAGGCAAGCTAGAATCATGTGTAGAAACATTTATTTTTCCAGAGCAAGAGACGTGGACCATTTTGCACTATATTCCTCAAATTGTTTATTCATTTTCCCTCAGCCCCTGTCCATACACTTTGAAGGGACCTTTTCCCCTCAGCCCCTGTCCATACACTTTGAAGGGATCTTTTCCCCTCAGCCCCTGTCCATACACTTTGGAGGGACCTTTTCCCCTAAGCTCCTGTCCATACACTTTGGAGGGACCTTTTCCCCTCAGTCCCTGTCCATGCACTTTGGAGGGACCTTTTCCCCTCATTCGCTGTCCATACACTTTGGAGGGACTTTTTTCCCTTAGTCCCTGTCCATACACTTTGAAGGGACTTTTTTTCCCCTCAGCCCCTGTCCATACATTTTGGAGGGACCTTTTCCCCTCAGCCCCTGTCCATACACTTTGGAGGGACCTTTTCCCCTCAGCCCCTGTCCATACACTTTGAAGGGACTTTTTTTCCCCTCAGCCCCTGTCCATACACTTTGGAGGGACCTTTTCCCCTCAGCCCCTATCCATACACTTTAAAGGGACTTTTTTTCCCCTCAGCCCCTGTCCATACACTTTGGAGGGGCCTTTTCCCCTCAGCCCCTGTCCATACACTTTGAAGGGACCTTTTTCCCTCAGCCCCTGTCCATACACTTTGAAGGGACTTTTTTCCCCTCAGCCCCTGTCCATACACTTTGGATAGAATGGTTTTCCCTCAGCCCTACATAAGCTAACTGTCCTTTTCCTTTAGGCGTGTTCTCTAAAGAGGTCTTCTGTCTCTAACTGTTACGCTATTACCTGAAAATAGCAGGGACTGTGCAGCCATCCATACGCTTCAGTGTCTAAACAGTTACCATGACAACGCTTTCCGCACATGCGCATAATCGACCGGTGCGTCTAAACAGTTACCATGACAACGCTTTCCATGCATAATCAACCAGCGTTTCGCGCATGCGCATAATCAACCAGTGTGTGTGTTACTTCGGCCCATGAGACGCTGATGGAGGTACGCAGAAGTAAATTATGCCGCACAGTAAAAGACTTTCCTGCACGAAAGGAAACGAAGGGGCTAAGAGGCTGCGGCAGGGGGTGGTAGAGCACTGTCAATGCACTCTGTAATTGCCTGGAGGGAAATAACAGCAGCAGCCTGTGGAATAGAATGCACACCAAGTGGCAAAAAGAGGTAACTGCAGGACACACACACACGGACACAGGGACGCACACTTGCATTTTATTATATAGGATAGTATATCTACACTGCACAACTAGTATAACTACAGTAGACAGCTAGTATATCTATATATATCTAATAGTATATCTACACTGCCCAACTAGTATATCTACAGTAGACAGTTAGTATATCTATATATATCTAATAGTATATCTACACTGCACAACTAGTATAACTACAGTAGACAGTTATTAATCTATATATATCTAATAGTATATCTACACTGCCCAACTAGTATATCTACCCAGTAGACAGTTAGTATATCTATATATCTCTAAAGTATATCTACACTGCACAACTAGTATAACTACAGTAGACGTTAGTATAATCTTATATATCTATAGTATATCTACACTGCCAATTGTATATCTACACTGCCCAATACTAGTATATATCTACTAACAGTATATCTCTACTGCACACTAGTATATCTACGTACAGTCCACAGCTAGTTATCTTATTATAAAGTAAATCTACATACACAGCTAGTATATCTACAGTACACAGCTAAATCTATCTATCTAACAGTATATCTACACTGCACAACCAGTATATCTATAGAACAAGCGGTTATCTATATCTAACAGTATATCTACACTGCCCAACTAGTACTGTATATCTACAGTACGCAGCTAGTATAGCAATATCTATCTAATAGTATATCTACACTGCACAAAGTATTCTACAGTCACAGCTAGTATATATCTGTCTAACAGTATATCTACCTGCACCCTAGTATATCTACAGTACACAGCTGGTATATCTATATCTAACAGTATATTATTACTGCCCACTAGTACTGTATATCTACAGTACACAGCTAGTATGTATATCTATGCAATAGTATATCTACAATGACAACTAGTATACTGTATCTACAGTACACAGCTAGTATATCCATATCTGATAGTATATCTAAACTGCACAACTAGTATATCTACAGTACACAGTTATTATATCCAATATGTATCAGTATATCTGCACTGCACAACCAGAATAGCTATAGTACACATAGTATAATCTACCGTATATCAGTCGTCAGAAAGGAAGCCACGCAGTTCCCTGTAGTACTTCACAGGTCCACGATGACGTCATCATGCATGCCGGCGCAATGAATCATCAGCACCCGCAAATTACTACTGAACCTCGGCTCTGCAGGAACTCACTGCCTAGAAAGTACAGTAAATACCAATGGCTACAAGTATGATGCAATTACCCTTGTTATTAGTATGCGTTTCCTTCCAATAGCTACTGGTAGTGATTCAATCCTTGGTTATCAGTATGTGATTCATTCCAATGGCTACCAGTATGTGATTCAATCCCATGGCTCTCAGTATGTGATTCATTCCAATGGCTACTAGTATGTATTCAATCCCATGGCTCTCAGTATGTGATCATCCAATGGCTATAACTAGAGATGGCCGAACTTTCATAAGTTGGTCTGTTTTTCGAACTTTCGAACTATATGGAAAGTCAAAAGTTTGAAAACGAACCCAGTAAAGTCAATGGGAGTCAAATGTTTGAAAGTTCTAATGAAATACAATTAAAATATCAATGGTAACTTATGTAAATGGCTGTGGGAAACCGTGTGGAAATGGGCTGGGGAACATGTTCGAATATCCAGGACTTTCGAAAATCATTTTACTCTTACGCGCGTTACTTTCGAGCTCTTGCGTTCGAACATTCGATAATTATCCCATAAAACGATATTTACATTTTACTCGCATATTCGATAATCTGATATTTACTTCGCCGCCGTATTGGTATATGTATATGACACTCGCATATTCATATATCCGATATTTACTTATGCATGCTCTATCAAACATTTTACTTGCATATTCGATAATTCGATATTTTCTCACCGTATATACCGTATTGGTATAATAGACATTTTACTCACATATTCGACGCCTCGAACGTTAGAACATGTCAATAATTATTGAAAGTCTGAAAATTATCGAAAGCCCGAGAAATCTGGTCTGGGAAGTTCGAGAAGTCAGAGTCCGTTCGAAATCGAATAGTTTGTCTCGAACTCGGGTTTGAGTTAGAGATTTTAGGCCCATCTTTAGCTATCAGTATGTGATTCATTCCCATGGCTATCAGATGTGATTCATTCCCATGGCTATCAGTATGTATGAAATGCCCATGGCTATCATTATGTAATGAATGCCCATGGCTATCAGTATGTGATCATTCCCATGGCTATCAGTATGTAATGAAATGCCCATGGCTATCAGTATGTAATGAAATGCCCATGGCTATCAGTATGTAATGAAATGCCCATGGCTATCAGTATGTATGAAATGCCCAGGCTATCAGTTTAATGAAAAGCCCATGGCTATCAGTATTTAATGAAATGCCCATGGCTACCAGTATTTGTAATGAATATCCCATTGCTACCAGTATGTGATGAAATGCCCATGGCTACCAGCATGTAAATAATTCCCATGGCTATGGGTGTACTATATGGGATTACTGTTCATTTAAAGGGCAACTAAAGCCTCAAGAAAAATTAGTAGAAGGCAGTATTGGTCATAATTTCAACCCTTGGATTATACTCGAGTCAGTCAGGTTTTCCTAATTTTTGAGGTAAAAAATCGATACCTCGGCTTATACTCGGGTCGGCTTATACTCAAGTATAACGGGTTAATCTAATAGTTTATCTACACGCACAAACCAGTATATCTACAGTACACAGCTAGTAATCTTATATTAATATCTACACGCACAACTAGTATATCTAACATTACAATCTATTATATCTATTCTATCAGTATATCTACACTGCACAACAGTATATCTACATTTGTACAGAGCTAGATATCATATCTATCTATTAGTATATCCACACTGCAAAACTAGTATATCTACAGTAACAGCTAGTATAATCTATTGTATTAGATATACACGCCAAACTAGATATTATATTATAGAGCTAGTATAATCTAGATATTCTAATAGATATCTACACTGCACACTAGTAATCTACATTTACCAGAGCTAGTATAGCTATATCTATCTAAAACAGTATATCCTACACTGCACAACTAGTTAATCTACATTACAGAGCTAGTATATCTACATTACAGAGCTAGTATATCTATACTAAATTAACAGATGATCTACACTGCACAACTAGTATATTACAGTTACACAGCTAGTATATCTATATCTATATAATGTAAATCTCAGTACACGCTAGTATATCTACATGTTATCTAATAGTAAACTTTACTGCAAACTAGTATATCTAAATCTATCTACGGTATATACTACAGTTACACGCTAGAATATTACAGTACACCACTAGTATATCTATCTATTTATCACGTATCTTACAGTACAGGCTAGTTTATCTACATCTATCTAACGTATATCTACAGACCAGCTAGATATCTACATCTATCTAATGGTTATCTACAGTACATAGCTTAGTATATAATACATCTATCTAATGGTATCAAGCCGGATAGACCAAATTGGGGCCAAGGCACAAGTCTAGATTTTTGGGGCCCCCCACCCTTAACGTTCCTTACACAAATGTACACTATTGTAACGGTCATGGTATTGTAAGTATGTAAAAGCCAGATTGCAAGTATTTTGTAATATTATTAATCATTTGACAACATAAATAACTTGACCACAATATAATAGCAATAACTATAAACATTATAATGATATATACTTTTAGTGCTATGTATTTATAGCAGCTTCTTTTTAAAAGTGCAAACTAACTTACTAGCCTACAATTCTCTCTATTTACACTGTCTGATAATAGAAATGTAGGTAGTACAACATTGGAAACACTTAAAAACCAACATATAAAATATAAAATATAATCCACCCCTTCCACTGTGAGCCTATGGCCAAACGAAATCAATAATCTAATTAAAATCGGCGCGCTACTACGTTAATTACAACTTTCGGAACTGCCTTACCCTCTCTCTCTCCCCTTGCCTCACTTCCTTGCCACCTCCGTTTATTTTCCCTTTAGGTTCCGTGTTCGCATTGTGTATCACTGAGTTACGCGGCTTCCACCACTGTGTATGGCGCGGGCTCCACCTTTTCCTTTACATAAAAGGAGAGGTGGAGCCGCGCCATACACAGTGCGTGCGAAGCCGGCGTAATTCGTGATACCATGCGGAACACGGTATAGTAAACCTAAAGGGAAAGTAAACGGAGGTGGAGGAGAGTGAGGCAAGGGGAGAGAAGAGGGCAAGGCAGTTACTCACTGACACACAATGTGAAACAACGTAAACTGAAGGGAAAGTAACGGAGGTGGAGGAAGTGAGGCAGGGGGAGAGAAGAGAGGCAAGGCAGTGTACTCACTGACACACAATGGAACAAACGTAAACCTGAGGGGGAAAGTAAACGGAGTCGGGGAGGAAGTGAGGCAGGGGGAGAGAAGAGGGCACAAGGCAGTGTACTCACTGCACACAATGTGAAACAAACGTAAACCGAAGGGGAAAGTAAACGGAGGTGGAGGAAGAGTGAGGCGGGGAGAGAAGAGGGCAAGGCAGTGTACTCACTGACACACAATGTGAACAACGTAAACCTGAAGGGGAAAGTAAATGGAGCGGAGGAGACAGAGCGAGACGGAGAGAGGAGAGGGCAAGCAAAGTTATTCCTATTCCTCCTCCCCATCCTGTGCACAGGGGCCTGGATGGTTCTCAAATGAGGGGGTGGATTATACTAAATAATGCACCCCTACTGTAAAATATTCAGATATTAGAAGTCACCTTGGAGTTCCGCGTCCTGTATAAAGGCACTCGGCCTGCGGCCTCGTTGCTTTTATATGGTCACGGAACTCCTCGGTGACTTCTAATATCCTTATAATTTACAGTAGGGGGTGCATTATTCACTATATTGACCACAAAGTAAATTGCAATAGTATAACTACAAAATTAACTAAATGAACCCCATGATGGCACCCATGATGGTGCTCCCCCCCCATGATGGCACCCATGATGGTGCTCTCCCCCCCATAATGGCACTCATGATGGTTCTCTCCCCCCCATGATGGCACCCCATGATGGTGCTCTCCCCCCCATAATGGCACTCATGATGGTTTCTCTCCCCCCCATGATGGCAGTGGCACCCATGATGGTGCTTCCCCCCATTGCCATGATGGCACCCATGATTGATTGTGCTCTTCTTCCCCCCTATGATAGCACCCATGATGTTGCTCTTCCCATTACCAGCCCACCCAACTAACCCCCACCCACCCACCCACTAACCCCCCGCACCCCCACCAACAACCCCCCCCGCCACCCCACACCCCCCCAACCCCATTCCCTCACGATTAAAGTAGTAGTTGGGTTATGATCGTGGAATGGATCACCAGATTCAGTTAGAAATGACCAACTGCACACTGTCTGTGTTTCTGTAAAGTAAGTTCGGAAGTTTACTTACTTTGTTGTTCCTACTGTGAGTCTGTGACACTGCATCGGGCCCGGCTTGGTTTACGCGGCACGCCTCTACTTCTCCTTCTCCTGCCTGCGCGCCCCAGCAGTCCGTCTCTTACGCAAGGCGACAGGCGCACATCAGTGATGATGCGCTGCGCGCCGCCAGCCGCCGCCCCAGGACTACTGAACCACAATGATTCTACAGTAGTACTCTTTGAGTCCTCGCTCCTGTACTATTGGAGTACAGAGGGAGGAGGAGGTCTGGGAAATACAGAAAAGAAAATAACGGAAATACGGGTGGGCACATTAGTACTAATTAGCTGTTAACTCCTCCCATTTTAACCACCAGCTGGGAAATTACCCAGAAGTCTCTCCTTCTCTTATCATGATGAGTAAGGGGCTGTGATGAAAACTCTCCCTAACTACTTGTCCTTCAGTAAATATTATTCTTTGAGCAGTTTACTGATGCCTGGAAGGAGTTTGTTTAATTATGAGCATAGAGAGACTTGTGCAATTTTACAGGTCATTGTAAAAAAGTGAAATAGATTTTTTTTAACTCCCACAAAATGGTGGAAGAGTGTTTTTTAGGAAAAATGCTGGTCCAATGTGTCCAATGACATCCGCAGTAGTGTTGGGCAAATCTGTTGTAAGGTGTTTGACCAGGAAACAAAACCATATTTCAAGTTCAGAGAGTTTAGAACATTGATTGATATTGATGCAATTCCTTTTTCACTGTGTGATTCTTATTTTCACTGAATGCCTTCCCATGGGTCCTCCAAATAACCAGAGGTTGAATGAGAATGTTTCATCAATGCTGTATTCAGATCTCACACTAACTCTGTTTTGATGCTTATCAACAAAAACAGTGCAATAAACAAGAATAAATGGAAAACCACCATGACTGAAGCCAGATCATTGAGCTTTTCCAGTCAGGTACACAGCATGCAGCACCTATAGCTAAGCACAATTCAATAACATGCCAGTATAGCTACTGAGCCCATACTAAGCTGTAATTCAGACCTCTCACTTTTATAGTGTTTCCCAAACACCCCTCCAAAGTCTGTATGGTCTAGATACATCCTAAATCTGATTGGATCTTGGATTCCAGACCAATCAGATTTTGGGGTGGGTTTAATAGGCACTACAAATAGTGAATGTTCAGTAAGGGGTCCTATTTTCAGTTTAGCATTTCATCTGAAATGTTATGTCTTTGTACTAAGGCATGTACTGGGATATAAGCTTATTGGGTGATTCGGCTGGGTACTTGAATGGGCAACCCTTAGTTCAGATTGCCTCAGTTTAGTTCTCAGTATTTGGTTGTCTGTATCTAAGATAAATTTCCAGGAAAAAAAAAATCTGATTTCCCCTGACCAAGTACCTAACAGCAAATCTGAGAACGTGCTATTGATGTATTGGAATATCTGAATAGTTGTTCACCGAAATAATCTCCATTGATAAAACAGAGGGATTTGGATTTCAAACCAGTCCAGAGAGCACCATGGTAATCAAAGGGATTCAGAAACACATGCAGCAAAGCTGAGTCTGAATAATTGCAGCGTAAAAGCAACCAGTCTGTAATAATGCAGCTCTGCTTGTACAACTGTTGTGTCCTTCATTCACTTAATCTGGTATCTCTCTGTCTCTCCCTTTCTTTGTATATAAATATATATCTTTAACAATAAAGCAGGTTATCTTACAAATATAACCTGATATATAAAATGAAGAAGGCCTGAAATATTTACTAAAATCTGTATGTGTAGTTACACAGATAAACTGATTCAATCTGATATCAACGCTACTTACACACAACAATATCAGATCATGTAGTTCTGATGACTATAGAAGAGGAAAGGGTTAATGTAAAATCCCAGAATCCCAGGTGGGACTTGCAAATTAGTTTTTTGCATGTTTAACTGATTCTGCATGTTTAATAAATAAATAGAGCAAATGCTATTTTAACCATTATGCAACCCCTTCTATTGGTGGACATATCTCCATATACTACAACACACTGCCCACTATAGGAGGAGAGGAATCATGGCTGCCCCCATAAGAAACACAAAAATGAAAATATCCAGATAACTGCTCCAAAAAAATAATGAAAGTATATGGAAAAAAGTACACAGGATAGCACTCTCTGCAAATATACTTTAGTCATTTTTGCAGTGTAGATGCCCTTTAATTATGAGCATAGAGAGACTTGTGCAATTTTACAGGCCATTGTAAAAAAGTGAAATAAGATTTTTTTAACTCCACAATCCTTTTTATTTTCTTCTACTGGTGGGAGAGTGTTCTAGGAAAATGCTGGTCCAATGTGGTCAATGACATCTGCAGTAGTGTTGGGCAAATCTGTTGTAAGGTGTTTGACCAGGAGAAACAAAACCATATTCAAGTTCAGAGAGTTTAGAACATTGATTGATATTGATGCAATTCCTTTTTCACTTGTGTAATTCTTATTTTCACTGAATGCCTTCCTATGGGTCCTCCAAATAACCAGAGTTTGGAATAAGAATGTTTCATCATGCTGTATTCAATCTCACACTAACTCTGTTTTGATGCTTATCAACAAAACAGTGCAATAAACAAGAATAAATGGAAAACCACCATGCTGAAGCCACTCATTGAGCTTTTCCAGTCAGGTACACAGCACTTATAGCTAAGCACAATTCAATGACATGCCAGTATAGCTACTGAGCCCATACTAAGCGTGTAATTCAGACCTCTCACTTTTTATAGTGTTTCCAAACACACCTCCAAAGTCTGATTGGTCTAGATACAATCCTAAATCTGATTGGATCTTGGATTCCAGACCAATCGATTTTGGGGGTGGGTTTAATAGGCACTACAAATGTGAATGTTCAGTAAGGGGTCCTATTTTCAGTTTAGCATTTCATCTGAAATTTTATCTCTTTGTACTAAGGCATGTACTGGGATATAAGCTTATTGGGTATTCTGGCTGGGTAGCTTGAATGGGCACCCTTATTTCAGATTGCTCTCAGTTTAGTTCTCAGTATTTGGTTCTCTGTATCTACTTAAAATTTCCAGAAAAAAAAATCTGATTTCCCCTAACCAAGTACCTAACACAAATCTGAGTAACAGTGCTATTGATGTATTGGAATATCTGAATAGTTTGTCACCAGAAATAATCTCCATTGATAGAAAAGAGGGATTTGGATTTCAAACCAGTCCAGAGAGCAACATGGTAATCAAAGGGATATCAGAAACACATGCGCAAAGCTGAGTCTGAATAATTGCAGTGTAAAAGCCACCAGTCTGTAATAAATGCAGCTCTGCTTGTAACAACTGTTGTGTCCTTCATTCACTGGATAATCTGGTATCTCTCTGTCTCTCCCTTTCTTTGTATATAAATATATATCTTTAACTCAATAAGCAGGTTATCTTACAAATATAACCTGATATATAAAATGAAGAAGGCCTGAAATATTTACTAAAATCTGTATGTGATTACACAGATAAACTGATTCAATCTGATATCAACATGCTACTACACACAACAATATCAATCATGTAGTTCTGATGACTATAAAGAAGGGAAAGGGTTAATGTAAAATCCAGAATCCCAGGTGGGACTTGCAAATCATTTGTTGCATGTTTAACGGATTCTGCATGTTTAATAAATAAATAGAGCAAATGCTATTTTAACCATTATGCAAACCCCTTCTGATTGGTGGACATATCTCCATATACTACAACACACTGCCCACTATAGGAGGAGAGGAATCAATGGCTGCCCCCATAAAAACACAAAATGAAATATCCAGATAACTGCTCCAAAAAAATAATGAAAGTATATGGAAAAAGTACACAGGATAGCACTCTCTGCAAATATACTTTAGGTCATTTTTGCAGTGTAGATGCCCTTTAACATTTTTTTTAAAGGCACTCATTTTAAAACAGACAAACATACTTTACCCATACACCCATCAAAACTATTCCATCAGATTCAAACAGTATTTCTAAACTTATCCTAAAACCTTCTAAATAACTAACCAACTGACACTACTAAAATGCTTGGCACACAAAGAGGGGTAAAATGCTTTGTATATAACCACTGGTAAAATAGTCGACTTGTTAAATGCTTGGCATGCAGACACTGATAAACTGGTTGGGAAACTGGCACTGCACACACCCAGACACTGCTTAAAAGCTTGGCACACAGACAATGGGAAAAATGCTTTGTATACAGACTACTTGTAAAACAGTTGGCACAAAGATGGTTTTGGAACCTAAGCACAAAAGGGGGGCCCTTCTTGGCCAAGGACCCTGGTGCGGTCGCACCCCCTGTACCCCCTGGTAGCTATGCCCCAGTTTTGTTCATAGATATATATAGTCTTTCTAGCATTTATTAATTCCTTGTTGACAGGCCTTTATGACTGTTCTGGCTTTTGCCTGATCATCTGTAGTGGACCTGTAGTGGGCCTTTAGTATGATCTTGGACAGCCATTAGCTCCCTGGATGGTGGGGCAAATGGCTCCTGTATTATGTAACTAAGCAATGATAATTTTTAAACTACCTTGTATTTAACATGAAAGAAACCGATTGAGAAATGGTTACTCAGAAGGCTTCTAAATTCAAACATACAGATGTCTCTTGTTTTCTGTGGCTTTGACTATTCAAATAAATGCTGGCTGTCTCAGATCCATCACATTGTGTTTGCTTCTGCCTTGTCACTGGGCTTTAGAGTTTGACAGCAGAGTTTGAATGTTGGTTTTAAAAGTGCAACCACTGACAATATTCTCTTTAATAATTCAGCATTGTATTATTTATTTACACATTGAAACCAAGCGCTGCCCAGATTTTAAGTGAAACAACGATTCAATAAACCTACTATTACAGCAGAAGTTAAATTCAGTTAACTTGTTCCTTTTATGAAAGGGACAATTCACAGAGAGCCGCGGCTGCTGGAAACAGGATTTAAATTCATGGCAACTGATTCCATTACAGTTAGTGCAACGTTAACCCTCCCTCGCTTGTGGCAGCTGCACGGGTATCGCAAAGGACACCCAACCAGCTACTCAAGCTATTTAAATGGCATGTTCACTCTTAAAACAAAAAACTGGGGACTTGTCATTTATCTGCCCGCAACCCCAACTGTTTATTTTTACCAGTTTATTGCGTGCATTGTAACCAGATAATTTCCCTTAAATATCTGGTTAGTAATCAACTATGGTTCATAGAAATTGCTTCTTTTATTATTCCCTTCCATTACACCTAGTTAATAGTAACCAGGTAAGGACCTAAACCGGTAGGTCCTCATTTCTGTGTCTTACCTCGTTTCTGAAATGAGCCCTGCAAAGTCAGCTTTGTGAAGCTTTGTCCCAGTCTATGGCACGACAGATCATTTCTTCAATACCGGGAATTGGAGGGGGCAAGTCCCAAGATGACATTTTAAGAACTACTGTTTGGTAACAAAACCCTGGGGTGACCTAGTGGTTTAGATCCTCCAACGTTTCACATAAACTGTATATATTACACTCCACTCCAAAGGGTGGGTCCCACACCAATAGTAGGCAAAACACCTTGTCCCAACAATATGCACAAATTATGATTAAGATGCACCCATGATAGAGGAGTAACCCTGAATCCTCTCACAACCTGTTTCCCTGATTTTCCTGTTTTCCCTCCAATGGTGTTGGTCCCAGCACGATTTCCCACTGGCATCTAGTCACCATGTCTCCGCACTATCTGACTCTCCTCCACATGGTCTCCTTTATCTACTGGACTCCATTTAGATTAAAGGGGAAGATAAGCATCTAAAATCTGTACTAAATATAAAATAGATCAAATCTACTGTGGCCACAATAGAAACCCTTATCACATGTGAAGAAACTTGTGAGAAATCGTGCTGGACCCCCACTGTTGGAAGTGATAAATGGGGAAACTGGTTGTGAGAATTTCCAGGGCTACTTTTGGATAATTTTTTCACTATGAGCAGGATATTTAAAGGGCATGTTCACCCCCAAAACTAAAATTAACCTAAAACTGGCCTCACTGTGTAGTGTGTTCAAAATCCTCACCTTACCCCTCTGCTCCAAACGTTTCTCCTGTAATGTCTGTTCAAAGTCCCAGAAATTACAAAGTAGGAGCCACTTCTGGTGTAATTTGTTTCTTCCTCTAACTATCCTTGTAGAGGTTTCTATGAGGGCAAGCATGCTCAGTAATCACTATGAGGCAGCACTGAAAGAGGGAATTTCCCATCATGCAATTCACATGATTTGCATGAACACTGTCTCCATTCTAGTTATAGCAAAACTGCACCTAGCAGAAGATATTTCAGATTGGATATCTAAAGATATTTATCTATTTTTTTCAGTATTGATGTCCTTTTATACCTGTTACCTTAAAGGAAATGTGCAGAAAGTGCTTGCACTAAACTTTCATTTTTGTTGCAACATTTGAAAGGTCTTTTTACTTATGTGCGTTCTGCCACGTGAATGGCGGCAGTGGATTGCCATTCCAGTGGATTACCCAACCAATTCACTTCCTTTCTGTGTAATGAGGTGCCCAAGTTGGGTTTTCCTTCTATGCAAAGCTCTGGGGCAATAGAGAAATAATTTCCCTGCTCAGTACAGCACAGGAATAAACTGTGATTTTGCATTTGTAAGCATATTTTTATTTTATAACAGCCTAATTGTAAGTGGATATATATTTAGTCATCAGTCATCTCATTATTGGGGGATGCTTATAATAAATGTAAGTAGCAGGGCTGCATTCATTACAGCCTGGTTGTATTACACTGCAGTTTTCAATACAACCCCTATCTTATACATTCCCTATGTGCCCTCTGCTGTTTGAGAGTGCTTGTCAGGGAATAGTGAAACTAGTATGCAACTACATAGGCACTTGGGTTAGTCACTATTTTGCAGGCTATTTAGCCAAAGGAAAGCAATTTCAGGCTCTGTAGCAAACACTATTATTATCATTTATCTGTTATATCAACATTTATGTGCCATAGATATGAAACCCAGGAGCTAAAAAATATTTATTTTGGCAATCCAACTAATCAACCAGCCATCTACTTGCAAATCTCTAACCTAATACAAAGGCAAGACCTGCTAGTTTGACTGCTGATTAGAAACTGAGCTTCTCTGATGATGTCATGCTGTTTTATAGAGTCTCATAAACACCCCCCCAAAATCTGATTGGTCTAGATACAATCTTAAATCTGATTGGATCTTGGATCTTGGACCAATCAGATATTGGGGTGGGTTTAGGAGTCACTACAATAGTGAATGTTCAGTAAGGAAAGCTAGTTTCAGTTTTGCATTTCATCTGAGATGTTATAGCTTTGTTCTGAGGTATGTGCTGGGATATAAGCTTATTGAGTGATTCTGGCTGGTAGCTTGAATGGGTGGCCCTTAGTTCAGACAGCTCTCAATTTAGTTCTCAGTGTTTGGCTTTCTGTATCTAAGATGAAAAAAATTTCCAGCAAAAGTTCAGTTTGCTGTCCCACTAAATATTCAACAGGAGATCTGAGTAACAGAGCTATTGATGTATTGGAATATCTGGTTCCAAAATTTCCCCAAAATAATCTCCAGTAATAGAGCATAGTGAGATGATTGCAAACCAGTCTAGAGAGCAACGTGGGAATTAAAGGATATCAGAAACACATGCGTAAAGCTGAGTGTGAATAATTGCAGTGTAAAAAGAACCAGTCCGTAATAAACGCAGCCCTGCTTGTAAAAACTGTTGTGTCTTACCATAGAGCAAACAGCAGTGATCAGCACCCATTCACGCAAGAAATCCTGGGTGCCATTCAAATTTCACATCTGTGAATGCCTTCGTATTTCTGTGTGTGTGTGTATATATTATATATATATATATATTAGATATATATATATATAATTATATTATATATAAACAAACGAATTCTCCGCTGCACTCCGATCCCCAGCAAACAGCCTGGGTGCCGACAGTAGAAGAAGATACACTCAAATAGAAGGACTAGGCACTCCAAGGTCTTATCGTCCATTTATTAAATAAGCAAAGTTGGTATCAAACCAACACGTTTCAGCCCACCATTAACGGGCCGTCCTCAGGTTACAGATACAAACAAACATATGGTTTAAAAAGGTTAAAACCCTTCCACCACCCCTCCCCCTGCCGTCCACTACCCACACTCCTCCTCAGTGGCAATTAACCATGGAAGTGCTGAACTCCTATAGTGAAGTAAAATCACATCCCTTTTTAAACCATATGTTTGTTTGTATCTGTAACCCTGAGGACGGCCCGTTAATGGTGGGCTGAAACGAAACGCGTTGGTTTGATACCAACTTTGCTTTATATATATTATATATATATAATATATATATATATATAATATACCATTGATAAACAGACAAAACCAGCTACTTGCACTCATCAGATCATATAGTTCTAATGACTACAGAAGAAGGGAAGTTTAATGTAAATCCCAGAATCCCAGGTGGCGCTCTGCAAATCAGTTGCTCAGATTCTGCATGTTTAATTAATAACTGGAGAAAGGGCTATTTAACCAATATGCAAACCCCTTCTGATTGGTGGACATATCTCCATAAATACAAGCACACTGCCCACTATAGAGGAGGAGAATCAATTGCTACTCCCTATAAACACAAAAATGAAAAGAACTTGATAAATGTTCCAAAAAATAATGAAAGTATATGGCAAAGGTACAGAGGATAGCGATCCCTACACTACAGCAAAAATTAGTTTTGGGTTGGACATGCCCTTTAAATACCGTATCACTTCATTAGTACTTGCACTTGATATTGTTTGTGTTAGCAGATCATACTGCTATATAGATATTTTAATAGGTATACCGTTATGAGAATAAGCACCATGACTCTGTGTTAGATCTGGATCTAATAATGTGATTAGAAATTAAAGTACCAATTTATTCTTACACACCCACTCTTAATAATTATTTGTGTTTAGGTCTTCACATTGGGTACTATCTCCACCACATAAGTGTTCTTTAAAGAAGAAATAAAGGGTTAAAAGTTACCTAAACAGGAAAGTTTTAGAGGCATAAGGCCTTCCTTTTTTCAAGTTCAAGTACATTTATATACAAGGGTAGTGCAAGTAATACATGTGCAAATAATTCAAGTGCTGGTCAAGCAGCAGTGTCGTTTGTACATTACCGTCATACAATAGGAAGGACAGCCTGGCCCAAGAGAGCGTACAGTCTAGAGGAGATGGGGATAAAACACAAGGTGAAGCAGCTCAGTAGTTGTAACTAGGTTGACAGTGGAGTATAACTAGAAGGTAAAGATGGGTCAGTTAGAGGGGTAGAAGTGTCCAGGTCCAAATTGTAACCTTGCCCGAAAAGGTGAGTTTTGAGGTTGTTTGTTTGAAGATATGATGTGTTGGTGAGTTATGTAAGTGAGGAAGAGAGTTCCAGAGCAGAGGGGCAGCACAAGCAAAGTTCTGAATACAGGCGTACCGAAGAGGATTAGATTAGATAGAGGAGGAGAGGTGTTAGCAGAGCAGAGGTTATGCTTTTGGCAGTATCTGTTTATCAGATCAGAGATGTATGGGGGGGGGCTGTATTGAAGTGAGCCTTGTAGGATAAGGTTAGGCAGCTTAAATTGGATCCTTTGTGTAATGTGAAGCCAGCTGAGAGATTGACAGAAAGGGGCAGCCATGTGGGAAGCAGGAAGAGAGGTGAATGTGCCTGGCAGCAAATTAAGGATTGATTGAAGGGTGTCAGTCGATTGCTTGGTAAACCACATGAGGGTTTACAGTAGTCCAGCCGAGAGATGATAAGGGAACTAGAATTTCAGTAGCATTCTGTGAAAAGGAGGACAAATCAGAGATGTTCTTGACTGTAAACCGACAGGAGTTAGACAGAGTATTGATAACTCAGAAAGTTATGAGTGAAAGGTTACTCCCAGGAATCGCATGTAAGGTGTTGGGGGAGATTGGTGTGTAATTGATGTTGATAGTGTTAGTCAGGGGAGTAGATAAAAGGGTGTCTATCCATGTTCAGTTTGAGGAAGCGGAAGGCAAATAAGTGCCTTTAGGCAGTCAGGGACCCATGATGTCAGAGTAATGAGGTCAGGAGTGGAGAAGTAAATTTGGGTATCATCAGCATACAGGTGGTATTGGAATCCATATGAACTAATGAGCTGACCAAGATCAAGCCCAAAGGTGTAAATGGAGAAGAGAAAAAGGCAGAGAATTGAGCCTTGTGGTACCCCCCCACAGGGAGGGAGAGAAAGTGGTGTTGATGCCAGAGTGGGAAACATTGAACATCTTACCTAAGATGAGAGGACAGCCAGGACAGTGCAGAACCTTGGATTCCCATGGAGGATAAGATGTGAAGCAGTAAAGATTGACATCTTGTATCAATGGCTGAAGACAGATCAAGTAGAGAAAGTGGCCATTAGATTTAGCATTAAGAAGATCATTAATACCTTTGTTGAGAGCCGTTTCCATGGAGTGGTTAGGATGGAAGCCAGACTGTAGGTGATCAAAGGGGGAGTTAGCAGAAAAGTGATTAACCAGTTCAGCATAGACTTGTCTTTCAAGCAGTTTTAGATTCAAATAGGAGAATAAGACAGCAGTATTCAGATCTCACACTAACTCTGTTTTGATGCTTATCAACAAAAACAGTGCAATAAACAAGAATAAATGGAAAACCACCATGACTGAAGCCAGATCATTGAGCTTTTCCAGTCAGGTACACAGCATGCAGCACCTATAGCTAAGCACAATTCAATAACATGCCAGTATAGCTACTGAGCCCATACTAAGCTGTAATTCAGACCTCTCACTTTTTATAGTGTTTCCCAAACACACCTCCAAAGTCTGATTGGTCTAGATACAATCCTAAATCTGATTGGATCTTGGATTCCAGACCAATCAGATTTTGGGGGTGGGTTTAATAGGCACTACAAATAGTGAATGTTCAGTAAGGGGTCCTATTTTCAGTTTAGCATTTCATCTGAAATGTTATGTCTTTGTACTAAGGCATGTACTGGGATATAAGCTTATTGGGTGATTCTGGCTGGGTAGCTTGAATGGGCAACCCTTAGTTCAGATTGCTCTCAGTTTAGTTCTCAGTATTTGGTTGTCTGTATCTAAGATAAAATTTCCAGGAAAAAAAAATCTGATTTCCCCTGACCAAGTACCTAACAGCAAATCTGAGTAACAGTGCTATTGATGTATTGGAATATCTGAATAGTTGTTCACCAGAAATAATCTCCATTGATAAAACAGAGGGATTTGGATTTCAAACCAGTCCAGAGAGCAACATGGTAATCAAAGGGATATCAGAAACACATGCAGCAAAGCTGAGTCTGAATAATTGCAGTGTAAAAGCAACCAGTCTGTAATAAATGCAGCTCTGCTTGTAACAACTGTTGTGTCCTTCATTCACTGGATAATCTGGTATCTCTCTGTCTCTCCCTTTCTTTGTATATAAATATATATCTTTAACAATAAAGCAGGTTATCTTACAAATATAACCTGATATATAAAATGAAGAAGGCCTGAAATATTTACTAAAATCTGTATGTGTAGTTACACAGATAAACTGATTCAATCTGATATCAACATGCTACTTACACACAACAATATCAGATCATGTAGTTCTGATGACTATAGAAGAAGGGAAAGGGTTAATGTAAAATCCCAGAATCCCAGGTGGGACTTGCAAATTAGTTGTTTGCATGTTTAACTGATTCTGCATGTTTAATAAATAAATAGAGCAAATGCTATTTTAACCATTATGCAAACCCCTTCTGATTGGTGGACATATCTCCATATACTACAAACACACTGCCCACTATAGGAGGAGAGGAATCAATGGCTGCCCCCATAAGAAACACAAAAATGAAAATATCCAGATAACTGCTCCAAAAAAATAATGAAAGTATATGGAAAAAGTACACAGGATAGCACTCTCTGCAAATATACTTTAGGTCATTTTTGCAGTGTAGATGCCCTTTAAATAGGGTAGCGAGAGTATTCTGGCTTTGATACTCTCTTTTCAGCAATATGCAAATAAGGAACAAAGACTTCTGGGAATTTACCATGTTTATACATGGACGCTCTTAGGAACACTATCAGGGAGATTCAATAAAAGTTCTTATTGTTAAAAAATGATGCTAATTTTGCTAAAACCAATCAGATCTTATTTAAAATTTGAAAGCTAACTTTTGATTGGTTGGGGTACAATTAGCACCATTTTTTAAAAGGCATGTCCACCCCCAAAACTAAAATTTAACCTACTACTGGCCTCACTGTTTAGTGTTCAAATATACTCACCTTACCCCTCTGCTCCAAATGGTTCTCCTGTAATGTCTGTTCAAAGTCCCAGAAATTAAAGAGTAGGAGCCATTTCTGGTGTAATTTGTTTCCGCCTCTAACTATTCCTTGTAGAGGTTTCTATGAGGGCAAGCATGCTCAGTAATCACTATGAGGCAGCACTGAAAGAGGGAATTTCCCATCATGCAATTCACATGATTTGCATGAACGCTGTCTCTATTCTAGTTATAGCAAAATTGCACCTAGCAGAAGATATTTCAGATTGGATATCTAAAGATAACTATTTTTTTCAGTATTGATGTCCTTTTATACCTGTTACCTTAAAGAAATGTGCAGAAAGTGCTTGCAATAAACTTTCATTTTTGTTGCAACATTTGAAAGGTCTTTTTACTTATGTGCGTTCTGCCACACGAATGGCGGCAACTTAAGAGTTACTATGTTACATAACATAGTAATTCTTTAGTTGTTGCCATTCCAGTGGATTACCCAACCATTCACTTTCTGTGTAATGAGGTATCCAATTTGGTTTTTCCTGGCTATGCAGTGCTCTGGGGCAATAGAGAAATAATTTCCCTGCTCAGCACAGGAATAAACTGTGATTTTGCATTTGTAAGCATATTTTTATTTTATAATAAGCTTATATTGTAAGTGGATATATATTTAGTGATCAGATTATCTCATTATTGGGGGATGCTTATCTGCCCTTTGCTGTTTGAGAGTGCTTGTCTTAGAATGGTGAAACTAGTAGTGCAACTACATAGGCACTTAGGTTAGTCACTATTTTGCAGGCTATTTGGCCAAAGGAAAGCAATTTCAGGCTTTCTAAGCAAAACACTATTATCAACATTTATGTGCTACAGGTATGAAACCCAGGAGCTAAAAAAAATTCATTTTGGCAGTCCAACTAAACAACCAGCCATCTACTTGCAAATCTCTAACCTAAATACAAAGGCAAGACCTGCTAGTTTGACTGCTGATTAGAAACTGAGCTTCTCTGAAGATTTCATGCTGTTTTATAGTGTCTCATTAACACCCCCCCCAAAATCTGATTGATCTAGATACAATCTTAAATCTGATTGGATCTTGGATCTTGGACCAATCAGATATTGGGGGTGGGTTTAGGAGTCACTACAAATAGTGAATATTCAGTAAGGAGAGCTAGTTTCAGTTTTGCATTTTATCTGAGATGTTATATCTCTGTTCTGAGGCATGTGCTGGGATATAAGCTTATTGAGTAATTCTGGCTGTGTAGCTTGAATGGGCAGCCCTTAGTTCAGATGGCTCTCAATTTAGTTCTCAGTATTTGGCTGTCTGTGTCTAAGATAAAAAAAATTCCAGCAAAAGTTCAGTTTGCTGTCCCAACTAAATATTCAATAGGAGATCTGAGTAACAGAGCTATTGATGTATTGGAATATCTGGTTCTGATATTTCACCAGAAATAATCTCCAGTAATAGAACATAGTGAAATGATTGCAAACCAGTCTAGAGAGCAACATGGTAATTAAAGGGATATCAGAAACACATGCAGCAAAGTTGAATAATTTCAGTGTAAAAGCAACCAGTCTGTAATAAATGCAGCCCTGCTTGTAACAACTGTTGTGTCTTACCATAGAGCAAACAGCAGCGATCAGCACAAGCAAGGAAATGGGTGGCATTCAAAAGTTTCAGACCTGTGAGTGCCTTCGTATTTCTGTGTGTATATATATATATATATATACCATTGATAAACTGACATCAACATGCTACTTGCACACAACAATATCAGATCATGTAGTTCTGATGACTATAGAAGAAGGGAATGGGTTAATGTACACATTCATTTTATGTCATTCAAAAATAACATAATATGTTTTACATAAAGGAATTTTAATTTCAAACATGAACCATACACTGTTTGATGATGATTAGGAATGCAATCAAATTTAATTTAAAAAATGAGACAAATAAGACCCAGAGAGATGTGCAATTTATTGGCATGGCTCTCACTGCACCATGACATGATTATTCCAGAGAATATCCCTTCTGAGAACCAACATCAATCATTCTATGTTGGAAATGCACAAGGACTTTGAACTTTACAAGATTGGGCTTTTCACTAGACTTGCAAATAAAATGTTGTACACAATGAAGCTTGTTATTAGTTTACATGATAGTGTTAGAATGCTCAGAGCTTTCTTTTCTAAAAGAAGAGTAAAGCATCTAGACATGAGCAGTAGACCAGCAACACATTTAATCAGTAATCACGCCTTTAGTTAACATCAGTGGAAAAGCTTTTGCCTGTGCATCAGGGGAACCAAATTCAGTTCTAGGGTCTCTGTTTGATAAAAATGATTCATTACTAAATACGCAGTTAACTTCTTTAAATGCTAATGAGCCCAAGACTTACTTCTTGGGCAGCTCTTTGTGAATGCTATTGCATTAGCATTTCACAAGCGGGTGTAGAACTAGCTCACTACATGTAGACCCATTTTAGATTTCTTTAACAGAGAGCAGGCATGTCTGGTCTATATAGTGATGCAAAATTCACAACATACCTCCTGAAATAAAAGGAATTTCTCTGTTCCTTTATTGAACAAACAAATTAAATAGAATATCAATGCATATGCAATTACATTAAAATTGGTTACATTTAATATTCCCATATATATTACTTTATTTTCTTCCATTTTCTATAAATAAGTGAAAGCAATTGGTTTGTCTAAAGGCCAATTTATAGTAAATAAAAGCCAAAACTTAGTACTTTCCTCAAATAAGCTCCTGACCACTCTTTGGGTGGTGCAAAAATTGGAAGGGCCCTTGTGGCACTGACAAGTGCCTTTTGGGGCTCTAGGGGTCCCGCAGCTTGAGCTGGGTCCCCCCTACCCTTGCAGCACTTTCAGACCTTCTAAAATCCTCGACCGTTCGAGGATTACCGAACGGACGGGAATCCTCGAAAGTTCGGAAAAGTGGAATTCGGGAAAATCTGCGAGATCCGGGTTCGGATCCGCGAACCAGCCATCTCTATCCAAGAAAACACATGTTTTAAAGCTAATTAAAATGTGGGAATATCTGGGAAATAATTTGTCACAAACCCCCGGTCCCAAAACGCCCGGCCACCTATCCGTTACCGGAAAACACATTCCAAGCAACCGACAGGCGGACAGAACAGATCAGACCCGGTGGGTTTGGTGAACAAACGATATACTACACAATTAATATTACTAAATATCAATATACTCTCTGCCACCACATCCCGATTAAACAGCGGAATGACCTGTTACCTATATGGGGATATCCGCTCCCCTACTTCTAACAACCTGTAAGAAAATTGGTTATTCATCCCTAATATTCTATACACAGTTATACAGTATCTCTATATACCTACACAATACTTCTCTATAGTAGCGTACTTCGAAGACACAGGTTTGTTTTGGGATATACTCAGAATAGGACAATAGCCTATAAATTATTTTATATCATTTATTAAAAGTTGACAAAAATAGTGCATAAAAATAAAAAAATAAAATAAATCACTGAACATAAAGTGGTAACACAAGTGAGGGTAGAAATGGATAAAAGAAGGAATACTTAAGGATAAATGGCATCTGAATAGTCCATGAGAAGAGTCCAGAACTTGATAATCCAGTTATTGGGAAAATAATAGTCCAAATGATAGTCCTGCGTTAAGCCAATACGGTCTGTCCAGTTGGCTAGATGTTATTCAAGATGTTCTTGTGATGAGACCCAGTTCCATTTTTATCCTTTCTTCAGAAAATGGGAGTGGTCTGGTCCCTAGAGGGGCAGACTTGGTTCTGCCCCTGAAGGTTTGTTCCTAGTTTTGGAGGGAATTGTAAAAATCAAATTCCCCCCCAGTCCCTAATCCGTGAACCATACATGTCACATTCAAAATAATGTCATGATGGTCCATAACTAATTTTTCCCAACAGAACAAGACCAAATATGACAGATCTAATCGATTGTAGGCCTAAGAAGGATAATATCCCAAGTTTGGCTCGGGCTATGATATTGTGTCAGGTATCTATAAATGTAGAATTAATTACTGGATAAACTGGGGGTATTTATGAAAACCTG
The DNA here is from genome assembly GCA_019447015.1 of Hymenochirus boettgeri. Taxonomy (NCBI): domain Eukaryota; kingdom Metazoa; phylum Chordata; class Amphibia; order Anura; family Pipidae; genus Hymenochirus; species Hymenochirus boettgeri. The sequence goes on along the minus strand of CM033475.1, from coordinate 61,221,557 downwards.
AAATAATTCTACATCCTGAATTATTAAGGAATATGAATTACCTTTCATCTGCCATTTGGTTTCTGTTCAAATCTCAACTAACAGATTCTCTGCTGTTCTCGTTGCCTACCAGTCTATGATATTGTTTGTATTATTCCAGGGGCTTCACACCTTCCCTTTGAACTCTTGCTAATTTGACACCAAATGGCCCTGGCTTTGGGAAAGAAAGCTCAGAGCTTACAACTGAACATGAATTAACTCTGCGATTACCAGAACAGGGAAACAATGTGGAAGCTACCATGCTGCTTGATCATGCCAATAGGGTGAAATAATTGAAAATTGGGGGTGCAATTCCAGATATTGTCTATGGCGTTTTACATTGTACGCTTGTTCATCACATAATTTATTCATTTTAAACCTTTTGTACTACCCTGATCGAAGCTAGAGATGGACAAAACATCTGGTATATTTCTAATTCAAAGTAACCAAGGAGTTTAAAGATATTACAAAAGAGCAAGTTCAAATGCTGTGTGCCTTTTTACAGGCAATGGAAATCTTCAAGGTGAATATCCTTATATTTTTAGAGCAGGGGGTACATTACTGTATATACAGTGAATATATTAATAAGGGGTCATCAAGAGCTTTTGAAATATTATACCTTCCACAAGTAGCCAAAGAGATAACACATTCATTTTATATGTCAATCAAAAAAACAATTCACTAAAAAAAAAGCAATTTCTATGTTTCATGACAGCTCTTTATTGAACATAGAAATTGAATAGAATATCAATGCATATGTAATTATATTTAAATTGGTTACATTTTATATTCCCATATATATTGCTTTATTTTCCTCTATTCTCTGTAAATGAGTGAAAGAATTGGTTTGTCTAAATGCCAATTTATAGTAAGCTCAACCACCTTGTCAAGGTTGCTTTCATTAGCTAACAAGTCCTTTTATGAGCCATAAGTACGTTAATAAGTTAATTTTGGTAGCCCCCACCCACAGTAAGTTACCATGCTTTTACTAGAGATGGGCTCCATTTTGTATCAAGTTTTTACACTACCCTAAAATGTAATAATATAATCAGATTGTGTGGCATTTGGAAAAGAACTATCATAGAAATGTTGATATTAACCAGCAAAAAAAGTGTGATGTCTTCTAAACTGAGATCTGGTTCTGTACCCCATTTGTCTAGTTTTTCAAAAAGTGTATCTATGGATGCCTATGTCATGCACAATGGTAATCAATGCACCAAATTTAATGTGCATTTGTAGAATATAACGTGGTAACATGGTAATTGAGGTTGAATAAAGATATGCGTCCATCAAGTCCAACATTTTCACCCTCCTTTTTAACCCTACATAACAGTTGATCCTGAGGAAGGCAAAAAAAACAGCTAAAAAAGCGGAAAAAATTCCTTCTTGACTCCAAATGGCAATCGGAAAGTATCCGTGAAAACTCTTCTTTATATATCAATACCAGTAACTTGCAACATTCCCTGTTTGCAAAAACTTATCCAGCTTTTTTTGAAACTGTCCAATGAACCTGCAATCACAATGTCAGTATATGTATTAATACCAGTAATTATCAATATTATTTAGTTTTAGAAACTTATCCAGGCCACTTTTAAAGCTATTCAATAAGCATGCCATTACCACATCTGCTGGAAGACAGTTCCACAGTTTCACCGTTCTCACTGTAAAGAAACCTTTCCTAACCTGAAGATGAAACTTCTTTTCTTCCAACCTTAAAGGATGTCTACGTGTCTTCTGATATGACCTATTAGTGAACAATGCACCAGAGAGTTCATTATATGGCCCATTAATATATTTGTATAAATTTATCATATCCCCACGCAAACGTTGCATCTACAATGTAAACAGCCCTAACTTGCCTAGTCTGCCTGCATAGTCAAGCTTCTCCATTCCCTTTATTATTCTCTAAATTGCTTCCATTTCCAAGATGTCCCTTTTGTATATGGGATTCCAAAACTGCACCGCATATTCCAAATGAGGCCTTACCAGTGCCTTGTAAAGAGGGAGAATAATATCTTTCTCTCTTGAATTCCTCTCTTTATACAAGACAATATCATGATAGCTCTAGCCTTTGCTGCCTGGCATTGTTTGCTACAGCTAAGTCTGTTATCTACCAGAACCCCCAAATCTTTTTCCAGTCGAGATTCACTTAACACAGAGTTATTTATGGTGTAGGTGGCACAAGGATTGTTAAACCTTAAATGCATCACCTTACATTTATCAACATTGAATCTCATCTGCCATTCTGCTGCCCATTTTGATAATCTATCTAGGTATGCTTGCAGCACTTGCACATCATTGGAAGTTTCCAAAGCTCTGCATAGTTTAGTGTTATCAGCAAACACAGAAACCTTGCTCTCAATGCCCCCTTCTAAGTCATTTATAAACAGATTAAAAAGAAGTGGCCCCAGTACAGAACCCTGAGTCACCCCACTTAGAACTTTAGCCCACATAGATGTAGCCCCATTGACCACCACTCTCTGTTTGTGATCCAATAACCAATTCTCTATCCACGTACAAATGTTTTTCTCTAGGCCAACAGTCCTCAGTTTATATATTAGTCACCTATGTGGCACAATATCAAAAGCTTTAGCAAAATCAGTATACCACAACCACTGCTATGCCAGAATTTAAAGGAACTGTAAACCTAAAAAAATAAGTGAAATAAGTGTTTGCAAATCATTTCTATTATTCACAGGGAGCTGAGAACGCTTATTCTCACCTCCCTGTGAATAATAGTTTGCTCAGGGGACACAGCGGCACTTACCTTACCTGGTGCTCCGCTCTCAGGTCCTTCTGAACTGACAGCCGCGCTGTCCTTCTCTCCCAATCGTGCGCCTATCTTTTTTATTGGCGTGTATGCGCCAAAGATAGGTGCGTGGTCGGGAGACGGGCAACGCGGTTGTCAGATCAGAAGGAGCGAGTGGAGTGCCAGGTAAGGTAAGTGCCGCTGTGTCCCCTAAGCAAACTATTATTCACAGGGAGGTGAGAATAAGCGTTCTCACCTCCCTGTGAATAATAGAAACGATTGGCAAATACTTTTTTTTAGGTTTAAAGTTCCTTTAAATTCTTACTCACTTCTTCATAAAAACAAAGTAAATTTGTCTGGCATGATCTATTTCTCAGAAATCCATGCTGACTATTACTAATAAGATCAGTTCTGGAGACAAAGTCAAGTATATGATCCTGTAACAAAGTTTCCATCACCTTCCCTACCACTGTTGTTAGCCTTACAGGTCTATAGATACCAGGTTGGGAACGACTACCTTTTTTGAATATTGGTATTACATTGGCTTTTTTCCAATCCAGCGGCACATCATCAGACAAAAGTTAATCTGAAAAGATAAGAAACAGTGGTCTAGATAAAAATGAACTAAGATCCGAGGATGTATTCCTTCCGGTCCTGGGGCTTTATTGATGTTTACTTTGTCTAATTGTTTAACGCACCATATCCTCTGTCAGCCAAAGTGAATATTCCTCATTTATACCCTTCATTATTTAATGGTCCCACATTCTCAGTCCTCATCTTTTTACTATTGATATGTTTAAAAAACACTTTAGAGTTAAACTTGCTTTGTTCTGCTATCTGTATTTCATTTTCTATTTTAGCTAGTTTAATTGCTTTCTTGCACTCATTATTACAGCTTTTATACTCCCTGTATGCCTGTTCGGTTCCCTCCGATTTCAAAATTTTAAAAGCCTTTTTCTTTTTTTCCATTTCCCTTTTTACCTGGGCATTAAGCTAGGTAGGAGAGGACCTACTTTTTTTACACTTGTTCCCTAAAGGTATAAATTTAGAAATGTAATGGTTTCATATCCCTTTAAAAGCAGTCCATTTCTGCTCAATATCCTTACCTAGGAACAAATCCCCCCAGTCTATGAGCAGGAGCGATTCCTTGAACAACATAAAATTAGCTTTCCTAAAGTTATAAGTTTTTGTTAACCCAGTGAACTTTAGTTTTTTGCAACCTATATTAAATGACATTATATAATGATCACTATTCCCAAAGCTTCCCATTACCTTCATCTCTAAAATGAGCTCAGGGTTATTAGATATCACCAGATATATAATACCACATAAGAGACTGTTTATTACCTAAGGAGCAAGGAACAGCTCATAAAACAGACTTTACAGTTATTATGTTTCCATATCACTATTATAAAAAAAATTTGCACTTATATTCATTTATTTTTATTTTGTGCTTTCTGCCTTACAAGAGAAGGCAGTCAAAAATCTGTTATATTATGTAAACTACATCTCCAGCCATCTTTGACATAAAAGAAAAACAGCATACATACCCTTTACGTAGTAATTTGTTTTATAGAAATTTCTCTTTAGTACAAAATACAGATTTACAAAAAAAAAACTTTTTCAAAAGGTACAGGACGTTTCTAATTAAATATGCTATAGCAACACAGCCACATTTATTAAACAAAGCTTAAGGGAAAGAAATAAAGCTTATTGTTCTTTTTATTGTAATAAATTGCTGTAAAAGAATAAAAAAAACTAAACTGAATGAAAGATGATAATAATCCCATGAGAGCTCCATTAAATTATTAGAAACTGGATTTGGCCCTGGAACAGGGGAATTATAGCTTGCTGTAAAACTCAACTGCAGATCAAAATAGCTTAAATAAATGCTTTCCTTTATACGTATTCTTTAGAGGAAGTTCTAATGTACAGCGTGTACAAGATTTTGGTGGTAATACACAATTTATGCCCCAGAGCAACAATAAATTAGACAGTGAACCAATCACAAAGCAATAGGTGGTAAATCAATGCCCCTTTAAATCTAGCCCATAAAAACGGACTGAAATTAGAAAGGCAGCAGAGCACAAACAGTTCTGTAAGGAGATGTGTAGTTTAAAGGGTGTGTCCAGCATAAAAAAAAACTTTTTATAGTCATGTAGAACACCCTCCAAACCCCGTCTTCGTATTATGTATAATTGCCAAAGATGCCCCTGAAGGGACCTACCTGACCTGGTCCCTCGCCACTCCTTCTCTGCGGCATTTCTTCCTGGTCGCGGCTGTCAGTAAAGGCGCTACATGACGTGACGCCCAATTACCTTACAGCCATGACCAGGAAGTAGAGCGTCTGCCATCACTGAGCCTCACTGCTCCTGTTTTTGCTCAAAAAAAGCTTAAACAGGAGCATCGGCAGTGAAGGACCAGGTCAGGTAAGTCCCTTCAGAGGCATCTTTGGCAATTATATATAATACGAAAATGAGGTTTGGGTTGTGCTTTACCTGACTATATAAAAAAATATACAGTATGTTTTACATGCCCTTTAAAGGTTACCATACACATGTGACTTTGTGGTATATACATGGCAGATTTCATCAGAATCTGCTCCTATATTTTGCCACACAACCTAATGTTATTGGCGATGATGCTGCAACTGATATTTTCTGTTAAATTAGATTCAGATGTCAATGGTAGAGATTTTTGGGGCCATACACATGGGTAAAGGTCATCAATGGGATTTTCTGATTAGTTAAGCCAGGAGAAAGTGTTGTCTTGAGGACTTTAGCTATATGAGAGTTATTACATACACACAATGAATTCTCCACTCATTCCCCTTATGCATAGAAAGCTTTCCACATTACTGAATTTCCTGGCTATGCATGGAAGATAAATAGGGCTGGAGATACTATACTATATAGAGAGGAAGTTCACAGAACATTTCAAAGATGGACTGTATGTGAAAGTAAGTTGGTACAATGTTTCCCAATGCAGGACAGACTCGTACCAGTGTACCAATCAGCAAAAACCAAAGCACACTACTCACACTGTACCTATAGGCATTATCAGGGACCCTAGACAAGCCTGTAAAGTTATATGGAGACAAGGGAGAAACATTAGTTGTTCTTCTGGTATAGAGGTTTGGTTGCCAGACAATACTATTTTGTACATTTAGACTAGTCTGCTCTGCATTTTGGAGCATTACAGGAGGTATGAGGTGTAGCTGTACAGGACGTATGTTTCTGATGAGGATAGTAAGATGTAAGGCTGTATGTATACATATGTTGACTGCCTTTGATTTGTGTTAATGTGTCTACTGTGCACTTTACAAGCAATTTACTCTCTTCAGTAGGTTCCAGGGGTGACCTCAGTCTTCAATATTGATATACACCAAGTGTACATCTGGTTTATTATTGTGTGCATGGACAGATTAATGGATTGTTCACACTAGGGGGCACTGAAATGCATTGGTTGTGAAGGTTCTCATACATCCAGGTCATGGTATACCGGTTGTATTCAGTTAGATCAACTGGACTTGAAGTTTACTTCTTGAAGATGTTTTGTTAGTCATTCGACTGTATCTCTCAATTCATCGGAATACGTCCTGTGCTTTGCATAGGTGTAAATGGTATCGTTCACACCTATGAGCTGTTGTGCAGTGTGTTGTTTTCAATGCACTGCATGCAGCAGTTTGTTGTGGTTCTGCATTGCAGTGGCATTGAAATCATCAAAATAATGCAAGGAAACATCAAACTACATTGCAATGTTACCCTGCATTACGCATGTCTGTGTGTATGCTCCTCAGTTTTCGGCATGGCAGCACCAACACTTTATGTATGATTTTGATATTGTGAGTCATACTCCATTCCTATTAAAGAACAATTATATTTACAGTACTTTGCCCGATCCTCTCCTCTTCTGACTTTGTGAAGTACCCTGTGTGAGGACCCAACCACTATGTCCTCACTTCAGGGTACACTTTCTATCTCCATTGATTGGTACCAAAAAAAATCCTTCCCTACTCTATTCCCACATTGGCAGTCTGAGCATGTTCTGGCAAATAGGATGACTACCATTGGTCGTGTCACTGACTGAAGTGTGTCTGAAAGGTGGAGTTAGAGCGGAGTGACTAGGGAATCATTTTGTACAGTAAGTATTACTGGAGAAAAAATTGTACCCAGTGGTAAGGGGTTCAGATCCTCACCCTGGATAGGGAGAAGGGTTAATTTTCAAAGTATAAAAGGGTGCATATAAAATCCCCAAGGGTGCCTTATGGCTGTAATCAAGGAATAGTATTTGTATTTAGCATTTGAATGAATGATCAGGCTTGAAAATGTATTATTGCGCAATAATTATTCCTCAATAATAAAAGAATTTGGGCTGTCAAAGATGTAATTCGTTCTGGGCTGACAGCTTCAATTTTGCTCCTCCCAGCCTGCTACTTTGACTCTTCCCCCAATCTAATGGAATCATACATGCATAGAGGAGGCGGACAACCATAAACACTGTCAAATATAGATTTTGCTTTTAAAAAGATAAAGAAAAGGAAATATAGTTGCCCTTTTATTTTTGTTATATTTTGTAATTAATAATTTTTAAAATCCCTACAAAGAAAAAAATCTAGATATCAATTCAAAATAGCATTATATAAATATTTCCATTACCCTTTATATGCTGTTATATACATCAGTTATTTTTTACAGTAATCTAAAAAATATGTTTTATTCCAATACCAAAACAAACATGCGGCTGTTTTTTACTGTAGCGAATATTGAACATTCTGGAACGTGTGGCAGTTAAAGTTTGAAAGGCAAGAATCATTCTACTTTTTATGTGGGCTATAAATATATTTAAAGAAACAGGACACAACTGATGTGTTCATTAAAGGGCATCTATAGTGAAAAAAACACATTGCCCCTTTGCAAAGTTAAATTCATTTACTCTGTGCTGCCTTAATCCTATATCTGTCACTGACTCTGTCTAACCACGGTGTCAGATCTATGTGCAGCATTCCCCCCTTCTCCCTCCCCTCTGTTACCTCCTCCATGTCTCAGCTCCGGCTAACCGACAAGCTTATCATGTGCAGTAGGAGTTAAAAGTTCAACATCCTGAGAAAAACACACCCACGCACAGTGGCCAATAGAAAGCAAGCAGTCCTGGAGACACGGAAGAAGGAGAACAGTACAGTTTACGATCTCTCACTTTGTGACCCATCATCAATCAGTGAAAGCTATTAAGAAGGGGGGGTCAAGTGCAGCCTTATATCTAACATCAAAGCTACCCCTCTCCCCCTGCTAATGCTGTTATCTCTATGTTTATTACAGAGCAGGGAGGGGGGATCAAGTCACAGGGATTTGATTGACAGTCCAAGTAGGAGTAGAGGAATGCAATCACTTATTCTTCTAACTGGTGTATCTCAGGACAGAGAGGGAATCTGAAAACACTCTGGGGGTTGTGGGGAATTATAGAACACATGAAAAGAAAGAAAAAAAAGTTCATTTTCCCACTATAGATGCCCTTTAATTCTTGGCACAGAGGTATTTGGATAAAAGTTGACCCAGCAAGATGCATACCATGATGGAATATATAAATGTCATCCCTCAAGATAATAAGGAACCAGTCTTCAGATTTAAACAAAGCAGTTACTCTTGCTCTGCTTGAATAGAGGAGGATTATCTGTCTTTTCACAGTATGAAAGCTTGCGCAATAAATGTACCATATCTCCAACCCCTCAGGTCATGGAGTGTGTTTTAACTTACCCTTTAAACACTGTGTTAAAGGGCAGCATAACGTTTTAATAGACCCACACCGCGTTCTATTAGTAGATTCTAAAATAACGGCTTCTACTTGATCTCAATGATTGTTCTCTTTTAAACAGCAGAAATGAAATGGACCAGTGCTTAAACTACCTGGAAAATGAAATGATTTACAGAAGCTATTGCTTTCCAGGCCTATTCTCTTGCCTTTAAAGTAATTCAAAATAGAACGCAATAATCTTAAAGTTAATTGAATCCCAGAGGATTAGGAACTGTAATATTAAAAGGCAACTATATGTGTCAAATAAAATTAGGTGAATGAGCAGGAAGTGCTCTCCTGATAGATTTTCCTTTTCACGCATTGAACAGTATGATTATCCAGATCAGGTCCCTAGTAGACCATCAATTCTGTTCAGCCACATCTGGGTACAATCCATGGATTAAACAAGCTAAACATCATATTGTGTGTACTGTCCTAATCTGTATACTGGTTAATGTAGAATAGAGATGCAGAGACTGCACCATTGGAAGCCTACAATTACGTTTATATCCAGACAATGATCCACCCATAGAATGTGTATTACAACCATTTCCCTGCTTGGTTTGTTTATTCTGAATTGTTATTGGTAGGAAGGATTTTCTAAATCCCAGATTTAGTGGATTTACTAAACAGAAGCAGCCAGTACTGTGTAACCTCAGATCAGCAGCTGCATTGTTATATGGTGATAAATTGCCACTGTACATCATCTCATTATAAAATAAAATATATTCGGGTTAGTGTTATCTGAACCTTTACATTTCCTTTGTTCATGTATTCACAAAAAAGATACAACCAGGGTGTAGACACTGCAGCCCTGAGCAGAATATGTGATGGTCTTGATGTAGTATAGTATAGTATTTGAGGTTGAATAAAGACATCCGTCCATCCAGTCCAACCCATCTAGCAATATCCTAGTTATATGTAGTTGATATAACTTTCATGATGCACAAGGGTTGTCTCTGCCATGATCTGCAGTAATTGGGGGGCATACTACCCAACATATTGCTGAAATAGGACTGGGTGTGGGTAGGGTCTATACATGCAAGCCCCCACCCAATTCCAATACAAGGCTTGTCAATCTGGGACAGCGGAAAAGGCTGGGAGGTATCTGTATTTTTACAAAACAGTTGTAAAATACTGAAATTTTACATCCATAATAAAATACCCCCACCGCATGTGTACTGACATGTACCATTGGGATCTGCCGGTACACATGCGATTGTAACCTCATATGTATGAGCACCTTAACCCTTTGCTGTTTGCATTCATTTATTCCTTCTATCTCCTATTTATTAATTTTAACTATTTCTTTCTTCTTATCTCTTTAGGGCATGAAAATCACATTGGGATGTCATAATAAACTAATGCATTTTTGGAACGCACTGTTTGCAGAAGTTTAGTGCAATGAGGTACTCAATGAAAGTCTATGGGAAAGAGCAAAACGCTCATTTTCCCACATTTTTGCCATGTACCCCAAAACCGCACTAAAACACACTGCATTGTTTTGTAGTGTGAACGTAGCCCTATTGTTTGTTTCACTCTTCTTCTTTTGCCTGTAGATTTCTCTTCCTACTCTAATCTTTTCCCATAATCTTCCTTTCAATTTTCATACTCATATTATTACATCTGCACTTTACCTTTATTCTCTTCTACTGATTTCTTCACCTCCACATTTCATTCTGCTATGCTTCAGTTCTGTAACCTCCTGTCCATTTAACTTTCCCTTTCAGCTTCCTCTTTATTTGTAGTTCAGTGATAAAAGAAGTACCGGTATATATAAAAGAATATAAAGAGAAGAGAGTGAACAAAGGAAAATGAAAGGCGGAAAGGGAAAATAATAGACAAGAAGGAGAACAAACTTGAAAACAGAAATGAATGAACCAAGTGGTTTTTAAAAATCTGTGTTCTTGTTCATGTCTGTTTTCTTTACCCCCTATTGGCTTCCCTTTTCTTTCTGTTCCTTCATTCTATCCACCTCACATACCCTCTGGTATAGTCTATTCTTCCTCCCTATTGCATTATTTCCCCCCTCTATCATAGTGGGTCCCCCTTCTTCAGCCAAAATCTCAAATCTACAACAGATCTCTAACATAGGTTAGAGATGCTGTCTACTCCATTAAGGTCATGGGAACTAGTGAGGGAGGGTGGGGAACAAGGAGGCTTTCCAGAAAATATTATGTTTTTAATTCCTGTGTATGGTAGAATAGTGTTATGGCTCCCGAATTACACGGGCGATAATCTCGAGGGGGTGATCTGTGGTTTTGAAAGATGATCAGCAATTGTCACTTCAAATTGCCTCCTGGCCTAGCCTGTACTTTGACGTTGTCTTACCTCCTGCTTGATTTACCTGTTGCCGATCCGGACTATTATAACCATGCTGACCTTCCGCCTGCCTCCTGACCTAGCCTGTACTTTGACGTTACCTTCTTTTCTGCTTGATTTACCTGTTGCCGATTCAGACTGTTATAGCCAGGCTGACTTGCTGCCTGTAGCACAAGCAACAAAGTGAACTTTGTTGCTTGTGCTATAGCAGTAGGTCCATGGTAGAGGACCTGAGAAGGGAGCACCTTTGAAGAAAGTGGCTAAACTGCCAATAGGAGTGCCTAGGCCCGAAATCCAATTTGCATAACTTGCTGCCTGCCCTGACTTCCTGTCTGTTTCCTGGTGTAATAACTGCCTGAATTCCTGCTTTGTCTCTGGATTACGACTCCTCTCATCCCCTCCACTAATCATCTCTACATGTGGGGTTGTATCTGAGGGCCATATTTATAAAGCCGCGGTATTGCTTTTTAGCAATACCATGACTTTAACGGTCAGTATCGTAAATTTACAATCATTAAACCAATCGGAGATTAACGATCGGTTTAACGATCGTAAATTTTACAATACTGCTCGCAAATTTACGATACTGATTGTAAATGTACGATAACGAAATCATAGATTTACGATCCCCATAGAATACCATATTGCGTTAGTTTACTACCACACTGTATTCTACGATCGAACTTTCGTAAATTAACTAATAACTTTATAAATATGGCCCTGAGTTCTTCTACTGGGGCCGTGACCTGGTACTCCTAAGCAGCATAACATCCTCACCATTAGAGGCTCTGCTGAAAACCTTGGTAGTACTTAGATCCCGTGCCCAGTGGGAGTTCTTGATGACAATCTTCCATTACCATAACACTAACTTTCAGCCAATATAAATCTCACTGGAGATGTGCCATCTGTGGAGGCTTTATGTAGACAAGTCGTAGAACTCAACCTGGTTTCATGCATCTGAAGAATCAGTTGCAGTCTCTGGCCTAGACAACTTCTTCAATGGGTTGTCTGAACACTTAAAGGACGATTTAGCTAGGGTTGGAGTTTCTGCCACTTTAAAAAAAATTTAATTTGGTCTTCCTATATCCTTACAGGCCCTCGCCAAAACTACAGAGATTCTAGCCATAATTGATTCCGGAGCCTGTAGCTGTTTCAGTCTCTTGATCAGGGACAACATATTCCATCATGACCCAAGATTTCTCCTCTTCGATTGGCAGACCACTCTCACCTCTTCAGGCCCAGTTTCTCTTGAGACTATCCCAGTACTTACTACAATAACCAAATCACATAAGGAATAATTAACTTTTGATGTTCTTCCTCTTTGTTTGTTTCCAGTTATCCTAGGCCTGTCATGGCTCAAAAAAGCATATAACCCTTTAATAAATTGGCACTCTGGTGAAATCATTTCCGCTCTAATAATTTTCAGCAAGCTTGTTTTCCCACTACTCTTTTTCGTCTTATATAAGATTCCTCAGAAGCTAATCTTACAAAGGTCTATGAAGAATTCACTGAGGTCTTCGATAAAGGAAGGGCAGATATCTCACTACCTCATAGGATCTACAACTGCTCCCTGGTGCCCAGATTCCTTATGGACAAATGTATCCTTTATCTGAAACTGCACAGAAGGTAATCAAGGACTGTGTTGAAGAGAACCTTAAAGGGCATGTCCACCCCCAAAACTATTTTTTGCTGTAGTGTAGGGATCGCTATCCTGTGTAATTTTGCCATATACTTTCATTATTTTTTTGGAACAGTTATCAAGTTATTTTCATTTTTGTGTTTCTTATGGGTATAGCAATTGATTTCTCTCCTCCTATAGTGGGCAGTGTGCTTGTAGTCTATGGAGATATGTCCACCAATCAGAAGGGGTTTGCATAATGGTTAAAATAGCCCTTTCTCCATTTATTAATTAAACATGCAGAATCTGAGCAACTGATTTGCAAGTGCCACCTGGGATTCTGGGATTTTACATTAACCCATTCCCTTCTTCTATAGGGTCATCAGAACTACATGATCTGATATTGTGTGTTGCAAGTAGCATGTTGATGTCAGTTATCAATAGTATATTATAATATATATTATATTAATATTATATATATAAACCACACAGAAAAACGAAGGCACTCACAGGTTTGGAACTTTTGAATGGCACCCAGGCATTTCCTTGATTGGAATGGAGGGCTGATCACTGCTGTTTGCTCTATGGTAAGACACAACAGTTGTTAGAAGCAGGGCTGCGTTTATTACAGACTGGTTGCTTTTACACTGCAATTATTCAGACTCAGCTTTGCTGCATGTGTTTCTGATATCCCTTTGATTCCCATGTTGCTCTCTAGACTGGTTTGCAATCATCTCACTATATTCTATTACTGGAGATTATTTCTGGTGAAAATTTGAAACCAAATATTCCAATACATCAATAGCTCTGTTACTCAGATCTCCTGTTGAATATTTAGTTGGGACAGCAAACCAAACTTTTGCTGGATATTTTTTTTATCTTAGATACAGAAATCCAAACGCTGAGAACTAAATTGAAAGCCATCAGAACTAAGAGCTGCCCATTCAAGCTACCCAGCCAGAATCAATAAGCTTATATCCCAGTACATGCCTCAAAACAAAGCTATAACATCTCAGATGAAATGCAAAACTGAAACTAGCACCCCTTACTGAACATTCACTATTTGTAGTGACTCCAAACCCCACCCCCAATATCTGATTGGTCCAAGATCCAATCAGATTTAATATTGTATCTAGACCAATCAGATTTTGGGGGGGGTGTTTATAAGACACTATAAAAACAGCATGAAATCTTCAGAGAAGCTCGGATTCTAATCAGCAGTCAAACTAGCAGGTCTTGCCTTTGTATTTAGGTTAGAGATTTGCAAGACGATGACCGGTTGTTTAGTTGGACTGCCAAAATTAAATTTTTTTAGCTCCTGTGTTCCATACCTATGGTGTTGTTGTATAGCAGCCCATAAACTGCACATAAATGTTGATATAACAGATAAATGATAAAAATAGTGTTTTGCTTACAGAGCCTGAAGTTGCTTTCCTTTGGCCAAATAGCCTGCAAAATAGTGACTAACCCAAGTGCCTATGTACTTGCACTACTAGTTTCGCCATTCCCTGACAAGCACTCTCAAACAGCAGATGGCAGATAGGGAATGTATAAGATAGGGGTTGTATATTGAAAACATGCAGTGTAAATACAACCAGGCTGTAATGAATGCAGCCCTGCTACTTACATTTACTATAAGCATCCCCCAACAATAAGATGATCTGATGACTAAAAATATATCCACTTACAATATAAGCTTATTATAAAATAAAATATGCTTACAAATGCAAAATCACAGTTATTTCTGTGCTGTGCTGAGCAGGGGAATTATTTTTCTATTCCCCAGAGCCTTGCATAGCCAGGAAAACCCAACTTGGACACCTTATTACACAGAAAGTGAATGGTTGGGTAATCCACTGGAATGGCGGCAACTAAAGAGTTACTATGCTATGTAACTGTAACAAATGGCCGGCCGGCCGGGGTAATTACAGTACGCTTTTAGGAGGAGACTGATAGTCCGGAATGTGCAGGACACAGAGGCTGCTGGGAACTGAAGGCTGGGACCAGGAACAAGGTGCTGCTGGGAACTGTAGGCTGGAAACAGGAGCAAGGTGCTGCTGGGAACTGAAGGCTGGATACTGGATACAGGTAAGGTAGGTAACTGGATACAGATGAGGTGAGTAGACGGAAACTGGATACAGGCAAGGTAGTCACTGGAGACCGGCAAGGTAAGTACTGGATACAGGCAAGGAAGTCACTGGAGACAGGCAAGGTAAGTACTGGATACTGGCAAGGTAGTCACTGGAGACCGGCAAGGTAAGTACTGGATACTGGCAAGGTAAGTACTGGATACTGGCAAGGTGGTCACTGGAGGCAGGCAAGGTAAGTACTGGATACTGGCAAGGTAAGTCCTGGATACTGGCAAGGTAAGTACTGGATACAGACAAGGTAAGTATAGGAGCAGGAGCGGAGCAGGATCCAAGGCAGGTGAGTAAGGAGCCAGGGGTAGCTAATGCTACTATCGGGCGCCGGGTCCAGGAGGACGCCGGCTTTTCAAATCTCGCACCGCCCGGCGGGTCGGCGTCGTGACGTCTGCGACGCCGCCCACTCGGAAGTGCCGAGCGGCGCGGGACCGGAGCGGCAGGTAAGTTTGTGACAGTACCCCCCCTTACGGGGGGCCACAGGACCCAACGGGCCAGGTTTCCCTGGAAAACTCTTATGGAAAGCTCTGACTAGACGAGGAGCGTGCACATCAGCATGTTTAATCCAAGCTCTTTCTTCCAGACCGAAACCTTTCCAGTGGACCAAATACTGAAGAGACCTCCTCCAGAATCTAGAGTCCAAGATTTTTTCGACCTCAAACTCCTGTTGACCATCAACAGAAATTGGAACAGGAGGTAGTAAGGATGTGGAATACTGATTAGAGCATATTGGCTTGATGAGGGAAATATGAAACACATTAGGAATCCGCATGCTGGAAGGAAGTTGGAGGCGAACAGCCACTGGACCGATTAATTCCAGGATAGGAAAAGGACCAATAAATTTGGGTCCCAGTTTGGAGGAAGGAACCCGTAGGTTAATATGAGCAGAGGAGAGCCACACTTTATCTCCAACAGAATAAGCTGGGGGTTCTCTACGTCTCCTATCTGCAGCTGTTTTTTGTACCAAAGCAGATTTCTGAAGGCTGATTTCCGTAGCATGCCAGATAGCGGTCATCTGGGCTGCAGAGTCATTGGCAGCAGGTAATTGTGTGAAAAGAAAATCCTGAGGAAAACATCTAGGATTCGTCCCAAAGACACATAAAAAAGGAGATTTCCCAGTAGAAGCGTGAGGTGAATTGTTATGGGCGAACTCAGCCCAAGGCAGAAGGTCGGCCCAATCATCCTGAGTATAGGAAATGTAACCACGAAGATATTGTTCCAAAGACTGGTTAGTGCGTTCAGTAGACCCATTGGACTGTGGGTGGTAAGCCGAGGAGAATTGTAACTTGATGTTCATGGACTTACAAAGTGCCCTCCAAAATTTGGAAACAAATTGAGAACCCCTGTCAGATACAATTTCAGAAGGGAGTCCATGAAAGCGGAAGATATGGGAAATAAATAGTTGAGCCAACTCCGTTGAGGATGGTAGTTTGGGGAGAGGTACAAAATGGGCCATTTTACTGAAACGGTCTACTGTCACCCATATAACCGTGTTTTTCTTGGAAGGCGTAAGTTCAACAATAAAGTCCATGGATCGATGGGTCCATGGTCTGGACGGAATGGGGTTGAAGAAGACCACAGGGGAGGGTTCTAGAAGACTTGGATTGAGCACAGCTGGTACACACTTGAATAAAGTCTTTAACATCTTTTCTCATTTTGGGCCACCAAAGGGAACGGGCAAGAATATTAAAAGTTTTGTTAACACCGGGATGCCCGGCTTGCTTGGAACAGTGAGTATGAAGAAGGATAGCTTTCCGAAGTGAAACAGGAACAAAGATTTTGCCAGAGGGTGTGTCAGGAGGAGCAGAGTCTTGTGCGGCTTGGATCTTGGAACAAAGTTGAGGGGATATAGAGGCCAAGATTTTAGTGGTTGGAATAATGGAGCCTTTATCTTCCTTAATACAGTCGGAAGCAACAAATGATCTGGACAGGGCATCAGCTTTCTTGTTTTTAGAACCAGGTTGGTAAGTGATGACAAAGTTGAATCGGGAAAAGAATAAAGACCACCGTGTTTGACGGGGATTTAACCTTTTGAGATTCTGGATGTATTCGAGATTTTTATGGTCGGTAAGGATGGTGATAGGTACCGATGTGCCTTCCAACAGATGACGCCACTCCTCGAGGGCCAGTTTGATGGCAAGAAGTTCCCTATTTCCAACATCATAGTTTCGCTCGTTGGGTAGAAACTTCTTAGAGAAATAAGCACAGGGATGGAGTTTCCTTTTAGGGCCTTGTCTTTGGGAAAGGACGGCTCCAGTGCCCAAGTCCGAGGCATCAACTTCGATGTAGAAGGGAAGACTAAGATCTGGATGGACTAGAACAGGAGCATCAGCAAAGGCCTCCTTGAGTCGTTTGAAGGCTTCGAGGGCTGCAGGGGTCCCTGAATGAGGCTTACCACCTTTACTGATGAGGGCTAATATCGGAGAAATTATTGAAGAGAACCCTTGAATGAATTGTCTGTAGTAATTGGCGAGCCCAATGAACCTTTGAATAGCTTTGGTTCCCATAGGGAGAGACCAATCTTGGATGGCCGAAACTTTAACAGGATCCATCTGGAACCCTTGCGCAGATACGATGTAGCCTAGGAAGGGTACTTGTGAACACTCAAACAGACACTTTTCCAGTTTGGCATATAGGCTATTCTCTCTCAGACGTAGCAACACCTGTTTAACATGGATGCGGTGTGAGGGCAGATCTTGAGAAAAGATTAAAATGTCATCGAGATACACTACTACAGAGATACCCAACATATCCCGGAAAATGTCATTTACGAATTCTTGGAACACCGCTGGAGCATTACACAGGCCAAAGGGCATTACGAGATATTCGTAGTGACCGTCCCTGGTATTAAAGACGGTCTTCCACTTGTCACCTTGGCGTATACGGATCAGATTGTATGCCCCCTGAAGATCTAGTTTGGTAAATATTTTAGCCCCTTTTATCTGGTCAAACAGCTCAGAGATGAGAGGGAGAGGATACCGATTCTTTATTGTGATTTTATTTAACCCACGGTAGTCGATGCAGGGTCCGTCTTTTTTCTCAACAAAAAAGAACCCAGCTCCAGCAGGGGAAATGGAAGGCCGTATGATACCCCTAGACAAATGTTCCGTAATGTACTCTTTCATGGCTAGAGTTTCTGAGGGAGACAGTGGGTATGTGCGTCCCCGAGGAGGCATAGTACCAGAAAGAAGGTCGATGGGGCAATCGTAGGAACGGTGCGGTGGTAGCTTCTCAGCTCGCTTTTTACAGAACACATCAGAGAAATCATGATAACATTCAGGGAGGTTTTTCTCAGATTTATTTTCACAGGTAATGGTAGTGCAATGAGTAGAAAGGCAATTTTTGAAACAGAAAGGGCTCCAAGACTTGAGTTCATTGTTAGACCAATCTATAACAGGGTTGTGCAATCTGAGCCATGGAAGTCCGAGAATTAGGGGAGCAGAAGGGCTTTGGATGACAAGAAAAGATAAATGTTCTTGGTGAAATATGCCAATGCGGAATAGGACTTCGTATGTAGATTTGGAGATGAATTCTGAAGCCAACGGGTTATTGTCAATAGCCAGAACTCGAAGGGGTTGCTGCAAGTGAAGGAGAGGAAGCTGCAATTGTGCTGCATAGGTAGAATCGATGAAATTTCCCGCGGCACCAAAATCGACAAAGGCCTAGGAGGAAAAAATGTTACCATTACAAGTGATAGTAGCTGGTAGAAAGAGTTTCAGTGGTTCAAATTTGGCAGGAGACTTAACGTTACCTAGAAGGAGCTCCTCCTTAACTTCTAGGTCCTGGAGTTTCCCGACTTCTGGGGACAATTTCTTACAAAGTGTCCTTGCCCAGCACAATAGAGACAAAGTCCATTGGTAGGTCGGCGTGATTTTTCCTCTGGGGATAGATGAGTGCCGCCAATTTGCATCAGCTCTTCACCCGAAGATATGGGTTGCGGAAAGGGCTGAGCAGGCATAGGAAAGGTCTTAGGGAGGTTGGAACGAGCTGCAGACCTTTCTGCCTGCCGTTCACGGAAGCGGGTATCAATTTGTATGCATAGTGTAATCAAGTCTTCCAATGGGACAGGTAATTCCCTAGATACTAATTCGTCCTTGAGGCGGTCAGAGAGACCCTGCCAAAAGGCTGCAGTAAGTGCCTCATTGTTCCAAGAAGTCTCTGCAGCAAGGGTACAAAATTCGATAGCATATTGACCCACGGAATGTGACCCTTGGCGGAGCTGCATCAAATGGGAGGAGGCAGCAGAGGTTCTTCCTGGAGCATCGAAGACCTTGCGAAACTCAGGAAACTCAGGAAGTCAGTAACATTATAGACTAGAGGATCGTCTCTTTCCCATAAAGGAGAAGCCCAGGTCAGCGCATTACCTTCCAACAAGGCGATGATGTACCCCACCTTTGCACGATCCGATGCAAAATGAGACAGTTGAAGTTCAAATTGGATTCTGCACTGATTAATGAATCTGTCCTCTCAGTTGTTAGTGACATGGGCAGGGGAACCCTTTCCCCCCTCCCTCTGGATCTCATCTGGCTGCCTTTTTATCTTGCATCTAAGCCTTTTAGTATTCTGTTCCTTAGCCTTTCCCAACCCCAAACATTGTGTTAATGCTCAAAAAAGGTTTCATATTAATACTTACAGCTCCACCCCAACGAGACCTCCTGCTCCCTCCAGCTTCCTTGGCCTCCAAATTTATGTTACGGTGGCACCATATATGCACCATGTATGCTACTGATGTCCGGAAACAAACTTCAGTAAGTTTGGCCATCTCTACACACCTGGTACAGCTGTATTAGCTGGAACAGAAGCTGAAAATTCAATACTGTACCACCCAAAACTGTACAGTTGGAGGATATGGTTGAAGCTCATGTTTGTGAATTCCAATAGTCAGCCTGCCAGACAGTTCACCAGTCAGCTTTCCAGACTGTTGACATGGCTTCTCTATATGTACATCATTTTATTGATACATGTGTTTTATTAAAGGGCATTTCCATCCCCAAATCTAAAATCTGCCCACTCTGCAGTGTTAAAAAATCCTTACCTTACATTCATGCTCCTTATGGTTGTCCTGCAGTGTCCAATGTCCAAAGTCCAGGAAAGTAGAAGAGTAGGAGCTGTCTTCCTGTCCAAAAGGTATCTGCCTCTGATCTGTCCTCTCAGTTGTTAGTGACATGGGCAGGGGAGCCCTTTCCCCCCTCCCTCTGGATCTCATCTGGCTGCCTTTTTATCTTGCGTCAAAGCCTTTTAGTATTCTGTTCCTTAGCCTTTCCCAACCCCAAACATTGTGTTAATGCTCAAAAAAGGTTTCATATTAATACTTACAGCCCCTCGCTCCCATCTTCACAGCCGGCAGCAGCATCTGTCATTGGCTGTCCAGCAGCCAATCACAGACACGGCTGGCGGTCTGGTTCCTCTCTGCTATTTCAGGTTAGCAGAGAGGGGAGAAAATAGGCGTGGGAGCGAAGGGGCTGTAAGTAGATATAGGAGTTTTCTTTTTAGTATTAATGCGGCGGTTGGGGTGGGAAATATTAAAAGATACATTTTTGGGTGGACAAAAAAGTATTTTGAAATAATTTTTGCCCATTGGTACATGTTCCTTTTGCCATATCTTAGCTTCCTATGCAATTTGTACAATTTTGCCTTCATAGACTTTAATAGGATTTGTGGCAAAATTTTAGTTTCACAAAACTCCAGTTTTAATCCATCTCTAGTTCTGTGAAGTTCTACTAATCTCTTATCTCCCTTTTCCATTACATTCACTAAGACTCACAAACACATTCCTCATTCTTATCTAATAAATAGCTGAGGCTGCCTATCTGTACTGGTTCCTGTTAAAATCAACTCCATCCCATATAAAGCTCAGTTATTTTTCCCATACTGTAGTACAGTAGCTAGAGATGGCCAAATTCACTGAAATCCTTTCTACTTGAAAATTTGTAGATTTTCAACAAAAATAAAAAATTCACAAGTGGACCCTTTACAGTCAACGGGAGTTAAAAAGTCTGAAAGTTCTGCTTAAAATGAAGGTATAAATAGCCATGGTAAACTACTGTAAATGGCTCGTGGACCTAGGAAATGGTCTGGACACGTATCAATGCCCAAAATCTTTAAAAACAATCACCTTCCAGTACTGTAAATTTTATGCACTTTCTATTTTGACATTCTGCATATTATTTTTGATATTTCTAGAAATTCTGAAAATATTCTGTTTTGTAAATTTGAAATTTCTAAAAATATCAACAACAAAAAATTATTTTTAAATTTGAAATTTCTAGAAATTTTGAAATCCAATTCATGTCCATCTCTAACTGTAACGTGTATTTCATTTTATCTGAAAGGAGATGGGACTGGATCTCCAGACTGAAGGAAAGTATATTGATACCAGAGCTAGAGTCAGTAATTACAGATTTTTTTTAATTGTACCACATATTGTTACGTAAATATCAGAGATTATATTGCAGAAAAAACATCATCATAAACTGTTTTCCCCAAACCACTATGTACATATTTTTTTAATTAGTGCCATGTACAAACACATATTTAAATCACATTAATAAATACATTTGTTAATACAGAAAAAAAAGATGTGATTGTAATTACAGTATAAGAGTAAAATAACTGCAGAAAAATCAAAATACCTCAATTTAACTTCACGGCAAGAGGTGCAAAGGTCATAGTTACACAGGATCTGAATCATTTAGTGTGTAGAATGAGTTCAATCTCCTTCAGCAAGGGAAGAACACTTGAAATCACTGTAGAAAATGGGATACAAAGAGACTGGGGATTTTCATAATCTGCATTGCAAAGTGGCTATAAAATAGGAAAATGACAGACAGAGAGCTTTGAAGGAAAATGAAGTGAAACCAGCACAATTCCTACAGCCAGATACTGAGGGTTAATCGGTAACACACATTGGTGTGAAAAAAAACACACAAAAAAAAAACACTTTTGTTGCATAAAACAGCCAAACATCCCTGGTGATTTTTATTTTTTACTGTAAATAAAAATGTTAAATACTGTAATGTACTGTAAAACTCAATCAGGCAAATTATCTGTTTAATAGGGTAATAGACAGAGGCTAATTTTCAGCAATAGTTATATTAATAGCACCATGTACAAAAAATAATAATAAGCACATTAAAAAAAATACATTAACGCAGTCTTGAACATTTGTATGGATGAAATTATTGCACTTTAGAAATTTGGCTTGCCACGCATTTTGCCACAAAGGGCAGCAAAAAAATAATACAGCACAGTTCAGAAAAGTAAACAGAAATGTAGGACAAAAGGACTTTCTAAATATGCCCTTGGGGCTGCAGCCACACTATAATGGATGGAAAAGCCCCTTGCATGATCTCAATGCAGCATGTTTCACGTGTCTAACTGTTTACGATTTAATTTCCATTAGTATTTTGTTATTGCCGCGCATGTAGTTTGCAAAAAAATGGTGAACACGTGCGCTCCAAAAACAATAATAGTGTGGCCACCCACATTGTGATACACTGTCATGCAATACTTACATGCTAACAGATCACAAAATGCAATAGTAAGCACATGAGAAACACACTATCGTGGCCAAGCTCTAAATGCTACTTTCCATTGTTTTGACTTTACACAATACAGAAGATAATTCCAGTGTGCCCTGTGTGTTTGGAGAGATTACCTATACCTAAGTATTCAAATTTGTTAAAAAATATTATTCTATATTTAACTTCTATTTGAACAATCAGTTATATTAATTCCTGCTGACAGGACTTAGCCATTGACATCTTACCAGCAGGTGTCTCTGTACCCCTAATCTAGCTTGAAAAATCCCCCTATGTAGACAAATGTAGCATTGTTGTCACCCCTGACTCTAGGTAATACTAAGTACTATGACTATCGGGGAGATTTACCTAGAGCCGCAGCTGCTCTGGCTATATCTCCCTAACAGAGGATCAATAGCAGCTGTTTGGCAATTCCATGATTTACACTTCTGCTAGTATTTAACGACAGCTAATTGTGAATCAGTTTGCTTCACTTTAACCCATCCCTGCAATGGCTGAGGGTGGCTGTGAATTCCCTCAAGTTCAGAGGAACTTACTGTCTCTGCGGAGTTGCAAGCAACTTTCTTATAAGAAGGAACCTACAATCTGTGTAAAATCCCAGGGGAACCGAGTATACTGTGTCCCAGGAGATTGTCAGCACATTGTCAGGGTGGCTGATCAGCCCAATGGTCTGATAGGAGGTTAAGGGTTTAGTATCTTGGTTACACCAGGAAGATAGCAGACTACCAAGCCCAGGGCTTGGTAGTGATATGGAGGTCTTTTCCTTTAGAGTTGATCCCCATTAAACAGAGAATGTTTAACAGCAGATTGGGTTGGTGAAACCTTTTTGCGTTGTTTGAGTGTTGTTTTGTGTTTAGAATGTGCACTCTGATCCCTCCTAGCTAGTTCCATTTTTTGTAAAGGCTGACAGCAGATAGTTGTGTCCCATACATGGTTGGCTGGAATAGTAACCCAACAAAGCCTAATTACATTTTAAAACAACAGAAAAAATACACACACAGATGACTGTCCATGCTCTCTGTTAATGTTCTTCTTGCACATTTATAGATCTTATTGTCTGTCTACTATAAACAAGGGCATAAAGACCTTTAATTAGTAGTTTCCATTTAATTTAGTACTATTGATGGACACAACACAATAGTACTTGGTTATTGGCCTGTCAATGGATCATATATACCACCCAATGGTATTGAACTGCTGACCTAGAGGTTCAATTCTGGTATTCCT
The DNA here is from genome assembly GCA_019447015.1 of Hymenochirus boettgeri. Lineage (NCBI taxonomy): Eukaryota > Metazoa > Chordata > Amphibia > Anura > Pipidae > Hymenochirus > Hymenochirus boettgeri. The sequence goes on along the minus strand of CM033475.1, from coordinate 61,198,151 downwards.
TGCATTAATATGCACAACTCTATTGCTTGCATTACTGTGTTATTGACCTGTGAAGAATTAGTATGCACTGGCCCATAGCACTGTATCGCTGGCCTCTGCAGTTTAGTATGCACATTATTATTTGCTGGATACATAGTTAAAGGTCAATTAAAGCCCCCAAATGACATTGTCTAGAAAGGATGTACATCATGCAAAGTACTTAATATATGATTTTAATTATAGTAGCCTTAGGACAGTGAAGATTCATGCCACTTTCCCATAGCAAGTAATTATGCCTGCTTGCTACACACATTGCTATTATTATTCCATCTGCATAATCTACCCAGGGTGCATTATTTTTTCTAAAAAACATCACTGCTTTGTATGGTCCTTCAGAACAACAGAACAAGCAATAAACTGGGTGATCTACAGCTTTTGTAGGCCTTGTCCTCATATGTATTAAAATTAAGAAACAATGTGCAGTGCACCAGCTGTAAACTGCTAGTGACTTCTTTCATAACAGACAATATTCCATTGCAAAACGCCTTCCTGGCGGACTGGTACTGTATACAGTGGTGTTTCAGAAAAATGCCAGGCAGAGAAAGAGGGTGAGGTGGTTCTGCACAAATCGTGCCACATGTGTGGCTTTAGTAACTGGAAGTATGTCCTGTATATGTCATGCTACTAAGCTTGTTGATCTTTAACTCCCAACTTTACTGCATAGATCCAAGTTATATCAATTATAATCATTCCGTATAAACCAATCTGCTGTATGTTATGTTATGTGGACAATTGTGTATGCCATTGCACTTATCTGGGCCTCATGGATCCTTAATATTTTACACTACCAAGTTTGTTGAACTATGATTCTCAACTGACTGCACAGATAAGTTATGATAATATGAAGTGTTCTACTTCATATAGGTGAATGTGGTGCATATTCTTTGCTTTACTAGAGGCTTGAGGGCTTATCTTCATGGTACATGTAAAACAGCATGTTTACCTGTCAGATACATGAACCGTATCCCTATTAAAAGGGTTGTATTATGTAAAGTATGATATATTTATCTTGCTATAACCATTTTCATGTGGGGGTGATTAATGGCACATATTAGACTGTATTAGTGACTATATTGTGTTTTTGTCATTTGGATAAATATATATCCATATTTGGGTGTCCTTGGTGGTCTTTATGCAGTGCTATATAAAGACAAAAAATCCAATATTAATTTTATTTATGTTGTTTCTGAAAGTGACCCATGTGCTACCCTCATAAACAAAACGACTGGTACACAAATTAACATATCGATGGCTGAAAAAATCCTGGAGGGTGTAAGAATATTTAATATAGAATAGATAAGAGCTACGTTTGTATTAGCTTAAGGGTCACTAAACACTAGAGATGGACTAGAACTTGAACTCGAACCCGAGTTTGAGCCAAACTATTCGAGTTCCAACGGACTCGGACTTCTAGAACTATCCCGGACCCAGATTTCTAGGACTTTCGATATTTTCCGGAGTTTCGATTATTATCGAACGTTCAAGGTGCGAGTAAAATGTCTATTATACCAATGCGCGAGTAAATATCGAATTATTGAATCCACGAGTAAAATGTCTATTATACTTATACGCGAGTAAATATCGAATTATCGGATCTGCGAGTCATTCATGGTATAATATTCGAATGTTCGAACACGAGAGCTCAAAAGTAGCGCACGTGAGAGTAAAATCGATTTTTCGAAAGTCATTTTGTGCTAAGGTTCCAAAACTACCAGTCTGTGTGCCAACTGTTTTACAAGCGGTCTGTGTACAAAGCATTTTTCCCATTGTCTGTGGGCCAAGCATTTAACCAGTGTCTGGCTGTGTGCAGTGCCAGTTTCCCAACCAGTTTATCAGTGTCTGCATGCAAAGCATTTAACCAGTCAACTATTTTTTACCAGTGGTTATATACAAAGCATTTTACCACTCTCTGTGTGCCAAGCTTTTTACCACTCTCTGTGTGCCAAGCATTTTACTAGTGTCAGTTGGTTAGTTATTTTAGAAGGTTTGAGGATCTAAGTTTAGAAATACTGTTTGAATCTGATTGAATAGTTTTGCTAGCTGTATGGGTAAAGTATGTTTGTCTGTTTCAAAATGATTGCCTTTAAAAAAAATGTTAATGATGAATTTGGATGTTTTTTATGGAAATTATTATTTGGTTTGCGGTGCCGATTTGTGTTTGTGGTGGTGTTGGGGGGCCCATGCCCAAATATTGCATCAGGGCCCATAAGTCTGCCCACAGCCAGTAACATTAAGTTACCATTGATTTTAATTGTATTTCATTCGAACTTTTCGAACTATTTGACTCCCATTGACTTTAATGGGTCCGTTTTCGAACTTTCCATATAGTTTGAAAGTTTGAAAACAGACCGAAAGTTCGTCCATCTCTACTAAACACCCATCTCCCTTGCTTAATGCTTACTTTTTCCACATTACATACACAATTCTGAATGCTAAACACCAATTATTTAAACAACAATCAGTGAGATTCAATAAAAGTTCTTATGGTTAAAAACGGTGCTAATTTTGCCCCAACCAATCAATTTTAATTTAACATTTGAAAGCTAACATCTGATTGGTTGGGGTAAAACTAGCATCATTTTTAAAAATAAGAACTTTTATTGAATCTCCTTGATTATGTATATTTATTTCTGTAAGAACCATATCCCATATATTAAATAAATATATTTATATCTCCATAGCATTGAGTTTTTAGGAGCTACCAATGTGGTGGGGGGTAAAGGATATTACACATAGGAAAGGTGTATATGTATGTGTGTACTATCTCTCTGTTACCATTTAAATAACCATCACTAAATGCATATAAAGTATAGCACTGACTTATATTAGGTACAACACAAAATATACAAAATACATAAACTTACTTACAGAGTGGAGATCACTATTTTAAAATGTAATGGTCAAATGGCAGCTTAAAACACACCCCTGTGTCTGCTCCATATGAAAGGAAGTGTAATCCAAAAAAGGTTTCTGTCTGCTACACAGGATATGATATGTATTGTAATGGACATATACACCAAGGCTCCTTATATACCACCTCCAGCCTGCAGGTGGTGTCAGTGAGTAATAAAATACAAGACATCCTGGCTCTCTATGGTAGGAGAAGAGAAAGTGAAAGTGGATTGTGGTGTGTGCTTTGGAGTGATATTGACTGCAACACAAGATCCTGTGTATAAGACCCTGTGTTTAAGATCCTGTTGGGAGGACAAATTATTGGACAGACAATTTACCTTATTGGATACAAACTCTGAGGCAACAGATACAGTAAGTGTACACCAGCTTACAAGGACACACAATATACAGGCCTGGTAAATATTTAAAAGTGGTGCACCATAGACAGGGACACCCCTGATTACTGCACATGTTATGTGGGGAACCTGTGCACTGCTTTGTGCCAGACCACCAGAGTAACCCACTGTGTGCCATGCTACCCATAATCCTTCCATAAAGCAGTGATCTGGTACAAATTGGTGGCAGCGGTTCTGGTAATACCATTTATTCTCCCTGTTTTCTTTGTATATTTGTTCTCTGTATTAAGCTATGGAGGCTGCTACTGAAAGTATTTTTAAATCTGATCCTCTTGATGGAGTAACTAAGGAGTGGACTGATTGGCTAGAACAATTTGAATTGGCAGCCACTATTAATAGTTGGGATAAAGGTGCTCGCTTGCAAGCCCTTAGCCTTTTGCTTAGTGGTAAAGCCAGGCAGGAATACCAAGGATTTACTGTAATACTGAAATAAAAAGCAGTAATAAGTTATTAACTCTGAAGCAACTTTTTTTCAATTAGATCTGTATATAAGAGTATATAAAGGATAAATCCTTTTCTTTAGGTAAACTGGGAATGAGAAATGTTTGTTTATACGTTAGATTATTAGGACAATGCTATTATAGTAACATGATGCTGTGAGGTACCTTTTGTTATAATATATGAGATACCATCACCACTTGCCGTGGTGAATACTAATAAGTATTAACCTAGCATGTTTAGTTTCAACCACACAGTGTAGCAGGATTGCCTGGGTCTACTCTCAGACCTGCAGGATTATCCTATTTGGTTCCTCTGGAAGCTGGTGACTGTCTGAGTAACAGTTTAAAATATTCTTGTGTAAAGATTCTATATCCACTATATTCACACATAGCAAAACATACACACACATAATTTCCGTTGTGCACCAACGGGCACAATGTTGCTAGTATATACATATATTGATTGAAAAGGAAGAGATATTTGCATGTGCCCACTGTCTATACACCCTCAATTATCTCTTCCTTTGGCTCTTTACTTGAGACGATCCTTCCCTCGACTAAAAAATCAATATATTGCACTTGTCAAGCAGAATCGTGTCATGTTTATATTAAAGGGACTGTCCACCCCTCTTTTGAAAAATTAATATGTGGTAGATTAGCCCCCAAAACCTAGACATCGTTTAAGTCTCAAGCTGTAATTCGGCTCCCACACAGAGATATTATACTTACATGCTCCTCCTCGCTCCACCGCCACAGCTCTGCACTTCCGGGTAAGGCAGTCATTGTCGGCCGTGACTGTGACGTCATGGCCAATCACTGACTGCCATTCCCGGAGCAGTCTCCACTGCGGCTGCTCGGGAACAGAAAAAGAACAGAGCAGCCACAGTGGAGACTGGGAGAAGAACCCGGAAGCGGCGGTGGAGCGAGGAGGATGTCATTTTTCAAAAATCACGATACACACAGTCCGAGCATTCTCCCTATGCTGCAGTTCCGAGCGTTCTCCCTATGCTGCAGTCCCGAGCATTCTCCCTATGCTGCTGTTCTGAGCGTTCTCCCTATGCTGCTAGATCCTGTCCTGTCTGCAAGATCCTGTCCATCATTTGCACGGCATAGGAAGAATGATCGGAATAATAAGTATAATATCTCTGTGTGGGAGCCGAATTACAGCTTGAGACTTAAACGATGTCTAGGTTTTGGGGGCTAATCTACCACATATTCATTTTTCAAAAGAGGGGTGGACAGTCCCTTTAAGACTATAACCCCATGTTCAAAATCCCCGTTAGATTAGATACGTGTTAAACCTAACCAACAGCGGGCTCTGGTTATTAATAAATAACTTTTTTTAATTATTCATTTTACAATGTTCTTTGATTCATAATCATAAAATGGTTTTACTTGATCTTTCTATTTCTTCTGAAAATAGAATAAATTGAAAGTCTTTTTTAATCCCACCAAAATGATATTTATACACACTGTATTTTTTACTTTGTGAATATACTTTCATCATAGCTTTCTATTCTTCTCTACAGTCTGTTACACTTATAGCTACATCAGATCACATGAATAAATAACTTAAAGGCATTAAAGGGATGTCTACATTTCCTTTTAATGGAGCATATATTCTGTTGATAGTGACATTTGAAATCTGATTTAATACAATGTACCGAACACTGGAAAAAAATTTAATGGAAGCTTTTGAAGTTTCATTTCTTCTATATGGTTTTGAAAAATGTGTGGGGATAATAAATGATCTAGGATGTCTGTATTGTGTTAAAGATAAATCTTCTAAGCTCCATGTTAAAGGGCCACTATAGTGAAAAAATGAATTTGCCTCATCTTAATCTATAAATAAATACATGTAAGTAGCACATACTCTGAGGTTTGTGTGTAGCTGCATTCCTAAGATACAGTAATTGATTTGCTCAGGCTCAGTATCTCTCCTCCCAAACTTAACCGACAAATCCTTCCGGACCTCCGGGCTGTCTATAAGGGCAAGCATGCTCAGTAATCACTAAGAGGCAGCATTGGAAGAGGGAATTTCCCATCATGCAATATACATGATTTGCATGAACACTGTGTCCATTCCAGTTATAGCAAAACTGCACCTAGCAGAAGATAGTTCAGATTGGATATCTAAAGATAACTATTTTTTTCAGTATTGATGTCCTTTTATACCTGTTACCTTCAAGTAAATGTACAGAAAGTGCTTGCAATAAACTTTGATTTTTGTTGCCGCGTTTGAAAGATCTTTTTACTTATGTGTGTCCTGCCACGGGAATGGTGGCAACTAAAGAGTTACTATGTTAACTTTAGTTGAGGCCATTCCAGTGGATTATCCATTCATTCACTTTCTGTACAATGAGATATCCAAGTTGGTTTTTCCTTGCTATGCAAGGCTCTGGGCCAGGGATTTCCAACCTGCAGCCCTCCAAGCATTCCTCCATTGCAGAAGAAAATAAGGAGTTGTAGTTTTTCAACATCTGGAGGGCCACAGGTTGGACATCCCTGCTCTGGGAAATAGAGCAATAAATTGTTAGTGGATATATATTTAGTTATCAGATCATCTCATAATTAGGGGACACTTATAATTAATGTAAGTAACAGGGCTGCGTTAATTACAACCTGATCGTATTTATACTGCAGTGATTCTGACAGCCTTGCTGCATGATTTGTACAACCCCTAACTGCCCTTTGCTGTTTGAGAGTGCTTGCCAGAGAATGGTGGAACTAGTAGTGCAACAGCAGCAGAGGGTGCTTAAAGGGCATGTCTACCCCCAAAACTAAACAGAGAGCCATCTGAGCTAAGGGCTGCCCATTCAAGCTACCCAGTCAGAATCTCTCAATAAGCTTATATCCCATTACATGCCTTAGTACAAAGACATTACATTTCAGATGAAATGCAAGACTGAAACTAGCTCTCCTGACTGAACATTCACTATTTGTAGTGACTCCTAACCCACCCCCAATATCTGATTGGTCCAAGATCCAAGAAGATTTAAGATTGTATCTAGACCGATCAGATTTTGGGGGTGGGTTTTGGAGACACTATAAAACTGAGATTTATAGGGTTTTGTCTTTGTATTTACGTTAGAGATTTGTAAGTAGATGGCTGGTTGTTTTGTTGCACTGCAAAATTTACTATTTTCTAGCTTCTGTGATTCTTTCCTATGGTGTCATTGTGTAGCATTCCATAAACAGCACATACGTGTTGATATAACAGATAAGTAATAATAATAGATTTTTGATTACAGAGCCTGAAATTGCTTTAATTTAGCCAAACAGTCTGCAAAATTATGAATAACCCAAGTGTACAAAAATTTAGGGGGAGTGTGGATAAGTGCAATAAATAAGGGTGGCAATTCATCCAGGCAAACTAGTGGGGGTGCGCCAATAGGACCCAAGCCTCATCCGGCATCAACTAAAGAGGTGTTATAGGAACGTCCAGAGTAAGGTGTCAAAACAGCATTGTACATGGCAGACAGTTGGTGTCGACCCCCCCCCACCTTAACACCCTCTTGAACCAGTCACGTTCCTTTGCCAATATGTTAACATTACAATCTTCAAAGGTGTGTCCTTTATCCTTAAGATGCAGGTACACGGCTGAGTCCTGACCCGAGGAATTGGCTCTTCTGTGCTGGGCCATACGTTAATGCAGTTGCTGTTTGGTCTCCCCCACATACAAATCAGAGCATTCATCACTGCACTGCACTACGTATATGAAGTACATAATTGCCACAGATTCTTGTACAAGTCATTCTGAATTGAGAAAGCCAGTTGGATGACTAGCGAAACGTCTTCAAGAACTAAACTTCAAGTCCAGTTGATCTAATTGAATACAACAGATATACCATGACCTGGATGAATGAGAACCTTCACAATCAGCTTTCCAATGAGCTTCTCTGTATTCACCTGAACTAAAGCTGGAGACACACATGCCAGATTTTTGAAAGATGACAGACAGGATCTGCAAGATCCTTTCTGTCATTTTTAAAAAATCACGATATACACAGTCTGAGCGTTCTCCCTATGCTGCAGTCCTGAGCATTCTCCCTATGCTGCTGTTCCGAGCATTCTCCCTATGCTGCAAGATCCTGTCCTGTCTGCAAGATCCTGTCCATCATTTGCACGGCATAGGGAGAATGATCGGAACTGTGTGTTTTCCTAGCCCGTGACAGACTCCCCTAAAGGGAGTCTACCGCAGTTGAGGGAAATATTCTGTATTGGTATTGGGGCTTTATCCCTACTATGTGTACCTAGCTAAAGGGAGTGCAGAGAAAGTACCATAAAAATAATCTGTACTACCAAAAGATTACATTTTAGATAGTATTGGTTTATGCATCGCCTACATTCCTAGATGCTTTTCACACAAAAGACATAATTCTACTGTATGTATAGTGTAATATATCTCACTACAGAAAGCTTCAGTAACTCATTCACCCACTGCTCCCCTAGGCCAATTAACTTAGTCGTACTCAGTGGTTTTCATCTAAGGAGATAAAGGAGCTGTCCAGAGATCTACTTTGTATTTACCTGTGCTAAGAGGGGTTAGGGAAAATTTAGAAAGAAACTGCAGTGTTTTATTGTTGTTGTTGTTGTTGTAGAAAGCGTTAGAAATCATAGTGTAAATTGATTTTTCCCCCTCATTTGACACAGTAAACAGGGCATCACATCAATATTCTGATCATCATGTTTTATTTTTGTTTATCAATGGTGGATCCCAGTAAAGATTCATACACACGATATGTATACACGGCTGTTTCGTACAATAAATGTGCCATGTATAGGCACTTTCTCAGCAGAAACCGCCAGGCGGATCTTCAACTGAATGCCTGTTTTGGACGACTAAGTGGCAATACATGACACGATTATCAGGCGTGCATATACATCGTGCATCGCAGGTGGGCACTCACGATCGTGTATGAACCTTAACGACTTGTTCTTTTTTGTTGTTGTTATATTCAGTCATCTAAACATGTCTAACATTGCTATTGTCAATCAACTTATACCCGTCGAACCTTGATCCTTAAAGGGCAAGTCCAACCCCGAAATGAAAACTAACATACAGGTAAATCATCCCCCAAAACCCTAAATGGTAATAGTTTGAAATGTGAAATATATAAGTCTAACCTCAAATCCTGCACAATGTCCTGTTTCCCGTTTCTTCTTCCTGGTTCTTCCAGTTAGTAACTGTCAGTAATGGATTTGACAGTTGACATCACAGCCAATGATTGAATGTTAATCCCCTGTCTGCCTCTTCTGAGCATGCCCAGGCTCAGCACCTGCTCAGTACAGGTTTCTAAATTGCTCAGTTTCCATGAGGCCTCCAGAAGCATAGCAGGCATACAGTAATGAATTCATAGGACAAACTATGATATATCAACATATTTTAAGGAGGCCATTCTTTCTAAAAGATGTTCTTATGAGGGTGGAGTTGTCCTTTAAGGGTGTGGTCCCCTGTCACAGTCTTGAGTACCGTAAGTCATCCCTCAGGTCCAGATCTGCATAACATGGCTCCATAATTCTTTGTATTTCCTCTTGTTTAAAATAAAGGCCTTTCCACATTTAAACAGTGTTCATTGCTATTTTACTGCAATTCAATAACATGTGTAGTTGGTAAAGAAATATTGCATATTAGCCAGCAATTTAATGGGAATATTTCCAGTTGTGTTCCTGTTTTTTGGGTTTTTTTTCAAATTAAAGGATAAATAGTTATTATAAATTGCGTTTCGCACAATCTATGAAAGTGATATATTGTTTTTATCAGAGGTTTCTGGGTTATAAATTAAAGGGCATGTTCACCCACATTTAAAACTTTATATCTTCTCCACCCCAGTAAAAACTTTTAAGACCACAAATTTTACTTACCTTCTGGACATTCCTGTAGTTTGATTGATATTGATTACAGTACTCTGCTGTCCTCTTCTCCATGCCCGGCTGTACTCTGTCTTCTTTCTGTTCTCAGCAGTGAATCCTGGCCCTGATGGATGATTTCATGGCCAATGACTGCTGTAGACCGAGCCACCTCCTATTAACATGTACACACTTGTAAAGAACTCATACAGCTTTAGAAGCAAGCAAAAACTTAGGGACAAGAGAAAGTTAGACTCTGCAATTGATATTATACTTAGATAGGTAAGTAAAGTTTTACGGCCCACCCTTATAACAAAAAAACTGGTGACTTGTCTGATATCTGCCCGCAATCCCAAATGTTATTTTTACATGCATTTGTAACCAAATATTTAATGATAAATTCTCTTTTATTCTGGAAAAAGGTATCCGCCTCTTCCATCTGCTCAATGAGCTTTTTATTAGCTTGAGCATGTGCAAAAGATGCAGCAGGGGAAACAGAAGTAAATTATTAATTGTGATGTCAGCAGTTACTGCCTTGATTAACTGAATGGAGGGAAGAGCCAACTTACTCTGCCAGAATGGAGCCAATATCTAGATAGTAATGCATCTAATAATGTGCTTAATATATATTTTGCAATTAGGGGCAGGTAACTGACAGATCACATTTTTTTGTTTTAAAGGTGGAAGGTAAGAATGAAGTTTTGCCATTTGGTAATTTTGTTCAATGAAGGCATATAAAAAAATTGGTGACTACTACCAGCATTCTCTGTCATATGAAATTTATTCATTGTCATATCCTGGATATAGAATGTATTAAACATGCAATGCAAATGTAGCTATGTATGTAAACTTATATTTCATTCTTCTAAGGTACCTTTTTAATCCAGACTAATAAAGCAGATAAAGCTAAACCATTACCAAGTGTACAGTGAGATTTGTATTAAGCCAAACTGATAAATTTATTTTGTTACACACAAATCTTTCAGAATACATAGAGGGTAAGCAGAGATCAATGGTTCGGCTAACTAATGAAAAGTGAATATGGTTTCCCTAAAATCTATATATACAATGTGGAGGGTTTTGACTCAAATTTTTCTTAAGGATTAAATAGAAGATGAAGTCATTTTAAAGCAGATTTAAGAACTAAAACACATTTTGTCCCCAACAGCTAACCCAGAAATGCAGATTTAAAAAATCACAAGATGTCTTAGTAAAAAAAATATAACTATGTCTACTTCAGTCCTGGCAGTTTAACATGCAGAGCAACCGAACAAACAGATCTGTCTCCAGCTGTGAAGACCACTAAGCATGCCTGGGTGTGGGTAGCACCAATAAAAAAGTCCATTAATAATGACTCTTCCCCCTGGACTTCTGAAATATGTGTGATCGTAATTAATATTAGAAGTGTCCTCACTTTTAATCTCCTCTGCTTTAAAGGATAAGTGCACTGTAAAATCAAGTTATGTTCATTTGGAAGCTGCAGCTTTAAAAATACTGTTGCCATATTTTTTTTTACCTATGCCCCTCCAGAGCCCAGCTTTGTGCCTTGGAAGTTGCTGACATCTTGTTACTGGTTTGCTGAATGTAAAGCTCCGCCCCTCTGAGATTTCCTCTGCTTTCTCCTGCTTGAGCCTCAAACAGTAATGCTTGTGAGTTCCATGCACATGCATGTGCACGGAACTCACAGGCATTACTGTTTGAGGCTCAAGCAGGAGAGTGCACGGAACTCACAGGCATTACTGTTTGAGGCTCAAGCAGGAGAAAGCAGAGGGAATCTCAGAGGGGCGGAGCTTAACATTCAGCAAACCAGTAACAAGATGTCAGCAACTTTCAAGGCACAAAGCTAGGCTCTGGAGGGGCATAGGTAAAAAAAATATGGCAATGGTATTTTTAAAGCTGCAGCTTCCAAATGAACATAACTTGATTTTACAGTGCACTTATCCTTTAAAGATGCAGCATATGTTGAATATCCTTTTAGTTTTGCTTGCTAACTGGTTGTTATGATCACGCATCGCAATCTTACCGGCTTCTCTACTGGTCCTCCTCTGCTGGAGTTAAAAGTGGTGAAACGTGTATAAAAGTTTCCAAAATACTGACTTACTGTTTGCAGGACCTCTAATAGAGACCATTATGGTATTGCCCTTGACCAAGCACCTGGGTTGATATCTGAGCACATTTGACCCATCCAACAGCCAATCACTAGAAATTACTGTTAGGCACATTCCAAGGTAATGTGCATTCAGGGAAGAAGAAGTTCTGTTACGGAACCTGAAAGACCAAACAGCAGCTGCACCAACGTATGGCCCAGTGCCATCACATACATAGTGTGGTGCAGTGAGTGCTCTCATTTGTATGTGGGGGAGACCAAACAGCAACTGCATCAACATATGGCCCAGCACAGAAGAGCCAATTCCTTGGGTCAGGTCTCAGCCATGTACCTGCATCTTAAGGATAAAGGACATACCTTTGAAGATTGTAATGTCAACATCTTAGCAAAGGAACATGACTGGTTCAAGAGAGGTGTCAAGGAGGTAATTTATGTGAAAATAAAGAAACCAAGTCTGCCACATACAATGCTGTTTTGACGCCTTACCCTGGGCAGTTTCGATAAAACATCTTAGCCACAATGCAATCACACCTTGCATTTAGAAGGTCCCTAACAACTGGTTGTTATATGCCAATTCGGTGTTTCCAGGGTACTTATATTGCCTACAAATGAAAAAATCATTATTAAATTGCTACTTTAATTACATATACCTATTATATATATGTTACATATACCTATTATATATATATTTTTTTGCTACTCACCACTGTAGTGAGTTGAGATTTTAGGCTCTGCAATAGCCATTCTTCTTCCCAAGATACTTATTTACTTAGATTGTTTCTAACAGTAGTTGATGCTGATTGGCTGTTGGGTGGGTCAGACATGCTCAGATCTCCAATTAGCAACTGAATCAAACGCCCCAGGTGCTGAGTCAAGGGCACCACTATATTGAACACTATTAAGGACCCTAGTGAATTGGGAAAAATATCCTAAACCATAGATATTGGAGCTAAACTTTAACATATCTGTGGTATTGATAGGTCAAAAAGCAACATGCATTTTAAGGCTATACATACACATGTCACAGACTGGACATGATTACTCTGAATACCATAGATATACCACGACCTAGATGAATAATAACCTTCACTAACATATTTCACTTTAATCACACATAAATAAAAATGTGCCCTCAACCTGATAATGTAATGCTAATGTGTTGTCGCATTATATTGATAAAAAAAGATTTCTTGCAAAGCAGCTGCATAAAAATGATCCAACTGCTCTCCCACTGGACGATATATATGTCCAAGACTCAGGTAAATATGGATAGATGAGCTATCCTTTCCTACAGAGAGATAGTAATGTAAATGTGCAATACATTGGAAAATAAACTATTGCAATTGATTTGCACCTTTCTGACTTATCGACAGTGAGAAAATATTAATGATTAAATAAATTATTACTGTTTATTCCTTCTCTGCTGCCCTGAAACCGAACATCTCTATGCGTGAATCATTGCTTTGCTATTACTTATAGCTAACTGTAAATAGATCCAGTTCTGCCGATAAATGTAAGACAGTGTCTATATTCTAATATTAGAATATACATAAATATTGTTTGGATTAAAATATTTACATTTATTCTGAAACAGAACCTGATGCCCATTTTTTAAATTAGAGCTTTATATTTTTTTCATCCTTAAAGAAAACATTAAAACATTAAGCTTGTGAAGGTTCTCATTCATCCAGGTCATGGTATATCTGTTGTATTCAAGAGATCAACTGGACTTGAAATGTAGTTCTTGAAGACGTTTCGCTAGTCATCCGACTGGCTTTCTCAATTCTCGAATTGAGAAAGCCAGTCGGATGACTAGCGAAACGTCTTCAAGAACTACATTTCAAGTCCAGTTGATCTAATTGAATACAACAGATATTAAAACATTAAAAAAAAGAATTGTCAATAGATGTCTAAAGAGGAAATTCAGTGCAAAAACATATACTGAGAGCATTTTTTCATCCTAATGACCTTAACCTGCCTATTCAGTTTTTTGTCTGTGTAGAATTAAATGCTTCCGAAACCTGACTTCCTGTTGGCAGGACCCCTAATAGAACCCATTATGGTTTTTCCCTTGACTGAGTCCCTGGGTTAATTAAAATGCTCAGTAGAGATCTGAGCATGTTTGACCCATCCAACAGCCAATCAGTAGAAACTACTGTTAGGCACTTTCCAAGGTATTGTGCATTCTGGGAAGAAGGACCGTTACAGAAACTGAAATATCAGCTCACTAATGCCAACAGCAGGGAATAGCAAATGGTATAAATTCAACTGATTTTTCAAAATGAAAGATAATATGTAGAATAATTAGGTATGCATAATATAAACTAAGAATTTTACAAATAATGATAATTTCCACTGAACTTTCCCTTTAAATAATAGCCTGGTATGCCCTTGAAATGCAGGTGATATGTGAATTAAATTTAATCAGACAACAGAAATCTGCATTAAAGTAATCATCAGGAAAACTAAGCTTAATATGCAGGAGGTGTTATTTAAACCGAAAGGGGATTCTTACTTGCATTCTAATTGCTGGAACAACATTGGATCCATTTACATAGCAATCTGCTAAAAATATAGACCATTGGCTCATTCCTAAATACAACTATAAAACCCGGATCTCACTAATGTCATTCCTAAATACAACTATAAAACCTGCATCTCACTAATGTAATTCCTAAAATACAACTATAAAACCCAGATCTCACTAATGTCATTCCTAAATACAACTATAAAACCTGGACCTCACTAATGTCATTCCTAAATACAACTATAAAACCTGCATCTTACTAATGTAATTCCTAAAATACAACTATAAAACCTGGATCTCACTAATGTCATTCCTAAATACAACTATAAAACCTGCATCTCACTAATGTAATTCCTAAAATACAACTATAAAACCTGGATCTCATTAATGTCATTCCTAAATACAACTATAAAACCTGGATCTCACTAGATGTCATTCCTAAAATACAACTATAAAACCCAAATCTCACTAATGTCATTCCTAAATACAACTATAAAACCTGGATCTCACTAATGTCATTCCTAAATACAACTATAAAACCTGAATCTCACTAGATGTCATTCCTAAATACAACTATAAAACCTGGAGACTCACTAAGTCATTCCTAAATACAAATAAAAACCTGGATCTCACTAATGTCATTCCTAAATACAACTATAAAACCTGGATTTCACTAATGTCATTTCTAAATACAACTATAAAACCTGGATCTCACTAATGTCATTCCTAAATACAACTATAAAACCTGCATCTCACTAATGTCATTCCTAAAAACAAACTATAAACCCTGGATCTCACTAATGTCCTCCTAAATACAACTATAAAAACCTGGATCTCATAATGTCATTCCTAAATACAACTATAAAACCTGGGGATCTCACTAATGTCATTCCTAAATACAACTATAAAACCTGGATCCTAAATACAACTATAAAACCTGGATCTCACTAATGTCATTCCTAAATACAACTATAAAACCTGGATCTCACTAATGAGAGAACAACATTCAATTGTCTTTGTAGACAGTATATACTCGAGTATAAGCCGAGGTTTTCAGGCTTTAAAAATAGCCTCAAAACCCGACCTCGGCTTATACTCGGGTCATGGTAAATTTTCACAATCTGCTGCTGCTTACCGGTACTTCTCTATAGATGGGTTTGCCATCCTCTCTATCTGAGTGGTTTTAAATGACCTTCATGTCCTGATCAGATATGTAACACAAATACATAATTCTTAGGCTTAGGTAGATAAATTGGTTGAACTCCCCTTGTACTGTACTCTTAAAGGAATATATTTGATCATACATACGTATTCTGGGTTTTTTTTTAAAGCTCAGAGTCTTTTTAAAGGGCATGTCCACCCCCAAAACTATAATCCCCCCCACTACTGGCCCCACCATGTAGTGTAGTTTAATCCTTACCTCACATCCCAGCTCCATAGGGTTCTCCTGTAAACCCCCCCCAAAGTCTCAAAACTAACCACCAGGAGGATAGCAGGTCTCTGTCTGCTATCTAGCCTCCGGTAGATATTTGCCATGTGCACTGCAGCCCTTCTCCCCCCTCCCTCTCCCTCCCTCTCCCTCCCGTTCTACTATCCCTTCCCCTAGCGTTAAACCCCCTTAATATGCTGCTCCCCCATGTCCCCCAGCTCCCCAAACTCTTACTTACCTCTCCGCTTTCCTCCGCTGCACTGAATGACCGGCAGCCGCGTCCGTGATTGGCTGCCGCTCAGCCAATCACAGACGCGACTGCCGGTCCCGCCCCTCTGCTTGCATTCTCGCAAGCAGAGGGCCAGCAGTGCGGCGGAGGATCGAGGGGAGGTAAGTAAGAGTTTGGGGAGCTTTTTGAAAAGAAGAAACATGCGGTTGGGGCTGGGGGACATGGGGGAGCAGAATATTAAAAACCTATTTTAGGGGTGGACATACCCTTTAACTACCTTTTGTGAATATTTAGTTTAAAACAAAAAAGGAAAACAACTAAAAATAAAACAAAGGAAAAACATTCAGCAACATTTACACTGCTAATTTAGGCAGTAGATTTTCTAGAAAGCTAGACTACACAAACCTTAATGCTTTATAATTAGCCTAATTAAACAGAGAACCTTTCCATGAAAGTTCCAACCAGCGCCTTTGTTAACAGTGGCAGAATTCTGTGGAGCTGTTCATCATGTTTTCTCAATGTACTATAAAGGGTTTTATAGATATATTTATAGACCTAAATGAGCTCTCTCTTGTGCCAGCTGATTCAATTGTGTTTGCACTTTTCTATGCTTGTTAATAAAAACACAGACACCTTCAACAATCCTTACATTAAATGATGTTCAAGACATAATATTTCTGGTGTTATAATGTGCTATTATTAAGACAGTGTGTGTTTTATTTTCAGTTATCCAGCAGGTTAGATAGTAATGATAGGCAGTTGTGTTCAATTGATTCTGGGCCATAGAATCCAAATGTCAACTCTAACCACATTTAGAGTCCAAATGTTGCAAATGTTACACTTAAAGGGCACGTCCAACCCCAAAATTAAAATTTGCCCCATTGCTGGCTCCACTGTGTAGTGTTCAAAAATTCTTACCTTACACCTCTGCTCCTTATGGTTCTCTTGCAGTGTCTTCTGAAAATCCAGGAAAGTGAAGATTAGGAGCTGTCTGAGTGTCATCCGGTGCCTAATACTAACTTGACTTGTGTAAGGACTCAGGCATGCTTAAGGGAGCTCTCCCTCCCTCCAGATCCCTTCAAGCTGCCTCATGCTTTACCAATAAAATAACTTTTCTGTAGTGTAGGGACCCCTCCTACACTACAGAAAGTCGATTTCTGGCCTTTTCTTTAACATATAAACCTGGAGGTTGGCGATAGGGGGGGGTTCCCTACATTTCAGAAAAAGTTTATTTTGGGGGTGGAGATACCCTTTAAATAGTGTAAACCTTATCTCTGGCGAAATATAGCAATTATACCTGTTTTTAAGTTGTGACTACACACAGACCTGAGCCTTCTCTCAATATAAAGTATAGGGAGATGGCTTGTGACTGCCATATACCTAATGATCGTGGACGACTCTCTATACTATACAGGGGGCCCTCCACGACCAAGGGAAATATTCCATTCGTAATTACTATTTCCAATGCCGATGCTGAATGTTTATCGGCATTGGAAATGGCTGTAAAGACCTACATACATTATCAAAAAAGAACAGATCCCGACGGGATTGGCTTTTTATCATTAATATGTGTACCCACTTTTAATCCTTACCTTACCTTACCCTCCCCCTCCTTATCTGTCTATCCACTAATTAATTATGGTTCCTGATATGGCACCAAACTAAACTATAAATATAATAATTACATCTATATAGGATTATAAACTAGAAATGAGACAAATTAACTCAAACTTTTTTAACAATAATACCACTACATACATCATATTAGCAGAGCCGGATTAAGACCAAATGGGGCCCAAGGCACAAGTCAGATTTTTGGGGCCCCCCCTAACGTTCCATTACACAAATGTCACTATTGTAACGGTCATGTTATTTGTAAAGTATGTAAAAGCCAGATTGCAAGTATTTTGTAATATTTATTAAATCATTTGACAACATAAATAACTTGACCACAATATAAATAGCAATAAACTATAAACATTATAATGATATATACTTTTAGTGCTATGTATTTATAGCAGCTTCTTTTAAAGTGCAAACTAACTTACTAGCCTACAATTCTCTCTATTACACTGTCTGATAACAGAAATGTAGGTAGAATACAACATTGGAAACACTTAAAAACCAACAATATAACAATATAAATATATAATCCACCCCTTCCACTGATGCCTATGGCCAAACTGTAAATAATAATCTTATAAATCGGCGCGCTACTACGATTACAACTTTCCGGAACTGCCTTACCCTCTTCTCTCCCCTTGCCTTGCCCATGGCTATCAGTATGTAATGAAATGCCCATGGCTATCAGTATTTAATGAAATGCCCATGGCTATCAGTATTTAATGAAATGCCCATGGCTACCAGTATGTAATGAAATTCCCATTGCTACCAGTATGTGATGAAATGCCCATGGCTACCAGCATGTAAATAAATTCCCATGGCTATTGGGTGTACTATATGGGATTACTGTTCATTTAAAGGGCAACTAAAGCCTCAGAAAAAATTAGAAGGCAGTATTGGTCATAATTTCAACCCTTGGATTATACTCGAGTCAGTCAGGTTTTCCTAATTTTTGAGGTAAAAATCGATACCTCGGCTTATACTCGGGTCGGCTTATACTCAAGTATATACGGGTTATCTAATAGTTTATCTACACTGCACAACCAGTATATCTACAGTACACAGCTAGTATATCTATTATTATATCTACACTGCACAACTAGTATATCTACAGTACACATCTATTATATCTATATCTATCAGTATATCTACACTGCACAACTAGTATATCTACATTTTACAGAGCTAGTATATCTATATCTATCTATTAGTATATCCACACTGCACAACTAGTATATCTACAGTACACAGCTAGTATATATCTATTTATTAGTATATCTACACTGCACAACTAGTATATCTATATTATAGAGCTAGTATATCTAGATCTATCTAATAGTATATCTACACTGCACAACTAGTATATCTACATTACAGAGCTAGTATAGCTATATCTATCTAACAGTATATCTACACTGCACAACTAGTATATCTACATTACAGAGCTAGTATATCTACATTACAGAGCTAGTATATCTATATCTAACAGTATATCTACACTGCACAACTAGTATATCTACAGTACACAGCTAGTATATCTATATCTATATAATAGTAAATCTACAGTACACAGCTAGTATATCTACAGTATATCTAATAGTAAATCTTTACTGCACAACTAGTATATCTACATCTATCTAACGGTATATCTACAGTACACCGCTAGAATATCTACAGTACACCACTAGTATATCTACATCTATCTAACAGTATATCTACAGTACACAGCTAGTTTATCTACATCTATCTAACGGTATATCTACAGTACACAGCTAGTATATCTACATCTATCTAATGGTATATCTACAGTACATAGCTAGTATATATACATCTATCTAATGGTATCAGAGCCGGATTAAGACCAAATGGGGCCCAAGGCACAAGTCAGATTTTTGGGGCCCCCCCTAACGTTCCAT
The DNA here is from genome assembly GCA_019447015.1 of Hymenochirus boettgeri. Classification (NCBI taxonomy): domain Eukaryota; kingdom Metazoa; phylum Chordata; class Amphibia; order Anura; family Pipidae; genus Hymenochirus; species Hymenochirus boettgeri. Next base: position 61,178,683 of record CM033475.1, on the reverse strand, counting down.
TACACAAATGTCACTATTGTAACGGTCATGTTATTTGTAAAGTATGTAAAAGCCAGATTGCAAGTATTTTGTAATATTTATTAAATCATTTGACAACATAAATAACTTGACCACAATATAAATAGCAATAAACTATAAACATTATAATGATATATACTTTTAGTGCTATGTATTTATAGCAGCTTCTTTTAAAGTGCAAACTAACTTACTAGCCTACAATTCTCTCTATTACACTGTCTGATAATAGAAATGTAGGTAGAATACAACATTGGAAACACTTAAAAACCAACAATATAACAATATAAATATATAATCCACCCCTTCCACTGATGCCTATGGCCAAACTGTAAATAATAATCTTATAAATCGGCGCGCTACTACGATTACAACTTTCCGGAACTGCCTTACCCTCTTCTCTCCCCTTGCCTCACTTCCTCCACCTCCGTTTACTTTTCCCTTTAGGTTTACCGTGTTCGCATTGTGTATCACTGAGTTACGCGGCTTCCACACCACTGTGTATGGCGCGGCTCCGGGGCCTGGATGGTTCTCAAATGAGGGGGTGGATTATACTAAATAATACACCCCCTACTGTAAAATATTCAGATATTAGAAGTCACCTTGGAGTTCCGCGTCCTGTGTAAAAGGCACTCGGCCTGCGGCCTCGTGCTTTTATATGGTCACGGAACTCCTCGGTGACTTCTAATATCCTTATAATTTACAGTAGGGGGTGCATTATTCACTATATTGACCACAAAGTAAATTGCAATAGTATAAACTAAATAAACCTAAATGAACCCCCATGATGGCACCCATGATGGTGCTCTCCCCCCATGCCATGATGGCACCCATGATTGATGGTGCTCTTCTTCCTCCCATGATAGCACCCATGATGTTGCTCTTCCCATTACCACCCACCCCAACTAACCCCCCACCCACCCACCCCAACTAACCCCCCCGCACCCCCCAACTAACCCCCCCCCGCACCCCCAAACCCCCCAACCCCATTCCCTCACTGATGAAAGTAGTAGTTGGGTTATGATCGTGGAATGGATCACCAGATTCAGTTAGAAATGACACTGCACACTGTCTGTTTCTGTAAAGTAAGTTCGGAAGTTTACTTACTTTGTTGTCTCACTGTGAGTCTGTGACACTGCATCGGGCCCGGCCTTGGGTTACGCGGCACGCCTCTACTTCTCCTTCTCCTGCCTGCGCGCCCAGCAGTCCGTCTCTTACGCAAGGCACGCAGGCGCACATCAGTGATGATGCGCTGCGCGCCGCCAGCCGCCCGCCCAGACATACTGAACCACCAATGATTCTACAGTAGTACTCTTTGAGTCCTCGCCTCCTGTACTGATTGGATGTCAGCGGGCGGCCGGTCTGGACTCCAGCAAAGCAAATCAGTCAAACGCTGCGCACGCACGCGCTATCATGGGCAGGGTAAAGAATTAAGTTAATTGCCTAATATTGTACACATTTAATGCAGATATACTGGGGCCCCTGGACGGCTCCCGACGGGCCCCCCTGACATCCGGGCCCCAGGCACTTGCCTCGGGTGCCTTGTGGATAATCCGGCCCTGCATATTAGCAGAGAGAGAGAGTGTAAAATGTGGTTTAAAACCTTCCCTTCTTCTGAAACAAACCTGCACTGACCTTCACATTCCAGTGAAATATTATTAAATGAATTTACAGATGTGTGCGCATTAAAGCAGCAGGTAACAGACCCAGGGTAATCTCGTGGTGTCTATGATACAGTACCTCCTACTAATGATTAAAGGGTTAAAAATAGCATAAAATATCTGTAGACCTCCGGCTGTGTATTTGCAAGTATCATTAACTAGATTAATCTGAGGTCCCTTGTGAGCTGTTAAATAGGTTGGCAATTCATAAAAACATATTACACTTATGACCAAGAACAGCTGTAGATAAAATAAGAAAATAAATATTCCCGAACATTCTAAAGGGGTCAATTCATCTGAAATAACCAGTAAAACACATGGTTCACATGAACAAATTTTATATTTTTTTAAACAAAAAACTGTTGACTTGTAGTTATCTACCTGCAACCCCAACTGCTATTCTTACCAGTTTAATACATGCAGATATTTAATTAAGTTCTATTCCGTTTTGGCAAAGGTATCTGTCTCCCCCCTCTGCTCAATTAGTAATTTGTATTCAGGGATAGCAGTGAATGTAGTTGGATTTTGTTAAAAATTTTTATACTGTGCCACATAGGCGACTAATGTATAAACTGAGGACTGTTGGCCTAGAAAAAAACATTCGTACATGGATAGAGAATTGGTTGTTGGATCGCAAACAGCGAGTGGCAGTCAATGGGCTTGACTATGCAGGCATATTAGACATTGGAGAAGCGACGTTTGCATGGGGTTATGATCACTTTATATAAATATATTAGTGGGCCATACAATGAACTCTGGTGCACTGTTTACTAATAGGTCATATCAGAGGACTTGTGGACATCCTTTAAGATTAGAAGAAAAGAAGTTTCATCTTCAGGTTAGGAAATGTTTCTTTACAGTGACCTTGATGCAATAACTGATTGCAGGTAAACTGTGATTTATTGCCCTGATAGAGAGGTTTTTTATTCTTTACTCTAAGACTCTAAGTGAAGTGTTATGCACTTGGCTGTAATCATTGCTTTGTTATGCCAGAGTATAAATATATACAATCCTACTTGAGTCAGGCTGAAGAGTAAGCTATTCATTTATTGCACAAGATTAAAGCCAAATCCTCACAGGCAAGTTATCATGAAGAAATATATGGGCTTCCTATCTGTCAGAAGTCATTCATTTTGGCAAATGGAGAAGTTATTTAATTTTATCTCTAAATGTTTGAAGGACCAGATTTCTGGGGATGATACAGATATATGTGTATAGTAGGTAAAAATGCCAAAAGTTGTTTTGATTGGTTAATAATGGTTGGAGCAGTAAGGATTACGTATAGCTAGGTACACACCTAGCGATTTTTCCTCCTGACCCTTCAATACTTTCGACCGGTTGGCCAGGAGGAAGGACTGTCGATTGTGGCAAAAGCAGCAGCGTCCAACAGTTACCATGACCGATCGTTCGGTCCATAGAGGACCGCACGATCGGATTAGGTTTTCCACCATGTCCGATCGTCCTTTCGTCCGATTCGGACGAACAGTCAGTCGGACATGGCCACATTCGGATGCGATAATTTCGGTCCAATCGACCGATACACTGAACTATCGGTCGATCGGACTGAAATATCTCATCGTGTGTACCCAGAAAAAGGGTTACGTGCTGGAATGTTGATGGTTCCACTTAATGAATTAGGACAGGAGTTGTATGGCTACGCACTAATGAGAACCAGGGATAGCAAATCTGCTCAGGCAACCTAAATTCCCTGTAGGTGAAAATACTTAGTGACAAACCAGATATGAAAGGAAAAAATATCCAATTAGTCTTTTCTCCATTCTAAATGAGTTATGTCTTACCTCCCATTCTTCAGTAAAACTTGCAGGAGAGAGGGAAGAACTTACCACAGATCGCTCCAGCGCCAGCTTCTCACTGACAGTCCCCACTGCATCCACACTCCCTAGCACAATGCAAAGGATTGTGGATACGTAGAAGACTGTCAATGAGAAGCCATCGCTGGAGTGATCTGCAGAAAGTTCTTTCCTCTCTCCTGCAAGTTTTACTGAAGAACAGAAGGTAAGACATCCTCCCATTCTTTAGTTAAACTAAACAAACCATAGTTAAACAATTAGTGGACATACCCTTTAATTTTTATTTATCTGTATAATGGCTCGCACTTATCCTCTTGTTTGTATACTTTCAGGGTTATTCAATAAAAGTTCTTATCGTTAATAGTGGTGCTAATTTTGCCCCAACCAATCAGATGTTAGCTTTCAAATGTTAAATGATATCTGATTGGTTGGGGCAAAATTAGCACCATTTTAACAATAAGAACTGTTATTGAATCTGCCTGTCTGTATTTTATCATGTACAGTACCCATGCTGCGTACCCAAGTGGCGCTTTATAAATAAAATTATACATATGGTACATACATTTATTGGCCCTTGGGTAATGGGTAAATCTAAAAAACATATAAGCATGCAGGCAGTTTTGTTTAATTGTATAACTTGCTAATCAGCCGTAAGAAAAAAAAATATTCATTGGACACCAGAGTATTAACTGTAATCAGTAATTCTCACATTGGGGAATTTAAGCTTGTAATTATATATTATATTACTGTGCTTACTGTTATAAAGACTGACTCAACAATAAGAACCATATCTATGAGCAAGACTTCTTTCCCCTGAAAACCTACATAAAACATCTGCTACGACTGGTCTTTCTCCTCTGCACCAGACTAACTTGCAGAATTATTTGGCTTTTATTTATTTATGGAAGCAAAACGAAAAACCCCTTTGTGCATCTCTCTCTCTACATGCTGGGAGACAGATGCTGCAGGGCATCATGTGGTTAATTCATCCTTTACATAAGATATGTAATAAGTATGTCACAATATTACTAACTACTAGCAAAAATGTCAGAGATGTTATCAAGGAAAATACATTTAAATAATAATTACAGTATGAAGACTTATTATGAGTTTCGATCCAATTCAATAAAAGTTCTTATTGTTAAAAATGGTTCTAATTTTGCCCCAACCAATCAGATGTTAGCTTTCAAATGTTAAATAAGATCTGATAGCATGGGGCAAAATTAGCACCATTTATAACGATAAGATCTTTCATTGAATCTCCCTGTTAATACTGTATCTCAGAGATTACTGAAATAAATAAAATTCAGAACAATGCCCTTGGCAGCCTCAATTAGAGGTGGTTCCGAAATCTGAACTTTCCATTCGAAACCAGGCGGATCGTTCAGATTTCGGGACTTCAGAACATATTTTCGAGGGTTACCAAATGTATCAGGTTATTTTTGATAGCCCTTGAAAATAAGTTTGCTTTTCGGATCTTCAGATTTTTCCTGAGTTCAGTAAATCCGAAAACGGAACAAATCTTATAAAGTTTCGGCCATGTCTAGTCGCCTGTGTGGCATAAACTGGTAATTACGGGACCTATTGTGATGGAAGGGAAAGTAAAATAAGATGCAATCTCTAAATTTGCTTTAATGCAAATTGCAATGTGAGTGTAATATAAATATAACTGTTATAAAACATACCTGCCATTACTTCCCTATCTACCAATTTTGCACGTTGGCCTTTTTTCAGAAAATAGTTATTTGACATTCTTCCCAGGATGATACACAAATAAAAATGTATATTCCTCTTGAGTTTTAAAGGCAATGTGTAGAAATCCTGAACAGATTGTTAGCCTAAATCAGGACTTCCAAATATATAATACAGCAACATTGTATGCTGTCTGGATAGATTCCCTAAATCCCATGTGGATGTGTGTCTTTTATGTTTAGGATAATGACAAACAATTGGTTTAACAAACAAATTAATTCCTTTTTAAAATCTCTAATTATATATACATAAAGCAAATTCTAAGATTAATTTGTATTCCTGCTGGAAGGTTTCCCCTCTTTTACAGATTTTTTTTTAAATGTGCAATTAAAATCTATCACACTACTGCTTATTTCTCTGTCTGTGATCATTCTGATTATCTCCTCTTCAAGGTCTCTTCTGAATCTCAGTCTTGGGCAATCATCATGGTAGCAGACAATTTATGTGTCCTATAAAATTTGTCAGAAGCAGGGATATAAAACTATAAAATCATGTAAGAACTATGTAAAAAAGCGAAGGGACCAGTAAAGACACCTTTTTGTCCAGAAATAGAATCAACTGTAAACTGTCAGTAGTGTTACCCTGGAACCCATATATGCCGGTACTATTAAAAGCAAAAATAATGATGTGGTTGTAACATTCAGTGCTGAAGATGCTTACTTTTGCCTTTTTTTATTACCAGTCCTAATTTATCATTAGTAACTCTCTGGCTATAGAAGGGAAGGGTATAATTTTTCCTAGCCTCTTAGTGTGCTTCCCAAGAAGAAGAAGAAAAAAAGTTTAAAAGGGTAACTGTTCTTAATTAAAAAGAGCACATTCCTACCTTTAAAATTACTTTGGTATCATGCTTCTGTGAACTGTGACATCACCAGCACCATGGCTCTGACCCCCACAGTCAGTCTGAGCATGCCCAGATGTATCCAACGGCTCTAACTGTCTTTAAATAGCTTAAGAAAAGATTGTACCACTGTGTAGTGTTTAAAAATCCTTACCTTTCTCCTCTGCTCCTCTGATGAGTAGGAGCCTCTCTGTGTGTAATCTGGTGCATGCCTCTCCGGTGCAAGGCCGAGGGAACGGAGGTGAGTAAGTCTATTTCTGGGCTCATTTTACACTTCATCCTTTACAAACATTCTTATGATGGCACTATTCTATAAAATAATTAAATAATGTATGTGTTTATAGGAGATTACATCAAGTTTTTAGGAGCTTACAAAGATGGATTGGATTATGAAAGTTGGATGGGTTACTGGGGCACTGTACAGGGGGACACATATCACAGTATTCATAGTAATACATTACCCCTAATTATTATTATTATTAGCACACTAATTCAAACTTCACACCCTGAATTTAAATATCTGAAATGGTGTTACATGCATCAAAGGCACAATAAACTGATTGCTACCCCTATTTTAAATAAAATAGCCAAAATTAAAGGTCTTAGAGCAATCCTCCTGTATGTGAAAACCACTGTATGTGTTTTAAGCCATTAAAATGTTGGGAAACTTTATGGTAAATTTGGTTGCATCATTACACCCAATTATATCCTATGCTTAAAACACATGAAGGGTCATTTACCCAGCCTGAACAAATATATGAAGTTAAAGTCGCCTAACCGGTTCGCAAACTTAGATCGATATTAGTGATTCAATATCGCATTTGCCCTGGATTTTAACGCCACCAAATAGCTGGTGTTAAAATCCCGCAGTGGGTAAATCCCTTACCGGGACTTACCCAGATTCGACCCAGAACGCGATATTGAATAGCGAAAGGAGCATTTACACACAGAGGTAGTGTATGCTATCACATACCTCTGTGCATGTGACCGGTGCACTATACAGGGGGACACATGTCACAATATTCATAGTAATACTAACCCCCACATAACCCAATAACAAACACAATAACCCCACCTCCATACACACACACACACACACATTCACAAATGAATCTACATTTCACTACCTAAATAAGTAAAATCTAAACATTTGCTGTCGTGCAACTATAATTTAATACTCAGTCAGTAATACAAACACAAATTCAAATAATTATCACCAGAAATAATATTTATAAAGAATATACATATACTCACATAAATAGCCCTATGCCCCCTTGCACAACTACAAGCGTTTCTGCCCAAATATAAATAGCTTTGGTAATGGTGTTATGTAATGTCACATGCACTACAGGGGGTGCACAAGTACAATAAAAATGTTTGGATTTGTAAAGCTATAAACGCATACTAATTTACTAATACTGGGCACAGTGATGTAACCAGGAATTCTAGGATTTCTTTTTTGTATAGATGGAAATTTAACAATAAAGATGGAACAAGCTATGATAAGATTCGCCTTTCTTTTTTATTATTATTTCTGGGACAACCCCACCGGACCTCTCCTTGGCCCACCCCAGCAGCAAAATTCTGCTCCAAGCCAAAACATATACATAAATGTGGTTGCAGGACAGCCAATAAAATATTCATTGAAAAGTATTGAGGCATCTCTTCCATTGAAAAGATCTCAAGAGGACTACCCCAAATCTACAGGAATAATATTCTTGGTGAGCAGGTGATATTGTGGTAAATTCATTTTACGCCATCTCCAAGGACACAGCCAAGATATCTAATGTAATTTCTCAGCTGGTTTCCCTGTTCTCATATGATTCCTAGTAATTAGATTAATGGTATTAACATGTTTCCTGCATCAACTGTCAGTGCAAAACATTTTTTCTCCACTGGAAATCTGTGATGTTAAACATTCAGCATGGATGAAAAAGTAACTGCTTAATCCCTGTGCACCTCTAAACGAGCTATATTTTCACAGTTTTGACAATGCGGGACTTTTCAGTGGCAAATATTTCAAAAACGGAAGCGATGTGAATTGTTAATATCAATATATTAAATGTGTTAAGTCCAGTATTATGGTGAAATAGAGAAATTACACCATACCATCAGTCCAGGGTTGTAAATGAGAATTAGGCAACATTACAGCAGATAAAAACATTTGTATATGTGGAAATAACACCCCCATTTGAATTTAAAGGGCATGTCCACCCCAAAAATACAGCAGTTAGATTTGTAAAACAAGGCCCAGACACGTTTACATCCACTCCTTTGTTCCCGGGGCTGTCTGCTCTCGGCCCTGTTTGCCAGAAGTTGCAAACAGGGACCTGACTGGCAGCCGCATCTGTGATTGGCTGAGAGTCAATCAATCACAGACACAGCTGCTGGCTATGCAGACAACCCCGGGAATGAAGGAGCATAAGTATGTTTCTGGGGCTTGTTTTACAAATCTTAACTTGCCTGGGGTACGCTACACTATGGCAATACATTTTAATGGAAGGTGGAGGAGGCAGGCATGGGGGAATCCGGAGGGTGGGAGGGTTCCCCAATGCATGCCAGAAACACTAAACGAGGAAAGGAAGAAGGAGGCATCCGGATGACTCACAGACAGCTCCTACTCTTCACTTTCTGGAACTCTGAACAGACATTGCAGGAGAACTATTTGGAGCAGGGATGTAAGGTAAGGATTTTTTTAACACTACAAAATGGGGTCAGTAGTGGGCAAAATTTTAGTTATGGGGATGCCCTTTAATGTGAAATAGTGAAAATCGTATTACAGTAAATGAATGAAAATACTCACCTCAGGCGATTTGAAAGGCTTAACTTAATTCAATACAATACTTTTTACAAATACAATCAAGCAGTTACTGAGTCAATGTATGGTTATATTCGGTGGTATGATGTTTTGCTTGGGGGTATTAAATGCCCTTAGAGTACTTAAAGGGCATTTAATACCCCCAACCGCCATAATAATGCTAAAAATAACTTTCCGATATCTACTTACAGCCCATTCGCTCTTGTGACTATTTTCTTCTCTCTCTACTAAACGTAAACAACAGAGAGGGGCCGAACCGGCAGCCTCCTCTGTGATTGGCTGGCAATCAGCCAATTACAGATGCATCTGCCGGCTGTAAAGATAGGTGCAGGAGCGAGGGGCTGTAAGTAAATATCAGAAAGGTTTTTTTTAGTATTATTATGGCAGTTGGGGATGGACAACCCTAAGGATCATTATATTTAAAGTGTTTCATGCTAGTAGAAGTGGCAGCAAGATGGCATCCAGAGGGAGGGAGGGCTCTCCTGCGCATGTCAGCATCCCTCCCGGAGGCATCATAGAAAGCAGAGACCATTGGACAGGAAGACAGCCACTACTCTTCATTTTCCTGGACATGGACTGCAGGAGAACCATAAGGAGCAGGAATGTAAGGTAAAGATTTTCTAAACTATACAGAGGGGCTAGCACTTGGGCAAATTTTAGATTTAGGGGGTGGACATGCCCTTTAAATTACTTAGGGGGGGCACAAACTGGGACAACTAGGGCCCAATATTTCCAATTACGCATCTATTAATCAGTAGCCTAACAACTAGGAGTTAAAGTCCTGTGGCAAAAGTTTGGCCTGACCAATCTTGGAGTCTATTGAAGTAAATCAGTTGATTGACCCATTCAACCAAATTATTGATCTCGATGATTGATTGGGCTGAAATATTGAACCACTTGTACCAGCCCTCAATGGCTAACATTCATTTTGGTGTAGATAAAATTATATAATTAAGAATATTTAATTATTATATTTCCTAATTTATGTTAACATGAATTGGCAACTTAAAATTGTCTCCTTGTCTAACCCAAGCAAATTTATTGAAATTGATTAAAACTGAGCAATAGTTTTAAATTAAACTTTTAAATTAAAGGGCATATCCACTCCCAGAAAAAAATCTATACTTACCTTCCCCACCCCCAAACCCCCCATATCATTATATTTACTTACCACCCTGCAGTCCCTAAGCCCATAATACTTACATTTCTCAGCCACAGAAAAGCAGGTGTCTGTGTGAGACATTGACTAACGTGACTTTCAGCCGCTCCTCCACTGAAAAAGCTGAGGAGACAAAGACTGGTGAAAAGAAGCACAGCCTTAAAAGGTAAGTATTGTGGGCTTCAGGGACTATGAGGTGAAGAGTAACTATAGCAATCTAGGCCTTTGTGGGGGGTCAGGAAGGTAAGTATGGATTTTTATACTGGAGGTGCCCATTCAAAAAATTGTGTATTTACTGTATATGCTTGTGAAGGTTCTCATTCATCCAGGTCATGGTATATCTGTTGTATTCAATTAGATCAACTGGACTTGAAATGTAGTTCTTGAAGACGTTTCGCTAGTCATCCGACTGGCTTTCTCAATTCAGAATGGATTCCGAATTGAGAAAGCCAGTCGGATGACTAGCGAAACGTCTTCAAGAACTACATTTCAAGTCCAGTTGATCTAATTGAATACAACAGATATATTTACTGTATAGTTGTGGGTCCATGAGAGTAGGGAACCAGGTCACAATAACAAGTAATAAGACGTTAAGCAGGGCAGTATTTGTAAACTGAGAACATGCTTTCTCTTCTTACCTTCCTCTTTCCTCCTTGGTGAATAATCAAGGATGACTAAATAAATATTTAAATAAAACAGACATTAAGATGATGAAAGTCTATGAATGATGTTGCAACAAATCTATTGCTCTGTAGCTATAATTCCCTATACATTTACCTTAATCATATTTATTTTCAAATGCAGTTCTAAAGAATACTGAACTCAAAGCAGGGAGGAATCAGCCAGCAATGACCTGTGCACTAATGAAAACCAGCTGTTTATCTCAGAGCATAGACAATTAGCACAAATAGCATTACAGTGCCTAGACCTAGAAGGGAACTATTCAATTCATTCTGCAAGAAGTTTAATGTAATTAGCATGCCTGTCTTCTGATTATAACTAGAGATGGCCGAACTTTCGAAAGTTCGGTCCATTTTCGAACTTTCAAACTATATGGAAAGTTCAAAATTTCGAAAATGGACCCATTAAAGTAAATGGGCGTCAAATACTTTGAAAAGTTTGAATGAAATACAATTAAAATATCAATGGTAACTTAATGTAAATGGCTGTGGGACCTGGGAAATGGTCTGGGGAACACGTTCTAATGTCCAGGACTTTCAAAAAAATCGATTTTACTCTCATGCACGCTACTTTTGAGCTTTCGCGTTCGAACATCCAATAATTATCTCATGAACGACTCACAGATTCAATAATTCGATATTTACTCGCATATTGGTATAATAGATATTTTACTGTTACGAAAGTTAATCGGGATTTCAAAACCCTCAGGTTCTATTCGAACCCACATTACATCTCTAATGAATGGTACAATAAGCAATGGTCTATGATCACCATATCTAGAGTATAAAGATAGCTTTAGTGCCTTGCCATGTTTGTTAACTAGTTTTATCAGGTAAACAAGCGTTTTTATAAATTTGAAGGTGTGTGACAAACACAGGAAAAAAACCTATAGCCAGACACCCGCAGGTAAGGTAAAGTTCTGGAGAAAGGGCTAAAGGAAATTATTTGTTTTGGATCAATTTGTCTCTAGATTGCAGCAATGTTTCCATGGAAAGCTGATATTTTATTTGCTAGTTTTCTCAATGCATTTCTGGTGATTTTTAAGAGGTGGTTCAATCAATGTGATGTCTTCCTCCATGGGCGGCCACATACATACAAGAGGATTATTCCTGGGATAAGGAATTTATCATCTCAAAATAATTTGGGGATCTTTTTTGGCCCTTTAACATCTGAGCCTGGTGCAGTTCTTGGATGCTTTAATTTAGCTTTCAACATCATTTCACTCTGTACCTGGTTTCACACCTGTTTGCATGTAAATGACTTTCCATTCATTATTGTAAAACTTAATAGAATTTTTTGTAATTATCTAATTTTGCAAATGAGAGTTGAAGGTAAAGGCGCCATTTTCAAGCTGAACCTCCCTTCAAGCTGAACCTCTGCTTATCCACATAATCCTTAAGATATTTTATTTTGTCTTTTGTTTTGTTCAATGAGCAGCTAAGAAAATGCAACAGAAAAAACCCTGATATTGTATTGTAAGTCATATTGCATCTATTTTCAATGTGTAATAGGATTCCTATAGCAGACATCCTGTACACCCTAATGTACCATAACAGGTATTGCTAGTATTACGCAGGGTGTAGTAGGGGCAAAACAGAAGGAAAAGGCTTCTAAAATAATGTCTTATCAATAGCAAGAAATTCTTTCAAACCCTCTAATGAAAGGCTTCGTCCCCAGACAATTGTCATTCCAGTCAAGGGGAAAACTAAAGGCAGCCACAAACATGGCCGATACCTGACAAATCCCATCAGATCTGATGAGATTTTCCTAATTGGTTGCCGTTGGTATTGTGGTCGGTCGTACCAGACAAAATATTTCCATTGGATTGTATTAGCTCCCTTAGTTCAGTAGAGGGAGCCAATACGATGGTCCCAGTGTACGAGCAATGGAGCGATCATTACATACATACACATAGATTGTTCCTTTGGATTTGCGAATCTGGAAACGTCAGATTCTAATGGTATCTGATGGTAATTTGCAACTGAAGTTACATGTGTAATTGCACCTTTACTCTTTTGATATACACATTGGCCAAAGCAGATAAAAATAAAGTGTTTAATAGCACAAATTTAATTTCTAACTGATGTGTGGACAGAAAGTAATCATTATTACAGAGCATAATAATCCTTAATAAGAAGAATGAGATATGAAAGAAATGTTTTATAATGATGTAACCCAGATAATTCACAGTCATTCATCACTGTAACAACTTTGCCTAAAAGGCTAATTCCTGCCCACACTGTAGATATGTATAATAATTGGGTTTTGCAATACAACCATGATGATCTATTCTTGCCATTTAAATAAAGTAATGTTTTATAATAGTGTATATCGACAGGTGCAAGTTTTAATGATGTTAAGTGGCTAGTCTGTTCTGCACTTACCAAAAGCAACTGGCTCAATTTTAAAGGTGCCCATACATTACAGCTTACCTGGCAGTCCGATCCACGACATACAATCAATTTCGGAAGTAACCACCTTTCTAGATCTTCTTTGCAATCGACATATGATTGCAAATGAATGGTAACGACCGGGATCTTGATACCATACGTCAGCAATATAGAAGATCCGGAAAGGCAGTTCCTCCGAAATTGATTGCTTACCAGTCTGACATGTAAGCTGTATTGTATGGACGCCTTTAGATTCTTTTCCCTAAGAATTAAATATTCACTGACAGCACCACCACCCCCCCCCTGGTGGTTCCACAGCAGTTGTGTTATTCTTGCATTCCCTATGAATACCTGGGAAGAAAAGAGTTGCTGTTTTTTTTTGTTGGTGTTTTTTTACCAATTGTTTTTTTTTTTTTTACAAGATTCAAACTAAAAAGACATATCATCAAATTCTACAAAAGTTTTTATCATTGAAAATTCAAAGGTTTAACACAGTCTACACATTAGGAACTCAGGGCAGGAGTCTAATCACCTATGTCTTTATGTTGAACCACTAGGTCCACACCCCTGGGTTCGCGTAAGTTGCAGCACAGCCTTACTGAAATGCTGCTCTGGTAGGCTCCGCCCCCTCCTCCCCGTTGGCGACGAGGCCAATAGGAAGGCACGCTCTGCAACGAGCGTGCCTTCCTATTGGCCTTGTCGTGCAAGGAGAGGAGGGGGCAGAGCCTACCAGAGCAGCGTTTCAGTAAGGCTGTGCGGCAAGTTACGCGAACCCAGGGGTGAGGACCTAGCGGTTCAGGTCCACACCCTGGGTAAAAGGTACTGACCAAAGAAGAGGAGCGGAGGGAAGGTGAGTATAATTGTCCTTTAACACAAAAAATGGTTAACTTGTGAGTTATCTGCCTGCAACCCCAACTGTTATTTTTACCTGTTTACTACATTAATTTGTAACCAGATATTTAATATGTTCTATTCTTTTATGGCAAAGGTATCTGCCGCCTCCCTCTGCTCATAGAGCTTGTTATAAGCATGCGCAGAGGAGGCAGCGGGTTGAAACAACAGTCAATCATTAGTTGTGATATCAGTTGAGCATGTGCAGACAAAGGAGACAGCGGGTGAAACAACAGTCAATCATTAGTTGTTATATCAATTGTCACAGTCTTGATTGACTGCATGGAGGGAGGGGCCAGTTTACTCTGCCAGAATGGGAAAATAATTATGCTTAAATATCTGGTTAATAATACATCTAATCATATGAAAATATCAGTTAGGGTTGGGGGCATGTGACCACTTTTGTTTTAGGGGAGAAATGCCCTTTTTGACAAAATAAATGAAATAATGCAAATATCCCTATAGTTTATCCTTTAGTTTATTTCTTTCTTGACCAAACCATGTCTAGAATTGTAAGTCTTGTGCTTCAAAATTTTAAAATTAAACATAAAGTAATGAAGGAGTACTGACGTGCAGTTTCAATCTCACAGATACAGGGAAACTACTGGTAATAGTTCTATAAATATTTTACAAAACAACTGAAAAAATGCATCAATGCCTGCCTGTGGGAACATAAATACACACATATGATATATATATATATCACTATCTATTGTTTTTGTTTTGTTTTGAGTATCAACACGAGACTGTATTCCATGATTATGATGCATTTCTAGCACTGTAATAAGAAAGAATGGTTATTATTGACAGGCCATAAAGATCCATTTAATTAAAAAAAACAACTGACTGGAGGATGACATCTGTCTCACTTGTGAACACCCCTTTCTTTTTGAAGATAAATCGCGACGTGTAAAAATAAAACACTACCAGTCAACACCATAAAACAAGGTAATTTCCTGAGTTGCGTGTAATCAAAAGATTTATTGCAATTCCTCTTTTTAAAGTGAAATTATTGCAGTCATAAGCAAAACACTGTTTATACAAGAAAAGCTGTGTACTGTACATTTAAGTAGGCACAAATGAGTACAACTTAGAATAGTCGCTTTGATTTTATACCTCACCACTGAAACATGGTTTGATGTTTGACGGTTAACATGGCAGAAAGGACAACATGTGACAACATTATGCATCTTATAGAGTTTATAATAGACTGCCTGTCTTCATCAACAATTACTGTATATGTAGGAGGCACTAAAGGGGTCCTGTTGATGTAAATGGGGTGATAGTCTCTAGGGAAATCTCAGCCTCACATTCAAACTGCACACCTGTAGGCAAATGCAAATTCTTCTGACTTCTAGTTCCATGTGAATTAGATATAATTGACACTTTGTCAAAACAGGGCCCTTCTAATACTTCCTGGTCTTGGTCTACAACATTGGGAAGGTGGGAGCTATTAAAGGGAATATCCTTCTGAAAGGTTGTGTCATGGTGGTAGGACACCAGTTCATTGCTAAAATTTACAGCTTCTACATTGTTGCTGGAGCAGAATCGATTGCATCCAAGGATAGTTGTAAATGCTTTCCTAAAGTCAGCATTGAAAGCATAAATAACGGGGTTCAATGATGAGTTGGCCCACCCAAACCAGACAAATATATTGAAAGTAGTCTCGCTAACACATGGCTCGCTTTGACCTGGAAGACCTATATGGCAAAAAGGGATCATACAATTGAGAACAAAGAATGGAAGCCAGCAGAATACAAATACCCCCATGATGATGGATAAAGTCTTCAACACTTTGGTCTCTTTTCTGAAAGAAGTTTTCAGTGAATTTTCATTAGAACAGTCAGGATGACAGCTCTGTGCATGCTCCACAGCCCTTTCTAATGAAGAAATTCTCCTTATTTGGGTTTGTGCAATTCTATAAATCCTGGTGTATGTTCCGATCATGATTACAACAGGTATATAGAAGCTAATAAGAGAAGAGGATATGGCATATGTGCGATTCAGACTGGAATCACAGTTCTCTGTGTGGTTTATGGCGTGAAAATCCTTATTAGCCTCCTGAGATTTATGCCAGCTGAGCTGAACCGGTATGAAGGAGATCAGGATTGACAATGTCCAGGCTACCCCTATCATAATAAAAGCCACCCTTTGTGTCATTTTCCTTTCATACCTGAAAGGGCTTGCAATGGCCCAGTATCGATCTAGACTGATAATACAAAGATTGAGGATAGATGCAGTAGAGCACATAATGTCAAAAGCAACCCAAGTGTCACAAAAGTCACCAAAGAGCCAATACCCAGCTACCTCGGTGACTGCTTTCCAAGGCATCACTAACATAGCCACAAATAGGTCTGAAACAGCCAAAGAAATCACAAAGAAGTTGGTCACCTTGGATCGCAGGTGTCTGAACTTGATGACTGCTAGACACACAAGAGTGTTCCCCAGTAGTGTAGACAGGATCAGTAGAGATAAAAGCAATCCAGTTAAAGCACGCAAACTTAGATCTGTGCTTCCCACATCAAGATCTCCATTCAACACGTGGATTGTTACATTGTATAAAGAGAGGTTTTCCATGAGTTGTAATAGTCTATTGATTTTTTTAAAGCTCCTTTTTAAGAAGCTAACCCAATTTGCAGCTCCCCATTCACTATCATGTTCTTCCTCCGATTACAGGCGCAGTTATCGTCTTCAACCAGCTTTTCAGCAATGTTCCATTTAGCTGGAGACTCAAATAAATTTAAATCAAGCCTCTAGTGTTCAGCATTATTATTTGTATACAAGAAAAAAAATACTGATGAAGAAACTCATTTGCAGTCTTTAATTTCTTCTCCCCCTGCATGATTTCACATTATACTCAGACATCGCTACTGTTCACATTGATGCATGCACATTTCAGATCAGACTTCAGGGATAAGTTTACTGACATTATGTGCCTTACAATGTTTGGGGAGGAAAGCAAAAGATAATGAAGTCTTCTACTTGCCGTATTATTTCTTGAAAACGTGTTTTCCATTCTCCCAAACAGCTGAGTGTTCTACAGATTAGTCATTTGTTATAACAAGAAAAGAAATATTCTCCTTGATTCAGTGTTGCTAGAGGTTCCAAGAGTATTGGAATTCTTACACCTTATGATAATCCAGCAGCTATTCATATCTTCATTCATGGTTTGTAATAAGAACAAAGCTACAAGCATCTGAATGAGAACACATGTGAGGCCAAGGTGTGTTATGCTGACAGTTTCTGTATCAGGACAGCCTTATGGGCATGGCTTGTGTTGTGTATGAACAGGCAGAATCACAGGGTCCTAATTCCTAGAAGCAGCAGTTGCTGTCTTTGGTGCTGAAATATACTAATCTATTGGAACAATCCATGCAAAATCTTTTTTAAAAAGTAAGAATGAAAATCTCCAAAATAAACCACCCTTTTGTATATTTTTAATTCCTTTATCGTTTGTATTTAGATCTCTGGTTGTTTAGCTGTTGCATAAAAACACAATTAATAAGCATTATGTAAAAGCATTTTAAATGTTCTTTTGTGTTTAAGTCATTTTTAGTCATTTATACACATAACATGGAAGAATGCTTCTCTTGGTCCCTGTAGCAGAATTAATCAAATGGTCCTTTTGTGCAACACTGAGCAAATCCCATGTGTGCTTCTCATCTAATCATTCAAGTTCCCCACTACTTGTGCTGCAGATTATTAACCCTTCCATTAACATATCCCAAGATCTACCACTTTGTTAGGTCATTGAATATCAACTACTCTGATTCAGAAATGTGCTTAACCCCTTCAGTGAAACAAAAGCCAGCAATACATTCCTAAACATAGCTTTATTACTAAATACTCTTATAAATACTTTCTGAAATGTAATGATCACTGCAATATAATAAACCTCACCGATTATAAAACTGACCTATTAATTAATTTTAATGTTACTTGTTAAGTGCAATACAGTGTTTCATTTTCTCTATTTCTACACTGTGATCTACAGAGTCTTGATTAGGACATAGACAAAACTTTATCGATAGTCACAAATGGTCATGGGGCCCTGTACTTACAAGCATCATCCTTTTAAAATGCAAAATGTTCTTTAAAAGGGGAATAAAAACTCAACTTGAATAACATTGTGCGGAAGGTGTTGTTCTTAGAACTTTTGTACTACAGGTGCAGTAGCCCAAGAGTTAATGCATTATGCAAAAGGCTTAACAAATCAAAAGTCTACTATCTAATGAATATACGTACTGCTGATTTGCCTGGTTATACAAGGCTCTGGGGGCTTAGGGGGGAATTCTATTGACTAGCATAGCTCACGATTAGTGATCATTAAAATGGTTCATTTCCAGGCAATGCTCCTGAGCAAATCTAGACCTACTCTGCTCACACAACTAGATCGTATAATTCCTTGTTTCCTTATCTGGCTACAGGTTGATCAGTATTAGTATTAGATAAAGTTGATCAGTATTAGTTCACCAGCAGGACAATCTTTATTCAATTTTCTGTGTGGACACAAAATAATATTTTGTTTGGTACATATGGCATTCACCCAAATTTTGGTGTGTGCTCTATTTTAACCTTTGTGCATAAGCTTGCTGAATTGCATGCATGTATACAGCTTAGAGGGAACCTGCAAATTAACTGGTAAAATCTACATGAGTCTGTGGCTACTCACTGTGCATCGCATTATGAAAGAATTTATTAGGGCAACCACATTTCTTATAGTAAAAACTACAATTAAGAAATTTGTTACTGAAATATGTTACATGATCTTTATACATACACTATTCTTTTATAAACAGACTTTAGTACTTATTTTATGATTAGTATTATTATTTATATACATACTGTATCACAAAGTGAACACTAGCCCGTTCTGACTGTTGTCTCTGTTTTAAACAGAGGAAAGCACTAAGCAAATAGCCATGAGTTCTGTTGAGGAAAAGCTTGGAAAGTGTTGAGAACACAGTGAACAGCTAAATAAACTCACAACCTGCATAAAATAAACGTTGAGTGTTTATATTGTGCTTTATTCCAGTAGTAGCTCATTTGATATGGTAAAACTATGACCACATATGTCATATCCTCTTTTCTTATTAGCTTTACAGAAATCTAAATGAGCAATGGACCCAAGATTTTTGGGGTTTTTTGTCTGTTTTTTGGTTATATTTTACCTTACATGATACAAACAAAAAAAAAGAAGTGCACTCCAATATTGCACCTATTCCTAATACAGTTTATGACATTCCTGTTATGTACCAACTGTTAAACAACTCCTTGCCCAGTGCAGTGCCCCTTGAGCACCAACATAGAAAAGTAGCAGTCTCTACATGGAATGATAATGATATGTGGGGATCACAAATTATATGAGTTAAAGACACTTTGATAAATAAACCAGAGTAGAAATAGTGGGTTGGTGTATTTTTTTTGTCTAAAATATAAATAAATGTCTTCCAAATCTAGAGATAAACCATTGTGTACGTGTCTATAGATGACTATTTATTCCCTTGTGCAATTGCATTTTCTCATTAAGCTTAGATTTTGAAATCTTTTATCTTCATTGATCTAGTCCAGTAATTAGTCATTGGATATCCTGAGCCTAAAACTTGTGTGTTTGCACGACACTGATTGTGGTGGTTTCATTCCTTATAATTACAGTGCTTTGGTTTATGGACAGAACATATCTAAAGCAATAGGGCACAGACAGGTGTAATTCAAGCCTGTCACTGTAAAAGATTTTATCCCGGTTTAGAAATCTAGATTGCTCTAAATCCAAGTGTGCAGGGTGAAAATGCACTTCAAACCGTGAAGGATATAACATATAGACAATATGTTTAGGATTTTTTGTAATAGTTGAGACTAGAAGATAGCACTGCGATAGGCAGACAAAGCCACAGTGTAAAGATAATGGTGCTACAGAGGTAAACAGCCATCAGAATAGGAACTGATTAAGGGCTAGACCACACTAGCTTGTTTTTTGCGCGTTTGTGCAGCCATTTTGCTGATTGCGCGCCCGTTCATGTTTTGGTAACGCATGCGTTCACCATTTTTGGTGCATTAACGCATGCACTTCCATAACGGAAAACGTCAAAATCGCATGCGCAAAACGCACACACAAACGCACAAAATCGTGCACACAATTGCGTGTGATAACGCTCGCAATTTTGGCCTGATTCCTGTGCGTTGCAGTGTGGCCTCAAAGTAAAATACGCAGAATAATTCATTTACAGTATATGCAGCTTTTGCAGACTGTTACTACATAAATAATGAAAAGAAGATTAACTTGTGATTCACAGAGGAGAAAGTAATTGACACATTGCTGTGGGAAATTATTAGTGAACTATGAGATGTAAGAGAACTGAAATAGAGAAATAAATAAATGGCAATGACATTGAAATAATAATATATCGGGAATAAATAAACCATTAACCAAGCAAGTAAATGGAGATATAAACACTAACTGACTTTAGATTGGGTAGATCATTACACCTAATGCAGACCTATAATGCTCTAATTAGAAGTGTGTGTGTGTGTGGGGGGGTCTAATTAGGAAGTATTCCAAAAATGTATGGCCAGAAAAAATATAGCCTAGACTCTTTTTATTGTATAATCCCATTTTATTGGTAATATATGGCACCAATAATTGTCATGTTTTGACATGTTTCTTTTGTCACTTTGACACGTTACACATTTCTATTTCCACAAAATGTACATAGTTGTTTTGGCCTTGTTTCCATGTTGAAGATACTTTTTTTGGGCTGAAATTCTTCTATAAAGATCTAGGTCCCACAGGTTTCTGACAGTTCTGAGTTGATGGAGGTGCTGGAAAGCTTCCAATTTCGAAGGGAAGTAAGCATGATGGTTATGTACAGGTAAACCACCCCAAACCACAAAACTGCAATATTAAAGGACAACTCCATCCTCATAAGAACATCTTTCAGAAAGAATGACCTCTTTGAAATATGTTGATATATCCTACTTTGTCCTCTGAATTCATTACTGTGTGCCTGCTATGCTTCTGGATGCCTCATGGAAACTGAGCAATTTAAAGACCTGCACTGAGCCTGGGCATGCTCAGAAGAGGGAGACGGGATTAACATTCAGTCATTGGCTGTGATGTCAACTGTCAAATCCATAAATGACAGTTGCTAACTGTAAGAACCAGGACATTGTGCAGGATTTCACAATGAGGCATCTATGAGCATAGCACATATACTGTAAATATTCCAGAGGACATGGTAGCATATTGCTTTTCAATGGTAAATAACATCTGATTTTTAACTATAAGAACTTTTATTACATCTCCCTGTTAGAATTTAGTATTACCATTTGCATTAGTTGATTCCCCTTATTGTAATCTAGTTACAGAACAATAAGGGGGTAATTTAAAGGGGAACTGTGGTCTCCAAATAAGTTTATTTTAAATGAAAGGCCGGGTTCATACCTTTAAAACGAGCCATCAGCCACCTCTCTACGTGCTGCACAGCCCAAAATATGAAGAAATCACTGATCAGAAAGTTAGGGGGCGGGAGGTTCTGAATCTGTAGTCAGAAATACTATTTCCTCCTCTAATTTGCGGTTGGCACATGCTCAGTGCATGACTGAAGGGTAGGAGGTGGGTGGGGAGAACAGCACAGCTCACAGCACAGCGTTTTTTAATGCCCTGTGTCCCCTCCCCTTGCAGCCCCTGTGGCCCCTCCCACTCACGGACTCTGTGGCTCTGCACACTCGCAGGTCCTGTGGCCCCTGCCGCACTTGCCCCTGAGTGGGAGAGGTCCACAAGAGGGAGGGGCCCTGTGGCCTGCAAGTGGGAGGGGCCCCAGAGACCACAAGTGGGATGGGCCCCAGAGCCATGAGTGGGAGGGTCCCCACATCCATGAGTGGGAGGGGCTTCATAGCCATGAGTGGGAGGGGCCATGGGAGGAGGAAACACGGAAGAGGGACTGTCACATGGTTTCAGTGCAGGGATCTGGTGATGCTGCAACCATATCACACATATAAATGTAAATATCTTCACAACTATGTAAAATAAATAATGAAAGTAAATTGCAAAAATCCTCAAGAAAGCAATTCCTGTCAATTTACCTGAAGTCATTTTTGGACCACAGTTACCCTTTAACACTTTACCTGAAATGTATGTTAATGAACTCCCTCCCATCCCATACATACACACATACATTGTGACAGGTGATATTCCAAAGTGAGAAAGAGCTCCACAAGGAAATAAAATCTGTTTCCTTTGCAATTACTTTTTATTTAACTTTCCGGTGGTGCTACTGTCTTGTACAAGAAACCAAACGATTTTATTTGCTGTCTATGGTATATACATTACTGTGGAAAAATAATGCAAAAATGTCTTCAAGGAACGATGCAACAAATATTAACTAAAATGGTCATTGGAACAGAATACAGAATCCAAAAAATGTTGTTTTGTTGTCTCTGTGTTGTAAAGTCTTTATACATATAAAGCTTGTTTTGTTGCACTCTTAACAGTCATATACAGACAACTAATGTATTCATTGACCCCTGATGCCTCCAATACGGAGTCATTAGGATACATCTGCTTGGATTTTTAATGTTGTCCCTGTGCTTGTCTGGGTTTCCTCAGGGCTTTCTGGTTCTCCTCAAAGACACAGAAGGGTTTTGGGTGTGTGCGTCATAGAATATTTTAATTTGATTATCAAATAGAATCTTGGAGGCTAGACAAAGTGGCCCTTATAAAGAAACTGATGCCTCTGTTATTCCCTAAATAAAACGTTTCATTCTATATATTCTGATATAACTGGAAAATAATAAGTGTATCTGAAACCCTACAAATCATCATACATGGCTTGATATATTTACTAGGATTCATCCTTGGAAATACAACATAGGGGGAAAAAATCGAAATCTAGCATTTTAATAAGCTTTTATCTATATCTTGTATCCTTCCGTGTGTATTTGATTGCAGGTCTCTGTTTTGCAATTCTAATTCCTTATATTGTGAGGTGAATTAGTAACCTGCACTTTGATATTTCACTCCACTGTGTACTAATAAGGCTGGAAATTGCTGCATGGATACTTCAAATCTACACTTCCACAAGGTAATGGATTGTGAATGCAGGTCATGTTCACTGTTAACCACATCTGGGCCATATGCTATCATTATAGGTTTAGCCTGGTAAAGCACATTTCTCTTGTGCATGAATGTATACAGTACATTAAACTTATTGGGCTTCTCTCCAGCGATGTTCAGTTTTAGAAACGCCACTTGCTTCTTTTCTTTACCTGTGACTACTAGTTTAACAATGTATTTTGTATTGAGTCACTGCATCATATCAGCAAACACAACACAGCAGATTTGTTACCAAATAGCATTAACCAGAAAACATAAGCAGGAAAAGTATCTAAATACAAAGCAAGACATTCAGAAATCTCTCATAGTCATCAAAATAGATGATGTATTTGTACAATGATTTGCAGTTGTATAAAAAAATGATTAAGGCTAAATGTACCAAAACGTAAGCAATAATTCTAACCTCAAAGATGGCTTACTTTGATGTTTATTAGGGCACGGCCACACTGCAACGCAAAGCAAACACACACGGAATCGCATGCGATTTCATGTGCGATTTTGTTGCATTTACGCACTTTACAGTTACATTCATACATTGACATCTGGCCCTGCCCTGAAAAGCTTAAAGGGGAAGTTCAGGGCAAGTACATGTACTTTTCAGTAAAAAGAGAAGTATTTTTTCATCCCAATGACTTTAATCTGCCAATTCAGCATTTTGTCTGTATATAAATAAATGCAACTGAAATACTGACTTCCTGTTTGCATGACCCCAAGAAGAGACTGTTATGCTCTTGCCCTTGACCCAGCGCCTGGTATGGAATCAACTGATTTTTCAAAATGGGAAAGAATATGTAGAATAACTAAGAAGGCATTACACAAACTAACAATTTAAAATAATTTACACTGAACTGTCCCTTTAAAATCTAATCACATAACCTATCAGTTTGTCATGTCATGTGTTTATGACTTTGGGGAATACATGAGTGCCTGGAGGAAACCCACACAAGCACAGGGAGAACACAGACACCCAGGACTTCAGCTCTCCAAGGCATCAATGCTAGCTATTCAAGGAAGCTATGCAAGGAGGGTAAAGGTATTATATACTGTAATATAGTATTATATACTGTCTCATATACTGTAAGTACCAAGAATAAGATATGAATGTAACATAAATGTTTGATCATATGTGATTTTATTTCAAAAATACATTTTTGCTACTTTCAAATTGTACTCTTGTTTATGATATATGTATGTTACAAGTCATTTTAATTTTAGAAACCGCATAACATTACACATAACTTTTTTTTAAATTCCAAAATGTCTACAGAAAAATATTGGATGTCAAATGTGATAAACACACAAAATCAGAAGGAGCATCATGTGACTTGTTTGGCCATGAAGTATGTGAACAATATACTTCATGGCCAAACAAGTCACATGATATATATCGCTAGTGGTAAGATTGATTAGCTGTAAAAACCATATTCACCAAATAAGCAATAAGACCCCAGCAGGCACACACTACCCCCTTGCTCCTCTCTTTTTACAAAAGTCAAAAAGTCAGCGCAATTTGACGCAAACACTTCCACTAGACTGCCAAAATGTCCAAATTTGTTGCAAAACTGGTTTCTTGACATTTTTGACAATTCTCACACTAGCTCCCCGCGATCACATGTGCCTATGAACCTTAAGTCCAGTAGAACCATTTCAGTGCTGTTTATTCAACTGTTGTGGAATACATTTCTAGACCAATTAATCTGTACAAAAAAGTGTGAATATGCTGATAAATTGGAAATGCTGTCACAGACTCTATAGCTTGGTAACAGCACACTTCTTCTATGTGTCCCATGTGTCTGTACTGAGGAGAGGAGATACAGTCCAAAAATAGGAATAATAAAAGAGTAGAAGAAGAAGAAGAAATAGAAAGAACAGGAATTTGGCTCTTTCAAGCTAAATTAATTATGATGGTTACATTTAATAAACATACAATAAAACTGTATGCTAATATATACATAAGATAAAACTGGATTCAGCACTTGATGGGATAAGAATCCTGAAGTACATTATCATTTATTATAATCACAGTAATTCCACAGGTACCTAGTATTCCATCTTCAATTTCTTACCTTTAACAAGTTAGAGAGGTTAATTCTGTTCTGCCTCTTTTGTTTGCTGTGACTGCAGTAATAATAAAAATATACTGCTGTGTTGTGAATTAGTTTTTTCCTTACATCAACCCCATCCTAGATAACAACACCAGGTTTAAAATTGTTCTAGTTAACCGCTGTGATAACAGCTTACAGACAGCAACTGTACCACAGGAAAAAGAATTAAAGGAAAAATGCAGATAAAATTGGTATTTAAAAGGAATCTTAATATCTAGGGTCAGGCTCGTCCTTCTCACAAGTCCTTTTGGGATACATCTGAATAGACTGCAAATGAAAATCCAAAGAAAACATGTTGGGGTCTTATTGTGTAATTGTAAAACTCTTGGCATAGGTATCACTATAGCAACCATAGCAGGGGGCCCGTAGAGACCAACACTCTCTGTACCTGTGATACAGACTAGCTCTACACATAAAGGGGAACTAAAACCAAATTTAAACCCCTTAATCTAAATGTATTCTTTCTAAGGACACAAAGATTATGTAAGATACCAGTAGGAATGGGATACCATGGAAATCCCAGTTGAGCTCTCAACCAATTTACCCATAAAAGCAGAAATGCATTGTTCGAATTTACATACTGAGGCAAATAGGAAGGTAATTAACATAAATGTCAGAGAGTAAATAACATACTAAAAGGAGTGGAGGAAAATGAAATGTTGAGTGGGCCCCTTAACGCTTAATGGTGGGCCCCTGGTCTTAAAGTTTTTAGTGGGCCAACACCCAAGTACAATACTGTTATGCTGGCCACACCTGTTAACCCCATTCACATGTCCCCAGCTGAAAGCTTTTAGATTTCCTAGGTCAGTTAATGTTCCCTCTAAACTGTGTGTGCTTGTGCATGTGCACACAATGCAGTAGACCTGTGCATACAGGTTAAAGTGGTACACACGTAAAATCTGCTGGAACAATAGCGTGAAACATTTTATTTTGCATGAGCACAGATAATATGTATCTATACATATAGCCAATATAAAATTCGAGGAAGGTCGATTTGTGGCCAATGAAAACAAAGAGGCAAGTTGGTAATAATAGGTCAGGAGGGATGTGCAAACATGACTGTAGTCTAGGATGTGACTGGTTTAGGATGTGACTGGTTTCCTGCTTGTTTAACAGGCAAGCAAAGCCTTATTTACAGGCCAGGTTGGAAACCAGTGGGGGCTGCTCTGCATTCACAACCCATTAGCCCCAGTTTACCAGTTAGTCTATTAATCCCAGTTATTTCTTGTGGGTTATAATGGCTGATCCAAAATGTTGCTTTGGGGCCCCTTGATTTCTGCCTATACTGTAGCCAATAGCCAATCATATTTCAATATTCACAGCTCAAGCATAAAAAGTCCAACTACCAACTGTGATATTAACAGCAACCTAATATAAGTATAAACTATGCAGCTGTGTAAGTCATGGCCATCCAGTCCTTCTACTCTTATCATTTGTGCCCAGGTGATCTCCTGTAGCATTTCCTTATAATAAATCATCTTTTTACAGTCTCTCTGCATTGCTGGCTGTGTGAATTTGTTATTTGTGGACACTTTCTCTCAGTTGATGAGTAATGTTGCAGTGCCAGAGGAATATTCTAGATGTGTTTGAAGTATTTCATGGTAAATAAATGAATGGTATATGTACAAGGAAATGAAAGGGAAACATCCTCTTTGCCTGTAAGTAAGGATTTGTACTATAAGTGTTCCATGTAAGAAGCTTCAAATAATCTTTGGAGATTTATAACAAGAAACCAAGCAACTCACATAAATACATTTAAAGGAAATTTGGTGACAAAATGATTTGTTGAAAATGACCACACTTTCAATCCCAAATGTTTCTGTATCCACAGTGT
This sequence comes from Hymenochirus boettgeri, assembly GCA_019447015.1. Taxonomy (NCBI): domain Eukaryota; kingdom Metazoa; phylum Chordata; class Amphibia; order Anura; family Pipidae; genus Hymenochirus; species Hymenochirus boettgeri. The sequence continues at coordinate 61,151,616 of CM033475.1, read as the reverse complement.
CTACACCTACTGAAAGAACATTGATACACAAACAAAGCTTTACGTCTGACCCTAGATTCTGCTCTCCGCCTATGCCCTAAAGGTGTACGGGTTATGTTTATAAAGGCACTGTGTTTGCAAGTTTGCGATACTTTGCCTTTTCCAACACTGTAAAACACAAATAACAAATGTCATTACACAATGCTGTCTTATTTTGGTACAGCTCACTATTGGCCATATAGCTTACAGATAGATTTTTTTTTAAAGGGCATTAAACTAGGTAATGAACGATGAACAAATGCATAAAGGTCCCTGCACTATTAGTGGCATAGCAGACTGAAACAACAAATATCAATAATACTGAACCATTTTTCCAGCAACCATTATCATTTCTTATGTGGCAATGCTATGTCAGATAGATGTGTTTGTCCATTAATAGGCAAATATATAGAATCTTAGGTCAGCAATTAATTGTTTATGTTCAAATAAAGAGGTGATCTGCATGCTGTCGATTGTAAAATCTGCATCCTGCATGGCCACAGAATATAGAAATTGGCAAAATAGGATCCGCGCACACAGATATGTAAGCAAAGAAAGGTCTTTAAAGGAGAACTATAGTGTGTAAACTGTGCTCAAAAACAGTTAAAATGAAAATACCTGGGACAGGGAGGTAGGATTGGTACTTTCTACCTCCTAATTTCATTTCTATGAAGGAAACTGCTTTTGCCACTATCTTTAATACAGGAAGGCCCAGGGTACTAACCTGGCAGATGAAAACTGCATCTGCTGTAGCTCCTCAAAGAAACAATATTGGGAGGTGAGAATAATCAATCCTACTTTCCAGCCCCTGGTACTTTTTATTTTTACAGTATAGCCCAGTATTATCCCTTGACCCATTTATTCAGGAAAACCACGTGATTACATTTCAGGGCATTACAGCCACCCTTCTTCAGAGGTCAGTGATCCCCCGAATGTTATCATTTGGTTTTCCTGAATAAATGGGTTAAGGGCCCTTTTTTTGCTACCATCCTATGGATCCTATTTTGTGGATCCTATTTTGCAAATTGCTATATTTTGAAGACATGTTAGGACGTCTGGACACCAGCACCACAGAGGAAAGTGCTAGGTGTGTGCACTTTCCTAAATAGGTGGCCACAGAGAATAAAAAAAAAAATAAAAAAATAATCAAGACTAACAGTTCATGGTTAATATTGGGTCAGTTATTCCAGAAAGACTTATTTTTATTTTACTTTCTATGATAGTTCAATGATTTGCATATAAAACTATAATGTTTTGCATGCTTGCACCTCTGCATCCTCTGCCAGGTGTGATCAGTGCAGCAAACCACAGAAAAACAACACAGAAAACAGAAAGGTGGTTTCTTTATAAAATTAATTCTCCAATTCTGGTAAGCTGAAACAAGGCAGAACTCTATTAGATAAAACACTAGCTTGTCCAAGGTTAAAGGGCAACTAAAGCCACAGAACAACACTGAACCAGAAGGCAGAACACCTTAATATAAAACCAGTAATCTGTGTCTTACCTCTCATTTTGATACAGGCGCTGGGAAATTTACCTAAATAACATATGTTTTGTGCTTTACTTCTCAGCATTCTAGTATCAGACAGTTTGGTCAACGACCATTATGTTCTGCACATGCTCAGTCCTTAGCTATGGCACAAGCTTGTTACAGTTGGTCACACCCATTAATAATCTCTAGCCAATCCTTTTACAGGACAGATAAAGCAAGGAAGCATGTGACTGAGGTCAGGAGGTGTGGTCTGACACTGCACCTACACACAGATACTTCATCCAGTTCTTAACAGGCTTTGACTTACTTTTACAGAGTTTACTAAAGTGGCATTTTATAGTTTATTGGTGTTTTTAGGGGGGGTGTTTTCAGATTCTGGAGTATATAAAATTGGGTTTAGTTCTCCTTTAAGCATGAAAACTGCCCAGTGTACTGAAAAATGTCATTTAAATGTCTAGTTGAGTATCAATTTTAAACAACATAAACACTATCAGGGAGATTCAATAAAAAGTCAATAAATCTTTGGACACAGGCAGGAACAAGGTCCAACAGGTCTTGGGGGCGGAGCTTACCTGACAGCACACAGTATCCAAGATGGCCAGCACTTTACAAGGCCACAGGTAGGCTCTGGAGAGACCTAAAAAAAAACAAACAGAAAAAGGTTAGTTAGGGATACAGCTTCGATTTAAACTTTTGACTGTTCTTATCCTTCAACATCTAAAAGCTAATATCTGATTGGTTGGGGCATAACTAGCACCATTTTTAACGATAAGAACTTTTATTGAATAACCCTGTAAATCTGTATTATTTTATATTTGATGGTCTGTGGTTGTACTGGAATGATCTGTTTCAACCATATTGTTTTGTGATGAGATTAGGGCACTGAGGGCAAACTTAAAATAGGTTAAAAAAAAATTGTAATTCATATCCATTGATTCTAGTAAACAATTAATTACCCGTGCAGACGGCTGCGATATACAGAACAGGTGGACGATTTCCACATACTCCACATATAACTTGCACATAAGCACACACAGCTAGATCAATACATGTCAAAATGAAAAATAGCGTTTGATGCATTTTTCTTTTACCATAGGTGCAAGTATCTAGTAAATATCTGCCCATCAGGTGCTCCAGAAATACAGGTTCCTCTTGGGAGGATTGATAACTGATTAAAGGCCAAGTAAAGGTCAGGACCAAGAAGTAAGCTAATGTCCAAGTATGTCCAGTAAACAAATCCAAGGCATAAGAAGCCAAAAGTCAAAGTCCAATAACATAGGGGTCAGGAGTCGAGGAATCCATACAAAAACAAACAGCACACCCAGGAAATTAAGACAAGGCAAGGCAATACAATGTTCAGTCAAGAGACACACATTTGGGAGTGGATTATAAACTCTAGTGCACCAGAACCCTGTGCACCATCATCTTGGAGGAGTTGGAAAGCCGGCAAGGTCCTTAGACTCCTCTGTATATAATCCAATATAGACCAATGTTGCAAGAGCTGTTGATCTTGCACAAAGTTCTGCAAAGGGCGTCCTCACTAGAACAAATATTGTACATATTCCCACACCTACGCAGTAAACAACACATAAAACACCATGACCACTTTAACCACCCTTAAGAAAATAGAAATTCAATAGATATATAATAAAGATGTTTAAGATCTGGAATGCTCAGAACATTTATATTGGATTATGTGCAAATGACTGTTCTATAATCCGATTTTGACAAGATCCATTATTAGAAATCATATAGTGGGGATGGAGCAATGTTTGCTGTCTGATGCAATGCATTCCTATTATGGACATTGTAGTTTATAAAAAATGGATTTATGATATTTGGGTAAACAAACATGCAAAGTGACATCATTTTCTGTTAATGCCAAAATACATTAACGCTAATGCACTTTTAAAGCCTATGAGGTTTTTCTATTTAATACTAAATAAAAATATATCCCTTTGATGCAGCATTCATGTTCCAGAAACTATTATTGAAAGAGAATCTAAAATGAATGAAATGCTCTGAAGCTGTTAAAAGATTTAATGTCTTTGAAAGGCATAAAAAGTTAGACAGCATGCATGACAAAATGGAAAGCCAACTTGTATCCTTAAATAGATTTGAAATCTTTAAAAACAAAAGCCCAAGAATTGTTGAAGATATTTCTTGATGTAATCTCAATGTTTAGGGTTAACAACAAGTTTATATTAAATTGAAGCTTGTAGGATTTACACATCATGGACACGAAAAATAAATATTCTGTTAAAAATCAGTAGAAAAAATTCTAAACAATAAAAAACAACTTCAAAACTAAATGGCTTCTACAAGAATGATGAACTTTAAAAACACTATATAGATTGTTTTCCTTCATCAGTTATGCAACTGGAGCTCTAAAGAAAGACTTTTGGGTAATTGCTGTGTCTCGTGAAAACTATTTCATTACCACTAAAACTTTAATTGGGCCTATAAATTCTTCTAGGCCTTTTTAGTACAAAACAGGCAAACAAGGCTACTTTGTGAAGCATTATGAAAACAACATAAAACAAATTATTTTAGGTAGGAAGAGGCTTTTGGCTCTCATGTGCTTTCCAACATGCAAATTTATGATATGAAACCACAAGTAGGGAAAATTAGATTTTGTTTTTGCTAAGCTAAGATGATTCTCCCATCCTTCTTTTCTTGTCCAGTAGACATCCTAAAACAACACAGTAGAGTTTTACATCACATTAAAATATTTAAGTCCCTTTTGGTGTGGGTTAAGTTTTGAGCAAAATGAATGGGCAGGTAAATTCTACAGGAAAACTGTAGGGGAAAATTTAAAACTAATTCAAATATAAAAGACTAATCTTTCCATAATAAAATGTTATATGACATGCATTGGGCACCCTGTGGACTGCAACTAGCCCTAAAAGTGGAAGAATGCATAAGGGCCATTAAAGGGGGAAATTAGGAATCTCTGTGCTTGTGGAGGTTCCTCGTTTATCCAGGTCATGGTATATCTGTTGTATTCAGTTAGATCAACTGGACTTAAAGTTTAGTTCTTGAAGACATTTCGCTAGTCATCCGACTGGCTTTCTCAATTCAAAATGCCTTGTACAAGAATCTGTTGGCAATTACACGTATATACTCGAGTATAAGCCGACCCGAGTATAAGCCGAGGTACCTATTTTTACCTCAAAAAGTAAGAAACGACGATTGACTCGAGTATAAGCCGAGGGTTGAAATTGCACCCCCCAGGAAAGGCCCAAAAACATTCCCCCTTAGAGAGCCCCCCCAGTTCAGGGAGTGAGGTGGTACTTAAAATTGTAGGTAAATCAGGGTAAGGTAAATTTTTCGTCCGTACTCGGCGGCTGTCTTACTTACTGCCCGGCGCTAAGTAGTGACGTCACTACTCGGCGCCGGGCAGTAAGTTAGACAGCCGCCAAGTATGGACGTCATTGCAGCGTGCAGACAGCAGAGTGCCAGCAGGATCCAGAGATTTAACTTACCGGTACCTGATTACATAGAGAGCAAGTAAGCAGCAGCAGATTTTGGAAAAATTTACAGTGACCCGAGTATAAGCCATGGTTGGGTGTTAAGGCTATTTTTAAAGCCTGAAAACCTCGGCTTATACTCGAGTATATACGGTATGTACCCTGGAAAGTCCCAATTAGCATATCACAGCCAAGTGTTAAGGACGTTACAAATGCAAGGCGTGATTGCATTGTTGCTAAGGGGTGTTATAGGAATGCTCAGGGTAAGGTGTTAAAACAGCATTGTCCAGCTTACGTCTGGAATCCACAGTTAAAGGCATCAGAGCCAAACAGATACTGCAAAAGGCTCAAACACAGCTCCTAAACGAACGAGTGCGACAGACGCATTTTACAGTTGATGCTTTAATCCACAACATCAGTAAACTAAAACAGAACCTGGCATCACAGCTACCTGTGGCCACCTGGGAAAGAGTGATGGATTTCACCAAACAAGCACAGTTTTTCTCAGCACTGTAAGGGCAAGCAAAGGCAACAAAACAAGTTCTCTATTCTGTCATCCCAGAACACCCCCAAAGGAGATGAACAACCTGGGAGACCAAAGGAGGGAATTGTCACTTTATCAAACAAGGAGCAATGGGTGAGATGGGTCTAACAGGACCCTGACCCAGCCAGGAAGAGGTACAAAACAACACACTGGCTTTCTTGGACTGCTTGGTAAAAGTCAGGGAGAATGGTAAACTGGCACCCACACAGATCAGTATTTGATGTTTGGCTCCCACCACCCTTTAGATCATAAGCTGGGTGTCATCAGAACCCTGCAACACAGAGCAGAGAACATCCCCACTAGCACAGAGGCAAAGGCTAAAGGAATGAAATATCTCAGAGGAGCCCTTAAAACTTGTGGATATCCAGACTGGGCATTTGTCAAATGAAGCAGAAGGGAAAAAAAGAACACGAATACCAACAGTGAAGGGGAAAAGCAAGACAGGAGGAAGAACATGGTCATCCCATATGTAAATACAACAAAAAACAAAATGATAATAAATCAAAAAAATAATGTAATAATGCCCAAAAGGGGGCACCAATACAACCAGATATTATACCTAGGTATATGGCACCACACACAAGTTCCTATATTTACGTCAGTTCAGATCTCTCACCCTGTTGATATATATATATCTTTAGGGTGGTGCCTACACAACGTGCTCTGCTTGTGTATATTGGCACCGTATCATCATTTTACTGACTTTATATTTTCTACACCTTAGTTAGGTGATTTATAATTCACAGCATGCCTTCTAAACAACCCTTAGACGCCCCTCAAACATACATTCACATGCACTTATAAGGACATACAAAAACATACAGATCAATACATTAAAACATATATACACAGAAAATGTCTTAAAACGCCCTTTGTGCTCCTCCTTTTCAGGGATGGGTATCGTATAATAAATACAATTTTCTCCCATTGACTTAATGGGTTTGTTTCTGAACTATAGAACTATAGTATAAGTTTGTCCATTTCTATTAGTAGTTTACAATGGCATTAAAGGCCCGGTATTACAAATTGCTAATACCACACCTTAATAAATAAGGACCTTTCTTTTATGCAATGGAGCCATTGTTTCATTTATACAGTATGTGCCGAATACAATATGCAGCTCTTCATAGAATTGCATGCTTTTGCAGATTTTCACAGATTTGTGTAATAATACAATTCACAGTTTGAAATCCTGCCTAATGAAAAGTAAACTCCCTGCTATTTATCAAAACCCCACTGAATTAAAGAGCACACTACATATATGGGTGCTCACAAATAAGTGGCCAGAGAACGGAAAGTAAGACATAGCTTCCTTAACTCTGTTCTTCAATTAATGCAATAGAGGAGTTGTTCACTTTCTGAGTGAACTACATTATTCCTTAAGGACTAGGCCACACTATCTCACTTTTTTTGCGTTTGTGCATGTTTTTTCCGATCATTGAAATCACATCAACGCACCGAAACCGTGCGCTTTCGGGTGCGATGCGATTGCGATTTGCGTTCCGCATTTTTTATTGCATGCATTTTTCTATATCTATTGAAAAAATGCATGCACAAATGCAAGAAAATCACACATGAAATCGCATGCGATTCCATGTGCGATTGTGGCCATGCCCTCAGGGGGAACCTGACCCAACTGATTCTCTTTCTACCACTGAATAACTAATCTAAATAGCCATAATTCTTTATATGAACTTTTGGGGGTTAAGATATCACAATCCCTGAAACAGTTTCATACAATAGCAACGGGGGATTAAGCGGACAAAGGAGCATTTAAACTCTGCCGTCTGATTACCCCTGGGCTGCTCTTTAAACCTTAACTTTGCTTAAGGGCAAGGTCCTGTTTTGAGTGCGCTTAGGACAATGCATTTTGTTCTCATTCCGGTCCATTTGCAGGTTAACAGACATCCGTTTTTCTACGCATTTGTCCGCGTGTGTCCGCGTTTCCAGTCCATTTGCATGCGTGTGCAGTTTTTGGAAAATCAACAGGAAACATGCAAAAAACGCAAAAAAATAAGTTTGTCTGCGTGTGTTTTTTGGGGGGCGTTCCTATAATTATTAAAGTGCGATTCTGACACACACGGACCAAAAGTCGTGCACGCATGTAGATAAAAAATGGACCAAAACGATTCGGAACGCAAATTATACCATGGGAACTAATTCTTGCGATTTCCATTATATTTTAAAATTACATTGCAATTTGCAAAACAGAAAACGGAATGCAATGCGCATAGTGGGACCTAACCTCTATGATCTGTGCCATGTTGGTACTTTTATATATAAGACATGATATGTAGCATGGAAAGTTTTAGAAAGGCCCATCTAGGAATCTTGTTTAAAAGGCCACACTAGCTTTTCCTTTAAAAGTTTAGCAATGTGGTTTTGAAGCTAACATCTAATAATCTCCTTTCAAAACCCATTCATTTAGTAATAGCTTATAGCATTCACTTCTCTGTGTTATTGGTTGGTATATGTGAAAATAATGTGGAGCTTTGAGCATAGTTTGTGTTCACCTTAGGGGAAATGTGCTGTAAAGGAATCTAATTGCTTTTGGTCTGGCAGGTAGGGAATGTTGCAGTAATGAGCTCCAACAGGAGCATTTCAAGATAACACACAGTACCAACCAGTCAATGATAGAGACAGAATCTGCAAGATGGGAGTACACATAGTCACATAGTCGTTCTCCCTATATAAAGTATGGGTTGCCTGTAAAGTTCATGGCTGCCATACTCCCTACGATCAAGGCCTACTCCCTAAACTTTAGTACAGAGGGCCGAACTCGACAAAGGGAAAATTTTCTGGTCAGACCCTTTCTGATGTCGACGCCAAATGTTTGTTGCCATACACAGATTAGCGATATAGGGCCAATGCCATTGGTACCAACCCTATATCGCTAATGTGTGTACACAGCTTTAATCTGTTTTCTAATTTAGTAACCAGTTAGCTTATGTCCTCCCTCTAATGAACATGAGATCAATACTTTATAAAAACAGGTCATACTAGAGATACTGATCTGTATAAAATAACATGTTGTGCTTTGGTTATTTTGGCCCCAATAAGATAAATGAGTAAACTCCGTCTGTTTATTTGCTGGCCAGAAACCCACTCTCCTACACTAACCAGCTCCAGCAAAAAAGCGCAGGTTCTATATAACTAAATACACTGTTAAAGTTAGCCTATGGGGTTCTCCACTTCCTAAGGCTACGTTCATACACACGGACCAAAGCGTACAATCCATTTTTTTGTCTGTTTTAAGTCCACGTTGTTGAAAACGAATCTGTTTCAGAATAGAAATGCGTGCAGCAGTGAATATTGTTTTTTTACGGACTGGTTCAATCCAATCTAGAATATGAACGAGGCCTTACATGGTGACATCTGTTCATAATATGCAAATAATAACTTGGATTCAATATGATGTTGACAAATCAAAAATGTCGTGTATGTTTATTCCCAACGGTTTAAAGTCCAAAAATAACCCGTCTAACAGACCAGAGGGACAAACAAGAAAAGAAATAAACAATGCACATTCCTGGGCCCCATATATGCCCTATGCTACAGAAAACACTACAGAGAAGAACAGGAGCAGAGGGAGGGAGAGCTCCTATGCACATGCCATAGTCCTCCATGGGGACAAGTAAGTAGCAGGCAATGGAAGACACACAGACAGCTCAGGGGTGTAACTACCAGGGGAGCAGGGGGACCTGGGAGACAATGAGGCCCAATCTTCTTATTTTTCCTATGACAGATATAGCCTCCTTCCTGAAAACCACTGTGGATGAGGCACGGATAGAGGCCCCATCATAGTTTTGCTGGGGGGCGGCCCAGTGATTCATAGTTGTGCCACTACTCTTCACTTTTCTGAACAGACATTGCAGGAGAACCATAAGGAACAGGGATGTAAGGTAAGGATTTTTGAACACTACACAGTGGGGCCAGCAGTGGTAAAATTGTAGTTTTGGAGGTGAACATGTCCACCCTGAAAATGATGTTTGGGCATTTTCAGAAATGTAAAAGCACTGTAACAATCTGTAACATTTTCTCAGGAATTGCTTTCAATTTGCCACAATGTCTCACTAAGTATTGTTAATCTGCCACAAACACCTAGAGATTGGTTTTATTCTGCCTCAATCTTTCAAAGATAGCTGTCAATCTCAGGGGCAAGTACAGAGTTTTCATGGGGGGGGGGGGGGGATTCCTGAATGGGTCACCACAGAACAAGCCCAGAAGAATGTTCATGACCAAATACATCCATAAATATTCTATTATATATGGATCAAATAACATTATCGGGGAGATTCAATATTTGAAACCCCTGTTACTTACCTTTGCGTGATCCCATAAACAAATGAAGCGGCGAGTTGCTTGGTTTTAAAGCCCGATCCAGCTCTGTGTTAAAGGGCATGTCCACCCCTTTTTAAAACTTTTTGTGGTACAGTAGAGCTCCCTCCCCCAACCGCCATATTATTTCTGTCAGAAACTACGCCGAACTCTTCTTACCTTCCCTCTTTCCTCTGACATACTGTCCCGGCCCTCTGTTTGCATGAAACTGCAAGCAGGGGGCCGGACCGGCAGCCGCATCCGTGGCTGTCGTAAGTAGAGTTCGGGGAGTTTCTGACAAAACTATTATAGTGGTTGGGGCTGGGGGAGGGAGACCTACTATACCCCAAAGGGGATTTACACTAGGGGGAGGGAGAGCAAAACGAGTGGGAGGGAGAAGGAGGGGGGGGGGAGAGGCTGCACTGCGCATGACAAAATTCTCCCGGGGGAGAGACAGGAGGCAGAGTCCTATATGGACTCTGCCAGGCTCCTGGTGGACAGTTTTTGGGACTTTGGAGGGGCATAGCAGGGCAGCAATTTGGAGCAGGGATTTAAGGTAAGGATTTTATAGACTACAGAGTGGAGCAAGTAGTGGGTTACATTATTGTTTTGGGGGTGGACATGCCCTTTAAGGTTTGTGCTAAAAGGTATGGGCACATTGAATGATTGTTCTATATAAACAATATACAGAACCATATACAATACAATGTTAATAGTCAGGTATACAACCACCTCCATGCTTTCTCAGTATCCCTCTTCCTGCTCACTAATTCCATCACTGTGCAGTAGGTACAGTAAGTACTGTATATAAACCCAGTCTCAGCAATCACCTCAGGCAGCTGCAGGGTGAATATTGATGCAGATCTCTATGCATCTGTCAATCACAGGGCAGGCTGGATACATTTTTGAAACAAAAAACTGCTGCTTCTCAACTGCAGCTAAATTAATAATGTAACAATTAATGTGACAAACTATGTAACAGTCTGTATAACAATCTATGGGCACCAGGAGAAGATGAACAGCAGATGGCACTGAGCAAGCAGAAAGTGGGCGGATTCCGGGCAACATTATCCCCCCCTAAACATGCCACTGAATCCACCATAATCCCCTTGAGATTTGTTTTTTTTAATTTCAATTAAAAGATTACTTTTAATCTAAAATTGGCCATACACGGACCAATTTGATCATACAATCATAGTTGGTGCAGTGGGGTAGCACCTGAGGATCCAGGTTTAAGCATTTTTGGACTCCCCGGAATCTCCAGCTGGGCAGCCAGGGAATATTGGAGATGTAGTTTGACCTTAAGGACCCCAGGTTGGATATTGGGTGTATAATTTACTCAACCACAGAATACATCAAAAATATATTCATATAGGGAAAGAAGAAAAAGGGGGGGGGGGTTAAATCCAATATTATATAAAAACCTTAGATGCTGGAGGCTGTTATTCAAGTAAAGTTGTGTTTGATTTGAAGACTTACAGGGAGATTCAATAAAAGTTCTTCAGGGTTATTCAATAAAAGTTCTTATTGTTAAAAATGATGCTAATTTTGCTCCAACCAATCACATGTTAGCTTTCAAATCAATTTCAAAGATCTGGTTGGTTGGGGCACCATTTTTAACAGTAAGAACTTTTATTGAATCTCTGTTAGTGTGTGTTTTCTTTCCAGTGTGCGTCAGTGTCTCGTTTTGTGGGAAATGTGTGTACAATTTACTTCTCATTCCCTGCACATAAGCATGATGGGAAGAGGCGTGACTAGTGAATCACTGGGCCCCCCAGCAAAACTATGATGGGGCCCCCATCCGTGCTTCATCCACAGTTTTTTTTTGTGAGAAAGTTATATCTCTCATAAAAAAAGAAAAATGGGACCCCCTTGGCTCCCAGGCCCCCCTGCGGTTGCTCCCCCTGCTCCCCTCTAGTTACGCCCCTGCGGGAAGTATTGTGTTTCTTTATGGGATTGTATTGCTCTGTTTTTGAATTTGCATTTTCTCCCCTCTCTCCTGGGATATTTGCTGTCTTAGTGGATGCAGCCATTTTGTTATATCACTGGATCATTCTTGTAACTGCTAAACTTCTACAGTTTTTATTTTCATTGCTTAATGTGTTTGAGGATTGTTCAATTGCCATACACTTCAAAACTTCAAGATTTCCAAGCTGTGCCATCTACACCCCCCCCCCCCCATATTAATAGTACCCAGGGTGAGAACCTACACAGCTAAGTCATCACCCCTGGGTTAAGTACCTTGGGGCTAGTAAAGTACCCAGTATACTTAGGGAGGAACGTGGGTCAGATTAGTATAATTGTCCTTTGCAGGTAATAGGAATGGGAATAGGAATAGATGTACTTTATTCTGTATAGTTTTTTAATACATTTATGAATTAGGTTTTGTATGTTAATTTACATCAATCAAACTACATTTATTTATTTGCCCATCCTATGACCCAATTAGTGAAAATCACAACCTGTGGTACCGACAGGTGGTTGTGGACATGGGTGGGATCTGGGCATGTTGTGGGAGGACTTTGTTCAGTCTGGGGGACGGGCATGGGCAGAGCCAAAAAGAGGCCCAGTTACTGGCTGGGCATCCCTAGCTCACTAGCAATTATTGTAACTGTAACCATAGGTAAAAATAGTGAGCTCTGGTTTAGATGCCCTATGCACATTCACAGGTGAGGGTGCAGATCCTTCCAACCCTTACCCCAAAAGGATTAATAAATCAAATATGGTAAAATACATATGGAAGATCGCACACCAGAAAAATGGAGAGTATAGAACTTTAATTCAACCATCAACACATCAGGTAGCACACGCTACCTGATGTGTTGATGGTTCAATAAAAAAAATAGTGATTTGCATTTTTACTGCAACTAAACTAAGTAAATGTCCCCAGGGCTGATATTCTAAGAAATCTCAAAATCTTTTACTGTTTTTATTATTACGACAACATCCTAGAAATTACGACTCATGAAGATGAATTTTGTGGATCCATTTGCAATGCAGTTTATTCATTTCACGTTATCTTTTTCTGGCTAAACCCAATGTTCTCCATTTGATTGTTTCTAAAAAAATGCCGGTAACTGGTCCAGAATAATTTCTTTCTACCCGCTGTTAGGTTTGTGTTGACCTAGTTTCAACTCAAATAATATTCACATGTTTATTAAAACTTTAGAAATGTATTTCAGCATAGCGTACATACATTCACCCCAGAGTCATCCTGATTATGAAGTGTCTATAAATTATGCTTTATGAATTGCATGCTGGTTAATTTAATTGTGGCTCATATACAGGGACTTTATGCAACTGATCACCTGAGTGAGGCTATGGGGATGTTATATTGCAATTGCAGAAAGTACCTTTTCCTTCTTAATGGCTGGATCATTTTACACTGGCTTTTTCACAGGTGTTTAATACCAATGTAAAAATGTTGCGATCGCAATATGAAATCGCTTTATGTTGGCTGCATGTGATACTTTTTGAAAATGCATGCAGCCAGCTGTGTTAATGACAGGCTTATGTACCAATTGGGGCAAAAGTTTGCCCATGCTCTTTAATTTGTAGCAACCAAGGCCTAGGTAAACAAACAGTTAGGGTGATTTACCCAGAACAAAATTGCTCAGAGTAAATCCCAAATTCAATATTGGACTTAGCTTGTGTTATTGTGTCCGATTGCCACTTGGAGTCAGGAAGGAATTTTTTCCCCCTTCATAAATTTGGTGTTTTTTTTTTGCCTTCCTCTGGATCCACAGTTAGGCAGGAAATGAGGATATTGCTAGATGGGTTGGACTGGATGAACGTATGTCTTTATTCAACCTCAAATACTATACTATACTATACTAAATGGTCACGCTAAATCTAACGCTATCCTGATACTGAGTTCGTTCGCTGGCTGCGGGGATGTCTTTTACAATACTGAATCTGTCAGGTTGACTTTAACCCCAGAAAATTGTGACCATTTGTGTCCATGGACAGAAACAGACCAATAGTTGTAATTTGCATATGTTAGAGATAAACAACAGATCGCATTGCACATGGTGGAGCCTAGTCTCTCGATTTACATAATCGCTGTCATGTCAATATGCAGCAAAAATGCAGCAGTACGCGGTGGGGCCTGTTTTTTTTTGGTTTGAACAAGGCTCAAGGTATATTTGTATTACTCCCAATCCATGTGCTGGCTTTAAGGGATAGTGTTACAGCTTTCTGTGGAATACTTCAGGCTTCAGAAAAATAACAAGGTAGCTAAAAATAGGGAAATATAAATCGACAGAATCTTTAGGATAAATAAAATCTCCACAACTTAATAAAAATGACAAACTACTATTTTCTTTTCGAAATCCAAAAGACAGACGGAGCAGAGAGGCATGAGAGTAGAGTGAAATATTCTTACAGCCCAATGCACCGAGAGTCGCTATCGGCAACTCGGCGCAAACATGTGGGCGATGCTATAAGCCGAATGCTATAACAGCTCTAGATGCATCGCTAAGTGTTGGTATCTATTTCAGCACTTTAAGAGTCAGCTATCAGCTGGCTTTAAAAGTGTCACAATACAATGCTTCTTTCGGCATATACCATCGCTTGCAGCTGCTGCGCAGTTAACTTCTGCATTAGCCATGCAGACACCTCAATGAAGGAGTTTAAGTCACGCTATATATATATATATATATATATATATATATATATATAAATAGATATATCCACATAACGATTGCACTCCATATATCATTTTACTTTCCCGGGTGCTGTCCCAATTGTACAAATATAGTAAGGAAGACGCGACGCACTCACAGGTCTTGACAAAAAAAGTTCAGAAAAACAGTTTATTCGGTCAACATGTTTCAACCTATATCAGGCCGTCATCAGGACTAATATACCACACAAGCCACCCAGATTAAATAACCACCCAGTAACCAACCCCCTAAAAACTCCCTGTAACCAGTGCATAATATACCCATAAAAACCACAAATCACATATCACATCGATCCATAAATAAATATATATACACACAATATTTAAAAACTAAAAATCTAGATATCTAATTATAAGTTACCTCACACTCAGAAATGCAGAAATGCAGAACAATCGTGGCAAATTCATAAACTCAGCCATGATAGAAATACTAGGCACCGGGCTGGCACCACTTCCGGGAGCGTCAGCAGACACACCTTAACAGCTGAGAGGGCAGATCACATGATCATCCCCATGGCGGCGCAAACAGATAGGAGAACCATGGAAACCACGCAACAACAGCTAAACCCGGAAGTCCACCTCCCGATACCGAGATCCAAGGCAGACGCGTATAGCGATCATCTGGAGAGACGACAGCAAATCTGTCACAAAATATTGAGGAATCACAGCCTATTCTCCCTCCTTGTAAATATAATAAATAAGCTACAGCAGTATAAGAAAATACAATAAATATAGTATCAAAAAGTACAAAATGTAAAACAGATAAGCCATGCACAATCTCACCCTGCATAATAACCCACATCATAAGAAATAGCAGTATTAACACTAAATCAATAAATATAGTAGAAAAAGATAGAAATCTATTATCAAACGGCAAAAAACACATATTATCATACAACAATATAACTTTGTCAGTTAGATCCAAGAGTGTTATAGATAGCAGCTCAGATTATTTGTTTCATTAAGACCATATGGTGCCAGAGTCTGTAGACATGAGATCCATCGTGCCTCAAGTCGCAAGAGACTCCTTTCTCTATCGCCTTCCATAAGAGGAACATGGTCTATAAGCATGCATTTCAGTGTAGATAGGCCATGTCCTTTAGATTTAAAGTACCTAGCCACTTGCTGGTCTCCAAATTTACTCATCTTTGTATCTGATAATTGATTAGAAAGGGCTGCTCTTATAGAACTCCGATGGTTGGCAAGTCTCTCGCGAAATGATGTAGTAGTCTTTCCAATGTAAAACAAGCCACACGGGTACGTCAAAAAATAGATGACGAAGGAACTAGTGCAGGTAAGTCTGTGTCTAATTGTAATCCTTTTGCCCGTTCTTGGATGGGCAAAGTCTGTCCCTGTCAGCATATAGCCACAGGTCGTACAATTGGGAAACTTAAAGCACCCTGGTTTAGGAACACCCCAGGGCATTTTTCTTTCGGGCTTGGCACCCTTATTCAGATCTGTCTTGACTAATAAGTTGTCTAAAGTTTTACCTCTTCGATGAGCAAACCTTATCCTCTGTTGTTTGAACGGAAGGGACCCATCACTCTCAATGATCTTCCACAGTTCATTCGCCTTAGCAACAAAGAGGGACTCAACACAGAGAAGATTATTGGAAATGTCACACATTAACTATCCCCTTGTTTTTTTGCAGGTTCAGTAGCAAAAGCTATAAGGGCCTTAGTTAATTGTTGTTTCAACATTTGTATATTATACCCACGCTCACAGAAATGGCAGGTCATTTCTTTAAGTTGGAGTTCAGCACGCTCCCCCTCTGTATTATTTCTAAGCACCCTTAAATATTGAGTGTATGGTATCACCTTTATTAAAGCTGGGGGATGAAAGCTGGTCGCATGTAAGATCGTATTTCGATCAGTATCCTTACAATACAATGAAGTCCCCAGCACATCTCTTGTTTTAAAAATAAGTAGATCCAGGAACTCAATCTCATTTTCTTTGACATTAAACGTCAATTTGAAAGGGGAATCAAGAGCATTAACCTTGGCTAGTTTTTCTTGCAACAGTAGCTCACCTCCATCCCAGATCAAAAAAATATCATCTTTATATCGTTTAAATAGACAGACCCCCTCGCCCAATATAGGTAAAAAATGTGCCTGTTCAAAATACTGCATATACAAATTGGCAAACGAGGGGGCCACATTGGACCCCATCGCCGTAGACAAGTGTCAGTTGATATGAGGCAACATGAACCTCCAGTGGACTACCTCATGGAATTATTGCATATTATACTGGCTAAGAATCATTTCTGCTTTCTTGAGCGGTATTATGTCCAACGCTGTGGCACGGCGATGGGGTCCAATATGGCCCCATCTTTTTCCAAAGCCTGATGGTTCCATTCGTTTCTGTAATGATTTCAGGAAACTGAATGAGGTATCAAAATTTGATGCCTACCCTATGCTGAGGGTAGATGAGTTAGTCGAAAGGCTGGGTCCTGCGAGATATGTCACTACCTTAGATCTGACACAGGGATACTGGCAGGTACCCTTAACTGAATCAGCCAAGGAGAAGACGGCCTTCTCGACTCCCCAAGGACTGTTTCATTATGTTAGGATGACCTTTGGGTTGCAAGGAGCCCCAGCCACCTTTCAAAGGATGATGGACAAGATCCTTAGGCCACATCAGCGGTACGCTGCGGCCTATTTGGATGACATCGTTGTCTTCAGTTCAGATTGGGAAAGCCACCTTCCAAAAGTCCAGGCGGTCCTGGATGCCATTAGAAAGGCGGGGCTGACAGCGAACCCCAAAAAGTGTGCAGTAGGGTTGGAGGAGGCCCGCTACTTGGGGTACACAATTGGGAGAGGTCTGATTAAGCCCCAAGTGCAGAAAGTGGAGGCCATTAGGGACTGGCCCTGGCCCACCACGAAAAAACAGGTCAGGACCTTCTTAGGTTTGGTGGGGTATTATAGGAGATTCATTCCAAATTTTGCCACTTTGGCCACTCCCATTACCAACCTCACAAAAGGGAAAAGTTTGTCCATGATTTCATGGGGACGTGAGGTGGAATAAGCATTTCAAGGCCTCAAGGAGGCTTTGTGCAGGGGTCCAGTCTTGGTCACGCCTGATTTTAAAAAAAAATTTCTGGTACAGACAGATGCTTCAGCTGTCAGGTTAGGAGCAGTTTTGTCCCAAGTGGTCAATGCAGAGGAGCACCCGGTTGTTTATCGGGTCGAAGGCTGATGGCAGCCGAGGAAAGATATAGTATTGTGGAGCGGGAGTGTCTGGCAAAAGTGGGCACTCGAGGCTCTACAGTACTATCTCTTGGGTCGTCGCTTTCGCCTCATTACCGATCATGCTCCTCTCACCTGGATGTCTCAAAATAAAGAGAAAAATGCAAGGGTAACGCGGTGGTTTCTGGCGTTACAACCCTTTAATTTTTTGGTGGAGCACAGAGCTGGAAGACTGCATGGCAATGCAGATGCTCTATCGAGGGCATTCTGCCTTGCAGCAGACTGTGTCCGAACAGAGGGGGGGAGTATGTGACAGAGTCGATACCCAGGAGTCGACCGATTTGTCGCAGGTTGTGGTGGATGGGAGGTATATTCCACCTGGGGTCAGACGCTACGTTCTGTAGCAGCTCCGGAATAGGGTTTTACGCTCTGTCACATGGTCAGAGGTTAAAAAAAACCTTAGTTGTGTACTGAGCTGACCAGTTGCAGAGTGGGCGGGCGTAGGTGGTCGCCAGATCCTAGGTGGATTGATTGTTCCGTTTAAGAGATTCTGCTGAAACCAGGCTCACAAAGAGTTAACAGAGCAGCTTTGTAAGTCTCAGCAGAAGGGAGGAGGGGGTGTGACCAGAAAGTCAGTTCAGTTTTGTTGTTTTTTGAGGAGGTTGGCTGTTTCTGCTCTGGAGCCAGTGCAGGCTGCTTGGGGACTGTGTTTCAAGCTGAATGCAAGCTTGTGGCCAGAACTGGCCCTTTTTGCTTTATGAATGAACTGTATTTGACAAACTGCCAAGCGACTGTTGTTTTTGAAGCCTGCTGACAAATAAACTCTTGTTTGCTTTGGAAATCACACCTGTCTGTGCTGATTACTCCCGCTGAGTACTCACCATTTGTAGTCGGTCCCTCACTGTATATATATATATATATATATATATATATATAGTAAGGAAGATGCAACACACTCACACAGTTCTTGACAAAAAAAGTTCAGAAAAACAGTTTATTCGGTCAACATATTTCAACCTATATCAGGCCGTCATCAGGACTAATATACCACACAAGCCACCCAGATTAAATAACCCAGATTAGGCGTGCTAAGGTTGCCCGCATCCAAACACCAACTGTGAGGGATCAGCTACAAATGGTGAGTACTCAGCGGGAGTTAGCAGCACAAACAGGTGTGATTTCCAAAGCAAACAAGAGTTTATTTGTCAGCAGGCTTCAAAAACAACAGTCGCTTGGCAGTTTGTCAAATACAGTTCATTCATAAAGCAAAAAGGGCCAGTTCTGGCCACAAGCTTACATTCAGCTTAAAAACACAGCCTGCACTGGCTCCAGAGCAGAAACAGCCAACCTCCTCAAAAAACAACAAAACTGAACTGACTTTCTGGTCACATCCCCTCCTCCCTTCTGCTGAGACTTACAAAGCTGCTCTGTTAACTCTTTGTGAGCCTGGTTTCAGCAGAATCTCTTAAACGGAACAATCAATCCACCTAGGATCTGGCGACCAGCTACGCCCGCCCACTCTGCAACTGGTCAGCTCCGGACCCAACTAAGGTTTTTTTTTTAACCTCTGACCATGTGACAGAGCGCAAAACCCTATTCCGGAGCTGCTACAGAACGTAGCGTCTGACCCCAGGTGGAATATACCTCCCATCCACCACAACCTGCGACAAATCGATCGACTCCTGGGTACATCGGTTAGCGTGACTTACCATATATACTCAAGTAGAAACCAAGGTTTTCAGGCTTTAAAAACAGACTGAAAACCGAGTCAACCAAGTCAACCACTTACTTGTGAGTAATCCGGCAGTCGCTTACTCCGCATCCTTTGCACTTCCGGATGACGTCACTACTTGCCACCTCTCACTAAAGGTTGGTTTGTTATATGCACGAAAGGAGGTTTTACCCATATTTGCAAGTATTAGGGACTGATTACCTCCTGTATGGGACTACTGTATGGGTATTCTGCTGTCCATTCTAAAGCCTAAAACAATACAGAATCAGAAGGCAGTAGTAGTAGTGTTCATATTTACTTGAGTATATACAGTAAACTACAGAACAGGAGTGGTACACCTCCTGGTGCTTTACTCTGTTAGCTCTGTTTTGTTTGAAAAAGACAACTCACTCCATGCCCAGCATCCCCAACAAAAGCACAGTTTCTTCTACCCACAATATTTAGCCAGCACAACATTTTCTGGCTGTGAATTTCTATCTTGCCTCAGAAAGAAGGAAGAAATGTTTAATCTTAAATGCAAGCAAATGTGTCTATCTCTGTGTAGCCAGTGTAGAGGCCACTTGTATAAGAAGATATTGCAGTGATCCAGCACCATAGATCACTGAATTATTCTTTTGCCCATGGCTATGTTGTTGCCCTTCATGTTAAAAAATGGGATGACAGAGCTGAAACCACCAAGAACAAATAAGGCATATACATATGCATGATTAAATTAGATGCTGTGTTTACCCTGCTTCTCTGGTTAAACAGTGACCTCTGGTTGAGAACTGGGCTGAAAAACAGCCCTAAGGTAAAGAAAACAATTATACCTATTAATAAGGGTTCATGGATCTCTGAATTATCTTTTGCTACATTTCTGAACTTGGGGATTTGTTCTACATCATTTGATCTGCAGTTCCAGTCAAGTCAACAATACTTTTATCTTCCTGACACTGAAGTTCCTTCTTTGTGTGGCCCATCTTCTTATGTTCACAATACACAATGACAGACAAATTCACTTAGTTTAAATTACAACTATACAGTAAAAAAAATTGTACTGTAGAATTTTTTTAACTGTAGAGAAAGGCACACAGTGCAATATTTCGGCCCAATTGATCGATAGTTCAGTGTATTGGTCAATGAGGCCAAAATTGTTGCATTGGTTTTCGCCGGCGACCGACCGTTCAATTATTAATGGACACATCTTTTTGTCTTCTATGGACTGTTCACTGAGTGGCGTCGAACTGACGTCCGTGGCTACCTTTTTCATCGTATTTGTACCCAGCTTTAGGTTAAAGACAGGTATTGTCTTGTGCAATACCACAAATTCTGTAGTTCAGCATTGAACTGTCACAATACTCCACTTCTAATGCTTCAAGGTCTGGGACAGCCTAATATAGTTAAAATTAGGTGTTGTGTCAGTAATTAGCTGTAGTGTTGAGTCAGTAATGTGTTTAATTTTTTTGTTTCCTTTTATATGTGTAGTAGTTGTATGTACAGTGTATAGAAAGAAAAAGGGGAAATGGGTTAAGTAGCGTCGTAGAAGATCTCACACATATCAGAATATTCCATTCTACTTCCTGTCATGTGCAGAACAGGACCAGCAAGTTCTTTAAGAACAAAGCTTTACACTTTTGACTTTTCCATTTCCATGTAACACTATTAATTAATCTGGATAATGAAATTGACTTTGGACCACTAAATTAATTGGCAGAGACGTCATCACAGCCAATGAATTATACATGACCTTCCAGAAATCCTCCTGCAGAACAAGAGTCTGCCTTGATTGAGTAGATATTTCATTAACTATATTGTCTATAAAAAATTACAAAGAATAATGATAATCTCATGATTTATCAAAGCAACTTTAGCAAACCTGTAATTTCATTAATATTAAGTATACATGTAGGGCATGAACTCCAACAATGTTACTGTTTAGTAAGCAGGATAGTAGCACTCTAACTGATTTAATTGGTGAAACCAGCGCGTCATTCTTTAACCTTAAAAAACAATTGTTTTATTCTTTCTGACTAGTCTAGAAATTCAAAATCACATCTTATGATGACGTCTAGTAGCGGTTATTGGTATATGCAACTGCAGTTGGACTGAAAGGGAGCAACAGTAGCAGTGCAAGTTGTAACTGAAGAAATGCACACTTTTGGTTTGAAGTCATTCTTCTGTGGCTTATAGACATTTCAAGGCTGCAATATTTATTTACAAGAGTTTTATGGACTCATTTTCCCAGAGGTGCTAGTCAAAAATTGAGAGAGAAAGACAGAAATAAGGAGAAATCTTAAGTATGTCTTTACTAATATGATAATACTGATATGAGAACCACAGCTTGAACGCAAGGAAATGCTAGTGAAATACAATGTTTTGAATCACTTTTAACACGCGTTTCTGTAGTGTGGGAACAGCTTAAGGCTGGGTAGACACGAAGGAATGTTTTTTCCCGGCCAAGCGATCGCTATAAGCGAGCATGTGACCACGACAAATCACTGTTGGTCATGGCAATATTTGCCATTGCCAACAGTTTGCACAACCGATCATGCGGTCCCATACAGAACCCCATGATTGGCTGTGATTTACCAACATGTCCAATCGTCCGATCTGGAAGAATTGGCAACCAGCATTGGTCGCGGCCGAAACCAGCGCAGATTTTTCGGGCAGACCGACCGATACATGAATATTTCACTATATTCCCTCTAGTCTCTTTATCCATAATGCTAAATTTGTCTTGATGCCTAATGTGAAATACAGCAAAGTTCTGGATGTACTTTGGCACACTGTTGTTGGCTATTTAGCCAGACAAGTTGGTAGGTGCAGATCCTCTCAGCCCTCTACTTCCAAAGCTTCACAATCCAAGCAAGGTTAAGAGTAGAGGAGCACACTACAGGTAGCAAACTGAGGAAGGGACCTGTGAGTCACGAAATGTTGTATGCTATGTTTTTGCACTAAATAAAGAATTCATCACCTAAGTAGTATGCTCCTCTACTCTTAACCTTGCTTCTAATGTGAAATACACAGTTAATTATATGTACACTGGGAAATTTCTTTTATTTAATTGCCAATTATTGGAAAATATAATTCTTCCCAACTATCACTGTAACATTTTTGGTTAAACTGCCCCTATTTCTTTAGATATCCAGCGTAAAACATCTACATTTCAGCTGACAATCAAGTGCCTTATTATCAAACTCTTCTGTTATCTGCAGTTTTGCTGTAGCTGGAATGGTGACCATTAGAGATGGCATATAACTCGAACTCGAATGCAAGTTCGGGCCGAACTGTTCGAGTTCGAACAGACCCAGACTTTTCGAACTATCTCGGACTCAGAGTTTCGATATTTCCTGGACTTTCGATAATTTATCGAATGTTCGACCGTTTGAGCAAATCGAATATGCGCGTAAAATGCCTATTATACCTATACGCGAGCATTGAATCCGCAAGTAAAATGTCCATTATAACCTAGACGCGTGCATCGAACCCGCAAGTAAAATATCCTTTATACCTAGGCTCGACCATCGAATCCGCGAGTAAAAATAATCGAATTTAAAAAAACAAAACAATGGCAGCTAATTTGAGTATTGACAGCCCCCTGGGTATAAATGATATACAAAGAAATACAATGTGACCAGCGCCATTTTGTCAGTGTGTTGGAGTGAAGACCTGACAGTGTAGGAGTTGGAGAGAGTTTTGTGTACTTTTTGAGCTTTGTGAGCTTTTCTGTGTGGATTTCAGTGTGGGGGTTTAGCACTTGTTGTTACCCACCCCTGTATTCACACATCTTGAGACTCAACAGTCCTTTTAAGGACTACCCTTGTTAGACCCAAAAGTCCTTTTAAGGACTAACCCCCCTATAAGTCCTTTGGACAAATTTTGTGTGAGACCTTTTAGAGGTCTAGGTGTCCTGTTTTTTTTGTTTGTTTCTGTATCTGTGTGTCAGTGTCTGTGTGTTTGTGTAACTGACAGTGCTGACTTTAGAAGCAATCAGCAGCTTTTGCTGTCTGATCTGCTGTTTGCTGTCAGTTGTGTCTGTGTCATATTTGTGCTTTTAGTGTGAAAAAAAAATTATTTGTTTGTCTTTTTGTTTGTGTAAAAAAAAAAGAAGCTTTGTGTTTATTTGTTTGCTTCTGTGTGTGTTACTGTGTGTTTCTTTGTGATATATATATATATGAGGGAAATGCCTGGCAGGGCAAGAGGGAGAGCCAGGAGCAGGGGTGCTTCTGCACGTGGAGGGAGAGGGAGAGGCAGAAGAGAGCCTACTGAGGGCTCTGGCTAGGAGCTACCTGGCCCTTCGCAGGGTAGACGGGTTTCCATACCCAATATGTTTAGGGGTAGCCGTGCTAGGGCTATCCCTTCTAATCAAGGAAGGTGGGTAGTAGAGTGTATTACCCAGCCTTCCTCATCCACCTCCTCAGAGGCACAGAGCAGTCAAGCTGCTACGTTAGATACTGTGCCTGCTCCTTCCTCACCTGAGGCTCCTACTGTGGACATGGACCCTGATCCTCTTTATCAGAAGTTCGTTGCCCACATGTCCACTACCTTCGGGGATCCGGAGCAGGAGGCTCAGGATATGTTTTTGCACACTATGGGGCATATTTATAAAGGTTCATTAACTTTTCGCGGCCGTTTTCGGACATTAACGTTTAACGCGATTTATAAAAGTCCGAAAACGGACGCGAAAAGTTAACGAAGCGTTAACCCTTCGCGGCGATACTTACCTGTTACCGCCGCTTCTATTTATAAAGCGGCGGTACTGGTTTCGCTCTGCTAGTATCGGCTGTTTTACTTCGCCACCTTGTAGGTGACGAAGTCAGCCAACACTAGCCTCCCACGGCGGGGATGGGCAGGCAACCCGCGGCGGGTGGTCGCACCCGCCCCGGGAGACACGCCCACCCCGCCCACAACCCCCCGCGGCGGCGGAGACCACCCGCCGCCGCTTCCCAGCAGCCCCTGCCGGGAAGGGGCCGCAGCAGGTGGTCGCGACCACCCGCCACGCACCCCCTCCCCGGCAACCCCTCCAAGCCCCCCGCCCCGGCCGCTCCCGGGGAGGGGAAGGGAGGGAGCAGCTGGGAGGGGTGGAGGCACCCTCCAGTGGGGCCCTAAGAAGGGCCTTTTGGGGCTTAGGGGGTCCCACAGCTCGAACCGGGGCCCCCCTCCCCGGCCCTATCAGGGCCTTTGCGGCACTTACAAGTGCCCTTGCGGCTCTAACAAGAGCCCTTTGGGGCTTAGGGGTCCAGCAGCTCGAAACAGGACCCCCTCCCTGGCCCTTATAAGGGCCCTTGCGGCACTGACAAGTGCCTTTGGCGCTTAGGGGTCCCGCAGCTCGAACCGGGACCCCCTCCCCGGCCCTTGGTAAGTGCCCTTGCGGCACTGAACAGTGCCTTTGGGGCTTAGGGGTCCCGCAGCTCGAACCGACCCCTCCCCGGCCCTTGTAGGGCCCTTGTGGCACTTACAAGTGCCCTGTCGCACTGACAACCGGGGACCCCCGCTTAAACCGGGACCCCCTGTGGCGCTCTTAAAAGAGCCTTGGGCGACGTCTTCGGCTGGCACACCAACCCCACTCAGGTCGCCGATGCCAGGCAGACTCACTGCAAGTATTAAAAAATTGACCAATCAGAAACGATTATGATTTCTGCAAACCTAATAAAGAGGAGCTTTCCGCGCGGAACTCAGATGCCATCGAGTAGATGGCTGAAGAAAGAAGCGGCTGGCAACATCGGCTCCGCTGAGGCCGTGTGTGCCAGCGGCTCACTGGCGGCCGCAGTGGCCTGCCTGGCATCGGCGACCTGAGTGGGGTTGGTGTCGCCAGCCCAAGACGTCGCGTCGGATCAAGACGCCGGCAACATCGGCCTCGTTGAGGTCGCCGGCACCCCGCCGGGGATACCCCTGGCGGCCGCAGGGTACCTCTCGGGGGTCGGTGGCCTCGGCGGGAGCTGGTGTCGCCGGGACTGGAAGAAAGAAGACGCCGCCCAAGGGCTCTTTTAAGAGCCGCACTGGGTCCCAGTTCGAGCTGCGGGACCCCCGCCAAAGGCACTTGTCAGTGCGCAAGGGCCCTTATAAGGCCAAGGAGGGGGGGTCCCGGTTCGAGCTGCGGGACCCCCTAAGCCCCAAAGGTGCCTCCACCCCTCCCAGCGGCTCCTCCCTTCCCTCCCCGGGGAGCGCCCGGGGGGGGGCTTGGAGGGGATGCCGAGGAGGGGGGTGCGCGGCGGGTGGTCGCGACCACCTGCTGCGGCCCCTTCCCGGCAGCCCCTCCTACCTCCCGTTCCGAGATTGCCGCGACGGGGAACGGGTTGGGAGGGGCTGCTGGAAGCGGCGGCGGGGTCTCCGCCGCCGGGCGGTGTGGTGGCGGGGTTGGCGTATGCCCGCCCCCCTTGGAAGGCGTCGGGAGGATTTTAAGGGGCTTAAAATTACCGCAGCACATCGCGGGCGCGATACATATCGCGGGAATGCGCTCGCCGTTATAATACGGCGATAGCGTATTTTCCGGCCGCGATTGCAGCGGTAATTTTTTGGCGCTATTTTCGTTGCTTTATAAATATGCCCCTATGTGTGGGGTAGTGTGCCCCCATGTGTGGGGTGAGGTCCCATGCTGCTGCTGCTATTAGTGATACAGCCTCCAGATATTGAGAAGGAATGTGACGATGAGGTCACAGATCGTTCATGGTGCCCCAAGTGGGAGAGGAGGATAGTGTCTCTGAGGGGGAGCCCTCAGAGTGCGAGCACGAGCCTGAACCCAGAGGCAGGACTGGGGTCAGGGGTAGGGGCAGAGGCGGCACTTGGCAGAGGCGGCACTTCTAATGCACTTAGTGCTGCTCGTGGAGGTACAGCACCAATGCCACCTGGTGCCAGTGCCCCACAACGGTAGGTGACCTCTGCTCCTGTGCATGTCGGTGGCTCTGCTGTAGGATTTCTTCTCATTGGCTCCCGTGACAACACGGTTCAGTGTGCAGTCTGTGCCTGCAGCGTGTTTGCCGTGGAAGGATGCAGCAACCCTCTTCTATGAGGAGCATATGATGCTCCACCACTTAACCCGTGGAAGCAGCGGTCAGGGAACGTGCAGGCACCCACGCATTCCCTTCCTCATGCCCAGGTAGCCACCGTTCCTCCCCCCCATCAGCTGCTTCCTTGGTGGAAGTTAGGGAGGAGAGACAGCCTTTGGCCCCAAGCACCCAGTGTTAAGAGGCCTCTTGACACTGCTGCTGGGTCATCGGTATAAGACAGGTCTCTCTTCCCAAGTTGTTGGAGCGGAGGCAAAAATTGTCCCCCAGTCCACCCACAGCTCAGCATCTCACAGCTGGCTTAGCCAACTCCTGGCGGTGCAGCTGCTAACATTCAGCCTGGTAGACAGTGCAGCATTCAGGGAGTTTATGGCCATTGGCACCCCACAGTGGCAGGTGCCTGGCCGTAGGTGCTTGCCCAGAAGGCGTACCAGCTCTGCATGACCATCTGCTAGGCAATATATCTGCTTCGCTGGACCACAGTGTGGGCAAGTGTCCACATTACTATGGACGCGTATCCAGCAAGTACAGCCAGAGGCGGTATGTCTCATTTGCCCAGTGGGTCATTCTGCTGCCGGCAGAGACATGGCACAGTGCACAACTGGTGAGATGGTGGTACCACCATGTAGGATGATACACCAGTCTCCACCCCCCCTCCTCATCCACCGGTGAGTCGTCTTCCAGACAGCCCTGTGCCCCCCCAGAGCCTATGTTTCAACCAGATGAGACAGTGCCATTTAGTGTTGTGGCTTCTGTGTCTCGGTGATAGGAGCCACACCGGCAGAGTTGCTGCAGCAATGCAAGGCAGGCTGAGAGGTGGCTGACCCCACACCACCTCTCAATAGACAAGGTAGTGTGTGACAATGCCACCAACATCCTGTCTCCTTCGCATGGGCAAGTCACACATGTTCCTTGCCTGGCACACGTTTTCAACCTGGTTTGTCCAGCGGTTCCTCACCAGTACCCTGGTCGTCAGAGATACTGAGGATGGCTAGGAGGGTGTCCAGTCACTTCAAGCGGTCATACACTGCCACAGCTCATCTGGCCGAGTTCCAGCAGCAGAACAGTCTGCCGCAGACCCGCTTGATTTGTGACACCCCCACTCGCTGGAACTCTAGACTTATGATGCTGCTGAGGCTGCTCCAGCAGAGGCGAGTCTCATGGACTATTTGTATGAGTATGAGCTAGATCAGGCTCTGGGGACCTGGGATCTCTTACTCAGGCAGTGGCTGCTTATTCGGGATGCCTGGCGTGTGCTCGCGCCATTTGAGGAGGCCACCAGGATGATAAGCCGCGATGATGCCACCATAGCGGATACCATCCCACTGTTGTTCCTCCTTGAGCACACCCTGTGCGCATACTCGACAGGGCACTAGCTGCCAAGCAGCAGCTACTGGAAGAGGACGCCAACACCGCGGTGCTTTTTGAGTCCAGGCATCAAGGTGCAGAGCAACCGTCCGTATGATGAGGGGGATTTAGGTGATCTGGACAAAGAGGAAGTGGGGCAATCCTCTAGGGGGCATCTCAACCCTCCAAGTACTACATGTCATCCATGGTTGGGGAGTGGTTGAGCCCGACACTGTTGTATTCACTGATGATGAGGACATGGGGTCCTCTGCGTTTGGCACTTTGCGGCATATGGCTATGCATATGCTGCAATGCCTGTGCGAGACCCCAGGATTAAGGTCATCAAGAGAAGGAGCAGTACTTGGTGGCCACCCTTATAGATCCCGCTATAAGGGTAAAGTGTCGGAGTTCATTCCCGCACTCAGAGGAAAGCAGAATGCAGCAGTAGAGGCGACACTGCTATGTTGCCTCTGTTCTGCTTTCCCAGGTGCTGGCAGGCCTACAGCACCTGATGTTGAGAATGAGTAGGGCTCACGTCCCCCTGTGCCTAAGGGAGGAGCAGCAGCTCTGGAGGCAGCCTTGCGGCAAACTTCAGGCTGTTCTTCCAACCACAGTTGCCAGCACATCTACTGGCAACTCTACCAGGCAATACCTCAGTCGCCAGATCACCAACTACATCATATCCAGGGCCGTGCAGTTACCTCAGAACTGAGGATCCACTGGACTACTGGGTGGCGAGGCTGGATATATGGCCCAGTTGGCACAGCACGCCATCGAGGTCCTTCATAGCCCGGCATCCAGTGTGCTTTCAGAGAGGGTGTTGTAACAGAGAGGACCCATCTCTCCACTGAGAATGTGGACTGCCTTACATTCATCAAGATGAATGAGGCGTGGATCACATCTCAGTACAGCACCCCTATTGCTGATGCCCGTGACTGAAAGCTCTTGCCCCTGGCCACCCGTAATGCTCCTTCCGCCTACTTTTCCACCACAAGGTTAGTTGATGCCAGTTTAGCTGGCAAATGGCTAATTTTTTTATTAGTAGGGCCATTTATGTTCCTACCTTGCTCTACACATTCAAGCTGTAAATTACAATGCTCTACCGCAACAGCTACCCTGTGGCTAATTTTTCCATGTTTGGGTTGATCCTACTGGCCCAATGCAAAATTCCAAACTGGCTCTCCTGTCTCTCTCTCCATAAGGCACCTTTGTGGTGTCACCTACCCTGACCATGTCATATATACCAGCTCATACAGATCTTTTCATGAAGTGTATCCCCTTCCCCACTTTCCCTTGCACGAAGCATACTCTGAGAGAGAAGCCAATGGGGTATGGGGTCTGTCCAGTGGGGCCAAGCCTGCCGGCTCCACAATAATGTTGTCAAACTGAATTGAATCTACTGCTCCTCAATGGTGCTGTTCCTACAAACCCTATCCCCTTCCCAGCTTTCCCTTGCACAAAGCATACTCTGAGGGAGAGAAGCCAATGGGGTATGGGTCTGTCCTGTGGGCCAAGCCTGCCTGGGTCCGCAATAATGTTGTCAAACTGAAGTGAATCTACTGCTACTCAATGGTGCTGTTCCTACAAACCCTATCCCCTTCCCAGCTTTCCCTTGTACAAAGCATACTCTGAGGGAGAGAAGCCAATGGGGTATGGGGTCTGTCCGGAGGGGCCAAGCCTGCCTGGCTCCGCAATAATGTTGTCAAACTGAAGTGAATCTACTGCTACTCAATGGTGCTGTTCCTACAACCCTATCCCCTTCCCCGCTTTCCCTTGCCGAAGCATACTCTGAGGGAGAGAAGCCAATAGGGTATGGGGTCTGTCCGGAGGGCCAAGCCTGCCTGGCTCCGCAATAATGTTGTCAAACTGAAGTGAATCTACTGCTACTACTATGGTGCGTTCCTACAAACCGTATCCCCTTCCCAGCTTTCCCTTGCACGAAGCATACTCTGAGGGAGAGAAGCCAATGGGGTATGTCCGGTGGGGCCAAGCCGCCTGGCTCCACAATAATGTTGTCAAACTCAAGTGAATCTCCTGCTACTCAATGATGCTGTTCCTACAAACCCTACTCCTTCCCCGCTTTCCCTTGCACGAAGCATACTCTGAGGGAAGAAAGCCAATGGGTGTGGAAAAGCCGGAATAATTATGTTTGTAGTCAATGTCATTTGTAAAGATAAAACACAGAGATTTGTTTAGTTTAACTTTTTATAAATGTAACAAGCACTTCTTTTTGTGCTATATATCTTAACATATAAATAATAATAATAATAATAAGAATAAGAATAACAATAATAAAACAACTGGTGGAAGGGAAAACTTCTGGCCGTGGGGGCCTTGGTGGGGTTATCTAGGGGTGATTCACCCTCACTAGATCCCTCATCTACAAATTTATATTAAAAAGTAATTAATAATATAAATATTAATAAAAAATAATAATACTAAATAAAAAATAATAATGTTAATATTGTAAATATTTTTCGTGTGTACTTGTCCTTTAACATTTACTAACATTAACTAACAGTTACATTTACTAATACTAACACTAACTAACATTAACATTAAAAAAAATATACTTTAAGTTTTTAGGAAAAAATAGCTTTCAAAATTTGTATAATGTAAATTGGTAAATATTTTTTGTGTGTACTTGTCCTTTAACTAACATCTACTAACATTAACTGTTACATTAAAATTACTAACACTAACACTAATATGCACTTTGAGTCCTTTAGGAGAAAAGCACTAAAGGCCCCACAATCATTTGTGTAGAAACACTATCGCCAAAACGCTATCGCCAATCACAAGTGCTATAAAAGTAACAAAAAAAGTGCAGTAACTTCGTATAGTGGTTATACATAGAAAGATCTGCTGCAGAACCGCCTGATTAGAGTGGTACAAAAGGTGGTGTTTTATACTTCTCAATCTCAGTTAAAATGTTATATATAAATGTGATACTTGCCTTGGACATTCTGCTGTATGTCCTCAACGTAGATCCTACGCTGCGCTTGAGTCTGACCACCTCTTCTGGAGCTGAAGAGGGTCAGCTGGATTTGAAACTGTGTGAGCGAGTTTCCTCGGCAAGTGGCGCATTATGCGCAACTTCTGCCCTTTATGTTGGGGGACCCAACCGGGATGCGGTCGTACCCCCGCCTGGTAAGGTACTCCACCAATAAACGCTGCCACTGGACAGTAGCCATGTTGTCTGCAGGCTAACAAATAGTGGAATGTCTACACCCACTTTCGAGGCTCGATTTTAGATCCTGTATTGCAAAAAGAAGTCAATGGGAGAAGGGATTATAATCGAATGCCGAATCCGCGAGTAAAATGTCTATTATCCCTATACGCAAGCATCGAATCCGAATAAAATGTCTATTATCCCTATACCCGAGCATCGAATCCGCAATAATGTCTATTATCCCTATACGCGAGCATCGAATCCGAGTAAAATGTCTATTATCCCTATACGCAAGCATCGAATCCACAAGTAAATGTCTATTATCCCTATACGCGAGCATCGTCCGTGAGTAAATGCTATTATCCCTATACGCGAGCATCGATCCGCAAGTAAATGTCCATTATACCTATACGCTAGTAAATTTGAATCCGCTATTAAAATACGAATCTGTGAGTTGTTTCAGGGATATTATCAAATGTTCGAACGTGAGAGCTCAAAGTAGCGCATGTGGAGTAAATCGATTTTTCGAAAAGTCCTGGATATTCGAACGGTGCCCCAGACAATTTCCCAGGTCCCACAGCCATTTACATTAAGTTCCCATTGTATTTAGTTGTATTTGACTCAATCTTTTTGAACATTTGCCTCCCATAGACTTCAATGGGTCTGTTTTCGAACTTTCGAACTGTCAAACTTCCCAATTCCCGTTCAAAACGGACCGAACTTTCGAAAGTTCGGCCATCTCTAGTGACCATTGGTACATGAACTGCATGGTGGGAAATTCCCTTTCTTCAATACTGCCTATAGATTACTGAGCATGCTTGCCCTTACAGAAAGCCAGATAGTCTGGCAGGGGCTGGGGGACTAAGCTTGAGCAAAAGAAGTACTAGATTAAAGTCATGCAGCAACACAAACGTTTATAGATTGAGGCAAAGTACATTTTTTCAGTGTACAATCTCTTACCAATTTTTTTTTAAACAAATAAAAACATTTTTATTAGTTTTATATTATTACCCACGAGAAATAAGAATAGTCCTAATTGTCATATTATTGCAACTAAATTATATGAACATAACCCCAAACTGACATATTACAACACATTTCATTATGATCTATTCCATGGATAAATAAGACCAATTTTGCTAAAATTCTGTATGTGTTTAAAGGTGTGAGAGCGTGAACAAGCACATCAGATGAAAAAGCACACGCCAAATTACAGTAACAAGCCAGGCAAAACTATTGATTATAACACAATATATCTCTGCTTGTATCAACCCTCCAATCAATTTGTTTGATTACAGGAACTTCGACACCCATAGGATTGCCAATTTAAACAAAGATATGATTACAGTACAGATATATGGGTGCTGTCATCAATCCCACAAGGAATACAGTTTCCCTTAGATATGAGACCTGTGGCCTTTACTGGGAAAAACAAGTTCAATTAATTCATTTCTGGGCCTGGGTAAAGAGCAGTTTCTTAAGTGGATTTTGTTTTACATTATTAAACACTAAGCCTAGCTGTGGTACATTTCAGGAAATTTTCAGTGCAGTTTTCATGTGGTTCAGCATAATGTCTCAAGTGTGACAACAGTAAGAAGATAAATACAGTGTTTAACCGGCATATTCATAAAACTGTGTAAATAAAATGAAATTTTTTAGTGCTTTTACAATATTTAAAGGGAATTCAATGGTAAAATAATTCAAATTATTTATGTATTTACATAAATAAACGTAGGTATTTACATATTTTATTTGTTTTTGAGAAATCAGTTGGTTTCATGCCTTTTGCTCTGCTGTGGTCAGTAGTTAGTTGCTATTTCAGTTCCGTAATGGTCATGCTTCTTCCCATGATGAACTTTCTTGAAATGTTCCTAACAAAATTTCAACCGATTGACTGTTGGATGCTCAGTTCTCTACTGAGCACCTGAATCACACTAGGGTCTAGAACGTAATAATAGATATTATCAGGAAGTCATATTTTGGAACAATTTATTTACACACAAAAAATCACTGGGTAGTCAGCTTAAGGTAATTAAATTAAAATAAGTTTTCCACATTTTTTCTTGAAAGCATATATATTTCTTTTTATTTACCCATTGTGGTACTTTACAGTCTTAGACACTTTATAAAGATGCATCTTTCCCCTTATTAAATTGTGCATTCCTTTCTTTGCAGAGCAATTTGCAGAGGATTATTAGTAGAACATTACTGCCCTCTTCAGGCTTAATGCAGAGTAGCATTGAACAAAAAACTCATCTTCACATAGACTAGAATCAGCATTAGACTTCATATGCAGGCATAATGGAACTCATTTACAAATAGTTTTTTTGCCTCCTCTAGCATATCATTGCATTTTGCTATTTAGATATTTTTATTTTATATTCAGTATATAGTTAATTGGAGTTGCTGAGGAACTCATTTGCATTAAATGTGAATTTTATCTAAAGCAAAGTTTTGCTGCTCCACTGAAGTTTCTGCAAGCGTGGCAAGGGCTGTTTTAACTTGGAAGATTATCTTTATTCAAACAGGGTAAAATGCTACGTTGAAATGGGACTACTGGGATCTTCCTCGACAGAAGTTCAATTAAAGATTGAAAAATAATTACAGAATCCACCCAGACTGGCTTTTATATCAGAATGGATTATTAGATATAGCAATAGGACCAATTAATGGGCTTAGGGGTCCCGCAGCTCGAACCGGGACCCCCTCCCCGGCCCTTGTAAGGGCCCTTGTGGCACTTACAAGTGCCCTTGCGGCACTGACAACCGGGGACCCCCGGCTTGAACCGGGACCCCCAGTGTGCGGCTCTTAAAAGAGCGCTTGGGCGACGTCTTCGGGCTGGCGACACCAACCCCACTCAGGTCGCCGATGCCAGGCAGACTCACTGCAAGTATTAAAAAATTGACCAATCAGAAACGGATTATGGATTTCTGCAAACCTATATAAAGAGGAGCTTTCCGCCGCGGAACTCAGATGCCATCGCAGTAGATGGCTGAAGAAAGAAGCGGCTGGCAACATCGGCTCCGCTGAGGCCGGTGGTGCCAGCGGGCTCACTGGCGGCCGCAGTGAGCCTGCCTGGCATCGGCGACCTGAGTGGGGTTGGTGTCGCCAGCCCGAAGACGTCGCGTCGGATCAAGACGCCGGCAACATCGGCCTCGTTGAGGTCGCCGGCACCCGCCGGGGATACCCCTGGCGGCCGCAGGGGTACCTCTCGGGGGTCGGTGGCCTCGGCGGAGCTGGTGTCGCCGGGACTGGAAGAAAGAAGACGCCGCCCAAGGGCTCTTTTAAGAGCCGCACTGGGGGTCCCAGTTCGAGCTGCGGGACCCCCGCCAAAGGCACTTGTCAGTGCCGCAAGGGCCCTTATAAGGGCCAAGGAGGGGGGGTCCCGGTTCGAGCTGCGGGACCCCCTAAGCCCCAAAGGTGCCTCCACCCCTCCCAGCGGCTCCCTCCCTTCCCCTCCCCGGGAGCGCCCGGGGGGGGGCTTGGAGGGGATGCCGAGGAGGGGGTGCGCGGCGGGTGGTCGCGACCACCTGCTGCGGCCCCTTCCCGGCAGCCCCTCCTAGCCTCCCGTTCCGAGATTGCCGCGAGCGGGGAACGGGTTGGGAGGGGCTGCTGGGAAGCGGCGGCGGGTGGTCTCCGCCGCCGCCGCGGGTGTGTGGGCGGGGTTGGCGTATGCCCCGCCCCCTTAGGAGAGGCGTCGGGAAGGGATTTTAAGGGGCTTAAAATTACCGCAGCACATCGCGGGCGCGATACATATCGCGGGAATGGCGCTCGCCGTTATAAATACGGCGATAGCGCTATTTTCGCGGCCGCGATGTGCAGCGGTAATTTTTTGGCGCTATTTTCGTTGCTTTATAAATATGCCCCTATGTGTGGGGTAGTGTGCCCCCATGTGTGGGGTGAGGTCCCAGATGCTGCTGCTGCTATTAGTGATACAGCCTCCAGTATTGAGGAGAAGGAAGTGGACGATGAGGTCACAGATCGTTCATGGGTGCCCCAAGTGGGAGAGGAGGATAGTGTCTCTGAGGGGGAGCCCTCAGAGTGCGAGCACGAGCCTGAACCCAGAGGCAGGACTGGGGTCAGGGGTAGGGGCAGAGGCGGCACTTGGCAGAGGCGGCACTTCTAATGCACTTAGTGCTGCTCGTGGAGGTACAGCACCAATGCCACCTGGTGCCAGTGCCCCACAACGGTAGGTGACCTCTGCTCCTGTGCATGTCGGTGGCTCTGCTGTATGGGAGTTCTTCTCATTGGCTCCCGGTGACAACACGGTTACAGTGTGCAGTCTGTGCCTGCAGCGTGTTTGCCGTGGGAAGGATGCAGCAACCCTCTTCTATGAGGAGGCATATGATGCTCCACCACTTAACCCGGTGGAAGCAGCGGTCAGGGAACGTGCAGGCACCCACGCATTCCCTTCCTCATGCCCAGGTAGCCACCGTTCCTCCCCCCCATCAGCTGCTTCCTTGGTGGAAGTTAGGGAGGAGAGACAGCCTTTGGCCCCAAGCACCCAGTGTTAAGAGGCCTCTTGACACTGCTGCTGGGTCATCAGGTATAAGACAGGTCTCTCTTCCCAAGTTGTTGGAGCGGAGGCAAAAATTGTCCCCCAGTCACCCCCAAGCTCAGCATCTCACAGCTGGCTTAGCCAAACTCCTGGCGGTGCAGCTGCTAACATTCAGCCTGGTAGACAGTGCAGCATTCAGGGAGTTTATGGCCATTGGCACCCCACAGTGGCAGGTGCCTGGCCGTAGGTGCTTTGCCCAGAAGGCAGTACCAGCTCTGCATGACCATCTGCTAGGCAATATATCTGCTTCGCTGGACCACAGTGTGGGCAAGTGTCCACATTACTATGGACGCGTAGTCCAGCAAGTACAGCCAGAGGCGGTATGTCTCATTTACTGCCCAGTGGGTCATTCTGCTAGCCGGCAGAGACATGGCACAGTGCACAACTGGTGAGATGGTGGTACCACCATGTATTGATGATACACCAGTCTCCACCCCCCCTCCTCATCCGGTGAGTCGTCTTTCCAGACAGCCCTGTGCCCCCCCAGAGCCTATGTTTCATACCAGATGAGACAGTGCCATTTAGTGTTGTGGCTTCTGTGTCTCGGTGATAGGAGCCACACCGGGGCAGAGTTGCTGGCAGCAATGCAAGGGCAGGCTGAGAGGTGGCTGACCCCACACCACCTCTCAATAGACAAGGTAGTGTGTGACAATGCCACCAACATCCTGTCTGCCCTTCGCATGGGCAGAGTCACACATGTTCCTTGCCTGGCACACGTTTTCAACCTGGTTGTCCAGCGGTTCCTCACCAAGTACCCTGGTCTGCAGGAGATACTGAGGATGGCTAGGAGGGTGTCCAGTCACTTCAAGCGGTCATACACTGCCACAGCTCATCTGGCCGAGTTCCAGCAGCAGAACAGTCTGCCGCAGAACCGCTTGATTTGTGACACCCCCACTCGCTGGAACTCTAGACTTATGATGCTGCTGAGGCTGCTCCAGCAGAGGCGAGTCATCATGGACTATTTGTATGAGTATGAGGCTAGATCAGGCTCTGGGGACCTGGGATCTCTTACTCAGGCAGTGGCTGCTTATTCGGGATGCCTGGCGTGTGCTCGCGCCATTTGAGGAGGCCACCAGGATGATAAGCCGCGATGATGCCACCATAGCGGATACCATCCCACTGTTGTTCCTCCTTGAGCACACCCTGTGCGGCATACTCGACAGGGCACTAGCTGCCAAGCAGCAGCTACTGGAAGAGGACGCCAACACCGCGGTGCTTTTTGAGTCCAGGCATCAAGGTGCAGAGCAACCGTCCGATGATGAGGAGGGGGATTTAGGTGATCTGGACAAAGAGGAAGTGGGGCAATCCTCTAGGGGGGCATCTCAACCCTCCGAAGTACTACATGTCATCCATGGTTGGGGAGTGGTTGAGCCCGACACTGTTGTATTCACTGATGATGAGGACATGGGGTCCTCTGCGTTTGGCACTTTGCGGCATATGGCTATGCATATGCTGCAATGCCTGTGCGAGGACCCCAGGATTAAGGTCATCAAAGAGAAGGAGCAGTACTTGGTGGCCACCCTTATAGATCCCCGCTATAAGGGTAAAGTGTCGGAGTTCATTCCCGCATCTCAGAGGGAAAGCAGAATGCAGCAGTATGAGGCGACACTGCTATGTTGCCTCTGTTCTGCTTTCCCAGGTGCTGGCAGGCCTACAGCACCTGATGTTGAGAATGAGTAGGGCTCACGTCCCCCTGTGCCTGAGAGGAGGAGCAGCAGCTCTGGAGGCAGCCTTGCGGCTAACTTCAGGCTGTTCTTCCAACCACAGTTGCCAGGCACATCTACTGGCAACTCTACCAGGCAATACCTCAGTCGCCAGATCACCAACTACATCAGATCCAGGGCCGATGCAGTTACCTCAGAGACTGAGGATCCACTGGACTACTGGGTGGCGAGGCTGGATATATGGCCCGAGTTGGCACAGCACGCCATCGAGGTCCTTTCATGCCCGGCATCCAGTGTGCTTTCAGAGAGGGTGTTGTAACAGAGAGGACCCATCTCTCCACTGAGAATGTGGACTGCCTTACATTCATCAAGATGAATGAGGCGTGGATCACATCTCAGTACAGCACCCCTATTGCTGATGCCCGTGACTGAAAGCCTCTTGCCCCTGGCCACCCGTAATGCTCCTTCCGCCTCATTTTCCACCACAAGGCTTAGTTGATGCCAGTTTAGCTGGCAAATGGCTAATTTTTTCTATTAGTAGGGCCATTTATGTTCCTACCTTGCTCTACAGCATTCAAGCTGTAAAATTACAAATGCTCTACCGCAACAGCTACCCTGTGGCTAATTTTTCCATGTTTGGGTTGATCCTACTTGGCCCAATGCAAAATTCCAAACTGGCTCTCCTGTCTCTCTCTCCATAAGGCACCTTTGTGGTGTCACCTACCCTGACCATGTCATATATACCAGCTCATACAGATCTTTTCATGAAGTGTATCCCCTTCCCCACTTTCCCTTGCACGAAGCATACTCTGAGGGAGAGAAGCCAATGGGGTATGGGGTCTGTCCAGTGGGGCCAAGCCTGCCTGGCTCCACAATAATGTTGTCAAACTGAAGTGAATCTACTGCTACTCAATGGTGCTGTTCCTACAAACCCTATCCCCTTCCCAGCTTTCCCTTGCACAAAGCATACTCTGAGGGAGAGAAGCCAATGGGGTATGGGGTCTGTCCTGTGGGGCCAAGCCTGCCTGGGTCCGCAATAATGTTGTCAAACTGAAGTGAATCTACTGCTACTCAATGGTGCTGTTCCTACAAACCCTATCCCCTTCCCAGCTTTCCCTTGTACAAAGCATACTCTGAGGGAGAGAAGCCAATGGGGTATGGGGTCTGTCCGGAGGGGCCAAGCCTGCCTGGCTCCGCAATAATGTTGTCAAACTGAAGTGA
Source organism: Hymenochirus boettgeri (assembly GCA_019447015.1). Taxonomy (NCBI): domain Eukaryota; kingdom Metazoa; phylum Chordata; class Amphibia; order Anura; family Pipidae; genus Hymenochirus; species Hymenochirus boettgeri. The sequence goes on along the minus strand of CM033475.1, from coordinate 61,113,229 downwards.
ATCTACTGCTACTCAATGGTGCTGTTCCTACAAACCGTATCCCCTTCCCAGCTTTCCCTTGCACGAAGCATACTCTGAGGGAGAGAAGCCAATGGGGTATGTCCGGTGGGGCCAAGCCTGCCTGGCTCCACAATAATGTTGTCAAACTCAAGTGAATCTACTGCTACTCAATGATGCTGTTCCTACAAACCCTATCTCCTTCCCCGCTTTCCCTTGCACGAAGCATACTCTGAGGGAGAGAAGCCAATGGGGTGTGGGAAAAGCCTGAATAATTATGTTTGTAGTCAATGTCATTTGTAAAGATAAAACACAGAGATTTGTTTAGTTTAACTTTTTTAGTAAATGTAACTAAGCACTTCTTTTTGTGCTATATATATCTTAACAATAATAATAATAATAATAATAATAAGAATAAGAATAACAATAATAAAACAACTGGTGGAAGGGGAAACTTCTGGCCGTGGGGGCCTTGGTGGGGGTTATCTAGGGGGTGATTCACCCTCACTGGGAGATCCCTCATCTACAAATTTATATATAAAAAAGTAATTAATAATAATAAATAATAATAAAAAAATAATAATACTAAATAAAAAATAATAATGTTAATATTGTAAATATTTTTCGTGTGTACTTGTCCTTTAACATTTACTAACATTAACTAACAGTTACATTTACTAATACTAACACTAACTAACATTAACATTAAAAAAATATACTTTAAGTCGTTTAGGAAAAAATAGCTTTCAAAATTTGTATTATATGTAAATATGGTAAATATTTTTTGTGTGTACTTGTCCTTTAACTAACATCTACTAACATTAACTGTTACATTAAAATTTACTAACACTAACTAACATATGCACTTTGAGTCCTTTAGGAGAAAAGCACTAAAGGCCCCACAATCATTTGTGTAGAAACACTATCGCCAAAACGCTATCGCCAATCACAAGTGCTATAAAAGTAACAAAAAAAGTGCAGTAACTTCGTATAGTGGTTATACATAGAAAGATCTGCTGCAGAACCGCCTGATTAGAGTGGTACAAAAGGTGGTGTTTTATACTTCTCAATCTCAGTTAAAATGTTATATATAAATGTGATACTTGCCTTGGACATTCTGCTGTATGTCCTCAACGTAGATCCTACGCTGCCGCTTGAGGTCTGACCACCTCTTCTGGAGCTGAGAGAGGGTCAGCTGGATTTGAAACTGTGTGAGCAGTTTCCTCGGCAAGTGGCGCATTATGCGCAACTTCTGCCCTTTCATGTTGGGGGACCCAACCGGGATGCGGTCGTACCCCCGCCTGGTAAGGTACTCCACCAATAAACGCTGCCACTGGACAGTAGCCATGTTGTCTGCAGGCTAACAAATAGTGGAATGTCTACACCCACTTTCGAGGCTCGATTTTAGATCCTGTATTGCAAAAAGAAGTCAATGGGAAGAAGGGATTATAATCGAATGCCGAATCCGCGAGTAAAATGTCTATTATCCCTATACGCAAGCATCGAATCCGCAAGTAAAATGTCTATTATCCCTATACGCGAGCATCGAATCCGCAAATAAAATGTCTATTATCCCTATACGCGAGCATCGAATCCGCGAGTAAAATGTCTATTATCCCTATACGCAAGCATCGAATCCACAAGTAAAATGTCTATTATCCCTATACGCGAGCATCGAATCCGCGAGTAAAATGTCTATTATCCCTATACGCGAGCATCGAATCCGCGAGTAAAATGTCCATTATACCTATACGCTAGTAAATATTGAATCCGCTATTAAAATATCGAATCTGTGAGTTGTTTCAGGGATATTATCAAATGTTCGAACGTGAGAGCTCAAAGTAGCGCATGTGAGAGTAAAATCGATTTTTCGAAAAGTCCTGGATATTCGAACGTGTTCCCCAGACAATTTCCCAGGTCCCACAGCCATTTACATTAAGTTCCCATTGATATTTTAGTTGTATTTGACTCAATCTTTTTGAACTATTTGCCTCCCATAGACTTCAATGGGTCTGTTTTCGAACTTTCGAACTGTCAAACTTTCCCAATTCCCGTTCAAAAACGGACCGAACTTTCGAAAGTTCGGCCATCTCTAGTGACCATTGGTACATGAACTGCATGGTGGGAAATTCCCTCTTTCAATACTGCCTTATAGGGATTACTGAGCATGCTTGCCCTTACAGAAAGCCAGATAGTCTGGCAGGGGGCTGGGGGACTAAGCTTGAGCAAAAGAAGTACTAGATTAAAGTCATGCAGCAACACAAACGTTTATAGATTGAGGCAAAGTACATTTTTTCAGTGTACAATCTCTTTAACAATTTTTTTTTAAACAAATAAAAACATTTTTATTAGTTTATATTAATTACCCACAGAGAATAAGAGAATAAGTCCTTAATTGTCATATTATTGCAACTAAATTATTATGAACATAACCCCAAACTGACATATTACAACACATTTCATTATGATCTATTCCATGGATAAATAAGACCAATTTTGCTAAAATTCTGTATGTGTTTAAAGGTGTGAGAGCGTGAACAAGCAACATCAGATGAAAAAGCACACGCCAAATTACAGTAACAAGCCAGGCAAACATATTGATTATAACAGCAATATATCTCTGCTTGTATCAACCCTCCAATCAATTTGTTTGATTACAGGAAACATTCAGCACCCATAGGATTGCCAATTTAAACAAAGATATAGATTACAGTACAGATATATGGGTGCTGTCATCAATCCCACAATGAATACAGTTTCCCTTAGATATGAGACCTGTGGCCTTTACTGGGGAAAAACAAGTTCAATTAATTCATTTTCTGGGCCTGGGGTAAAGAGCAGTTTCTTAAGTGGATTTTGTTTTACTATATTATTAAACACTAAGCCTAGCTGTGGTACAATTCAGGAAATTTTCAGTGCAGTTTTCATTGTGTTCAGCATAATGTCTCAAGTGTGACAACAGTAAAGAAGATAAATACAGTGTTTAACCGGCATATTCATAAAACTGTGTAAATAATAATGAAAATTTGTTAGTGCTTTTACAATATTTAAAGGGGAAATTCAATGGTAAAATAATTTTCAAATTATTTATGTATTTAACATAAATAAACGTAGGTATTTTACATATTTTATTTGTTTTTGAGAAATCAGTTGGTTTCATGCCTTTTGCTCTGCTGTGGTCAGTAGTTAGTTGCTATTTCAGGTTCCGTAATGGTCATGCTTCTTCCCATGATGAACTTTCTTGAAATGTTCCTAACAGAAATTTCAACCGATTGACTGTTGGATGCTCAGTTCTCTACTGAGCACCTGAATCACACTAGGGTCTGAGAACGTAATAATAGATATTATCAGGAAGTCAGTATTTTGGAACAATTTATTTACACACAAAGAAATCACTGGGTAGTCAGCTTAAGGTAATTAAATTAATAAAATAAGTTTTCCACATTTTTTCTTGAAAGCATATATATTTCTTTTTATTTACCCATTGTGGTACTTTACAGTCTTAGACACTTTTATAAAGATGCATCTTTCCCCTTATTAAATTGTGCTATATCCTTTCTTTGCAGAGCAAGTTGCAGAGGATATTTAGTAGAACATTACTGCCCTCTTCAGGCTTAATGCAGAGTAGCATTGACAAAAAACTCATCTTCACATAGCACTAGAATCAGCATTAGACTTCATATGCAGGCATAATGGAAACTCATTTAGAACAATAGTTTTTTTGCCTCCTCTAGCATATCATTGCATTTTGCTATTTAGATATTTTTATTTTATATTCAGTATATAGTTAATTGGAGTTGCTGAGGAACTCATTTGCATTAAATGTGAATTTTAATCTAAAGCAAAGTTTTGCTGCTCCACTGAGAGTTCTGCAAGCGTGGCAAGGGCTGTTTTAACTTGGAAGATGTATCTTTATTCAAACAGGGTAAAATGCTACGTTGAAATGGGACTACTGGGATCTTCCTCAGCAGAAGTTCAATTAAAGATTGAAAAATAATTACAGAATCCACCCAGACTGGCTTTTATATCAGAAATGGATTATTAGAATATAGCAATAGGACCAATTAATGGTAAAGTGAATATGAGTGAAAGCAAATGCAGGGATAGCTGAACATATTTATTTAAAGATAACTAAAGTGTGTATAAAGTTTAGAAAAAAACAGTTAAAATGAAAAGAACTCGAGACAGGTATATAAGACCAGTTATTCCTACCTCCCAATATCGATTTTGTGAGGAGCACTAGCCCAAAGAAAACTGATTCTGCCAGTCTTACTCCTGGCATCAGCAATATCTTTAATCAAGGAATAGTCCAGGATTAACCTGGCAAATGAAAAGTGTATGTGCTGTAAAGCCCCAAGTACTTTCCATTTTTATTAAGTTCATTTTTAGAGTATAGTTATCCTTTACTTGCTGTATATCAACAATTTTCACTAGGTAGTATCGGAACTCAAATGTTTGCACTTTTTCACAATATATATGATAACAACATATAAGTAGGATATTAAAGGGCAACTAAAACCCTAAATACATGGCCATTATAACAACCTGAATATCCAGCAGTCATAGGAAATAAGGGGGATGGTGCAATAAAAAATGCACAAGTTTGCCCATTCTTTTAGCAAGCAATCAGATCTTAACTAATTGCAGTAACCCAATTAAAACTTAACATGATTGGTTGGTGTATAAATGTATTGTTTTGTTAGGCAAACGTTTGCACATCTTATTGCATCAGCCCCAGAGATCTTATCTCCTATCTCTACAAAATAAATAAATAATAAATCCTGTACAACTATATGTTCATCGCAATCACCGACCAGCCCCTTTTGTGGTTGTAAAACAGATCTTGCCCAATATAAACAACTCACAAGCACATCTTTTTACTGCACTACACAATGTGCGCACAATCAGCGTAAGTGCTTTTCAATTATAGTAGGCTAACTAATATGTGGAGGTGAACAAATCAATGGGTTCTTGTTTAAGGGCAAAATCTCTAGTGTAAGGGACTGGACTAGTAATGCAAGAAAATAATCAGCAAGGGATTTCACTCCCCACTGATTCTATGATTCGTCTCATCTCAACTTTCAATATTTTTTTTTTTTTAGAAGTCATATTCAACTGCTCTGCTGGCAAGGGGAGAGATGTCATAGAGAAGCACTAACAAGAAAATGGCAGTGTAGAATGTAAGAAATTTACAGGGTTATTCAATAAAAGTTCTTATCGTTTAAAATGGTGCTAATTTTGCCCCAACCAATCAGATGTAAGCATACAAATGTTAAATAAGATCTGATTGGTTGGGGCAAAATTAGCACCATTTTAAACTATAAGAACTTTTATTGAATCTCCCTGTTTGTTTCAATCTTTTTTATTCATTATACTTAATGAAATGTAGATGTACAAACCTCATTTGTCTCTGTGGGTTAACAAAGCTTTGTGAGTCTGGCCAGATAATCAGAAAGTATTTTAAACCAGATAGTCAGCCTTTAGCAAACAACGCATATAACAGTGCAGCTTTCAACTCATAAAAGACAAGCACTATAGTCAGAAAACGATCCCTAGAAAGAAAACCACGTGGAGGCCCAACTACCATGGGGCCCCCAACTTCTTACCACAGATACAGCGCCACCCCAGACCACCGTGGATGAAGCAGGTAGAGGCCCCCATTAAAGTTTTGCTGCAGAACCCATTGAGTATATGATAAGTAAAACCAATTCATTTATTCAAAAAGCTTTAAAGTGGATTCCATTTTTTTTTGCATTCAATGTGATCGATATCAAGTAAAGAATTGGTAAAACCTTGATTGTCAGGTTAGAAAATGCTAGATGACTGTACAAGTATCTGATAGGTTTTACAAAATTTTGTTTTATTTCTGTTTGATCCTATTAACAAGCATGTACACTTAAAAAGTATAAACTGATCGCTTGTCAGTTATCTGCCTGCAATCCCAACTGCTATTAAGCCCAGTTTATAACATGCATTTGTAACCAGATCTAGACCAATCAGATTTTGGGGGGTTGTTTATAAGACACTATAAAAACAGCATGAAATCTTCAGAGAAGCTCAGTTTCTAATCAGCAGTCGAACTAGCAGGTCTTGCCTTTGTATTTAGGTTAGAGATTTGCAAGCAGATGGCCGGTTGTTTAGTTGGACTGCCAAAATGAATATTTTTTAGCTCCTGTGTTTCATACCTATGGTATTGTTGTATAGCAGTCCATAAACTGCACATAAATGTTGATATAACAGATAAATGATAAAAATAGTGTTTTGTTTATAGAGCCTGAAGTTGCTTTCCTTTGGCCAAATAGCCTGCAAAATATTGACTAACCCAAGTGCCTATGTACTTGCACTAATAGTTTCACCATTCCCTGACAAGTACTCTCAAACAGCAGAGGGCAGATAGGCAATGTATAGGATAGGGGTTATATATTGAAAACATGCAGTGTAAATACAACCAGGTTGTAATGAATGCAGCCCTGCTACTTACATTTACTATAAGCATCCCCCAATAATGAGATGATCTGATGACTAAATATATATCCACTTAAATAAAAATATGCTTACAAATGCAAAATCACAGTTTATTTCTGTGCTGTGCTGAGCGGGGGAATTATTTCTCTATAGCCCCAGAGCACTGCATAGCCAGGAAAACCCAACTTGGACACCTCATTACACAGAGAGTGAATGGTTGGGTAACCCACTAGAATGGCGGCAACTAAATAGTTACTATGCTATGTAACATACTAACTCTTTAGTTGCCGCCATTCACGTGGCAGGACGCACATAAGTAAAAAGATCTTTCAAATGTTGCAACAAAAACGAAAATTTATTGCAAGCACTTTCTGCACATTTCCTTTAAGGTAACAGGTATAAAAGGACATCAATACTGAAAAAAATAGTTATCTTTAGATATCCAATCTGAAATATCTTCTGCTAGGTGCAGTTTTGCTATAACTTAAATGGAGACAGTGTTCATGCAAATCATGTGAATTGCATGATGGGAAATTCCCTCTTTCAATGCTGCCTCATAGTGATTACTGAGCATGGTTGCCCTCATAGAAACCTCTACAAGGAATAGTTAGAGGTGGAAACAAATTACACCAGAAATGGCTCCTACTCTTTCATTTCTGGGACTTTGAACAAACATTACAGGAGAACCGTTTGGAGCAGAGGGGTAAGGTGAGGATTTTTGAACACTACACAGTGAGGCCAGTAGTTAAATTTTAGCTTTGGGGGTGGACATGGTTGGTAATCCAGGTATTAAATTGCAAAATAAATGAATTGGGGTTGGGGGCAAGTAACCAGTTTTTGGTTTTAAGGGTGAACATTCCCTTTAACTTATTTTGTTCAAAGTTAATTAAAATGTAAAATGAACACAGTTAAACATTTAACATGTGTTTTTTTAGGGGGGAACGACACTGAGATGAGAATTACTGTAAGACCACATCAGTCCTACAGATATTTTGTTTGCTTATACTAAAGGAGAACTAATCTGAAAATATTATCTTTGGTGAAGTGTAAATAGAGTTACTGTTTTCTTATTGTCTTCATACTTGTTTAGTTTATTCCCACAGAGCTAAACTGAACGCATACAGTCTAGCTGACCTACTGCCGGTCAGTGGTTCAGGTCACTTCCCTGAGTCTGTGCAAAATGTTTTCACAGATATGAATGAAGTTAATTCTAAAAATGCTACCCCTTGAAAGGTTTAAAGGATATATACACTGAAAAAAATTATTTGCCTTGTAAGCAGCATTTACTTTGGTGTGTGTTTGTGTTTCTGAATGCCTTCCATCCAGTACTTGTTTTTCTTAAAGGGCATCTATAGTGAAAAAAACACATTGTCCCATTGCAAAGTTAAATTCATGTGCTCTGTGCTGCCTTTCTCCTATCTCTGTCAGTGACTCCCCCCTTCCCTCACCCCTCTGTTACAGTACCTCCTCCATGTCTCAACTCTGCCTGACAAGCTTCTCATGTGCAGTAGGAGTTAAAAGTTCAACATCCTGAAAAACACGCCCAAGCACAGTGGCCAATAGAAAGCAAGCTGTCCTGGAGACACAGATCTCTCAGTGTCCTGCTGCAATACGATCTCTCTCTTGTGACCCATCATCAATCAGTGAAAGCTATCAAGAAGGGGGTCAAGTGCAGCCTTATCTTTGCCATCAAACTACATCTCTCCCTCTGCTAATGCTCCCATCTCTATGTTTGTTACAGAGCAGGGAAGAGGGTCACATCATAGGGAGTAGAGGAATGCAATCACGTCTTCTAATTTGTGTATATCAGGGCAGAGAGGGAATCTGAAAAAAGTAAAGACACTCAAATAATTATAGAACACATGGAAAGAATGAAAAAAAGTAAATTTTTCCACTATACATGCCCTTTAAGGTTCGTACACACCAAGATTTTCCCCAGACCCCCGAGCCCCGACCAACCCCCCATCCCGACAAACACCCGCAACGGCCAGCTGTTTTGGCCGATAGTTACCCATGTGTATGTGTTCGGTTGGGGGTCGTGCATCGATCCACCAGGCCGTCATAGGTGTTTGAGGGGATCGGGAGTCAGTTGGGGCTCAGAAGTCTGGGGAAAATCTGAGGTGTGTATGAACTTTTATGCTCAGTATCTACCATCTTTGTCTTTGCAGGGAGAGGAAATACTGGAAACAGCGGTAAAGAAGTTCTAAAGATTAAATAACATTTTATAAGATCCAAAGATGTATTTTTTTATTTGTAAGCAGATTTAAAGGGGAACTGTGGTCCAAAAATGACTTTAGGTAAATTGACGTAAATTGATAGGAATCACCAGGTCCCCTGCACTTCCTGCTTCCTGCTCTGAAACTGTCAGTCAATCTGTCCTGTGTCTCCTACTCCCCTTTGCAGCCCCCCTGGTCCCTCCCACTCATGGACCCCATGGTCCCTCCAGTTGCAGGCCCCCCATGGCCCATTATCTTACAGTCCCATGTGGCCCCGTCCACTTGCTGGTGCCATGGCCCTGCCCACTCCTGGCTGCATAAGCCCCACCCACTCACAGATGTCTGTCTCACCCACTCGTGGGTGTCTAGGCCCCGCCCACTCTTGGGTGTCTAGACCCCACCCACTCGCAGGTGCCGTGGGTTACTCAGACCCCCCTACAGAAAACTCTGTGGAATCAGCCTTTTCAGGCAGAGTTGAGAACTCTGCTTGAAAAGGCTGTTTTCACACAGTGAAAGAGAAGGGCTGTAGATTCCCTTACCGTCTCTGTCAGGACTTCACATAGCAGAGAGGAGGAGGGACTTCCTGTCTCCCTCACATACTGAGCGTGGCTGTGCTCACCGGCGGCACTGTACAGGAGAAGCTTCAGGAATGTCACAAGTCAGTCTCCCACCCATTAACATTCTGTATATCTTGGGCTGTGGGGTACGTACAGAGGTGGTTGATGGCTTGTTTTAAAGGTAGGAAACTGGCCTTTCATTTAATCTTAACTTGTTTGGAGGCCACAGTTCCCCTTTGAAATGTAATAATACTTAGCATTGAATTCAAATTACATTAAGGAGAAATTAAGTCACCAGATAACAATGGGCCAATTGTACAAAGATACTGATACAATCTATGTCTCACCTCTCCCTTTGGTGTGTCTGTTGGTTGATTAATAAAATCATCCTGTAGGTACAAGGTCAGCTCCCATAATCAACCACTTGAGGCACTGTGAGGCAATGAGGCATCTGTCTCACTCTGCCAATGAGGCAGAGTGAGACAGATGCAGGTACATGGGTCAAGACTCAGCAGTGTACCTGCATCTTAAGGAAGAAGGACATACGTTTGAAGATTGTAATGTTAACATATTGGCAAAGGAACATGACTGGTTCAAGAGAGGAGTCAAGGAGGTCATTTATGTGAAAATAAAGAAGCCAAGTATGAAAAGAGGTGTGAGGGGAGGATTCGACACCATATACAATGCTGTTTTGACACCTTTCCCTGGGCAGTTCCTTTAACACCTCTTAGCCACAATGCAATCCCTCCTTGCATTCAGTAGATCCCTAACACCTGGCTGTGATTAGCTAATTAGGACTTTCCAGGTGTTAGGTTTTTATATATTCTCTATAATCACTTGTTATTGCAGATGTTTTGTTTCCAAATGTTCTGAGGTCTTTTGCCTCCCACATTATGTGTCAGCCTGACTCTATCTTCATATTCCAAGGTTTTAGTATGTCATCTGCAGACACTGTGTCTGGCCTGCCCTTTTTCTGGCAAAGCTCTTTTTTTCTGGTTTGATATATTCCAATGTACGAAATGAATAAACCGTGAAACTGGGTTCTACTGCACTGGGCGTGTTGTGTGATCTGTTCTCCCAGCGCTGAAGTTCTCTTAGTGGGTCTGAAGACAGGCATCAGGGGTCCGGGGTGACTAGTGAGGATATTTATTTAACACAACTGGTGTCAGAAGTGGGATACAACCTACAGGACAGTAAGTATTGAACTTATTAACTTTAGGTTCTGTCTTGCTTGTTCTGTAACTTGTATCAGCATATTGGTATAGATTTTAAAACGTGGGTCTGGAAGGGCGGACGCATGCCCCACGTCTTACAGACGGGGTCTGTAAGTAGAATGCCTGCAGGCTGGGACCTGTGATCGAGTTCTCTTGAGGAAGTTGCTTCGTGGGTGGAGTGTTAAATTCTGAAAGAGTTTTATTCCTTGAGTGGAATGTAAAAACTTGGTGCAGGTGGCGATCTGCATTTTTAGTTTCTCTTTGAAAGAGTTAACTGGGAGCCGTACAAGAGATATATTTTCCCCTTGATTAATAGGATCCCTATGCGAGGGGTAGGACTCGCAACTTGTAGTTGGACTACAAGATAATACTCCCGCAGGCGGTGACCTGCACATACAGAGTTAATGTTTTCTCCTTACCTAGGAGTTGCTTCCGTGTGAAGTGTAAAATATGGGAGTTAGGGATTGGGGACGGAAAGAGTTAATCTTAACCATTTATAGAACGGACAGTTTGGTCCGGTTCATTTGAAGTTCCAACTTCTGAGTTGTGTTTCTTTGCTAGCTAGCATTATACATTAAGAGACCTTACCTTTGTATGTCTTGTGTGTTTTATGTGTAACCGTTTTGTCTGTCAAATTTGTTAATTTGCTGAGCTTGCTTGCTTTGCGCTTATGGTTAACCTTCTTGCTTACAGGATGGAAAGTTTCACAGTAAAGGTGTCTGACCCAAACATGAAAAGTCATTTAAAGTATATTAAAGTGTTTTAATTCTAAGTTTACAGGTTTCCAATGTGGGAAAATACTGATAGCAAGACTGGTACAGAAGTTCCGAAGAATTTTCCTGGAGGATTAGGTGATCCGTATTGGTGGTACAATTTATGGCAATCCATGGTTTGATAATATATTGGGTTGGATAAAAGATGTATATTCTCATTGAGAGCTCTTTTAGTGAATTTTATTATAAATCTAATTATATTAATAAGTGAGGTTAAATTTGGTTACCGTATATACTCGAGTATAAGCCGAGGTTTTCAGTCTTTAAAATTAGCCTGAAATCCCGAACTCGGCTTATACTCGGGTCAAGTAAATAATTGTGGAATCTCTGGCTGCCGATCGTCATGTACAAGCTAACATCAGAAGCATGTGTTCCGCCTGGCATTCCGCGCTTATCTGCAGTATGATGTCCATATGCCGAGCCTGTCTCACTTACTGCCCGGCGCCGAGTAGTAACTCTTACTTACCTCACTGAACTTGGGGGCCTTTCCTGGGGGGTGCAGTCCATAAAAAAAGCCTCATTCCTTGGCACTGCAGTGTTTGGAAACTACAACTCCCGGCTACTAAAGCATGATGGGAGTTGTAGTTTCCAAAACATCTGGAGTGCCAAGGAATGAGGCTTTTTTATGGACAGCAGAGTTCCCATACAGTATTAAAAGACAGTAGTGGTCATAATTTCAACCCCTCAGCTTATACTCGAGTCAATCATGTTTTATTACTTTTTAAGGTAAAAATGGGTACCTCGGCTTATACTCGGGTCGGCTTATACTCGAGTATATACGTAATGCTGGTTTCACAAATGTTTGGACTCTATGTTTTCTATTATAAATGTATTTTCCTTCCTGGATTTTTAAGGTAAAATTCTGTGTCTATTCATTTTCTGCAGTGTCTGACACCCACTTCCCACTCCTTCTCAGTGGCAACCCGTTTCCCCCTCCTTTTTTCCTTTTGGCTCGTGGGAAACGAAAGTAGATTTCATGTCTAACTAGTTTTAATGGGAGTTATATAATTGCGAATAAAGGTAGGAATGTCTACGGAAGTTTTGTTTATATTATAGAGGGTTTTGAGAAAGTGAAGATTTAGAAAGTGGTAAAGGGCAAGGATCTGGTAGAATTTCTGGTGGTTTTCAAAGAGGAGTTATCAGAATGATCAGCTTAATAATAGTAGAGAGGTTATTTGTAATAAATTAGATCATTAGTGAGACCCGTTATATCCATATAGCTAAGTAGGATGTGAAAATACAGTCACAAATAGATATCCCCTATGATGGCAGTTGTAATGGATTTTCCCACAAGTGATTCCCTCGCTGTGGTGCAGCTCATGGACAGAATGTGTAATCCTATTTGTGTTCTTCATATACAAGGTAAGCTGTTTAATTTTTTTTGGGCGATACAGGGACTGTGTGTTTCTCTATCAAAGCTTCCTTATTGTCACTAATAGGGATTATGGCCTATTGTTATTGTCTTATGTTTCCTCTAAATTATTACCAGATTACCCCATTAAATTGATAATATAGGAATTAGTAAGTAAATTGTGTATCTTAATTTTCTTTAGTGGCATAACTTGTTGGAAGTAAAAGTTGATGTACGGATTATTTTTTTTTAATGCCCCTAACCCCCTTTTACAAGATATAATTAATAGTATTCTGCCAATGGTTTGTACCTTTGTAAAGCAATGAGTAATTATAAAGACTATCTTTCTATTTTATACCCCTATTATAGCCCGCTCATAATACAGATAGTTCCTATAGTTTTGGATATTTAAGCCCTTATTAGCATTTCTGCCAATACCCAATGTAATACAGTTGTTGATTTTGAGATATGCCTTTTTTCTGCATGTCAGCTGGTGCTACGGCTCAGTTTTTTTGTATTCATTTTTTGAAGAGTCCCATTTATGTGTCACTGTTTGACATAGAGACTTGGTGGACTTGCCAGTGACAGACTCTATGGCTCTCCGTGAAGTGTTAAAATAATAATGGGTTCAGCCACATGGTTCTAGGATTATTGAAATTATTGAAATATGTTAATTGTCAAATATGTTAATGTGATTATTGTGTATCCAGAGCATGGAGGTATGTAAAATGGTTTCTCTCTCTCCTCAATTGTCTTGCATCAAAAGCTTCAAGTAAATACAATATTGCAATATCTTGGTTGTATAATATCTAAGGGTGAACATCTGGTCAGCCCCGCCAGAGATAAAGACATTTTTGCATTTCAAACACCCTATAATAAAGCTGAATTGGTCAGCTTCATGAACTTTTACCAACAATGAATCCCAGCCAGCTCCAACTGGGACCAAAAAGCACAATTAAAGACTGTCCAAACATCATTCTATGGACACCGAAAATGACAAAGAATGTTTAAATAATTGTAATAACATTTATCTCTGCCCCTGCTCTGACCTTTCTGAATTATGATAAATCTTTTCATTTGTATTATAAGAGAACATTGTAAAATCATGTTGGCAGTTTTATCACAATATCACAGAGACACCTTGAAACTAGTCACTTATTTTTTCTAAATCGTTGGCAGTCACTGTTCAGAGGATGCCTTAATGTTTGTGCATCTCTGCAGCCTGTGCAATGGCCGTTGAGGCCTCCAACTCTATTATATTGGGCACGGAGAATGTTTAATTAACATCTAATCATGTTTATAAATGCTAAAGAATAGAATATGAACTACGCGATGCCTCACAGAGTACGAGGTTATTTTAAATCCATCATGGTCTTAAAATTTTAATATATTCAGGTCTTACCCATAGTATATTCCTTTTATTTACTGTATTAAGATTACAGGTTAAATTAATACCCAAGCAATTAATATTTAAATATAGGTGTAAATCTCTCCCCAGTCCGATTTGATTCTCTACCAATTAGAGCTGTTATGGTTGTAGGTATTTGTGTATAGTGTATATAGATCTTCAATTCCCAGATTCTGTTTAGAATTTAGTCCGTTACCGTGTTTTGTTTATTTAGCTTAATCTTTTCTTTAACCCGTAATTGTGTTTTGTTGAAGGTTTAAGCTGTTAGTTCATTGTTTCCAGGTATGATTTTAATGTAGTTGGTTTTGGTAGAATTTGGCAGTAGATTTTATGAGAGTTTATAAATGAGAATGGTGAGCTGATTTTATATTAATTTAATTTGTAGATTATTATCTTCCTTATGTTTTAGTTGTTTAAATGAAATGATTGTGAGTTCTTTTCATGTTGTTTAAGGGAATGTTATCTCATATATGTATTGAGTTGCTATTCTTTTCTCCATTTCTTTTGTTTCTTTCCTGCATTTCCATTTTTCCCTGAGAATGTTATTATTTCAGTTTAACTTTTTGTTTTCTTCCGATTCATTTTTTTTTAAAAGATTTTTTTTTCTCTCCAAGCATTGTTTTTAGACCTTTGGGTCTTTATTAAAGGGGGGATAGTTATAGTAATAATGTGGCTCATAAAAGTCTTAGCCACAATGTTTATTGCCCAAATGTTTATACTTACTGTAAATGGATCAAAGAGACCCATTCACAAATAGAGTTTTTGCTAGTGAAAGTACCTACACTCACAACCAGAGTTTCTTTCTTATTTGTCCAGGTTTCTAGAATTTATCCTCCTTCCAAACTAATTTATTTTCCTTGTCCATTTTCAATGCTTCATCTGTTTCTGACAAATTCTTTGGTTTGTAGAGCAAATGTATTAGGGGGATTGATGGAGGGAATGTCTGATGCAGCAGAAAAATTTTGCTTTTTTTGTCCAATAATAATACAATGTAAGTTTTGTTTTAATGTTTGCGCACATAACCCAGCAGACCTGAGCACACAGATTAAAGTATTAAAGTGTTGCTCCCAAAAAACTGCTGGAGTATAATAACTACAGTACGCTAGCACACAAATTATTATAAAATTACAGGGAGCATTAGGGATTGGACAAATTGGAGTAAGATGCAAAGAACCCAATACAGTTTTATAAAAGGGCAATACAAATCTAATGCTAATTTAAATTCTAAGGTGTAACGTCCTGTTTAAAGGGCTTGTCAAGTGAAAAGAAGCTTTTGATAGAAATGCAGAGCACTCCCCAAACCCCAATTTTGCATTGTAATGAAATGCCAAAGATGTGCCTATAGGGACTTACCTGACCCGCTCTGACGCTGCCAGGGTGCCGCCCGCTGCTCCTATTTCAAGCAAAAAGAGGAGCAATACGTCTCTGCGCTGACAGCCACTCTACTTCCTGTTAGCCGCTTAGCATACTGGACATGCCCTTTAAAATCCAAAAACTGTTTCTATAAAATTGTCAAAGTAAAGCAAATAAAAAGTTTTATTCTTTTTCAAATTTTAAACAAAATTCTTTGTCTTACCAAAATGGGAAACATGGAATCTAATATTGTTAAAATGCGTTATTTCCTTTAGGAAAAAAACTAAACTGAACCAAAAGGAGTTCAACACCCAGTTGCAAGACACTTTCTAATCCAAACATTTACAGCTGTTACAATATTCCTACGTCCTGTATACACAAGAAAATGTCCCATTTCTACCCACTTATCATCTCTCATGAAATAACTTTAAAAGCAATTTAAAGGTCTCCTTTTCCAAAGTGGATATAAGCGGACAAATATGAACAGGCCATGCATTTTTCTTTTTTGTTGTGGGAAACACAAACACACGTAAAAGCGGATGCAAACAGACATAAATGTAAATTCATTGTAAACTTGTTCTGGCACCAGAAATGTATCAGACCATCGGATGAAATGAAATTTACCCAATAGCTTTCATTTATGTTTCCCAATCAATACTATTGATATTAAAAATCTATCCCAAACCTCCCAGGGCAGTTTATTTACTAATGAAGCAAAAATATAGATCATCGGACAAATCTATATACTCACAACAGATATCAAGGCATCAAGGTTGCACATGATATCCTTGTCAGGGTTGGATATTCTGTATACAGGGATTCATGCAACCAGGGAATGCTGGGAGTTGTAGTTTTCAATTATCTGGAGGAATGCAAGTTTGACAGCCATGGTCTACCTTAAATCTTAAAGGGCATGTCCACCCCAAAATGTAACTTTTGATATGTGGTAGGGCATGCTCCCCCAGCCCCAACCGCATTAATATAATTGTTAGAAAGTCCCCCGATTCTTACTTACCTGCCCTCTCTCCCCTGCTGCAGTGTTTAGGCCCTCTGCTTGCATGGAATTGAAAGCAGGGGGTGGGACCGGCAGGCTGCGTCCGTGATTGGCTGAGAGGCAGGGAGGGCTGCACTGAGCATGCCTCAACCTTGATGAGGTTGAGGAAGTCTCAGGCACAGCATGAGTCACACACTGCTCCTACACAGCAGTTTCCTGGCTTTGGAGGGGCACAGCAGGGAACTATTTTGAGCAGGAATGTAAGGTAAGGATTGTTTTAAACTACTTGATGTGGCAGTAAGGGGTTAAATTTTAGTTTTGGGGGTGGACATGCCCTTTAATTTGTAATTTTGTACAGACAGATTGACAGGAGGATGAATATAAAATACATAATTGTGGTAATACTGCTGTGAATAGAACCTAGGGGAAAAAAATAACACTAGGTATACTCATGGGCAATCTAGGCCAATTATGTAACCAAGGGTGGCTGGGAGCTGTTGATTGACATCACAGATTCTAGGCCTAATAATAGGTCTCTTACTGCTCCTCATTGATTTAACATACAGCTTGATATTACTGAAATTACAGGGCTAGAGGGTAATGTGTATGTCCATTCCGGCAAGGCCACAAATGTGTGTTTGTATTGGCAACAGGGGCGTATCTAGGGTCTAAGAAGATCAGAGGCACTTTAGGGCACTCCATGCGCGCAGCGCAACATTTTGTAGGCCACCCCCTTTCTACACCCCATTAAGCCACACACACTATGTACTTATAGAGATGGTCAAAAGACACAGACAGACAGATAGACAACCACAACATAGACACACAGCCCATAGTGTTAAACAGACAGAAAGACAGTGAAATAGATAGACAGACAGAGATAGAGATCAGAGAGTTGACAGAGATACACAAAATAATGACACAAAGGCACAGTAAACTGGCAATTTCATTATATACTGGTAGCAATTTGGTCATTTTAAACTTACTGTTGTGTTCAGTTGTAGTCAGACGCTTGCCCACACCTTTGGCCAGGGAGACCTTGTACCTTCTACATGGACCTCTGCCCCTATCTATCTCTATCTGTCCCTCTCTCTCTCTCTGTATATCTATCTCTGTCTATATATCTGCCTCTTGTTTATCTATTTTACTATGTCTATCTTCTTCTTGTCTATCTCTCTGTGTCTATCTAACTCTGTCTATCTATGTATCTACCTATTTATCTATCTATCTATCTGTCCAACTCTCTGCTATCTATCCATCTATCTCTGCTATCTATCCATCTATCTATCTATCTAACTCTGGCTTGGCTCTGCTACCTATCCATCCTGAAACACAGGGGCTTTCTGCTACTTGTCGTGCCGGCGCATGCGTGACATCAGCGCACCAGCTTTGCGCATGATGTAATTGCGCCAGCTGCGCGACATACCCAGAGGTTCACGAGCCAGGAAATCCGGAAGTTCGTGGCACTTCTTGAAGGTAAAGTCCGTTAAAACATTTGGGGCACTTTGCCAAATATCCGGGGTACTTGCCCCTGGGTGGCAATATTTAAAGGTTTACAATTAACACTACAGCCAAATCCCTCTATTTTCCCACTGTTCTGCACAGGTTAATTACTGCCCTTACCAACCTACTCTCACCAACTCACTGTTACCCTTTTAAGTACTCAATAGCTTTGCTGTCCAGAGGGCCAATGACCGAGTGTGCGACCTACAGACTTTTCGGCCAATTGTCACACTCATGTGGCTGCACGTTCCATGGTCTTTACGGGTTGTTCTGCAGCAATGGGGTTTATTGTGACAAATTATGGGTTCCAAGACTCTCTTCATTCCCTCACTACTATTAAAAAACCGGGAGTCTTATCTCTTCTCTCCAGAGGGGTACCTGCCCCTCTACCCCATCCCCTCTTATCTCATTCCCCATCTCTCCTCTCATTCTCATTTAAACACACCATGGTAATCCCTTTCTGGACCCATCTGATCTTTCCAGCTAATGGGCTGTCTCCCTTCTTTTTTACAGTTGAAAAAGCTCCCGTGTGTGTTTGGGGTGGAGCGAAACGCGTCCTACCATGTGATGGATTTGTTTTTATCCTCTTCTCTCCTTTGCACATGTACTCCAGGTCGTAAGTAGGGTAACCCCCATGATGCTTATGGTTTGGACCAATATGACTATGTGACTATATGACTAACTATTGGTGACTTATAGACCCTGTGTGTGGATATATTCACATAACATTATTCACATTCACTATAGATTTTGAGGAGTTTAGTGGTTTTTTAATTGTTTTTTAATGTATATCCCTGTCAAATAGAATAAAGGATTTTTAGCCTTTCACTATTACAAATATCTTTTGTATTATTGAGTGTTGCAGATCAGATCTCTTTTTCTATCTCTCTATAATGTTCATCTTCTGAATCTAGCACCTCCCTACACAGGTTTTACTTATTCAGTGCCCTAATGCAGTTTCCTTTGTGATATTACCTCTCTCACTGACCCAACCTGATCTAACCCGCTTATCCCACTCCACTGCCAATCTATTTAGAGTCTACCGGTTCACTTCACCTTATGTCTAACCTCCATTTTCCACAACACACTATACACGTCGGCACCCGGGGCTACCATTGACCTCGGCAACATCCGGTGGGGGGGGCACTTCAGAGGAAAATCCAGACAATGAACCCAGTACATAATGCAATGAAGAAAGTAAAAGGCACTGCTACCACACAGATTAAAATACATCAATTCGGCATCCAGTTCAATAAAACACATATTTTATTAAGGTCATATTAAAACAAGGCAGAACAAGTGCATCACTGACCTTACGCATTTTGTGTCACCACAGACATTTCATCACAGGTAACCTCCATTTTCCTCTAGATTGTAAGGTCAGGGAAGGGCAGGGTCCTCTCTCCTATTGCATCATGGTATTACTGTAAATAACTAATCACTTTGTGTACTTATATTATATGCATTACCTTTGCATGTAATATGCATGACTTTGAATAATATGTATTACCTTTGTATATAATGTAAGACTATGTTGTTGTAAAGCACCATGTAAGATGGTGGTGCTATCTAAATCCTTCATAATAATAATAAATAATATACCAGGCAGCTATATAGCTTAAGGTGAGGTGAGCCAAAAGTCTCATGCTATATATGAATAGCATTGCCCACAAAATCTAAGAAAGAAGAAATCATTTCTCACTCCAGGTTTCCCAGAGTAAGGGGCGGAGATATGCAAAATTTCTCCTTTATATCCTATTGCTAAAGCATGTGTCCTGAACCGCTGGCTTATTAACATGCAATACAGCCTACGGTATAGAGCCAATCATCTGACCTGCAGACATGACATGTTTTGATCACATCAGTGGAAAATACAGATTCATGGTTCTATGGGGTAGGACTTGGGAGCACAATATACCAGAAACAGTGGAGTCGCTATGTTACATGCGTGTAAACGTTTTAACACAACTTACCTAATAGAGGTGACCCAAATCACCATTTCCCAGTTGTACTCTGCAGCTTCACGATGATGTGACAGCGTACATTGGCACAATGACTTGCAGTTTCTTATTTTACATCTTTTAATAGTGTTCAAATGTGTTTGGGTGCATTTTTTGTTTTGTCACTATGACATCAGCATGACATTATTTTGCACAGATTTGGATTGTGACCCACAAAAGCATTGCACTTGGTGTGCTTTCTTATTCTATATCATGCTTCTTCTAATGCTCTAACTTTTAATAGTTTTCAAATGTGTATGTGTCTGAGTGTATTTTAGTGATCTCACTATGACATGATATAATTTTGTATAGAACTGAATTTGACCCTAAAAAGCATTGCACTTGGTGTGCTTTCTTATATTTTTGATCTTTTAACAGTGTTTAAATGTGTCTGTGTACATTTTTTGTGATGTTACCATGACATCAGCATGACATCATGATTTTGTACTCATTTGGATCTTGACCCAAAAAAGCATTGCACTTAGTGCGTTTTCTTATTCTATATTTTTTAATTGTGTTCAAATATGTATGTTTCTGGGTGCATTTTTAATGATTTCACTATGACACCAGCATGGCATCATTATTTTGCACAGACTTGGATTTTGACCCAAAAAAGCATTGCACTTTCTTGTTTTCTAATTCTATATCTTTTAATAAATCTCTATGATTAAGGGGGAGTGTTCTCCCGAAACACGTCAGACGTGCCCTATGTGTCTGTCAAAGGCAGATGTGCCTAAATAAAGCTTGTTGATTTTAAGGAAGTGTGGTCTATTGCTTCTTATTCTGGTCCGTTTGCTTTTAACGCGGGTTGGAGGCCCGCTTAGAGGATTGCACCCTGCCTCATTGGAAACCTGTGACGGCTTCGAGCGGCGGTTTGCTTGTTTGCTTTGGCGTTATATCTTTTAATAGTGTTCAAATGTGTTTGGGTACTTTTTCTAGTCATGTAACTATGCCAGATGTGCAGTGCTATTATTCCAGGTGATAACATCTATCACCCCACATTAAAATTAAAGACTTTGCTACTTGTTTGACCCAGGGGGTCATTTATTTATTAAAATGTCCCTGTGGCTCAAGTTATGTGGGAAAAACTAAGAGAGAGGTACGTCTGAGATTGGGTGAACACAAAAGAGACATAAAACAGTACAAACCTGGGGAGTCTAAACATGATACCCCAGTGGCGAGGCATTTTTATGAATATAAACATAACGCAATGCAGTTACGGTGGCAGATATTGGAAGTAGTAAAAAAGTCCAATAGAGGGGGAAACTTCCCACAATTATTATTACAAAGAGAGCATTGGTGGATACACCATTTACAAACTCTGACACCGAAAGGTTTGAATGAAGATTTTAACTTGATGTGTTATTTATAATCAGTGTGATAAAAGAACCCAGATGTATCTGTCCTGGTGGTATTACCAATGTAACTTATACATGTAATTTGATTAGGTTAACACTTTAACCATGCATCATTGTTACCTATTTAGTAGTTGGTTCCTATATAGTTACATTCCACTAGAAACATTATTTATCTTTTCAGGAACGCTTACACCATCTAGTGGATGTGTACTAGAACTGAAAATGGGACGCACGTAAAGAACCATCATCCTCTCTGTTATAAAATTGTATAAAAGAATGATAATTGTTATTGAATTGACGCACACACAAATGTATATGTATTTATAATTATTTACTATGTACTGTTAACTATACCGATATGCTATTACTCGCATTGTAAATGACAAGGCTGCATTGAGCTGTGACAGTAACCATAACAACTAAGTCCCTTAGGGTTAATGAAATCTCGCAATAGTTTTATGCGATCATGCACAATACGTATACACGGCAGGTGCGCGATTAACGTGGAATGATGATGTCAGCTTATGCGAATACAAGGGAGGGACTTAGTGATTCTTTTTAAACCGGCGAGAGGCCCATGTAAGCCACACTGAGGAAGCTCCGTGCACCGGCGTCGGGAGCCAAACACGTTCGTTGTGAACGCCCCTTGCCTGTATTTTCACCCTCCAGACTGGTACCAGTATACTGTACTTACCTTCTTTGCACTTTTGTTGTATCAGTTGATTGACCTATATAATATGTATGATATATGCTAGAATATATGTGAAGGGGATTTACAATGGTTTTAATTGTTTTTAGAGATGTCCCTAGATAGATATTACTAATAAAGGACGGTTTTATGTACACTTACAAGACAGTATTGCAGTCTGAACTTTTTTCCTCTCGTTGTTTCTATATATGGGTGCATTTTTTAGTGATGTCAGTATGACATCATAATTTTGTACATAATTGAATTTTGACCATAAAAAACATTGCACTTGGTGTGATTTCTTATTCTATATCTTTTAATAGTCTTCTAATGTGTCTGGGTGCATTTTATAGTGATGTCACTATGACATCAGCATGACATCATAATTTTGTATACATTGAATTTTTTCAATTTATACAAATTTAGCACTTAGTGCTTCTTCTTATGCTATATATTTAATTAGTGTTCAAATGCATCTGGGTGCATTTTTGTAAGTGATGTCACCATGACATCAGCATGGCATCATAATTTTGCATAAATTGAATTTTTTCCAAAAAAGCATTTTACTTGATGTGACTTCTTATTCTATCAGGGAAATTCACCCAGAGACGCAAGCTATCAGCTGGCGTCAAATATTTACGTACAAAAACTGTACAGCGTCTGGTAAAAAGGCTTGCAACGGCTGCAAAAGTGCCTCTTCCCGTTCTCACGCAGCCGCTGCAAACCGAGGCTTAAAGTTGCGCTAACAGTTTTGCAACTGTTTGTGTTTTGCAACCTCGGTTTGTGGCGGCTGCAAAAGTTCAGGAAGAGGCACTCGCGCTGCAGTTTGCACGTAAGTATTTAACTTTAAGAGCCTGGTAAATAAGCCCACATATCTTTTAATAGTGTTTAAATGTGTCTATTTGCAGTTTTTGTAATGTTACTATGACATCAGCATGACATCATTATTTTGTACAGATTTTCAATTTTGACCCTATCTTTTAATAATGTTTAAAAGGAGAATTAAATTTAGTTAGAATTTAGTTAGAATATACTTTCCTCACCCACCTTCTCAGCATGGAAGATTCTACTGACATGCCATTCCTTTGCCATATATTAGTGTAAAGTGTACCTACTTAAAGGGAAACTTTGGAGAGTAGAAAGAGTGTGTTTTTGTTTATGCTGTATGTATAAAAACAACATGGTGCAGAGCTTTAAGGGAAGGATAATGAAGCAGAACTAGCTCTATGTAATGAATTTCCTAGTAATGTACCTGTGGGAAAAAAAATGTGGGAAAAACAATAACACCTTTCCGTGATAGATTCGCCAATTATCGCAGCACTTTTAGAGCTGCCCTTAACAGTCAGATGTTGGACAGTAAAAAAATGAATGACCAACCCGTGGCAAGACATTTTAAATTGAAGGGACACAGTCTTGCGACATTAAGATGCATGATAATTGACCACATACCACCCATGGAGGGTGATAGGGCGAGGAGCCTGCTATGACTAGAGGCTAAATGGATAGCACGTCTACAAATGATGGTGCCCTATGGCCTTAATGAAATAAATAATCTGAGCTGTTGGATTCTGAGTTGCTATAGTTGTGGTTCCCGATATCATCTTTGAGACAATAATGATATACCAGCTGTTTATTGTTATATTGGTTTGCTTCTTATGCTTTCTTGATTATGTTTTAGATATTCGCTGCTTTAGTGCTTTAAGACTTATATGGCTTGTACGTTCGTCCTCTCCGTTGAGTGATCTGATTTCGCTACACTTCTGTGTTCCGCTTGTGTTGTTGATGCGGTCGCCATGGAGTCTGGCCATGTGACCGTGACATCATTGATGACGTCTGCGGGATGTGAGTTCTCTCGCAATTCTGTGCCTAATTTGATGTTCCCCGGAAGTGTGAGTGACCCGGTGCTCTGTGTCCAGAATATGCTGTATTACAGATTATTACGGTACAGTCCTTCTATTTCTATCTCCATAGACTATAAGCACACTGCCCACTATAGGAGGAGAGAAATCAATGGCTGCACCCATAAGAAACACAAAAATGAAAATAACTTGATAACTGTTCCCAAAAAATAATGAAAATATATGGCAAAAGTACACAGGATAGCGCTCCCTACACTACAGCAAAAAATAGTGATCATATCCCCACGCAAATGTCACTTCTCTAATGTAAACAGCCCTAACTTGTCTAATCTACCTGCATAGTCAAGCCTCTCCATTCCCTTTATTATTTTAGTTGCTCTTCAGCTTGCAGCAATTGCACATCATTTGTTCAAGTTTTTAAAGCTCTGCATAGTTTAGTGTCATCAGCAAACACAGAGACCTTGCTCTCAATGCCCCCTTCTAACAGGGTTTTTCAATAAATGTTCTTATCGTTTAAAATGCTAATGCTAATTTTGCCCCAACCAATCAGATGTTAGCTTTCAAATGTTAAATAAGATCTGATTCGTTGGGCTAAATTAGCACCATTTTAAACAATAAGAACTTTTATTGAATAACCATGTAAGTCTTTTATAAACAGATTAAAAAGAAGTGGCCCCAGTAAGGAACCCTAAGGCACTCCACTTAGAACTTTAGCCCACATAGATGTAGCCCCATTGACCACCACTCTGTTTGCAATCCAATAACCATTTCTCTATCCATGTACAAATGTTTTTTTCTAGGCCAACAGTCCTCAGTTTATACATTAATCACCTATGTGGCACAGAATCAAAAGTTTTAGCAAAATGCAAGTATACCACATCTACTGCTATGCCAGAATCTAAATTCTTACTCACTTCTTTATAAAAACCAAATAGATTTGTCTGGCACAATCTATTTCTCATAAATCCATGCTGACTACTACTAATAAGATCAGTACTGGAGACAAACAGGGTTATTCAATAAAAGTTCTTATTGTTTAAAATGGTGCTAATTTTGCCCCAACCAATCAGATCTTAGCTTTCAAATGTTAAATAAGATCTGATTGGTTTGGGCAAAATTAGCACCATTTTTAATGATAAGAACTGTTATTGAATCTCCCTGAATGTCAAGGATATGATCCAGTAACAAAGTTTCTGTCACCTTCCCTACCACTGATGTTAAGCTTACAGGTCTATAGTTATCAGGTTGGGAACGACTACCTTTTTTGAATATTGGTATTACATTGGCTTTTTTCCAATCCAGCGGCACATCACCAGACAAACGCGAATCTGAAAAGATAAGAAATAGTGGTCTAGATAAAACTGAACTAAAACTGGGCCATACAATAAACTTTCTGGTGCATTGTTTACTAATCGGTCATATCAGAGGACATGTGGTCATCCTTTAAAGGGCATGTCCACCCCCAAACCGGATAATCCCCCCCCACTACTGGCCCCATCATGTAGTGTAGTTTAATCCTTACCTCACATCCCACTCCATCAGTTTCCCTGTAGTCCCCCCCCAAAGTCCCAAAACTGCCCACCAGGAGGATAGCAGAGTCCATATAGGACTCTGCCTCCTACCTGACCTCCGGGAGAAGTTTGGAATGCGTACTGCAGCCCTTCTCCCCCTCCCTCCCTCTCCCTCCCGTTTTGCTATCCCTCCCCCTACCATAAAACCCCTTGCCCATTTAATAGAATGTTCCCCCAGCCCCACCGCAAAAGAATATTTTAAGTCCCCAGAACTGTACTTACCTTCCCTCTCTCCACCGGCATTCTGAGAAGCCGGCAGCCGTGTCTGTGATTGGCTGCCTCTCAGCCAATCACGGACGCGGCTGCTGGTCCCGCCCCCTGCTTGCAGTGTCTCGCAAGCAAAAGGCCGGGCCAGGTGTCGGAGGACAGAGGGAAGGTAAGTGAAGAACTGGGGACTTTTTAAAATTATTTTTATAGCGGTTGGGGCTGGGGCACTGTGTTCTTTTATAGGGCAAAAGTTCTTATTAAGGGTGGACATGCCCTTTAAGATTGGTAGAAAAGAAGTTTTATCTTCAGGTTAGAAAAGGTTTATTTACAGTGAGAACAGTGATACTGTCTTCCAGCAGATGTGGTAATGGAAAGTTTATTGAATAGTGGGATAGACAAGTTTCTAAAACTAAAAGATATTAAGAATTACTGTTATTAATTCATAAACTGCAGTCCTGGTTGATCCAGGGATACTTTCTGATTGCCGTTTGGAGTCAGGAAGGATTTCCCCCCTTTTTTAGGTGTTTTATTTTGTCTTCCTCTGGATCAACAGTTAGGTAGGGTTAAAAAGGAGGGTGAAAAGTTTGGACTTGATGGACGTATGTCTTTATTCAACCTCAATTACTATGTATGCACTACTTTTTTTATGATTGGCTGAAAATGGCATGTACTGCAGTGTTCTCCCTAGGGTCTTTTAGCCGGGCGGCCCACCCGGCTACTTTTTCATGCCACCCGGCTGGAAAAAAGTTCTTGAGAGAACACTTAAAAAGATTTAAAAGAATTTAGAAGTAGGTTTAATAGGTGTACCAATAGGTCAGTAAAAACTCCCGCAAAAACTGCTCAGTCCAGACCCCTTTTTTACACCTGCAAGGTTATTTTAGCACGTTAGCTAGCTTTTCCAAGATCTCCAAGGCCACAAAAGGGTATCACATGCTTATGCTGCTATGTTACATGGGTTACCTGCAGATGTTGACGAACTACAACTCCCTGCATTCTACAGCCATGGAATGCTGGGAGTTATAGTTTTCAAACATCTAGTGGGACGAAAGTTAGACATCTCTGACCTATATAATGAGCATGATGCAGTGCACATTTTCCCTTACCACCAAATTTCCCCGTCCTACCCCACCCGGCTACTTTTTCATGCCACCCGGCAGGAAAAAAATTCTGGGGAGAACACTGTACTGTATAGCATTTGGGGTTTAATAAATACCTATGTTCATCTAGTCTGACCTACTCAGTAATACCCACATTTTGCCATATATTGGGTCAGTTTTAAAAATCTCCCAGTGGCTTGTGTCAGATGTACAGTGAAATCACTCTACCATGTATATTTGGATTATCCTGTGATTTCTCCCTGATCTGACCCAGATAAAATCAGCATTAAAGCATACACAATCTCCGGTTGTATGATATGACAATATAGTACAATCATCTTTTTGTGTATGGGCGATCGCCAGACAATTTGTGGTCTTAACAGGAGATAGGTAATCAAAAGCAGAAAAAAAGAATATATGAAAATCCTTTATTAGACTAGGGATACAATTAAAAACAATTAAAAAGACCAAGCAGTTAATCCCAAAGTGCATAACATCAAGTGATCGCTGTAGATGACGCGACAACGCATCATGCGAGATGACGTCATCAGGCATACCCGGAAGTGGCCTTTAAATGGCGGCCACATCCACGAGGCTAACATGGTTGAGAAAGCTCCTGAACAGCGGCAAGGAGCGAAAAGCGTCCCTTCAGCCTACTCTTTCCCTTTGCAAGCAGCTATCCTTAGCATCAACAACCTTGGTTATGGGTGATCCCTTGGTAGTTACCATGGATATCTCTGGCTGATTGACTTATTGGACTGGTAGATATACACTGCCTTATTTACTACAGCACTTATGTGTTTTTGAAGCTTTATGGTATTACTTTTATATACCCATTTGTTATACTCTACAAATGTTATGCACTTTAGTATTAACTGCTTGGTCTTTTTAATTAAATCCATAGACTAATAAAGGATTTTTATATTTTTGACACTATCTACAGAGTTGTGCAACCCTTCTTTTTTCTGCTTTTGATTATATTGCTCATTAAGGGTTTTTTCTGCAGCTCCACTCTACTCAGGGTATATATCTTTTTCTAAACACAGTGCCCTAGTACTTCTTATATTTATTAACAGGAGATAGGAACATTTTTAGTTCCCCAATCCCAATCATACGATAGGGATTGGTCTGTGAATGGCCCACTTTAGTTTCTTCCCCCTGTACATAATTACATCCATTCCATCTTCCCCCAGTGAGAGCGACCATCCTCTAATGGTGGCCACAGACACTTAGATCCCAGTCGTACTATATCGTACGATCGTCGGATTGTGTATGATGGTCCAATAAGTTACCCATCGGGCCAGTGGAAAATGTTTTGCCGGCCGATTACTGGATGTAATGTTTTTCGTTAGACTGGGTGCACATGGGGCTATTTTTGTTCATTGTGAGCGAGCGCTCGGCCGGCACAAATGACTGTCGGTCGCAGCAAAAGTGACTAAAGCTGGGTACACACGATTAGATATTTCGGTCCGATCGACCGATAGTTCAGTGTATCGGTCGATCGGACCGAAATTATCGAATCCGAATGTGCCCATGTCCGATCGACCGTTCGTCCGAAAGGACGATCGGACAGGGTGGAAAACCTCGTCCGATCGTGCGGTCCTCTATGGACCGTACGATCGGTCGCGGTGACTATCGGACGCGGCTGCTTTTGCCGCGACCGACAGTCCTTCCTCCTGGCCGACCGTTCAAAGTATCGAATGGTCGGTCAGGAGGAAAAATCGCTAGGTGTGTACCTAGCTTAACTGTGGATACGACTGGTTGTGCATTCCCATAGGGAACCACATGATCGGCTGTGATTTACGATCTGACGCGATCGCCAACCCCACACCATCAGATATTTCTGTCCGACCGATCTACGGCACTATCGGTCATATCTGCTGGTGTGTACCCAGCCTTACACAATCCGACGATCATATTATATCGGGATCTAAGCATCTATGGCCACTACTAGTAGTTGCAGTAGAGCCCCACCACCCAGAACATCCTAACCCGAGATAAGTATGTTAAAACTACATTTCCCAGAGACACCCGTTGCCGGCAATGAGAAGGATTGGCTCGATGGACTCTTACGTGATGGCGTGTATTTGACGTCATCACGTCGTAGGCACGTCTCTCACAGATTCTAAACCCACCACAGCCACGGAGTTCAATACCGAGGCTCGGTGGCGGCCCCTGTACCGCTCACGGGGGGAGGGGCCTCGCTCCCTGTTGGCCGTGGGCATCTGGGGCAGCAAATGGTCGGACCGGAGGATGCCGGACAGGGGGCTCCTGCGTTGTACCGCTGCGGTAAGGACGTCTACGGGGAGACAGTGGAGGAAGGTGCGGACAATCCCCCGGACATCATTCAACTCTACATCACCGGCGCTGCGATGAAGATGACCAATGGGGACCTGAACTACTTGCACTCTGGAGGGGCCGGACAGGTAACTGGGACCGAGGACTGGAAACAGCCGAACGGGGACATCTCAGTCACCCAACAGCCGGGCTGCGATTGTCACCGTCCCTGTTGCGCTCAGTCTGTCAAACCGTCTCCCCCCGGATCTTCTCCCTCCTCCAGCTCCAGCTCATCCCCTGTAAGTGCCCGCACAGTCACTGGTTATTTCGTGTCTGAGGAACCGGATCGCTTCCGCTTCCTGGACAGGAACCGCCCGGGGTCTCGCAACACATTCGAAGCGAGCAGAAGGCAGAGCGCCCCGGATCACCTGGCTGATGGGCTGAGCGTCCCCGCGGAGGGACTGACATCTCCGGACCAGGAGGAAGAGAAGCCATGGAAGGTTGGAATTAGCGAATTTTTTAACAGGTAAACAATAAAAGGGGGGTGTTTGCACCGCCTGGTAGTTGACATCACCATGACAACAGGGTACAAGCTGTGCAGTCACATAACTGACTTTTAATGTATGACCACGCTATGATGTCATTAAGCCTGCCCTACACTTTACATTTACAGTATGTTTCCATGGTGGTAGGATATAAAGTCCTGTCTAATTAAATGAGATTAAAGCTAGGTACACACAGTACAGATTTCTGAAAGATAACATAGAGGATCTGCAAGATCCTGTCTGCCATCTTTCAAAGATCTGCATACACGTAGTCCCGAGCGTTCTCCCTATGAACTTCATAAGGAGAACGCTCGGGACTGTGTGTTTCCATCGGCCGCACTAGACTCCTCTATAGGGAGTCTAGTGCGGCCAATGGAATTTTTTTGGCCTTTCGATCGTTCGGCAGCCGCGCGCTCGTTCAGGGAAACGAACGTACACACATATCGTTAAAGCCCCGATACCGTCGGATCTGATGGTATCGGGGCTTTATCGTTACTGTGTGTACCCAGCTTTAGTCTAGTAGAATCTAATAGTATACAGTTGTAGCTTTTAGCTTGTATTAAAATAGTGAAGTGTGGCCAGCTTTAGCTTCTGGACCTATTTAAATCCCTCTGTGTCAATAGGTTCCCATACATTAGAATCGCCTTTCCCCTTTGCGATAGACATACGATTGCAAAATGAATGGGGGCAGGTTGGACCTTGCGATTGCATGTTACCCACAAAGAAGAACGGGAAAGGCAGTTCATGAAATATTGATTGAATGTCGCAGATCGATCGACGGGGTAAGTGCTAATGTATGGGCACCTTAAGGCTGGCTACACAGCATATCATTTTTACATCGGTGAGATTACTGATTAAACCTGACTATTGGTAGTTCTACTGCTAATATTTCAGTTTGACTGATTGATTGCCACCACTGAAATTTCAGTTGTTTGGGCTGAAGTTTTTGGGAAAATTTCCACCGTGACTGAAATTTTGGACTGATTGTTTTTTACCAGAATTGTACAAAAAATCGATTGTACTACACAGCCCGATCCCCCGTCAACAATGGATAGATAATGTAAGTAATGACAGATGCAGTTTGCTAAAGATAAGTATAGTGAAATTTGTGCAGGGGGAATTGATCTGGTATTTAAAGTGGTGGTGGTGAAAATTGCCCTATAGGCTGGGTACACACGGAGGGACTATTTGTCGCGAGTGAGTGCTCGGCCGGGACAAATGTCTGTCGGACGCTGCAAATTAGTCCGTGGCCCATAGGGAACCACACGACCGATCTGGATTTTCCGACATGTCTGATCTGGACGATCGAGGTCGGCCACGGCCAGCCGCCCCACACCATGAGATATTTTCGGGCAACCGACCGAAAGTGCCATGAATCGGTCGGTCGGCCGAAAAATATCTTTTGGTGTGTACACAGCCTTAAAGGGTATGTCCACCCTTTATAAAAACTTTTCCCATATGATAGTTCTTGCTCCCCCAGCCCCAACCGCATAAGTATTATTTCAAGAAAGTGCCCCGATAGTTACTAACCTTACCTCCCCTCCGCCGCACAATCCCAGCCCTCTGCTCGCATAGAACTGCAAGCAGGGGGCCGGACCGGCAGACGCGTTTGTGATTGGCTGAGAGGCAGCCAATCTCGGACAGGGCTGCTGGTAGTGCAGAATGGCGAAGGAGAGAGGGGAAGGTAATTAAAGATATGGGTACTTTCTTGAAATAATACTAATGTGGTTGGGACTGGGGGAGCAAGAACTATCATATGGGAAAGGGGTTTAACGCTAGGGGGAGGGAGACCAAAACGGGTGGGGGGGGGGCGGCAGGGCTCGCCTGCGCATGGCAAAATTCTCCCAGAGGGGAGACAGGAGTCAGAGTCCTATATGGACTCTGCTATCCTCCTGGTGGGCCGTTTTTGGGACTTTGGAGGCAGATTACAGGAGAACCATTTGGATCTGGGATGTAAGGTAGGGTTTTATAAACTACCGGGGGGCCAAAGGGGGGGGGGGGGTTAACATGCCCTTTAAAGTTTAACAGTAGATTAATTATTCATTGTTGTTTGTGCTGTATTGGCAGTAGGTTTTGTAGTCTTTTGAAAAGTGTTGTGCTGATGTCAGTGATTGTGTACTTATCAAGTTATTTTTTTTTGTTTGTTGTGTATCCGACTATAAACATAATACAATAGATTTTAAAAGAAAAACTCAATGTTTTGAGTATAATTCAGCTATTATTTTAAAAAAGGTATGTCTTAGATAATTTGGCTCTACTGCTGGTACCATTAGTGTTGAAATTCACCATAAGAAAAAACTCCCAAAAATGTCTCTGCAAAACTTTGTAATAGGTGCAAGGCTTGTACTTTTGTCTGGAAAGGTGTACACTTGGGTTACATGTTCATTATACTTATGCTGGCCATACACTATTAATACACAAGATCAGTGTTCCCTCTAAGCTGTGCGATCACACTCATTTCTGCAGGTCTGTACGCACAGGTTAAAGTGGTGCGCACACAAAAATCTTCTGGAATGTAAGTGCTGCGGTATGGAGCGCAGAAAATTTACTTTTGCATGCGTACATAAAATATATTTCTGCGCACACAGCCAATTTAAGGTTAGAGGGAAAAAGGCACACAATAAATTCAAAGTTTAATCTTTAAATCTATCTAATTTCTTTTGGAGCGTTTTCAGAGTGCTTCAATTACATATCATATAGTACAAATGATCACTATTTACCAACATGTCCGAATTCAAGCCCGGGCCCCTACTTTTGTAATACTTACTGTATATACTTGAGTATAAACCGACCAGAGTATAGAACAAGGTACCTAATTTTACCTGAGGAGTAAAAGTGATTGACTCGAGTGTAAACGAGTGTAGAAAATATGACCACTAGTGTCCTCTCATTCTGTGTTGTTTTGAGGCTTTAGTTGCCCTTTATATGGACAGCAGAATTCCCATACAGTAGTAATATCCATACTGTATGGGACTACTGTATGGGAATTCTGCTGTCCATTTAAAGGGCAACTAAAGCCTCAAAACAGTACAGAATCAGAAGGCAATCTTTTTAAAAATAGATACCATCCTCCTGATTCTGTATTGTTTTGAGGCATTAGTTTCCCTTTAAATAGCCAGTAATCCCATACAGTAACCCCCATTCCTTGGCACTCCAGATGTTTGGAAACTACAACTTCCAGCATGCTTTAGTTGCTGTCACTGTAGGTATTTCTGACAACCCCCCCCCCACACACACATACCGAGCCCCCCCCCCCCCACTGTTAAAGGTCACGATACTCACTTGAAACAACTTTACATTTTCTGAAACTACAATTTGAGAGAAGTAAAATGGTGGTACTCACATATTTATCTGTGCTTGCTTTGTCGTTAAATTATTAATAATATTTATAATATAATTTAGTGAGTGGTCTATCTGTTGTATTCAATTAGATCAACTGGACTTGAAATGTAGTTCTTGAAGACGTTTCGCTAGTCATCCGACTGGCTTTCTCAATTCAGAATGACTTGTACAAGAATCTGTGGCAATTATGTACCCTGGAAAATCCCAATTAGCATATCACAGCCAGGTGTTAAGGGTGTGATTAGATAGTGGCTAAGAGGTGTTATAGGAACGCCCAGAGTAAGGTGTTAAAACAGCATTGTACTGTCACTGCCTTCTTGTAGTGTCTGCGACACTTCTGCACATCCTCACCATAGACACTGCTCTGCTTACACATCTCCCCCTCCCTCCCCCTTTCCTTCTTTTCTCTGCTGATTCTCTTAAATGTTGCCGAAAGTGAGCTGGCAGGCAGGCAAAGAGGTCAAGCATGGGTCACATATTACAATTTCTGCTTCTGGAGTGACAGGTCTTTCCCCGTAAATGCTGTGATTTCAAATGATGATTTTTCAGAATCTACAGCTCAGATTTAAAATCTGAAAACGTTTTGGAGGAGTGGGATCTTGCTGTATCTAAAGGTACTATTTTTGAAAACATACCCTTTAACTTTTATTTGGAAAGACCTCTCCTACCTTACAAACAATATGGGATATCCCCAGGCATCCAGACCTCCTGTGGCCACCTCACTGCCACCAATGTAGATCACTCCAAAAAATATAAAGGACTGTCCAGTCTCAATACATGCAAATAGGGGTAAAACCTACTTTATTTGTGTGCATATAACAAACCAACCCGTGTTCATGAAAGATGATATTTTCCTTGATGTCTGTCAGTCCTTCAATATAAAGATCTTTTCAGGAACCCTGGGAGCAGGTACTGCGCAAATATGATTTTGTGGGGTCTTGGTTGATTCACCACTAGATTTAGCCAATATATTGTACAAGTATTTAACAGGTTATGAGGCAGATTACTGTTCTGTTGCATTTTATAAATCGATTTTTTTAATGTTAAGTAAATAATTGTGATTTAACTTTAACATGGGCACATTCATTGAAAGCCATTTTCTTAATTGGATAATCGGATTATATCGCTCTACATGATGGTAATGGGGATATGATCAGTGCTTTGTTTTATCTATTTTAAAAATAGTTTTCTTCTTATGCTGACCCATTTTAATCAATGCCAAGATTACTTTGAATTCCTAAGTGCAGTGAGATGAATAGCTGTGCACAGCTGATGACACCACGTGCTTTTGTCTTATGAGCTACATTCATTCTTTTGCCTGAATTTTTAGGGTTTTTTTTCAGTCAGCTGTTCTTTCAGTGAGGTTAACAAATAGTGATTTAATCTTCATTGGTATTAACCTAACAAAATCCATGGGGGTATTCCAGTGACTTTCTTTTCTTAGCATTGTCCATTGACCAAGTAATTTCAGCCTTCAAAAAAATAACAGATGGTAGAAAAGTCAAGAGATTTGGGATGTTATGACATGTTACCCAGTTTTGAACAGCCTGTTAAAGAACTGCATATAAAAGAAATAACGGTAATGGCTGAGAGTAAGCTGATACATGGTACATATAACCAAATAATTTACTTTTCCATCCCATGATTCATATGGCTGATACACAAAGGTTGATATTTTACTGACCGCGATGCTGACAGACTACCTCCACTAGCATTGCGGTCAGTTTTCACAAATTTCAAGTGTTTCCCTTTGCCATTACATTCTGTTCTATATATTTGTTGGATAGAACCAGTTAATGTTACTGGCAATATTTATAAAGGAGCTATATTTGAGTTTACCAGTATTGCTCCTTTTACTGCAACAGGCATTATTTTACAATGCAGACACTAAAATAATTTTGCAGTTGTAAAATAATGCTCATGGCAGTTAATGGACCGATATGACACGGTAGTAAAATATCACGCATTGACTGAATTGTACGACACAGTCAAAAATGACCTATATGGCGGCAACAACTGCAGATGCTTGCTGTGTTTTGTGACTGCAATATAGGCGTGTTATCACAATTTATGGTACATAATCCCCTTTAAGTATTGTATTGCAGCATGTACAAATTAAACACAGAAATGTCAATTTCTTGTTGGATTGTATTTTCCTTTTTGATTCATTCACCATTATATCCACTGAGCATAGTTTATCTCTTATGCTTTTGCCTCTCTTATAGCAAAATATCAGGAATTGTTATGTAAACTTACCAAGTTCCTTGTCACTTTGTACAATTGGTCAGTATTTTTTTATAATATGGTTAATTTGATAGCTACGTTTGCAAATGTGCTAACAAATGATACCCCTTTAGATATCTCTTTAGACTCCCTTGTTTTGTACTTCAAAAGGTCCTCTCTTAGTAATTTTGTAATGCCCTGTCATGTTTGTTTAAAGGGCATCTCCACCTTAAATATTAACTTTTATATTTGATATATTGTAGCTCCCCCTGGCCATCCCTAACCATTGAGTTAGATCTTTAAAAAAAAAAAAAAAAAAAAGATCAGAACTGTACTTACAGCCCTTTTCTCCCACGGCACACTGATCCAGCTCCCTGCTTGCCAGAACCGTCCAGGGGCTGGACCGACAGCTGCTTTTGTGATTGGCTAAGAGGCAGCCAATCACAGACGTGGCTCCTAACCATGGTGAGCGCTGCAGGAGAGAAGGGCTGTAAATATGATGCTGATTTTCTTTTAAAGTTCTAACTCTGGTGGTTAGGGGGGGGGGCAGGGGGGATCTACAATATTTAAAAAGGAAATTATGCTAGGTCGAAGCTCAAGCATAGGGGGATCGGGAGGGTGAGAGGGGGGGAAAGGGCTCCCCTGCGCATGTCACCAACCCTGGAGACAAGAGAGGAGGCAGAAACATTTACACAGGAAGACAGCTCCTACTATTTTATTCTGGACTTTGGGCAGCCATCGCAGGAGAACCATTTGGAGCAGAAATGTAAGGTAAGGATTTTTTTTAACACTACACAGTGTGGCCAGTAGTGGGTTAAATATTAGTTTTGGGGGTGGACACGCCCTTTAATATTTTTGAGGTTATAGCCCGATCTTCTTCAAATTTCTTTTTTAAAGGGTCACTATACTCACTGGAACAATTTTGTATAATCTGAAAGTACATTAGGGTAGTAAAATGATGTTACTTACAGCTGTTTCTGTGCTTGCTTTGTTAGTGAATTTTCACACTGGACACTGGATACATTAATTTACATAATAATGAGCCTATTCAGCCTGACATTATAGAGCTCATTAACACATTTTCCTTACACTGCTGAGAGTGGGTGTGGCTGCTGCTGTGTTAAACACTTTCTCCCTCTCCCTTTCTAAGTACATGCTGCTGATAATGGGTGGAGCTGCTGCTGTTGTGTGAGACACTTCTCCCTCTCTAACATGGTCCTTTTAAGTGACCTTCTGTGACACCCTCCTGTAGATAGATAGATAGATAGACAGACACACATAGAAAAACAAATAGATATATAGATATAGACAGATATATAGATAGAAAGACACATAGAAAGACCGACCGATATATAGATAGACAGATATATAGATAGACAGATATGATTGATAAATAATACATAGAAAGACAGATATATAGATTGAATTAATACTGAGAGATAGCTAGACAGAGACAGATAGACAAGAGACCAATATATTTAATCAGCTCATTATATTTGGGGTTGTATTAATAAAATGTTTTGGGAGATCCTAGTAAGAGGTCACTGGATAGACACAAATTAGCATATCTGGTTTTAGTGACAGGTCTTTCCCTGTACATGCTGTTATTTAAAATGAAGATTTCTGAGAATCTACAGCTCGGATTTCAAATCTGAAAAATGTGTGGAGTAGTGGACTATTACACTATCTAAAGGTATGATTTGTTGAAAAATTTTGGAAGTATAGATACCCTTTAAGATGGTTGCTGGTTCCTCTGCGTCCTCTGTATAGGAGATTCTTTTAGTTCTCATGAACTGCCCCTTAGGGATAGCTTTCGTAACATGTAGGCTTTAAAAACTGTTTGCTAATAGAATATTATCAGTGGGTTTGTTGTTTTATTTGGTACCTATAGATAATGTAAAACCTTATCTATGGAACTTTTTTTAGGCTGGACATGCCCTTTAAATCTTTAATCTGTTTTATTCCCTGTGGCAATTCTCTGTAACCTGATCCCTTTAATTACATCTGCCTTTCACTATAATATGTATGAAAATCTGAGGATTTTTATTGGTTATGACTGTTTACAGTAATGCTTACATTATTTACACACACACCCTTTGTTTGCAACAAGAAGTCCTTTATTATCATAAAATGTATTGTATATTTATACATACCAAGCACACAAATCAAAAAAAGTAAACGTTAAATGTATAATATAATGTTGCAATTCAGTGACATTTCCTATAGTCAAATATATATATTACATCATGAAAGCTAAGGGAGAGTCAGGAATGAAAATGTAACATTTTTACTTAACAGTAATATTTACTGTTTTTTTTATACCCTTAATACACATTATATAAGCCTGTATGGAACTTTTAGATGTATGTTTAACCCCAAAATAATAAGTATAATTATATATATCTTCTCTTCCTCCCTGTTGATTTGCAAGACTTGTTCACTACTTGTGCTAGCATGTTAGTGCCTGGAAAACAAAAGCATTAAACCCTTTGTTTAAAGGCTATCTGTACTCAAAAATAAAGTTGGGCCATTTAGATTTATTGCAGAACGGAAAGTAAAGGAGCTGTGTCTTACCTCCCGTTCTTCAATATATCGATCAGGAGCCAGGAGAGCCAGGAGCCCCTGTTAGTTGTCTGACAGGTTCCGACAGATTCTGAGTCCATCTGGACCTGTCAGATTATGCACCATGGGAGCTTCAGGTCTAACGGTATCAGAGCTTTATCGTTAGTGTGTGTAGCGCATGTTTTACATAGGGAGAACGTTTGATACTGTGTGTAGGGGGATCTTTGAAAAATAACAGACAGCATTTTGCAGATTCAAAGATCTTTGATGTGTGTACCCACACAATAGAAACCCGTCAATAGAAAACCAGACAAACAAATCTATTGTGGCTTGGGTCTTTTTCCGATCTCATTTGCTACAGAGAATCGCATGTCCTAGGCATGTGTGTGAGTTGTCAGAGTGGTTTTGTTTTTTAAACCTGAACCCAGGCTTAAAAAACAAAAACAGTAAATTCTCTGAACCCTCTGTGGATAGAAAAATACGGTATTCACCCATACTTGATTAAAGCATGATGACTAACTGTTGTTAGATTGAAAATAATTTATTTTTAATTTAGTGTAAACTACAGCCATCATTATAGTCACTTTCTTACTTTTAGCAGACAGGGATTACCCCTGTTTTCCTTAGAAAGTCATATATAATGCATTAACCTGAAAGCTGTGTAAAATATTTAGCCTATTTCTACCCTCTTAAACTTTCTATATAACTTGAGAACCCCTTAAAAATGCTTGTAACCTTGCTTATAGGACCCAAATCCCGTCTCCTCCCATCTGCAGCTTCTGGGTATCGATAGTCAGTCAAACCTGTGACACTTGATCATTACTAAAGCTGCCTTCTCTGCTGCTATGTGTGCACATAAAATGAATGTAGCAGCAGAGGAGGTGTATACCTGCCTGCAAGGGATTGGGTACTGTCGGTAAGTTGGAAGAATCTTTGGAAAAGGTAAGTATAAAGAAAAGTAGGTTTCATAGGTTTTTAAGCTATGAACAAAGTTTTGTTAAGATGGTGTAGATACCCTTTCTTGTGTATGCTCACTTCTACAAAGATCATTTCTAGGGTTACTGTGGTCTCCATACAAGTGCCTCTCATGTCTTTCAAGCTAGCTTCTCTGGATCTCAAGTTATAGGCTTGCAGGGGCATAACAATCGGGGGAGCAGACCACGCAGGGGGACCCCATCTTCTTACTTTCCCTATGACTGGTACTCTTCTCTCCCCCCAGAGGGGCCCAGTGACTCATAGTAATGCCACTGTAGGCATGCAAAATTACACTCCCTAGTCAGCCTAGTAATCCTGAGACTTGGGGGCAGAGCAGTGGTGCTGGTGATGTCAGAGCTCACAGTGCTAGCCAGAAATACCACCCTTAATGCTGCTGTAAGTCATTTTAATAGTAGAAGTATGCTTTCATTTTTTTAATAAAGGGCACTTGAATGGAGACCACATTTCCAATGGCAACATCACAAATATGTCACAAGAAAATGTTGTGTCAGTAGAAATGCTATTTTCTGTGGTGTTGGTCAATGATTTAAGTTTGGATTATGGAGATATGCTAAAAATGTATTCTTTTTTCTCTATAACATATACTTTTTTTTTTGTGAAGCAAATTATCAGCTCTTTTTCTGTGCAACATCGTTCAACTAAAAGCTTAAGAAGTTAGCTTTTAGTTGAAGAAGTAAAACATATTCTAAGATAGCTGCAAGGGGAAAAGTAAGAAAACCGCTAAGACATCTTGTTGGAGATGCAAGTTTACTCTTTCTGTGATTTAATGTGTTGGTCATATTGGTAAATCTGCCTTTTACACCTAGATTAGGGCTGTGTACACACATTCCAATCGATTGGGGATGAAAAAACAAGTAATTTTTAGCTGCAGCGGACTAATTAATTGGTGGTTAAATGCTTGTCCGAATTGGACCGAGATTTAATTGGGCAAGCTGGTAAAATTTGTGGAATTTGTCTTTTGGGTCGAAATGTCTTCTTGTCTGTGCCAAACTTAATGGTGGCCATTGACGCTTCAATCCAATCATACGATGGGATTAGCCAATGGGGGGGGGGGGGGGGGGGGGGGGGGGGGGAATTGGCCGATGGTGAAAATTATTGGACGATCGTCTGCATATTGTTCATACACGATCCGGCAGTCGTATGATATTGGGATATGCCGATATCATATGACAGCGATGTTCGTTTCTATGGACACCATTAAGCTGGGTACACACTGTTCCATTCTAAAGGGTCTCCCTTTAAAGGGTATGTCCACCCCTTATAAAACTTATTCCACTGTTCCAGTCTGAATGGTCTCCCTATATTAAAGGGTATGTCCACCTTTTATAAAAAAATAAAATAAATAAATTAGACAGAACCCCTCATAACCTTGTTTCCGTTTTGTTAAAATGTAAGAATTCTGCTCCCAGCAAGAGAAATCATACTTACAAGCTCCTCCATCCACCCCACGTTGCTCTTTGGCACTTCTGGGTAAGCCAGTCACTGACGAGCCTCCACTGCGGCTGCTCGGGAACACAAAAAGAACAGCAGCTGCAGTGGAGAGACAGGAAGCGGTGATGGATCACGATCTTGTAGGTATGATTTCTCTGGCTGGGAGCAAAATTATTTAGAATATATTTATTATAATAAAATTATTTATTAATATAACTTTGGGGAACTGTGGTCCAAAAATGACTTCAGGTAAATTGGTAGGAACTTTATGTTGCATAGTTTGAACATATTTACATTTTTGTGTGTGATATGGCAGCAGCATCACCAGGTCCTCTGCACTTCCTGCTCTGAAACCGTGTCAGTAGATGGCAGTCAATCTGCCCTTTGTCTCCTCCTCCCCTTGCAGGCCCCTCCTCTTGCAAGCCCCTCTGGTCCCTCATGGGTGCTGTGGCCCTGCCCACTCATGGGTGCTGTACCCCCCCCATCCCATAGTGGAAGGGTAGGGCTGTAGATTCCCTTACCTTCTCTGTGGAGGAGCAGCCTCAGAAATGTCGCATGTGATCCTCCCACCCATTAACTTTCTGGTCAGTAATTTCTTTATATCTTGGGCTGTGAAGCACGTAGAGAGGTGGTTGATGGCTAGTTATAAAGGTAGAAAATTGGCCTTTCCATTTAAGTACAGGGAGATAGTTTAGAACTGCCACACACACTAACGATCGTGTCTGACTTACTATATTACAGTACTGGGAGCCGAACATGACCACGGCAAATTTTCAAACTCTAATGACTGATGCTGACACTGAACGTTCGCCTGCATTGGAAACTGTTATTACTAAAAAAGGACTGATACCGTCGGTACAGATGGATCTGCCCTTTTTTGCCAATGTGTGTACCCAGCTTTACAATGGCAATCTAGACAAGGAAGGAACTAAAGGTTCGTACACATGTGCGATCGCGGGTGCTGACCCGCGACGCACGCTGTGTTTGAACGCCCGTTTGGGCCGATAATCGTGCCATGTATGGGCACGTTATTGTGCCGTGTATAGTCATCTGAATCAGAACAATTTAGAAAAGATAGGTATGTTTGAATGGTGAGTGAGCTATAGTAGGCGCTGAAAAGATATGCAAAAGTGAACTTTTGTCCCAGCTGCATAGTTTCTGGTTTAGTTCATGGAAGATATTTTGACACATGGTTTCACTCAATATCCACTCAGAAAGGGAAATAGCTGTGGTAGATCACATGCATTTAAAATGTAGAAAACACATGCCATTTCACCCTAAAGAAGCAACTAGGTATTTATTTCTGATGGAGATATTTTTTGAAAGTTCAAAGCTAGATGGACATATTAAGTGTTTTTCCGTGTATCTGTTTAAATAATTGTTTTGTCTGTAGATGCTCCCCCTAACATTAATTAGTGGATATGTCTAAAGATTGGTCATAATAATCTAAAATTAAGAGCATATATAAGTAGAATTGGAGATAACGTTTATAGATAATTTTTTGGAATTAAAGATTGAGAGAAAATTTTAAGGGTTAGCCCCGCTGTACCGCTCCAAAAATCAGGTTATGCATATCCATTTTTCATTTAAATTGAGTTAAATGACCATGCATGTGATGCGCACCAGCAATGGTGATTACATGCATTGTCAAATCACAGCTCATATAGGGCATGGACACCGTTCAAAGCGGATGTGATCTGAAAAACTGGCAAAATAAATATACAGTATAAGGACAGCACCCAGAGGGTAAAAGACGTTTATGGTCTACACTTAATAATAAAGCTTTGCACATGTTGACATCAATAAGTAATGCTAATTCTGTATATTGCCATAATTTATGTATGCCAATCTCAGTGTCATAGTCTATTTTTTTCTGACAAAGCTGATAGTCACTGTCTAATGAAAAAGGGCTCCCCACACTTCCTGCTCATCAATGTGTACCACTGCAGAGAGGAATTGACTGATGCACAAGAAGAGTGTGCATTGGGAAAATTATTTAATGCTAATACAGGATCCATTTAATAATACTTTGCCTTGATATTGCTGTCAAATTAGTTGCTGCTTTTTTCCACAAAGGTGTTGATTTCCTTTCAAGTGGTTTTTATTCTCTTTCAGGAATTTTTTTTCTAAAAGGACAAAAGAAGTCAAAGCATCTTCAGCTAGTGCTCCTGGATGGAAGCTGTTCGGTAAAGTTCCTCCTAGAGAGAGTGTTCAGAAGGACTCAAAGGTCATTCAGCAGGTAAATAAAAACATTTTTTAACATCTTTCACCAAGTCATTGGCATACACAACACACATGCTCAATACATGGGTAGTTCATATAATGCAAAGCCTTGCAGCACTTTCAGAATTTGTGGCAAGTAAGTGACATTCAAATGTAAATGTATATTTTTAAACCTTATACTGTTTGTATTGAGTATGGAGTTTCTTGGGGTTTAATCAGAATCTGCTTCATACTTCTATACTGAAATAAAGGACTGCATTATTTATTAAACATTTTACACATTTAACCTCTCTCATTATTGTGATAATAATAAACCCTTTTTACACGGTTCAGAGGTCTTTGTAAAGGAAGGAACTTTCTAACTTCCTTTGTATTATCTATGTTTAAAAATAGTAATGAAACTTTTTCTGTATGCCTAAATGTCCACAACACCCTAAAAACCATAAAAAAGCAAAACAATACTGTAACTAAGGCAGGGGGAACTTGAGTTTTTTTTAATAACATTTTTTTTTTGTGCCTAACTCTGGGAGGGGTGGTTAAAAAAGTGATCTAAGAAAAGAGGTAGTGCTCACTACTACTGGTGTAATTGCCTGGGTTCTGTGCTCCTGTGGTTACATTAATTAGTGAACTTAGCAAGCTGCTGTGCTGGTCATGTGATTATTCCTCCATTAATTGAGTAAACTCAGTAGCTTGAAAAAGTGTGTGCCGTATATACTCGAGTATAAACCGAGGTTTTCAGGCTTTAAAAAAGCTTGAAAATCTTACCTCGGTTTATACTCGAGTCAACCTGTCTCTTACCTTGTCTGGCGGCCGCGCGATCCGCATCCTAAGTGCGCATCCAGATGATGTCACTACCCGGCGCCTCTCACTTTGCGGTGCCGAGTTGGGACATCATCCGGATGCGCACTGAGGATGAGGAGCGAGCAGCCGCCGGACAAGGTAGGAGAATACTACGGACGCCAGGGAGGGCAATATTTACAAATAAGGGTAAAACCTTCTTTATTTGTGCATACTGTATGCACAAATAAAGGAGGATTAACCCCTATTTGCAAGTATTTGCCAATAAAGCATGCTGGGAGTTGTAGTTTCCAAACATCTTAAGTGGCAAATACTACCCCCTCGGTTTATACTCGAGTCAATTTGTTTTTCCTCCTTTTTTTACCTAAAACTAGATACCTCGGTTTATACTCGGGACGGTTTATACTCGAGTATATATGGTATGTGTGTGACGGATCATCAGACTTTCTGCGCCTGCACGAAAGGAACATGCCTGTTGGATGTTTCCCAAGCAGGCAGTCACTGAAAGTGGGCGGACCTGCAGCATCCATAGCCTAGTTGGATTGTTTTCCAACGTACATATAAAGTATATACCCGAGTATAAGCCAACCTAAGTATAAGATGAGATACTGTACCTATTTTTGCCTGAAAAATTAGAAAAACAGGATTGACTCGAGTATAAGCGGAGGGTTGAAATTATCACCACTACTCCTTTCTTATCCGACCGCTTTGGAAAAATGGCAGGCGAAACGCGTCAGTGGAGCCAGCCTCGAGCCTGATGTCTTATTGAGCTAGCCTGATACTTTGCCCTTACCTTTGATTTACTGGGTATATGATGTGCAACCTTGCAGAAAGAGATAAGTATAGGACTGACATATAATACTGCTTTTATATTGTCTTGTATATTCTGTCTGCAATACTTTACTTTAGTTTATTGATATATATCCTACTAGCTACCTCCATACTGTGAGTGTCGTATACTTATAGCACTTTGTTATGGGCTCAGTCTACCTTTAAGCATTTGGTTCATGTTCTGATCACTTTTTTTTAAAATGTTCTTAAGATTTATTCCCCTATGTAAACTCAAATAAAGGGATTTTATATATACTGATATGAGCCTGAGTTCCTCGCGTTTTTCTCTGTTTGGTTTGACTGCCTTCTGAATCTGTATTGTTCTGAGGCTT
This sequence comes from Hymenochirus boettgeri, assembly GCA_019447015.1. Taxonomy (NCBI): domain Eukaryota; kingdom Metazoa; phylum Chordata; class Amphibia; order Anura; family Pipidae; genus Hymenochirus; species Hymenochirus boettgeri. The sequence continues at coordinate 61,069,058 of CM033475.1, read as the reverse complement.
TAGTTGCCCATTATATGCACAGCAGAATTCCTATACAGTAGTCCCATACAGTAATAGCCAAATCCAGTATGGCTATTACTGTATGTGACTACTGTACGGGAATTCTGCTGTCCATTTAAAGGGCAACTAAAGCCTCAAAACAATACAGAATCAGAAGGCAATCTTTTTATTCTTTAGATCCTAAATTTTTTTAGGCATTAGTTGCCCTTTAAAATAGACAGCAGAATTCACATTTAGTAAGGTAATCCCATACAGTAGTCCCACTAAGTACCATAACAGCCAAATTCAGTACTGTACCCCATTTCCTTGGCACTCCAGATGTTTGGAAACTACAACTCCCAGCATGCTTAGTTTGAATGTCAAGTTCAAGTAAAAAAATGCTTCTGCCCAAAAAGCACTCCAGGTTGTCACAGGAGCATTTCAAGTAAATGTAATGGTGACCGCTTATTGTATATATATATATATGGAGCATTGCTTTCTGGTACCGTTAATTTGATCATAGACACCCCCCCCCCCCCCCCCAAAAGAAGAAGTCCCACTGACAAGCGAGGACTCAGTCCTTCCTTGCTTCTCCATTATCGGGCAAAAGTAGGGGCGTAACTTGCGTTGCGCCGTGCCTGCGCCGACGTGCTCACGCAGGCACGTCGCATTTACCCTGTAGTCTGTACTGGTCCTACTTCTTTCCCTATACAGCTTAATGAAGATCCTACCGCATCTCTCTTGAAGTCCGATCCTTATGCAGAGGGTTACTAGTAATTCTCCGGTCTCCTCCTTACTTTTTTGGCCGTGACCTGAGTATAAGCCGAGGTCAGTTTTAGTAGCATTTTAAAAAAACAAATACCTCAACTTATACTGGAGTATATACGTTATCTATCCTTACAACCCAGGAGATTTAGGGATAATGGGAGTTTTAACATGCTTTATTTGATTTGTCTTACCATTTAAAGGAAAATAGGGATATGCCTGATTTTGGTCAAAACTGGAAAGTCATAAAACACGTTTGCTGTCTAGATAGTTGACAGCTGTTTGTAAATTTGCAGTAAAGCCTGTACAGATGTGTACAGATGTGTCTTACATGTGTGCAACACAGATCAAAAACAATGCAGCTGGTCACATGGGTGAGTGAGAGAAGCCAGGAAACAGGCCAGGAAAAGATATCCAAGCTAGAATTACTTGCTCCTTCCTCCCATACAATTGTAAAATACAGGTACACATAAAAAAATTATAATGCTCTAGTTTTCCTTTAGCAAAAAGGACTAACATTATTTGCATGCTGCTGTTTTAAAAGGCATGTCCAAACCCTAATTCATACTTACCTGTGAAAAAACGGGCAATGACTGACTGCCGCTAGTCATAATTGACTGCTCTGCTGGGAAAGGTGTGTCCCTTTTAAAAATGAAGATATTGGAATTAGATTTTTGATGTTTATTGGTCAAAACTGTTGACAGAGTGAGCAATACATTCAGCAATGCCACATACAGCATACCCACACATTTTAAACCAGGCACCGGGTTTGTGAATGCCATTAGTTTCACACATATAAGATTAAAACAAGCAATTTACATAGCCGCTGTTAAGTTTAGTATAACTTTTTTAATTGATCACCACATCTTTGTGCTCCATTTTATTTTTTATGCATTTCATAAGAAAGTTACTTGTGCTTGCATCTGAAGGAGAAGTATAAATGCCCCCACACTCAATACTACAATAACTATAGAAGCAGGCAACCATTGTGAATTTTCGAAGTTTAGTTTTGTGATTACAGCTTTTATTTTTCATGCAATATTTATAGGGTTGGAGGAATCCAAAAAGCTATTTACTGTATATACCCGAGTATAAACTGTCCCGAGTATAAACTGAGGTACCTAGTTTTACCTAAAAAAGGAGAAAAAAGAGATTGACTTGAGTATAAACCGAGGGTGTAACCCCAACTAGTATTTGCCACTTAAGATGTTTGGAAACTACAACTCCCAACATGCTTTAATTGCTGAGAGTTGTAGTTTTCAAACATCTGCAGAAGCCAATACTTGCAAATAGGGGAAAATCCTCCTTTATTTGTGCATACAGTATGCACAAATAAAGATTTTACTCTTATTTGTAAGTATTGTGTTCCCTGGTGTCCCTGTGGTATTCTCCTACCTTGTCCGGCGGCCCCTCGCTCCACATCCTCTGCGCTTCAGGATGATGTCACTACTCGGCGCCACAAAGAGGCGCCGGGTAGTGACGTCATCCGGAAGCGCACTGGGGATGCAGATCGTGCAGCCGCCGGACAAGGTAGGAGAAAGATTGACTCGAGTATAAACTGAGGTAAGATTTTCAGGCTTTTTTTAAAGCCTAAAAACCTCGGTTTATACTCGAGTATATATGGTAGGTATGCCAAGCCAGGTAGCTGCGTGCCTAGAAGTCTACACCTAGTGATTTAAGAGCTAGTATATGCAAGCCAATCCTGACCTGATGATATTCCTATTGATAGACCACCGTTCAGTAAACTCATCTTTTTCATTTTGTGCATATTTAAATTCTTAAGACGTTCTTTATACACAACTGTGATCATTCAGTGCTCTAAAGCACACCTCTCTCTGTAGTTCACAAAGGTGTTCCCTCGTGGGCCATACTCCTCAACATGGAATCACAATATTAATTAACCAGAAAACCCAGTTTCCTGTTGAACTATTGTGATTTATTTAGTGACTCTGCAACCCAATGTTTCTGGTACAACTGACTAAGTTTCTACCTGAAATATACTGCTGAGTCACTAAATAAATTACTGCAATTCACCAGGAAAATGTGAGTCTGTGGATTTTCTTGTTGCTTAATAAACCACTATAGGGCAACATAAAAAAATTAAAAAGTATTTGCCTTCCTTTTAGGACAGTTTGGCATTAGGGATGCACCAAAATTTGCTGTCAAGTTGGGTTCGCTATTTGCTGTTAGTGATGCACGTAGAAAGGGTTATTTCGTGTTGGGGGCTTGCCCATAAGGTGGGAGATATCTTTAAGGCCCTTTGGGCCTTGCAATTGGTTTATCTGGTCCACATATTCAAAGGATTTGGTACCCCCTAAACCACTTATTAGGGACATCTTTAAAGGTATGGACAAGCCCCCCATGTCTATAGTCTGTGGTATAACCTTTTATGATGCAACAGTAACCAAACATAATGTCCCTCTCTCTCTCTCTCTCTCTCTCTCTCCTCTCTCTCCTCTCTCTCCTCTCTCTCCTCTCTCTCCTCTCTCTCTCTCCTCTCTCTCCTCTCTCTCTCTCTCCTCTCTCTCCTCTCTCTCTCTCATTATTGTTTATAACCTTTGCCCAACCTATAATATGTTTGTTTATTTATTTGGACTTTCTGAATCTCTCACTAAGGCTTGAATTTTTTTTCTTATTAGGATGACTGTTCTGGCAACCTATCATCAGTCTCCACGCCAAATTTACTAAACACAGGGGTATGGAATTTTAATTTATTTCTGTTCCATGCACTGGCCATCATTCTGCTTATCACAACATTATCTGCATGGAATATTGACTCAAGCATGTTTGCTTTCAGCTCATCTTCCCTCATTATTTCAATTTAAGGGGAAGTTCACCTTAAAATAATCTTTTGTTATAATGTAGGCATTGCTTTTAACTTATAGTAAGCAATTCATAGTTTGTTTTTTAAGTAACCTAGCTGCTTAGAGTAGTACTTCAGTCTACAGGATAATAAAGGTACATTTGAGTTGAACTTCACCAGAGCATTTTCACATCAGCTTCATAATTTATGCCTCTGCAATAGAGTTGTAATATTTGGTAAGATTCTAGAGAAATGCTTATTTAGAGTAAATTAAACCGTGCCTGTTTGTGCATAAGCTAATGTGTTTGTATGTATGTGTAGATATACGCATATGAAGAGTTGACACATACGAGGGAAGCTTATTATGTCAATAGATCCAATTATTCAAAAAAGTGTTTGGGGTATCACAGAAAGGGGAATATTAAAAAGTTATTTCTCTTGCAGTTCATCGATGAACCAACCAAATTGCTTGTTAAGTTCAAGAGATAATTGTGGGATTTTATTTGTTTATAAATTTTGGGAATTCCTACTCCAACCCCTGTGACTGGAAAGCAAAGATGTATTGTTTTACTTCAGTAAAAACTGAAGCTTGGCTCAGGAAAACAAACCTTTTTCTTTCCCTAAGCTAACAAAGGTAGAGGCAAGGACAGATAATGGTTGCAGGTCTGTAACTAGCTTTAGAAAAGAGTTGGTTTTTTTTGGGTTGGACATCATGTGACTATCACAGAGACTCAGACAGGACAGACCAGGAACTGTAACTTTACAAGCCTGTAACTTCGGATCCAGAGAAACTAGAGACATCATCCTAGACTTGTTCGAAAGGCATGAAAGAGGTATATTAAATATAGATCACTTGTATGAACACCACAGTTACCCTTTAATAAGCTGTTTGTGCTTTTGCTTTTAAAATTTTATTTATACTTTCTTTATATTTTTCTAAAATTGACACTGATAAAATGCTTTTTTGTATGGTAAACTGTAATAAATGTAAAATTATCCCTGGAAATGGTTGTGTTTGTATATATGGAAAAGGTTTATTGAGGTATCTCTGCTGTGAGCCATTGGAAGACCTCCTCCTAGAAAATAGAATTTTGATATTCAGAAAGTCCAGAAATCAATAACAAACATCAGTATAAAATTCAATAAACAACAGAGTCCATAAATGGCAGCACTCGTACCTTAGATAGACGAACCATGTGGTGTGTACGTTCCTCCCAGCTGCAAGCACTCCACTATGAAGACATCAGTATGGAAGCGCCACTCACAGGTTGCAATATTAAAAAGTTCATTTTATTGAAAACATCATATCTTAAAACATGCAGAGATACACAGGCTGAAACAAACAGAGAAAGATGTCCCACCAGCTTGACGCGTTTCGTGGGTGTTCACACTTGCTCATAGGCTCCCCGCATGTTTTAAGATATGATGTTTTCAATAAAATGAACTTTTTAATATTGCAACCTGTGAGTGGCGCTTCCATACCGATGTCTTTATCAGTATAAAATTGTGAAATCTGAAAAGCGAGTAAAGGAATCAACCTATTGGTACATTTTCTAGCATAAACCAGAGGGTGGCCATTTCATGTGCTGCGATATGTTTTCACAGCGCGAGTGGTCACCATTTTTGTTTTGTGGACTTCATAGCCTCATCTATTTATCTGATCTGCGTTTTCCTGTCCGTTTTGCAGTTTATTTTTGCTAGCAGTCTGCATATTTTGAATTCCTTCTTAAAATCATCTTTTTACACACAGGGGACAGGGACAGCAGTTAAGATTTTAATGAAATTGTCCCTCACAAAACATGTTTAGGAGTCTAGCCTGAATGGATCATTGGCGAGTAAGAGCAAGAGATGATTCAAAACTACAAATAAATTCACCTGTTATTACATCAAGGCACAGTACTAGGAATCTCTGAGGACATGAATGAGTTTTAACCTTACGTGGGGATTATTTATGTACATATAACACTGATTCTAGCTATGTAGCAATAATACACAGGACATTTAACCATTTTGTTTTTCAGAATGTTGCAGTTTTTCAGTAGCAACACTCTGGCAAGTTACCATTTTTTAAGGACCCTTTTTGTACCTGACTGGTACACACATGTTGTTATCCATCTTGTCCTCTGCTTTCCCAGTAAATTCAGAATTTAGAATTTACAGAAGGTTTGGATGCAATGCGAGGGACAGCTGGTAGACCTTTGCCTGCAATGTGATCTAACTGTTAATTACATCTTTGTAGTTAGGATGATCACTTCTATGGGCCCTCCAGAACATTCCTGTGCATCCTTTGAGCTATTTACCCTCCCAAATCAGAGACTGTTGGTAAGTGAATTTGACAGGAATACTGCAGTGAAAAGCAATAGAGACTCGGCTATTCATAGGCTCCAAACTGTGTGATTTTTCAGGCTGAATGCCCCCTTTACATGTGAACCCCCCTCCGTGTGCTCATATATGCGGGATTAATATGTATTAAAAAAAGTATCTCCTTGTATTTAAAATACAACAAAATATGTATTTGGAAAACAATGAAACATACAGTATTTGGAAAGTACTCACATATATTTACAGGTGCCATCCTTTGATTTGTTCACAGTGAGCAAAAGAGTGAGAGAGCTATAGAGAGAGATCTAAATAGGAGGCTCAATTTAAAGGTTTAAGCAGAGTTTAGGAGAAATAATTAATTACAGATGTTGTTGGCTGTGGAGGACTTAAAACAACTGTAGCTTGGTTGGTTTCTATGTGTAATTTACTGAAAATGGGGTGGAAACAATAGTGACTTCATCCAGTATTGCAGATCTTAGAGAAATGAGTTGTTTTCAAAAATTATTTTTTTAGTTGTTGTCAACAGTTTTTATGCTTCTAGATAATGATTATAAAGCAACTATAGAGCTCAGTATGTTTGCCCCACTTTTATCACCCTAATCTAATGCTATATTTAGCAGGGACCTTGACAACAGTACCCCTACCTTCTGTTCTGCAGTATGAGCCCTGTGATGAGCTACAAAAATTTGCTTTTGCGTGGCTCCACTTGCATGCATGACTGTTACGTATGGGAGGATAGTCAAACTGGTTGACAGAGGTGAGGAGCGGCTTTTTAACAGTTTGCTGCAAAGCTTATGCAGCACAGAAAGTAATAGTACTACCTCCTATCTCCCAGATAAATATAGTTTTACATTGGAGGAACTTGTTTGAACACTAGTTATCATTTTAACTTAATAAAATATTTAAAAATGTCTTGTTGTCTCAAAACCAGTTGGAAATCTAAAAATGAAAAAGCTAACCAGGATAAATAAGCAATACAAATTGCCTTCCCATTGCTACCCCTAGTGCCAAGCTTACAAATTAAGAATTCTATCTTTTGAATAAGTCTTTTGTTTTGGACATCCATTTTGCAAATGTCTGCCATATCAATTCCATGATGTACTGTCCGACTATATTTATGGGTAATTTAAGTTGTGATTTGGATGCGTGCTCCAGACAGGCTGGATGACCTCAACTTCACAGATCTTTTCGGACATTAAATGGCTCCGTAATACAGAAACTATAAAACTTTTCGGAAAAATAAAACTGAAATTCAGGGACTGAACTGCTGCCATATCTTGTGTAAAAGTTTTATTTTAAGTTTATTTTCATTTTACGCTTTTAATTTGTTTCATTTTATTATCCTGTGTAACAAGGGAAACTAATTGTTAGTTGGGCTATTTACATACTTGCTGATATTTTAGCCCCATCCATCTTGTGATTCATTAAAGACTGCAGGATTAACAATAATTTACCGATATACCTGATAACTCCTGACCGCTTTTCCCGATTGACGAAAATATTGGCCACCGCAGTTGACTGGATCAAACTATCCACCCATGAGTACCTTTCCTAAGTTAAAAGGACAGGACATAAGTGATAGGGGAAGCTAGACACAACCTATAATGCAGAGTGTGTAAATACTGTATAGATATTGGCATCTATTTTTGTTTGATGTTATTGGCTAACATGCAAGTGTTTTTTTACACTTCCTATGCAAGTATCCTGTTGCGCTTATTTGAGGGAAGCTGCCTGTGTGGGCATCTCACTATATGAAGTACAGATTTTATTTTTATATTTCTCTTGCTCAATTGAAATACTGAACATAGCAGTGAGTATAGGGAGTGGCTACACTTTGCAGCTAAAAGTGCAGTTTAAATTGAAGCAGTGTTTTCATGGAAGAAAAGCTTGAAACTGACGTACCTTTGTAAAGTCTATCCTTTTTAAAGAAAACTGCAGGCTAAAACATACCGGTAATGTTAATATGGCTCTTATACCATAAAAGTTTATAATAAGTTTATGATTACATAACAAGGTTTTTTTCTATTTGGTTTATGTAGAAACACAAATATTAGCACTTTCTTAGAACGTGTAAGCGGACTGCTCCAAAACTCAGGGACACAGTGCGAATGTTCAAAATGTATTCTTTATTTAAACAAACATGTCCACATATAAACTGCGCATATTTACTATGGGGTGAGAAGGTCTTGCATGTTTCACGTACCTGACATTTAGTTTTGGAAGGCCTTTTGTCTCTGAGGAAGCGTCGGTTATGCTGTGAAACACGCAAGGACTTCTCCCCCCCCCATTGTAGCATGTGCAATTTTAATAAAAAATACATTTGAAACATATCACACTGTGTCCCTTGATTTTAAACGGTCCTCTTACACGTTCTGTTCTTGGAAACTGTATGTATATGCAGCAGGGAGCTGGCCTGACATGTAAGATAGGTGAGACCTGTACGTCAGGGCACGTGACATCACAGTAGCAGATTTGTAGTGGGTTCAGAAAGTGCTCCTGCTTGGTTACTCTGTCATTCTGGACCTACTCATGTATTTTATATATTTTGGGCACCACCCTTGGACGCATCTGCAAGGAGTTTGTATGTTCTACACGTGCTTGCGTGGGCTTCCTCCAGGCACTCTGGTTTTCCCCTCAATCTTAAAGGGCAATTATAGTGAGAAAATTGTTTTTTTTTTATTTCTTCTAATGTATCCTATAAGTCATCCCATCCACCAGGGTACCTTTAGTTTCTTTAAATTCTACATAGTCCCCGAGATATAAGCCTTTGAATATGCTGTGATTTGTAGGAGCTGCTACACCTCATCTGTCACTCAAAGGCACACACCCACACAATCCAAAGCTCCCCTGCAGTACTGTCACACACTCTCTCACCCACACTATATGTACCATGTGCAACATATAGTCAAATGCTGTAGTGCTAAACACAATCAATAAACCATTAACCCAGCAATATGAGCACAACACACTATAAAACAGCCCCTCCCCCCAAAAAAAATCTTATATACATACAAAACCAGTGACTCAAATGGAACACTAATACAGTATATATAATACAGTAATACAGACTATATACTAAACAAGACACAGTGCAATCTATGAAATATATAGACTAAAGCAACTGAAATGTAACAGGACAACAAGCAGTGTCACTGTGTTTGTGAAGGTCTCACTACAAGCTGCTGTTACACTGACTCTCTCTTCAGTGATTATGATCTCAGCTAAGCAGGGGGAGAGATATGAACTTTAGGTAAAAAGTAAATAACAATTAGCAAAGTTAGAGAACAGGCAGAGTTCAGTAACTTACTTGTAAAGAATCTCAGCACCACTTGTCCTCCTCTCTCCCCCTCTGCCCCTCCCTTCAGCATATTGCTACTTTATTCCACACTTTGATTGCTTGCAGTCTAGCTCTGGAAGGGAGGGGTCAACAGGATGTCAGCACTTCATTTAAAGTCCTTTCAACTGACAATGCTCGGACTCTGTATACAGCCCGTCACTGCTTGAGGGGGAGTAGACAGAGAGGGGAGGGGGACTACACAGCTTGGTACAAACTTCTGCCAGTGTGAAGAAACGAAGCCACACAGAAACATGAAAGTAAGGCAGCTTATACTAAGTGATCTATACATTGTATACAGACAAAGTTTTTTTTTCACTATAGTTGCCCTTTAAAGACATACTGATAGGTTGTATGTGTCAAATATTTGTGTTTAGATTGCAAGCTCTTCGGGGCCTGATGTGAATGTATACATGTAATTGAAATGCGCTAGGGAATATGTTGGCGCTATTTAAATCCATAATAATAATATTACCAATTATTGTTTTGTCTACTCTGACTTCTGGTCTATATACCTTTTTAAAGCTGCTTCTATATAGTGCCCCATGGAGTAGAATAAAGGGAACTTTGACACTGGTAAAGATGGTGATGGAAGTCCTGTGGGGAAGGCAGAAAGAAATAAAGGAATTCTGTTTTTTTCTTTTTTAACTTGCTGGTTTGTCTCGGTTTGGTGTAGGAATATGAAGCTCGATCTGGGAGAACCTGTAAAGCTCCATCTCAATCTACGAGACGGAAGAAGTTTGAGTTTGAACCACTTTCTACCACTGCTCTTATTTTGGAGGATCGACCCTCGTAAGTCTTATTTTAAATATGACTGATCTTTGGGCAAGTAAAATGCTCTCTAAAGAGGCCATGCAGTAGCTGGTAACATAGTAGAGGGAAAAGCTTGAGTTGCTCTTTAAGTTAGTAGATTGCCATGATTGAATTCTGTTTTCATCTCAGTCATAAATTCCTGTGAATTTATTTGGTTTAGTGACTATATAAACAGAAATCTGTTTCCATGTGAACCTAGCAACAAGTTTGTTTAGGAGCAACATGGATTCAATAATTTCTAACTAGCACAACAAACTGCTGTATTTCAATAAAGATATACGTCCATATTGCTTAACTATTGCACCCTTACTTTTAACCATACCTAACAGTTGATCCAGAGGAAGGCAAAGAAGAAACCCCAGCTAATAAACCCCAGTTCATAAACGTCTCTGGATTCTACATAGTGGATCATGGACCCACATACACATTTGCACATGCTCTGAAAATGTACTACTGGGTTGCTTTTTTGTAACCTTTAAATCAAGTCTCAGAAAATCTAATTAGGAAGGAGGTCTGTATAAATCAATTAACGGTGATTTTCATACAATGTTGTGGAGTCAACTAGTTACTGTATATACTCGAATATAAGTCGACCGGAGTATAAGTCGAGGTACCTATTTTACCTCAAAAATGAGTAAAAACTGGTTGACTCGAATATAAGTCGAGGGTAGAAAATATGACCACTACTGCCTTCTGATTCTGTAATGTTCTGAGGCTTTAGTTGCCCTTTAAATGGACAGCAGAATTCCCATTCAGTAGTCCCATACAGTAATAGCCAAATCCAGTATGGCTATTACTGTTTGGAAATACTGTATTTGAATTCTGCTGTCCATTTAAAGGAAAACTAAAGCCTTAAAACAATACAGAATCAGAAGGCAATCTATTTAACAATAGGTACCATCCTCACTATTGTTCAGGCATTAGTTGCCCTTTAAATTAACAGTAATCCCCAATTCATTGGTACTCCAGAAGTTTGGAAACTGCAACTCCCAGCATGCTTTATATGCACACACTAAACCTGTTTACAACCCCAAAACAAACTATCCTGTCCCTGACCCAAATGACTCCCTTACTCTCCCCCCCACCCCCAGGAATAAAACCCTATTTCCCTGCCACTATAGTACCCACCCTTCCACTACAGTACAGTACAGTTCTTTTTATGCAGCCTTACCTTACCTATCCTGTCCCTGACCCAAATAACTCCCTTACTCTCCCCCCCACCCCCAGGAATAAAACCCTATTTCCCTGCCACTACAGTACCCACCCTTCCACTACAGTACAGTACAGTTCTTTTTATGCAGCCATACCTTTTTCCAGGTGCTGTGGGTGCTGTCATAGTTGCAGGAGAGTCCGGGCCCCCGACATCAATCACTTGATGGAGGAATCTGGCTGTCGCCTGCACTGATGGTTGCATCCACTGACGTCACTACTCGGCGCCGGTCTTATTTCCCGGCGCGAGTAGTGACGTCAGTGGATGCGACCATCCGTGCATGCGGCAGCTGGATTTCTCCATCAAGTGAGTGACTGAACAGAGTATAAGTCGAGGTTCAGTTTTTAGGCTGTTTTTACAGCCTGAAAACCTCAACTTATACTTGAGTATATACGGTAGGAAATAAAGAATACATGAAGGTTCATGTACTTTAACTTTACTTTTCCTTTAAATCTGGAAATACATAAAATCCATCATTTTAAATGCTTCATTTGAATTACTGTAATGGTATTCTCTATGGTTGTTCTGCAGATGGAAGGGTGGTTGCTATGCATTTCAGTGTGACACAGTAGACATTGGTAAAATTGAGTCTTTGTACAAAGACAGTACATGTGTATATTTCCTGTGTTCAGCATGCATGTTTCCCTATAAAAATTTGAAATGTCTGCAGTTTACTACATTTGGTGCTGCATTTCCTTATACACATCTCTATATTGTAACTCTCCCTGCTGGTCCACTGGTTTGAAGCAATCGGTTTTCAGACTCCTGTTTATTGAAGTTCACAAATGCTATGATTTAAGTCTTACAAACATACTTATCTCTTTTGCATAACCAGAAAATTATATGCAAATAGATTCTTAGGTGACTTGTTGGATCTTACTTTACTTTGGAAGAAAGTATTTCATTTATAAGTAAAATTAGGTGTGGCTGTTAAAATTAATATAATTTGATTTATCTAGAAACAAATTTGTTACTATTAGGCAGGATGAGGATGTGGTATTATGGAGAAATGTATCAACAGTTAATACAAAAATCAGAAGAGACAAGTTGAATAGCAACAGATGTAGAAATGGCGCATGTTATGGTTATAGGGTAATCTTTCTACTAAACAGGGAAATTCTACTTTATCATCCGCATCTACAGCACCTGCACACTTACAGCCCTAAAGCTGGTGTTGGTTTTCAAGATCAGGAAGGTGTAATGTTTCTTATACCTGAAACCTAACACTGTACCCTTGAAATACAGGTGATTAATTAAAGCTAACTGAAAATGCGTAATATTGTAGTGCAGCTCATCCCCTTATGTCACTCGTTTGGCAGCATAATTTTTAGGGTTTTTTATACTACAGTTGAGAAGGGTTTTTACACTTTTTAGAAGCAGTGATTGCACAGGGAAATGAGCACTTAATACAAATATATTAATGGGCCATACAGTAAACTGCCTGGTGCATTGTTCGCCAACAGGTCATTTCAAAGGACTTGTGGATATCCTTTAACATTAGAAAAAAAAGAAGTTTAATCTTCAAGTTAAGAAATGTTTCTTTATAGAGAGAACAGTAAAACTGTGGAACGGTCTTCCAGCAGATGTTGTAATGGCATGTTCATTGGATAGTTCAAGAGTGGGCTGGTAAGTTTCTGAAATTTTGGGGTCTGGAAGGAGTTTTCTCTGGCCATCCCCGGCAGTAATAACAAATATGGGTAGGTCCCCCCCCCTTATTTCCATACAGAAAAAACAGACCTCTCCTCTTCTGTTTCTGGACCTGTGCAGGGGAGTGGTGTCATGCGGTTAATTCCCATTACTTTGTGGCCACAGTTCCATCCTCTCTCTGACCGAAGCTCCCCTACTCTGATCGCCATTTGCAATAGCAAGAGGAACCACCATATTTTTTTGCCCTACTGGCAGCTCTTCCTGCAGCCGTTTGGGAGGAGGCGCAAGGTGACGCTCAGTGACATCATAGAAGTGCAGAAAGTTTAAAAAAAGGTCTTTCCACGCTGCCCAGTCACTCTTCAGATGCTGCTAGGTGGTGTACCAATACTTTAGTCATGGAGCTGGCCACAGTGGTCGTCCTAGGTTTAAGGGGAGGTGGTAAGTCTTAAGATGTGGCAATCTTCAAAAAGAGGTATTCATAGAGCTTATGTATTAAGCTCATGGAAACTCCTGTTGGAGGAAGAGCTGCCTCAAGCTGCTCAGGACAGACACTCTTTGACTAATTCCATGCAACAATCCGATATATTGGGATGGATTACACAGACGGGAACACAAGGTTTTAGAGAGAATACATACAAAAAATAGCGGCTCCCGCTCTCCCGGATCCTCCTCTCCGGTCCTTCCCCACTCAATTGCGTGCCAGCTAGCACTAAAGTGTCTCTCCACCACACAGTCCTGTTCCTTCTACAACATAGAAAACGTGTGCTGCTGCACTGCATAGAAACATATGGCAACTCACCAGTCCGGACTTATTAAAACTTCTTCATTTAAAACAAATAATCTGGCACAGATTATTTGGCATACAAACTGTGGAGTTAATTGGAGTTTGTATGGTTAAAAGCTAGTCCTACTGGTTGTAAAAATCAGTCTATGATTAAGGGCTTGACGGCCTGAAACGCGTCGGACATCTTCCACCGTCCCCAGCCAACAAGCTCTGTTTGGTTTTAAATGAAGAAATAAAGTCAAGTTTTAATAAGTCCGGACTGGTGAGTTGCCATATGTTTCTGTGCAGTGCAGCAGCACACATTTTCTATGTTAGAGAGAATAACCTAACTACCTCTGCTCCTATTAAAGGACCTTATCCTCTGTCTGTAGAAATTGCTTTAGTTGCCGGTTCATCTAAGGAGGAGGCAATGTTTTATTTAAGTACATTTTAACAAACTTTGATTATGGAGGAAGAAAAGCAACCTTCAATTTTTGTTATTTTTTTAACAGAAGAATCCGTTAAGATCTAAAGGAGAATGGATATTACAGCAGGTGCAGGATGTAAGGCATCGGTGTCTTTAACATCAATATCAAAGTGTCTTTCGATATGGATAGACAAAGTTTGAAGAAGCTCTTAAGGGGGGGAGCAAGCAAAAAATCTATGTTTCACACTTAAATTTGGGCTAGTAATTGATTTTGCCCTAGAGTCATCTGCAAGTCTAATCAAGCTTTCAGCCAGAGAAATGTCTCTTTCTGTGTCGGAAAAATACTCCCTATAAGAACACCTTGTGTAAAACTCCCGTTCAAAAGTGAAAGAGTTTTTGGCATATATACTAGAGGTGAGATGAAACCAGGAAAATAATTTAATTGAAAAGCTGGTCAGTTTAGTTTTTTTTTTTTGTGCATCCAAATCCACCTCTGCCAGATTTCCAAAACAAAATAGAGAGCAATTAAATTAGGATGCAAGACTATTACTATTCAGTAGAATGAGTAGAGTTGATTCAGGACTCCTGAGTTCAGTAATTGACCCTCCTAAAATGGCCATTATCCTCCTAAAGAGGGCCATTATAGAGGTGCTCAAGAGGTTTTAAGGGAAGAAGTTATGAATGAAGGCAACCGGCGACTTTCAACCTTTCTTAGATCTAAGAAAAATAAATAAAGTTCTAAGGTTAGAACAATAGTACGTAAAGGGCTCTCTCACGCTTGTAAAGGAACATAAAAAAGCATATAAGCATTTATTAATAACAAAAATACAACAAACTAAATTCTCCAACCCTTTAAAACTATACATAGATGTAGCCGCAGAGGATAGCACTACCGGGCTTTCCTGGATTATCAGGAGCATTCCTAAAGGTATCCTTTGGTAATAGAGCAAGCCATTAAACATGGGTAGTATCTGTCTCCAATGCGACACCAATCTCAGAACTGTGCCAGATTATTTGTGTTGCTTCTGGATGAAGCAACACAAATAATGTTGTGTTGCTTTTGTGTTGCTTCTGTGCCAGATTTTGTGTTGCTTCTGGATGAAGGAAAGAGTAAGCAGCTTCCATAGTTTAGTTACAAAGATGGATTTTTAATATTATTCCAAGGGCTTTTATGGTACATCACATGGCACCTCCTCTCAATATTAGGGCCTATACTACTATACTATACTACTATACTATACTATACTAGTAGAAAAGGGGAATTTGGTCAGAGTAATTTTGGCTTGAAAGCTTCTGATCAACTTTCCTTTTTCAATTAGAAGTCTTTCATTTTTATGAGAGCCCATCCTTGTTATTTGCTAGAGTATAACCTATATTTCTTATTACTGCCTGGGATTGCCAGGTAAATGAAAACTCGTATTATACGTACAGAGGGTTTCTTTTCCCAGCCATCCCAGGCAGTAAACCCTCCCGTCCCCTCCCCTATTCTCCTAAAGCTTTGTAACTTACTTTACAAAAGAAGTGGGAACTAACCATATTTGTTATTACTGCCTGGAGGATGGCCAGGAAAAAAAGAAGGTATGATACAAGTCTTTGTTTTTGTTCCCCCTTAATACTGTTTTTTCCTATGGATCAACTGTTAGGTAGGGTTCAGGGGTAGGCTAAAAAGTTTGGACTAGATGGATGTATTTATTTATTTAATCTCCAATACTGTATAACAATTTTTTTATATAATAAAAAAAATAATATTGAATTTGATAATTTCCATAGAAGCATCAAAAAATGTATACAAAATAATGGTGCATTCTAATTAGATTGCATTGGAACTCTTATTGTACTGGCTGATTATGTTCTGTGTTTGATGTTGTTTTTTTTTTTAACATTGAATATTTTTCTTTATAGAAATCTTCCTGCTAAGTCAGTCCATGAAACATTACGTCATCGGCAAGAGTATGATGAGATGGTTGCAGAAGCAAAGAAACGTGGTAGGTATCATTTGTCAACATGACATCATAAGGTGCATATTTTTAAAAAACTTATTTGTGATTGGTAATTTGTAGACCCTTTTTCTTGGATCTAATGGTTTTGATTAAAATCTTGCTATATTGGCTGCATCGGTCTCCAAAAATAAAATGAATCCAATATCATAATTTGATTTCTTATGCAGCTGTAGTTAGTAATTCTGGCTTTATTGAAGGCATTCAATGTATGCTTAGCTTTTCCTGTGCCTTTTGTATGTAATGCAGTCAAAAATACTAGGAAGACCAATAAACTAAGAATAAAAATTCTGAGTTGATGTAGTGTTTTTACAGTAAACGGAAATCTATTGATCCCTGTGGGGTTTGGTTTATGGACTGAGAAATGTTTTGTTTGGTGCAAAATCTTATCTTTCTGTAGCAGCCGTTGTTTTGGCAGATGAAGTATCTAGTCAGCGATTGTCTGTGAGACATTGTGTCATCAGATGTTCACTGTAATATCCGTTTTCTTTTCCTTATGTAACATACAGTAGTATGATTAAAACACACGTCAGCATCCATAAATGGCTGACTATTGATAGAAGCTAATGTAATTTAGAGAGTGAAATCATGCTGCCAGCAATGTATGAGGTCACTTTGGATATACATACACTAATTGATTTCAGTGTATAACTGTGAGATGTACCTTCTTTCAGTAACCAGAATAAACAGCAAACTATTCGGAAAAACATTCTGCACACAATACAAACCAATAGTATTTCCTTTCCATGTTTTTTTGTTCTAACAAAAAATTTTGTAGACAGATAATTTTTTGTTAGAACATTTCTCTTTGCAATGTTTTCACTGTAAACAGATGATTCAGATGATTTAGCAAAACATTGTTTACAATGTAGATATAGGCATCATTGATTCAGATTCCTAAACTCATTTGCATACTAGGATTTCTCTTGGAAAATGGACTAGACGGACGTATGTCTTTATTTAACTTAAAATATTATACTATACTTAAGGATCTAATTAACTTTTGCCGAAATCCTCCTTTTTTTTTTTCAGAAGTAAAAGAAGCCCAAAAGAGAAAGAAACTAATGAAGGAGCGACACAGACAGGAGGAAAATATTGCAAGTGCTATGGTGATTTGGAACACAGAAATTCTGCCAAACTGGGATGCAATGTATGTGTTTTAAAGGAAGACTGTCAACATTCATAATGTAACACAATTTAAAAAGTGTATATTAAAAATTCTGATTAATTTACCTTTTATATACAGAAGTGGCACCTTCACATTACACCAATATTTTCTAGTTGCAATTTCGATACCTTCTTAATAAGTGAACTTAGTATGCAAAAAAAGTGTCCTGAATATCAATTAGCTTACAAGACCTGCGGGCCTCCAGGTGCCTGCCTTCTGCTGTTGCAGAGTGTAGTTTTCCAACCCCTAGAGGCCCTCAGGTGGGAGATAAACTGCACCTCTACTTTTCTAGTTTACTTACAGTTTACTTGACATTTTTTTGTGCCAACTAATCGTATGTATCCATCTTTCAGAAAAATTGCATGGTGTGTTTGCGGGTGGCTGCAACCTTTATTTGTTGCCCATTCATCCCAATCAGACATTAGATTACTGTATAATGAAGACATAGCAGCAAAAAAAATGTGATTTCATGGATTCGTTATGAAATACATAGCTACTGATCTTTTTTTTCCCTTATTGTTTGCATTTAAGTATTCACTAGAGATAAATAGATTTAACAAGAGCTTTATTAAGCTTAATATATTAAGTCTCTTCTTAGAGTATAAGCAAGGGAGCATGTGTCTGATGTCAGGAGGTGTGGCCAGAAAGGCTGTTTATAGGTCTGTGGGTGTGCTAAAAATCAAACAGTATGGTGACACTGACGCTTACATAATTCATCCCCTTGGGGGGTTATATATGAGTACATTCAATTATACACAATTGGTGTTATTGAGGTTTTGAATTACAAGGATATACATATTTTTCGAGTTTATTCTCCTTTAGCTAGGATAGTAAATGGTTGTAGTTAACAAAAGTATGCCAAACAATATAATTTGAAAAGAAAGGGTTTTAGAAAGTTGATGAGCTTTTTTTCCTTTCCTACATAGGAAATATACTAGAAGAGTCCGAGATCTATGGTGGCAAGGTTTACCACCTAGTGTGCGGGGTAAGGTATGGAGCCTCGCTATAGGAAATGAGCTCAATATAACCTCTGGTGAGCAAGACAATTATTTGTATTTTAAGATTGCCAGATGTAATAATTAGTGTATGTAATTCCATGTTTGACTGGCTTCTGAATACTGCCGTTACAGAACTGTATGAAATATTCCTATCAAGAGCTAAAGAACGATGGAAAAGCTTCAGTGAGACTAACTCGGAGAGTGAAATAGAAGGTTTGTTATTCCACAAATTGTTTATTATAAAGGTCTGTACCATATTCTAAATACTGTATATATGATTTATCAAATCTTTTACTCTTCCTGAACATGAATTCTTTGCAAAAATGATTACATTTCGTAATGACTCTCTGTTATGCACCTGCATTGAGGATGGTTATAAATTGCCGCTATGTGGTCTGTGATGTACATATTAAGAGTAATAAGTTGGTATTGAGTTTATTTTCGTAGAAGTAGATATATAAATGAATGCCCCTTGTAGTTGGTCTCTGGTGACCTAAAAAGGCTAGAATTTCCTAAATAACTTCTTTTGCAATAATTAATAAATCTAAAAGTAATAGTTGGTTGCTGTAATATGTCTTGTAAGATTGAGAAGCCTGTGTATCTTTTTATTGCTCCTATTTATTTGTTATATTGTTTTATGTTGTCTGTGTACAAACAGTTAGCAAAGTTACAGGGTTTTGTCAGGGTTTTTTTTTTTCAGCATCCCTGTTATTTCTATAAAGACCACACTCGAGGGATATGTTGTTTTTTAACTTGAGGCATCCTGTTTCATTACTTCTCCCACGAGTGGGTACTTTTATCCTGCAGGGTTGTATGTAAATACCCCCATTTCAGTTAGCAAAATAATATCCTAACAGGTTGAGAAAAAGAGAAACTGCAGCGTGTGCAATTTCTTCTCAACTATTTCAACTTATTCTGCTGCTTAATATTGTAAATTTACCAACATATGGAATAAACTAGACTATATTTCAGTCAGCTACAGAAAAAGAACAATTTCAGTTAATCAAAAAGGCTAATTGAAGGGTAGAAAATGTAAACATATTTAGAATTCTTAAACAAGTCCTAGATTTCTGGCAAAATCGATTATTTTATTTATTGGTCAGAGCACTACCATACCATATTTTACCTTAGGGCAGAGAACTGATCTAAATAAAATTGGAAGAGTGCTAAGAGCAGAAGTGAGAAATGAGCCAGCATATGCTGTTTGTTTCACTGATGCTCTTTTTTGCCCTTTCACATAGTTATCAATGTATAGTTAGTCCTTTATTCAATTTCTAGCAATAGGCAAATGAGCCATGACCTTTCCAGTGTAGTCACAACAATGAAATGGTATTGGTGCATGCTGATTAACATTAGTTTAATTGATGCCTCCATCAACATTCATTCATTTGTCTTGTTTTCTGTTTGTAGATGCCGGAGTATCCCTTGCTGATAGAGAAGCCAGTCTGGAGCTAATTAAACTAGATATATCTCGAACATTCCCATCACTATACATTTTTCAAAAGGTTAAATAATTTTCATTTATTTGTTTCCTTGCAAAAGCTTTGTCAGTCTAAAATTAAAATGCAATCACTAGAAAGCTATAAAGTACTGCGCTTGAGGGGTCACTAAACCTCCAAAAATTTCACTGCCTCAAACAAATCTAGAATTCTCATGGAGACTTATGTGCATGAGGGGTGTGGGGTGGTTGGAGAGACACCGCATAGCAAGATCACAATAGTTAAGTATTCCAATCTCCGCTTCGCTCCTGTCTCCATGAGAATAATTGATTCGAGATTTGGATTTTAAACTTTAAGACACACATGAATTGGGTTTCATTACCCCTCAAGAGATGTGAGCAGGCATTTTTATATAGTATTACAGTGGGCTTAATAAGTTATACTTTTTTAAGGCTTCAACTGTGAGGTTTATAGTACAGTAAGTTTGTTCCTAAATGTACCAGTTAGCCTTGTGTGGACGCCACAATGTAAAGACTGCTGTGCAGCTTAAAGTAGAACTAAAACTGGGTACACACATGGCCATAATTAGGACAGCCCACCCCTTGTGCTAGTGACCAACCAGATATATACTGTATATATGGATTAGGTTCCTTGCAAAATGGCCTTTAAAAAAGCGTTTTAAACTCCAATTTTGCAGTGTATTTATGCTTTAACAAACCATGTTGGATATAGTAGGGTTTTCTTATTATTGGCTATGCGTTTGGCAAAAACAAAACAAAACAGAATAATTTGCTTATGAGAGAAAATTGGTATTAGTTGCTAATTTTCTTCAGTTTAATCAAATCGTGCCAATAGTGGATCTAAACTGTTGTCTCATTCCCTGGACAGCGCTTTTGGAACTCTTTTTGAGACTCCTCTCTTTTGGTTCCTGAAGGATTTGTTTGTCTTTGTATGTATCTAACCTGTCTCCCAAACAAACATTTACTATGATACTGATGCTGCTGTGTTGTGCATTGGGAAGACTGCTTACATTTTATTAAAATCTTTGATTAAACAATATAAAAGATTTTGTTTCTGCCAGCAGGGTGGGCCATACCATGACTTACTGCACAGTGTACTAGGAGCATATACGTGTTATAGACCAGATGTTGGCTATGTAAGTATTGTAATGTTAATTTGCCTCTAATTCATATTTGATATTAAATCGTATGTATGTATATGTTAATTTATATAGCAAACAACAGACGTAGGTACTTACAAAATTTCCAGTCTTTTTAAGCTCCAAGTCTACTCCACTCCGTCTTTAGTGGTACAATACAAGTAGTTGAAACAAATTGTAGACGAGCCACAAGCAATAAACATAAACTGCATCAATCTTTAATTTGTATCAAGCAACATGTTTTGGAGCCATGTGCTCCTTTATCAAGCTGCTTGATAACGGAGCATGTGGCTGTGAAACATGTTGCTTGATACACATTAAAGTTTAATGCAGTTTATGTTCACTGCTTGTGGCTTGTCAACAATTTGTTTCAACTACATATGTTTATTTATATAGCGCCACTTGGGGACACAGCTGTACAATATAAGAATACAAAAAGTCGTACAAGTGGGACAATGCATAAATATATAAATAAGTATGTGCATCATGAAATATACAAGTGCTTGAAACATTTAACGTGAGTAAAAAGGTCCCTGCCACGTAGAGCTTACAATTTAATTAGGTGGGTAACATACAGATACATAGGAAAGGGTGGAAGTGCTGAAGTAATAACTGGTGCAGTGTCAACAGTCCTATGCTGTGCTGTGCTCCGAGAGATAGGATGAGA
Organism: Hymenochirus boettgeri; assembly: GCA_019447015.1. NCBI lineage: Eukaryota > Metazoa > Chordata > Amphibia > Anura > Pipidae > Hymenochirus > Hymenochirus boettgeri. The sequence continues at coordinate 61,047,567 of CM033475.1, read as the reverse complement.
GGTTAGATTTAAAATTGGTTCCAGAGGATGTGAGCTACAAGAGAAAATAGTTTAATGGGGGGAGGAGGCAGTGTGAGTGGGGGGACTTAAATGAGTAGAGGATGCGGGCAGTGACATATGGGGACATGAGGAATAAGAAGCAGAGCGAAGGGATTTTAATGTTAAGAGAAGGATTTTGTAGATAATGCGTTGTTTAATGGGGAGCCAGGTAGATGTGCGGCACAGAGGTGATTTAATTTCCTGATTGTTAGAGAACAAGACAACGCATGCGGCAGAGTTAAAGGGGAACTGTGGTCTCCAAACAAGTTGACCACCTCTCTATGTGCTCCACAGCCCAAGATATAAAGAAATGACTGACCAGAAAGTTAATGGGTGGGAGGCTGACATGTGACATTCCTAAGGCTTCTCCTGCACAGTGCCGCTGGCGAGCACAGCCTCAGACTCCCTCAGTGTGTGGGAGACAGTAAATCCCTCCTCCTCTCTGCTGTGTGAAGGACCTGCAGCTGCAGAGAAGGTAAGGGAATCTACAGCCCTTCTCTGTCACTATGTGAAAACATCCTTTTCAGGCAGAGTTCTCACTCTGCCTGAAAAAGCTGTTTCCACAGAGTTTTCGTGGGAGGGTAGGGGGGGTGTCAGAGTGGCCCACAGCACCCGTGAGTGGGCGGGGCCACGTCACCCGTGAGTGGGCAGGGCCACGTCACCCGTGAGCGGGCGGGACCACATGGGGCTGTAAGGGAATGGGCCAAGGGGGGCCTGCAACTGGAGGGACCATGGGGTCCATGAGTGGGAGGGACCAGGGGGGCTGCAAAGGGGAGGAGAGACAGGGCAGATTGACTGAAAGGTTTCAGAGCAGGAAGCAGGAAGTGCAGGGGACCTGGTGATGCTGCTGCCATATCACACAAAAATGTAAATATCTTCAAAACTATGCAAAATAAACAATGGAAATAAATTGCAAAAATTCTCAGGAGAGCAATTCCTATCGGCTGAAGAGGAGAAAGATGGGAAGCAGGAAGACCAAAAATTTGACATATTTTGCCGAAAAATAAAAATTCAAAGAGACCTTAGATGGCAACTGTGGTCTCAAAACAAGTTAGGGTTAAATGAAAGCCTGCGGTATAGCCTTTAAAATGAACCGACAATCACATCTCTGGCTGGAGCCTGTGAGACATTACATTGGCATAAATGTTCAATCTTCCTGCTTCCAGTAGGTTGAGTGACATTACCTGACCTCTGCCCCGCATCAATGAATTAACCTTTGACTCTGAACTTTTCTTTAAACACCACATTAATACCCTGTCCATCTCCTGGCTGGACTACTGTAAAACCCTCCTATGTGGTTTACCAAGCAACTGACTGGCACCCCTTTAATCTATCCTTAACTCTGCTGCCAGGCGCATTCTCCTCTCTTCCCGCTTCTCACACCCTGCCCCTTTCTGTCAATCTCTTCACTGGCTTCCCATTACCCAAAGGATCCAATTTAAGCTGCTAACCTTATCCTACAAGGCTCTTTCCAATACAGCCCCCCATACATCTCTGATCTGTTAAACAGATACTACCCAAGGCGTAACCTCCGCTCTGCTAATTATCTTCTCCTCTCATTCACTCTGATCACCTCTTCCCACGCCCGTATACAAGACATTTCTTCTGCTGCCCCTCTGCTCTGGAACACCTTCATAAATTTGTTGGGTTTTTTTTGCCTTCCTCTGGATCAACAGTTAGGCAGGTAATGAGGATATTGCTAGATGGGTTGAACTGGATGGACGTATGTCTTTATTCAACCTCAAATACTATACTATACTTTAACTCGCTTCCTCACGTTATACGTCAGTCGCCATCACTTCATATCTTTAAACGCAACCTCAAAACTCATCTCTTCAGGCAATCTCGGCCTGCACATTTCTACCCCTCTTTCTGACCCATCGAGACCCGCAAGTTATAATCCACTGACAACTTAGTTACAGCTACTGATCTGCTTCACCATATGTGTCGTCCTCATCTCCTCTAGACTGAAAGCTCTTTTGGGCAGGGCCCTCCTTCCTATTGTACCACAGTATTGCTGTAACTTACCACACTAAATGCTGCTGGACCAGCAATTAAATTATTTGTACTTTGTATTACTTGCACTTCCCTTGTATGTAACATGTATGTTTTCCTCATGTATATTAATGCAACTGTAAAGCACCATGGAAGATGTTGGTGCTCTATAAATCCATAATAATAATATTGCTGAACCTTTCCAGCAATAACTTCTCACAAATTTTATATAGAGATGTGATTTAGGTTTTATTTTGAAGGTATGATGGAAGGCTTTTTATATAATGCTTACTAGTTTGGAAGAATTGGAGACCACAGTTACCCTTTAAATCAGCTGACTATTTTGTACTGTCCCTGGTAGGCTGCCCACAATGCATGCTAAATGGTAAATAGATGCAGGGTATCAAGAAGCTTTCAAAGTCTTATCGGGGACTTCCATATTTGTGTGGAGACATCTACATAGAATAGATGTGTAAAGAGACAGTGAATAGTGGGGTCAGGGGTTTGGCCATATGCTAACAAGGCTCTTTGAAGGCAACATGGGCTATGATTTAGTACTGGCAATAACATGGAAGCCTTCTTAGTTACAAAATCTACTTTTTTACATGTAATAGGTGCAACTTCCTAGAGAAGAATCTTGCAATGAATAGGTGTTATGGGAAGAAAAACTGATTAAAAATGTTAGTTAAGTTCTCCTTTAAAGGAGAATTACCATCTAATAAGTTCAGGTGATTTCCTTTATAGTCTTCTATCAGGGCTGTTTTGTAGCCGCTGCAACTAATGTACTGAGCTGATGGCGTCTCTTTAAGATGAAATGTTTAACTCCAGCAAAAAGCTGGCTGTAAAGATTTGGAATGGTTTAACGCCATTCGCTATCGGTTCATGCATTGCAAGAGAGCAATATCGTCTCTCAGTTCATAGCCCTATATATCTTTAATGTTGAAAATACTACCACCTATCTAAAATTTATTTAAAATTAGGTAAACTGTGAATAACTTCTCCAGCTGGTCAATTCATGTTTTGGTTGCAGCCCCACCGATATTTATTCTCTTCTAATTCCAACTGCAAAATGGATTTTAACATTTTACCTCATATTCAATCACTATTTTGAATGTATCTTAATAATTATTTCTGATTTCATTCATCTATGTACAGGTCCAAGGCATGTCTTTCATTGCTGCAGTACTCATTCTTAACTTAGAAGAAGCGGATGCATTCATAGCTTTTGCAAATCTTCTAAACAAGCCATGCCAGCTGGCCTTCTTCCGGGTGGATCACAGCATGGTATGCAAAACCAATGTCTAGCTGTTCTGATTGACGCTGAGAAACCATTTCTCATTGTAAGCCTTGACACCCCCAGTTGGCAGTAGCATAAAGAGCCTTTATAGTACTTGTTTAGATTAACTTGCCTTTCTTTTCCAACACTCTTCCTTTCTGTTATGTTCATAGAAGCTACAGTCAATACTGGATTATAGGGGTTTATTATGTTAAAGCACAAAAAATCAGTAAGCACGAGAATGAGCAGCATACTGTGCAATTGCTAATGAAAAAGGAGACCCATTTGTTCACACTATATGTCTTGTTCTAAACTATTTTTATATATATATATATATATATATTCAGCTTGTTAAAAACAATTTTGGGCACACTATCAGACTGAGCTCTTCCCTTTCATATATTTTACATTGAGCAGTTAGGCAGGGTTTATATACTTCAGTACCTTCAGTAAATTCAGCAGCCCACCCTTTTTTGTTTTGCTTTGAATATGCTTCTAAATATTTACATGTATGATCTTGTTATCCTTGTTTCATAGATGTTAAAATATTTTGCTGCATTTGAAGTATTCTTTGAAGAGAATCTGCCCAAACTGTTCTTTCACTTCAATGCTTACAGTCTCACTCCAGACCTCTACCTTATTGACTGGTAAGTTTAAAGGTCCTCATATGTAGGTTTGAAATGATCACCTTTGCTGTTTTCCTCTGTCAAAGATAAAGGGAGAGATGTTGCATCACTCTTCAGCACTTTTTAACTTTCCACACCCGTTGTGATGCAGTAATCAATGTCCGACAGTTACTGCATTGCGGGTAGCAGGGAATTTGCATCCTGAAACATTGTCCTTTAAATTTTGTGCTGCTTTCTATTTACAGTTTCTATTTAGAGTAGCACAAAGTTATTTTGCTTCCGGTGCACTGCACTGTTTTTAAAGACGTGCAAACTGGGGCAAATCATTTTTTAACTAATCACACAGTAATTTATTACCACCAATCTTAAATCGTTTTTTTTCCTTCTCTGACCTTCCTATCCCTTGGTTTTTTGTTTTTTTTTTTTTTTTTGCTCTGGGGGTTTTACTTTTTAAAGAGGGCAGGGCAGAGCTAGTCTCCGTAAAGAACTGTCAATCACACAGCCCCTCCCCCTGGCACATTACATGCAAAAACTACCCATTCTATAAAAGTAAAAGGAGATTTTGTTCTTACCTGTAAAATCTTTTTCTCCGAGGCCATAGGGGGACCCAGGCACCGTAGGGGGTTAAGTGCTTCACCTCCAGGAGCGGACACTTGAGAGTTAAATTTTCACAGGCTCAGGTGCTCCTCCCCTTACCTTATATAGTACTGCACCAGGAGCCTGCTTCAGTTTGTCCCAAAGATAGCGAAGGAGAACAGTACAACAAGATAATAAGAAACTTAGTGGCAACAGGCCAAACTATAAGGAACTGAGTACTAATTCTAAACTAACCATTTAACTTAAGGGAGGGTTGTGCCTGGGTCCCCCTATGGCCTCGGAGAAAAAGATTTTACAGGTAAGAACAAAATCTCCTTTTCTCCTTCAGCCAAGGGGGACCCAGGCACCGTAGGGGACGTCCCAAAGTCCCGCCTGAAAAAAAGGGAGGGCAGAAGATTAACCCTCTGCTGCTTGCAGCACTAGGCGACCTAGGGTCGCGTCTGCTGAAGCGAACACTTCTAACCTGTAGAATTTGATAAAAGTGTTGATGGAAGACCATGTAGCGGCCTTGCAAATTTGGTCGATGGAAGCCCCGCGTCGAGCTGCCCATGAGGCACCCAGTGAATGAGCTGCAATCCGCACGGGAGGAGCAGCACCTGCTTCCGTATAACAGCGCAGGATGAGATTTCAGATCCATCTGGATAGGGTCTGCGAAGATGCTCTGGAACCCTTAAGAGGTCCTGCCAGGAGAATGAACAGGGCATTAGAAGAACGAAAGGGTGTCGTTCTGGACACGTATATCCGAAGAGCTCTAACCACATCCAGGGAGTGTAGCCGCTTTTCCTTGGGAGAGGACGGATGAGGAAACAAGGCCAGAACAACGATGTCCTGATTCACGTGGAAGGAGGAGACAACTTTGGGTAAGAAGCTTGAATGGGGCCGTAGTACCGCTTTATCCTTATGAAAGGATAAACAGGACGGTTCCAACGAAAGAGCTGCCAGCTCCGACGCTCTGCGAATCGAGGAAATGGGCAACAGAAAGAGAGTTTTCCAAGATAGTAGGGGTAGAGCTACAGAAGCTAATGGTTCGAAAGGAGGACCTTGGAGGACCCGTAAGACTAGAGAAAGGTCCCATGGCTGAACTGGTTGCGTACGTGGCGGACGAAGATGGGCCACTCCCTGCAGAAAAGTTTGGATATCCTTACGCGCGGTCAGCCGTCGATGGAAGTAGATCGAGAGAGCCGAGATCTGTACCTTTAGGGCACTCAGGGACAATCCCTTGGTCAGCCCCAATTGTAGGAATCTCAACACTCGTGATAGAACGAAGGAGTGGGAAGGAAAATCGTGTGAAGTTGCCCAGGAGACATATCTGTGCCAGATGCGGTGATAAATTTTTGCAGACGAAGGCTTCCTGGCTGCCAGCATGGTAGGTATGACGGACGACGGAATACCCCTCTTTTTTAGGATGGAATATTCAACAGCCACGCCGTCAAACTGAGACGTTTGAGGTCTGGATGAAGAAATGGACCTTGGGATAAGAGATCGGGAGGGAGGGGTAAGGGCCACGGTTCTGCTACCGACATTTTCAGTAGATCCGTAAACCAGGATCTTCTTGGCCATCTGGGGGCTATGAATATCGTTGGTGCCTTCTCCAGTTTGACCTTTTTGAGAACTCGAGGAATCATTGCTATCGGGAAGAAAACATACACCAGTCTGAATGTCCATGGTGCTACTAGCGCGTCCACTAGGTGCGCCTGCGGGTCCCTCGTTCGAGAGCAAAAGCAAGGTACCTTCCGATTGGAACGTGATGCCATCATGTCTATTTCCGGGATCCCCCACCGATTGGCTAGGGTCTGGAAGACCTCGTTGTGGATGGCCCATTCACCCGGATCCAAAGTGTGCGGGCTGAGAAAGTCGGCTTCCACATTGAGAATCCCCGGAATGAAAATTGCTGATATGGCTGGGATGTTGTGTTCTGCCCATGAGAGGATCCGATGTGCTTCTTCCATGGCCAAATCGCTCCTCGTGCCCCCTTGGTGGTTGATATACGCCTCCGCGGTGGCGTTGTCTGACTGAATCCTGACAAATTTGTTTGTCAGGGCCGCGGTCCAATGGGATAGAGCTAGAAATATGGCTCGTAGTTCCAGGACATTGATTGGTAATTGGGATTCTTGAGGAGACCAAGTCCCCTGAGTCGTTTGTGATTCGTATACTGCTCCCCAACCTATTAAGCTTGCATCCGTGGAGATTACTGTCCACTGAGGAATGCATAGAGAGTTTCCTTTTTGCAGATTGACGTTCTCCGTCCACCAGATCAAGGAGCGTTTGACTGCTTGAGGCAGAGAGATCTTGGTATCGAGGGATTCCAGCGATCTGTTCCAGGATGTTAACAGGTGGCGCTGGAGTGGCCGTAAGTGAAACATCGCGTAAGGAATTGCCTCCATTGCTGAAACCATTTTCCCGACGAGTCTCATCGCTTGACGGATTGATATCCATGGGGCTGAAAGTGCTTGGGATGTTAGAAGTTTCAACGCTGATCTCTTCTCCGGGTGAAGGAACACCTTCTGGAGAGAAGTATCGAACGACATTCCCAAAAATGTCATGCGAGGACTGGGAATGAGGGATGACTTGTGTTGGTTGACTATCCAGCCGAAGGAGGTTAGGATCTGTAGACATGAGCTGACTTGACTTAAGGCTACGCTGAAGGATGGGGCTTTCAACAAAAGGTCGTCCAGGTATGGGAGGAGAAAAATGCCTTGAAGGCGAATGAAAGCTGCCTGGCAGGCCATAACTTTGGTGAAAACGCGGGGAGCGGGGGAGAGGCTGAAGGGGAGAGCCGTAAATTGATAGTGACTGTTTCCAATTGCGAACCTGAGGAAACGGTGGTGACCATGCCATATGGGAATATGAAGATATGCGTCTTGGATATCTATGGACGCCAGAAAGTCTCCTGGCTCTATGGCTAGAATGACAGACCTCAGGGACTCCATTTTGAATGGACGTTGTTTGATGTATTGGTTTAGTTCCTTCAAGTCCAGGACGGGTCCAGGCATCTGTGGATGGACACCTCCAAATTTCGTGAAAGAAACTCAGGCGGCCCCCTACCCTTTGCTGGGGAGGATAGTCATGTGGATTTGGGTTTGGGCCCCGTAGAACGAAAGGAGCCTCGTCTGGTGGGCCATGAAGGGCGAAAGGATGAACCCCTTCTGGGTGAAGGGGCCTGGGAATTGTCAAGGGTAGACCTTGGTACGGAGCGAAAAGGCCGAAAGGCGGGGTACCTGTGAACTGAGGGAAGCCTACGAGCCCTGTTTTGTGGAAGGAAGGAGCTCTTTCCTCCTGTGGCCTGAGAAATAATTTTCTCTAACTCTGGCCCGAACAATTGTCCCCCTAAAATGGCAGGCTGGTGAGAGCTTTCTTAGAAGCGTGATCAGCAGCCCATGCTTTTAACCATAAGACTCTCCACGATGCGATCGCGGAAGCTGAAGCTCTAGCTATGAGCCTGCTGGAGTCTCATCTCCGATGTACACATCAGCATCGGATAAATCTTGGATTATCTCTAATAGATGAGCCTTAGTCGGATCTGATCCGATTTCTTGGTAAAGTCGGTTGAGCCATACTTCCATGGCCTTAGCCCCCCATGCGGAAGCGAAAGTGGGTCGCAGGGCTGCCCCCGCAGCCGAAAAGGAGAGTTTGAGAAAAGCCTCTATGCGCCTGTCATTCTGGTCCTTAAAGGTCGCCGCTTCTGACGTTCTGCAAAGCAGAATGTTTGTAGCCTGGATAAGCGAGCCACCGGGGATCGACTGCTGGTGGAGAGGACCACCTATCTACGTCAATTTGGCAAAGGGAAACATACTATTAAATGACGGGATAGTTGCATACGACGCTCTGGGGCAGACCATTCCTGCAGAACAATCCTATCTAATGTTCATGGAGAAACTGAACCGAGGTTATTTTGGCCCTGGAGAAAGGGACTTTGAGGGATCCTCTTGGGATTCCGAGTCCTGAATTTTAAGGGCGTAAGTACTGACCTTATGAGAGTCGATCGCGTCTGCTGTAAAGGTGGTCTGCGGCTCCTGTTCTGGAGCGTCGTACTCCAGCTCACCTTCCTCAGGGTGCCTTCATCATCCTGGTGTGGATCCTCACCGATCCGCAGCCCATGAAGAGGTGGTCTCCTGAGATCTGGATGGTCTACACGCCCTGTCTGGGGCTGTGAGCTCTCCGGAATGTAAGACCGCGAAATAGAGGCAGACAGAGAAGACACAGAGGATGCTAAGGATTTTGCCCATGCAGGTTCGTGTTCCTGATGGAAAATCCGAGGGGCTACATCTTGCGCGGACCCTGCCGAAGGGGCTCTTGATCAATAGCACTGGAGCAGATAATGCCTCGTGGGCAGCACTGCACGGGGCACACCTAGGCAGCCAGAATGACCCGAGGGCAATTTATAGATTGACACACTGCGCATACTAAGATGTAGCGACAGTGGATTTGTTCCCCTTTTGGCGGGACGGGAGCGACCCTTGTCGGACATGGTGATTGGGGAAGAAAAAAACAGAAAAGGTGTTTTTTTTTTTTTTTTTTATAGGGGGGTGCGGGAGAGATCCCACAGGGAGAAAGAGTGAGGACTATAAACCTGAAATAATAACTAAAACACCCTGCAATAGAAGAAAAGAAGGCAAGGTAGAGAAAAACGCAGGGGAGAGAGAGTCCGAAAATGATGCGATCCGAGCAGGTGGAGAGAGGAGCTGCCACGCTGGAGGAGAAAACTGAGGCCTGCCTCTGCAGAAAACGCCCAAGGGAAATTCCCACCGGTCGGGGGGCTCCCGCCCGCAGGGAAGGAAGGGAAGACCAGGGTCCTTCAATAGGTGCCCAGAACGTGCCTGATCAAACATTCCCGAATTCTTAATGCAAGAGAGGGAATTCAATCGTACCTGGCTCTCTGAAGTTAGCAGCACCGGAGAGATGAGAGCACTGTGTATTACAGCTCAAGACAGGTACTCTGGCAGCTAGGAGTGGGTGAATAGCCCACTGCTGCTGTAAAGCTCGTTGGGGAAAAGCTGGAAAGGCACAGGATCCAGCTGTTCCCAGGTCTGTATCAGACCTATCTTTTTTTTTTTTTTTAAGTGGGAGAAGTGATCCAACTCCTGATGGACACTTGAAGAACTGAAGCAGGCTCCTGGTGCAGTACTATATAAGGTAGGGGAGGAGCACCTGAGCCTGTGAAAATGTAACTCTCAAGTGTCGGCTTCTGGAGGTGAAGCACTTAACCCCCTACGGTGCCTGGGTCCCCTTGACTGAAGGAAAAGCTTGTTCCCTGTCACTGCATGGCTAACTGATTTGGCATTAAGATCAGGAAAATGATAAGCAAATCAATAAGTAATCAATTACAAAGCCCCCCCCCCCCACACACCATCAAATTAAACCTTACTTGATTCAATCAGTTTTACAGCTCCCCAGTGCTGCTAACCTCCCCATTTAAAAGCAGTTTTACTTTCACTTTCAGTATAACATAAAGTCACTGGGTGAAAGCTATTGACTGTAGGGGGCAGATCATCTTCACTGCATATACTCCACACTAGCTGCACCTCAGTTTGGGAGGGGTGGATACATAGGAGGAGACTGCATACTAACTAGGAGTGAGCTGAAAAGGACATGAGGAGATTCGTGACAGGGAGCACTGAGAGCAAAAAGGGATCAAGTTCCTGACAGTCAATTTTTCCAGTTTATTGTCCCTTTAATGGTTTCCGAAATAGTGCAGCCACTGCAAAAGGAGTGAAAAACCCATGCTAACCTAATATTACATCTGCAGTGTGGGTTTTTTGTCATTTGGGGATAACACCATTAAAGGACAATTATATTCAACTCAGCCCACTCTTCGTCTTTTCCGTGTCCGTTAAACCCACATTGATTATCTAAACCAATAGGTCCTTACCCCTGGTTTAGCCTGTATAATCAGAATGAAGATTAAGCTTTTCTTTGTGTTGCCATCTGTCTTCACTCTCCTGCTTCAGTCCCGTTGCCTGATCAATAGGAATTGGCAAGAGGTGTTTTTCTTCCTATAGGACTACCTTAATATCCGTTTTATTCAGTTAGAACCCCCCCACCTCTTTCTCGGCTAGGTTTCTTCTTATTTCACGAAATGGCCTCCTTTACACCTCTTAAACACAACCCTGTTCCAAGATGTTGACATTACATCTTCTTTATGCCCTTTTTCCTTGAGATGCAGGTACACGGTCCTGACCCATGTACCTGCATCTGTCTCAGTCTGCCTCATCTGTTTTCACTGTATTGGCTCTGGTAGTTCAGCAGACTAATGCTATAACATTTAGAAAAAAATGAATTGGCTCTTCTGTGCTGGGCCATACTCTGGTGCAGCTGCTGTTCGGTCTCCCCCACATACAAATCAGGTACTTTTTGCCACTGCATATATAATGTCGCTCTTCTATGTTTCGCTATTGAGTCTTTCAGATGTACCAATTGCTGCCTCAGTGTGTTGTTTATTTTAAAGCAGGCAGGGATATGTGTTTATTGAAAATTTCTTCTTAATTCTCGGAAGACCCCTGCTACAATAGGGATGACCAACTAGAGCAAAACCACTTTAAGAACTAAACTTCAAGTCCAGTTGATCTAACTGAATACAACATATGTACTATGACTTGAGTGAATGAGAAACCTTCACAAGCGTTACCTTCATATTTTGCATTGTTTATTAATGTAGCTGAGGGAAGTGCATTATGGGGTTGCAAGAGAGTTTAATAAACCAGGAGGTGTGGGACTTCCACACAGAATTTAGTTATGTCACTTGTGTATGTTTGCATGTATAGTTTATTTATAAAGCGCCACTTGGGGACGCAGCGCTGTACAATAAACAAAATACAAAAAAGTTTGTATAATAGTTCAATAAAAAAAGTATCCTTATATATTATATAAATATATTATATCTTCATAGGAGATTGCATTGAGTTTTTAGGAGCTACCAAGGAGGTGGGGTATAGATATTACATATAGGAAATGTTGTATGTGTGTACTATCTCACTATAACCATTTAAATGATTATCAATAAATGTATATAAAGTATAGCGCTTTCTTTTATTAGTACAACAAAATATACAACTGTACAAAATACATAAACCTACTTACAAGAGCTGAGATTTCTATTTTAATATGGGATAGTCAAACAGGAGGTTAAACCACACCCCTGTGACTGCTAAGGGGTCTCCATGTGAATACTGAAATAGTGGTAATGTCAGTATAAATCCAATGCTGTTGCTGTTTTTAAAACACGTGGCAGTCATACCCAATCCAAAAAAAGGTTCTGTATGCTACACAGGACGTGATGCTTATTGTAATGGACATATACACCAAAGCTCCTTATATCCACCTCTAGCCTGCAGGTGGTATCCTTGAGTAATTAAAAACAAGACATCCCTGTTCTCTATGGCTAGTGCAATAAGGAACAAAGACTTCTGGGAATTTACCATGTTTACACATGGAAGCTCTTAGGAACACTATGTCTTTAAAAAGACTTTTACAGCATCCCACAACTAAATGCAAAAACCAGAGTGCACCTACAGACCGGTTTTGGCTTTATTAGCCATCATCAGTGTAGTGCAGGCCTCTGGTTTTGCAGTGTGAAGCGCCATCGACAGACATCACTAATACATTAATAAGGTAGGGAGAGAGTTCAGGCTTTGAATTTTCTCCCTACCTTATTAATGTATTAGTGACCTCTATAATTAGTGAGAGAAAGTGAAAGTAGATGCTCTTGTGTGTGCTCTTGATGAGACTGCTTTGTTTTGTGTGGTCCCTTATACAGTGTCATGTCCTGATTGAATGCAACACAAGATCCGTTACCACTTGTTGGGAGGACAGGTTATTGGACAGACAATTTACCTTATTGGATACAAACTCTGAGGCAAACAGATAAGTGATCACCAACTGACAAGGACAGACAATATACAGGCGTGGTCAATATTCAAAGTGGTGCACCATAGAGAGGGACACCTCTATTACTGCACAATTTATGTGGAGAAACTGTTGTTATTAAATTATTGCAATACTTACTGTTAAATGTAATTAAAACTGTTTACTTTGTTAAAGAAAGTGCACTGTCTGTTTTGTGCCAGACCACCATAGTACAACACCCTCTGTGTGCCATGCTACCATAATCATTCCATAAAGCAGTGATCTGGTACAAATTGGTGGCAGCAGAGCTGGTATAACATTTATTCTCCCTTTTTTCTCTGTATATTTGTTCTCTGTATTAAGCAATGGCGGCTTCTACTGAAAGTATTAATTTAAATCCTCCCATCCTTGTACCGCAGATGAATATCCAAGGCCCAATTGCCAAAACCTCTTTTTAAACCTTATCCATTTGATGGGGTAATTAGGAGGGAACTGATTGGCTAGAACAATTTGAATTGGCAGCCACTATTAATGGGCTCGCTTGCAAGTCATTGGACTTTTGCTAGTGGTAAAGCCAGGCAGGTATAATAAGGATTTAGTTCTGAAATAAAAATCCGTTATTAAAAGTGCTCTGAAACAAGTTTTTCAATTTGATTTATTAAAGAGCATATAAAGGAAAATACTTTGCATTCCCTGCACATTTCTCTAGGTAACCTGGGAATGGAAATATTAGTTCAAATGTTAGATTATTAGGGCAATGCTATTATAATAACATGAGCTGTGAGGTACCTTTCTGTTATAAGAAGGCTCTATTTGATTTTATACTCTGGGGAGCTTTTAGCTCTTACCTAACCCACCACTCACCTTAACCTATAAAGCTAATCAGTATCCTGTGCTCCCAAGTTCTAACCCCATAACAAATGAAAACCTGGAATTTGCTGGGTAATTACTAATAAGCATGAACATGGCATGTTAATCTGGATCTCGTTTAGAGTCCCAAGTCACCAAATGGCGCTGTGTAGTTGAAATGCACATTGTGGCAAGATGTCTGGGTCTGTTCTTAGACCTGCAGGTTATTCCACTTAGACACTCTGGATTCTAGCTGGCAGGTAGATGCTAGAGATGGCTGAACTAATAAAATTTGGTCCGTTTTCGAACTTTCGAACTTCAGAGAAAGTTTTAATTTCGGACCCATTCAAGTCTATGGGAGATTAATTGTTCGAAAAGTCAGTGATTTACAGCTAAACTATTATGGTTATTATATGGTTATTATATGACAGGTTATTATATGGTTATTACATGACTAGGTTATTAATGGTTATTATATAAGGGATAATACGCTACCTACAGTGTAATAATAAGGAATTACGCCACCGAGGAGTTCCTGACCATATAAAAACCACGAGCCCGTAGGCCGAGTTTTTTTATAGAGGTCAGGGAACTCCGAGGTGAAGTAATTCCGATATTATTCTGTAGTAGCGTATTATTCCATAATACATAAGGTTAAAAAAGAAAATCTAGCATAGAAACTCCCGTCTCCCTCCCTCCCTGTCTACCCCCTCCCTGTATTAGTAATTTGATAACAAGTCCATTTTTGTAAATACAAATAGTAACTACCAATTCTATCTTAACTAAAATACAATAAAATTTTCATAAATCACCGCAGTGTTCTCCCTAGGGTCTTTTAGCCGGGCGGCCACCCGCTACTTTTTCCATGCCACCCGGCTGGAAAAAATTCTTGGAGAACACTTGTGATTTAAAAGAATTTAGAAGTAGGTTTAATAGGTGTACGCCAATAGGTCATAAAAACTCCCGCCAAAACGGCTCAGCGTCAGACCCTTTTTTACACTGCAAGATTATTTTAGTACGTTACTAGCTTTTCCCAAGATTTCCAAGGCCACAAAAGGGTGTCACATGTGCTTGTGCTGCATATGTACATGGGTTACCTGCAGATGTTGACGAACTACAACTCCCTGCATTCTACACCACACGGCAGCTGGGAGTTAAGTTTTCTAGTGGGACGAAAGTAGTACACTCCTGACCTATTAATGAGCATGATCAGTGCACATTTTCCCTTACCACCAAATTTCCCCGTCCTAGCCCCCTTTTTCATGCACCCGGCTACTTTTCATGCCACCCGGCAGGAAAAAAATTCTGGGGAGAACACTGACCGCGTTGCAGTTCTGGTTCGTTACACTGAATTACTGTGCTGATAAGGAGGAGCGAGCACATTCCTGTGAGTCATAATTGACTCGGCCGCTCGCTCCTCCTTATCAGCACAATAATTCAGTCAGTCAGTCAGTGTAGAAAACAGGCTTGTTATTTACATTACTAATACAGGCAGGGAAAGAGAAATGTGAGGGGCAGTGGAATACAGGAAGTCACTCAGTGACATCACTGAGTGACTGTAATATAGATTCTCGCCACTGCACCTTCCCATTGAAATGCCAGAGCCTTATGTATTATATGGTTATTATATGACTAGGTTATAATATGACTAGGGTTATTATTATCTGACTATGTTATTATATGGTTATATTACTAGGTTATTATATGGTTTATTATATGACTAGGTTATTATAGGTTTATATGACTAGGTTATTATATGGTATTATATGACTGGTTATATGACTTGATTATTATATGGCTATTATATGACTTGGGTTATTATATGGTTTTATATGACTAGGTTATTATATGGTTATTATATGACTGAGGTTATTATGATTATATGGTTATATGATGTATTATTATGGCACTAGCACTTTTGTTATTTTGTTATATAAACACGTAAGATTGTTCCCACCACCTTAATTGATTGGGACAGATCTGTTTGAGATTAATCAATTAATACTAATTTACTGTTTCTCTATCACAAGAGTCACTGTTACTTCCGTTGTTATATATTTAAGCACTGAGCACTTTACCGTTATGAGTTGTCTGAAGAAGGTACCAT
Organism: Hymenochirus boettgeri; assembly: GCA_019447015.1. NCBI lineage: Eukaryota > Metazoa > Chordata > Amphibia > Anura > Pipidae > Hymenochirus > Hymenochirus boettgeri. The sequence continues at coordinate 61,032,236 of CM033475.1, read as the reverse complement.
AGAGTACCGAAACGTTACGTGTGTGAATAAATACACTGAACATTGCTAAAGACTGGTGTGCGCTATATATTTGCTTTCTTATTTTGGATTATCGATTGGCCATTGGCTATGGCCTTATAGTAGCACCCAGCAGTATCAGCTTTGTGTTAAAGGGAGTGCGGAGACGCGAATGTGATACATTTTAGGTTATTATATGGTTATTATATTACTAGGGTTAGCGAACGGTACATTCGAAGGCTTGTGAAAACGACAACAACTCCTTCCTAGGGTTACGAACGGTACATTCGAGGATTATCGAACAACGAATGATCCTTCCTAGGCTTAGCGAACGGTACATTCCAGGTTGTGAAAAGGAATGGTACATTCTAGGGTTAGCGAATGGCCGTAAATTCAATAATTATCAATTTTCGATATTTATCGAAAATACAGACGCGAGTCCGAAAACAACTAGTTCGAGTTCATCCGAACTCGGAAAGTTTGGCTCGGGCTCGAGTTTGGTTTCTTGTTTCATGCCTGCAGATGCAATAGGAAAGGGAGGGCACGTTTGGTTATTCAGGACTCCTGCTTAAAGTGACCTATATTACATCCTTTCCTATTCCAGAGTAGTTTAATAGCTATGGATGTAATGGAAGAGCGGATGGACACACTTGCATATTTAGCCTCTGGTTAGGAATCGCTAGAGCATGAAAAATGGCATTATTTTAGGATGTATGAAAACAAAATGTTCCACATTTGTGGCAGCCAGAGAATGCGGGGAGTTGTAGTTTTTAACATGTGATAGTTTCAAACCCATGCTTCTATAATTATGCTTTATTTCATCTGTGCACATTTATAGCCAATAACATAAAGGAGAAACTTGCTGCTAACAGAGAACGCTGGGAGTTGTAGTTTAAGCGAAAGGTCAGTGAGAATCGTGTTTATATATTAGATTATTAAGCGAAATGCTATTATAATAACATGAGGCTGTGAGGTACCTTCTGTTATTAGAGGTCAAATTAATTTTATATTTATTCTGTAGGGAGCATTTAGCACCTTTAACCCCCACCTCACCATAGTATCCTGTGCTTCCAAGTTGTAACATAAGCAGCTATAAATTTGGAATTTGCCGTGGGGTATACTAATAAATATGAACATAGCATGTTATTCTAGATTCTGTTTAGGGTCTCGTTCACCTAATGGAGCTGTTTAGTTTGAACCACAAAGTGTGTCAGGATTGCCTTGGTCTATTCTCAGACTGCAGGATTATCCTATTTGATTTCCCTGGATGCTGGACTGACTAACAGTTTAAAATATACCTGTGTAAAGTTCTATATCTCATTTATCTACACCTAGCAAAACATACACACACACAATTTCCACTGTGCACCAATGGGCACAATTTGCTAGTAAATTTTTTATTAAATATATATTTTTAACTATATAAGTGCTAGAACCTTGCCACAAGAGGTAAGGAGGTCCCTGCCCCATAGAGCTTACAATCTAGTTAGGAGAGTAACGTACAGATATAAAGGAAATGTGCAGTGCCAATAAAACAATCATAGACAGTGCTGTTACCAGATAGGTAGGATTTAAGGATAGATTTAAAAATGCTAATTTTTGTTTACTTTGACGAAGAGCAAAAGGAATAGAATTCCAGAGGTATGGGAGCCACAAAACAGAGAGAAAAGGCGAGATGATGCGTACGAGTGGGGTCTGTAGCAGGAAATAGTTCTGTGATGATTGAAGGGTGCGGGTACATATGGAGACACTAGAGAGGAACACACTTCTACTGTTTATCACAGGGTACCCAACCTGTGGCACTAGTGGTTTTCCAGTTGTCTTTAAGAACAAACTATTAAACAAGATACCTCCTCTCTTCCCCCACCGTCCTGTCAACATACTTTTTTCCATCAGCCCTACAGGTCACTGTACTAGAAAGTGTCAATAAAAAGTATGATAGGAAGGTACACATGAGGCATAAAAGAATTTATCAAAAGAAAATCTTACATTATTTTTTCCTCCCCTACTCTTACAGATTTTTACGCGTACAGTAAGTCACTGCCTCTTGACCTTGCCTGTCGTGTTTTTTGGGTGTTTTCTGCAGAGATGGAGAAGAGTTTTTGTTCAGAACTGCCCTAGTATTCTAACGGCTCTAGGAGGATTATCCTTTTATCAAATGGACTTTATTCACTTGCACAGTTTCTACAAACTCCCTGAAGACATCACATCCGAAAAGCTGTTGGCTGTATAGCTCGCTATTCAATGCAAAACAGTATAAAAAATGGACACAGTTGGTGATTAATTCCAGATTTTCCTTCTCATAAATGTATTCATTTTGTTATATGTATTATAGTTTTTGTGTATGTATGTTTAATGGTTTTAACAATTCCTAAGAGCAGTCTGGGGAGTGGGGGACCCCTTATGATACCAATAAGTACTTTCACCCTCCAGCATATGCAGTCAGCGTACCTCCTCTGATACAGCCATGGGCTTCAGTATACACCATAGTGTGTCCACTCCACAAACCAATGCTGAGGCATTTGGAATATGATAAAAACAAACTGGAATTTAGGCAAGTAAAATATCTCAAGATGGTCTCCAAAGATTATGGGGATTCCTGTTGTATTCGTTAGAACAACTAGACTTGAAATTAGTTCTTAAAGACATTTCCTTAGTCCATCCGCCTGTTTCGTTAGTTCCACTCTGTTTTACATATTAAGTCTTAAGGCTCTTACACTTGAGGGCTGGTCTTAGGAGCTGTTATTAGCCACATGAATATCTCCCTATACAGAGTGTAGGTTGCTCATATCAGGAATGCATGGGGAGCATTTTTATAGTGCCAGTGACAGACACACTTCCAATAGAATGCTTATCTACTCAAATCTGCATTGGTGTACCCAGCTTTAGAAGCTGCAAGTAGGGAAATGCTTAAAGGGCATGTCCATCCTCCTAACAACACATTTAACCCCAACCAGGGCTCCCATATCATTTTTTTGCTGTAGCTTTTCTTTCTCTTGGAGTATTTACTTCAAATTCACTGGTCCCTCACTCTTCTTGGTAAAAGCTGTCAGTCATGACTGTAAAGCCACGGCTATAACATAAACAGCTGCACAAGATGACTGCTTTAATGTGTCAAGCTTGTGAGAGTTAAGGAGGTGGGCAACGCGTGCTGTGCCGACTGGTGGACTCTAGTAAATATCTCTTTAAGGAGTACTGGTACGAAAGTTAAGTATTACGAAAATTACATTTATTTGGGGCTGGTTTCGAATTTAAAGTTGGTAAGCGGGATGGGCATATCATTGTAATATTCATTGGGGGATCTGGATCAAGTTCACACAGGTAGGCAGCCTCAAAGTTCAAAATATGGTTGTGTTATTTGCAACATATTTTGGCATCTGCAGCAAAACATGTCAAACGGAAAAAAAAGGAATGCAGCTTCACATCAGCAAATAATATGCAGTTCACTTGTAATCCAACACAAAGGAAAAGTTCCAGCTTTCTTCAGCGATCCAAACTTTAAAGACTTTGCAAACAACACATTCAGTTCATTACTGACACACCTCGGTGTTTCTTTTGTTCTTTTAGCAAGAAGGGTTACCTTTCCTTGTAACACTGGGAAATCCACCAGGAGCTCTGGATCCACACACCCTCCAGCCTGCACAGCTCATCAGCATAACACCTGCTCAGGCAATCACACACTCCTCTTTCCCAGAGCGTCCTTGCAGACATTCCTTCCTGCAGGCAGGTAACCGTATATCTCGAGTATAAGTTGATCCGAGTATAATTCGAGGTCGGCTATTTTACTGAAAATTGTAAAACCTGATTGACTCGAGTATAAGTCGAGGGTAGAAATTATCACCACTACTGCCTTCTGATTCTGTGTTGTTTTTAGGCTTTGTTGCCCTTTAAATGGACAGCAGAATTCCCATACATGAATCCCATACAGTTATAGCCAAATCCAGTACCAGTAACCTCCAATTCTTTGGCACTCCAGATGTTTGGAAACTACAATTCCCAGCATGCTTTGTTGCTGGGAGTTTGTTTCTAAACATGTGGAGTGGCAAGGTTCAGTAAACTTTTAATTAAGTTTACCATCATTTCCAATTCTCCTGAACCCCATATAGTAAGGGCCCTCTGAACCCCTATAAGTAAAGGGAACTCGCCCCCCATATATTAAAGGATTCTCTGACCCAATAGTTAAAAATTCACCTGAGTTGTAGTTTCAAGCTGTCATTTGCAGTGAACTAGCAGCTTTTTTTGCCCCAAACTGAGGAGACCCTATCAGATTTAGCAGCTCCAGTGCCAGTGCGAGTGATCCAGCAGGCAGAATACAGGAAGCAGGAAGTGTAAAGGGCAGATCACTCCTGTTACTTTTCTATTCAGTTTAACACAGCGCCACCTACTGGTTACTATCTGTAATTGCAGAATTGGATCTAAATTAGGACTTGACTCGAGTATAAGTCGAGGTTAGGTTGTCAGGCTAATTTTAAAGCTGAAAAATTCGACTTATACTCAAGTATATACGGTAACCCCCAATGTACTGGCATTAACAGGAAACCAAACAAAAATAGGAGATGATTGTATCTCCACTCCATGACCCATCCTGGAGTCTTAGTCACTATTTAAAGGAGAACTAAACCAAAATGTGTTATACTCTTATTATCTGAAAGCATCCCCACAAGACACCAAAACAATTGTAATTGACTTAATAAATAGTAAATATAGTCCCCCGAAGAAATGGTCTGTAAATATTATTCACCTCTCAACCTCCCCCAAAAAACTTATTTACTGGGCAACTGCCTGCAGCTGTTTTCTAAGCAAAATTCTTGTGTTTACAGGTCTTCTCCTCCTTAATGAAGGATTTAAGAAAGTGACAAAATAGCCAGGCCCCTAAAACGTAAATTTTTCTGCAATTCATACAACCACTCTTGCAAGAAGAAAAGAAAATGGTTTGTCACCTTCGTTTGAAACACTACGACAATTCTATTTTCAGAACTCCAGGGAACTACAAACTGCAATGAACATACCAAATTTTAATTTCTTTTGTCGTATTAAGAAAAAAAAATCTCGCATAGTTTGTCATTCTGGTTTCAGAACATCGGTGTACATTATTGCACCTAATGAATCTATTTAATAGAATTTCAGATATTTAAGGCAATAAACTTTGTTCAGATCTGTTACTTGGGACACTAAATTTGAAGTACATGTTTTTTTTTAATGTATATTGCACTTTCCTCTTTTTTTTTTTTCCTTTTTTTTGATAAAATGTGCAGATGGCTTATAATCAGCAAAAATTAGTCTTAACCAACTTTCTGGCACAACATGCACCTGTAAAAATTTGGATTTGTACACCTACTTAGGACCAAATAGATTTGGGATGTTCGGTTCTTGACAGTGATAACACAAGTATCTAAAAGTCTGAAAGGGAATCATAGGCAGCCTTACCCGGAAACTGTGAAACAGCCAAACCATTGGCGCATATGTATATTGATCTCTCTTAAGCATTGCTAAAATACCCTTTAATTATTGTTTGTTTTTAAAGACATCAGATAAGTCAACCAGAACTGTGAGATTTTGTTTTCTGTGAGTGGCTGCTTGTTACCATGACTTTGTGTCTGATTTAAGGCCTGCACCATTTGTTACATGGTCTTTAATGTGGACATTAAAGACATAATCCTCCCATGTTGCTTAGAATATTGGTTTATGAGATTCAAATATTATAGATGAATGAAAGTTGTATTCTTCTTGGATGTTTCTACAGTTTACAAAAGGTGTTCTTTCTCTCTTCTTGGTGTATTGTTTTGTGTGTTTTTTTTTCGTTTTCTGTATAACATCCATATATTTCTAAAGGTTTTCTCTCTAATCGGCACTTTCACACTAGGCAGAGAGGGTTGCTTGGTGGACTTGGTAGACTGATAAAAAGATTGTGTCCTTTGGAAAGGCAAAAGAGGAGACTTAAGAGTAATTTCTGTTCCGTAGTCTAATTGAACCGTTATCTATTCAAGTAAACAACTCTGTTCTTATAGTGATGGCAAATTTGAGTGACATCGCCTAATAGTAATATATGTATAGTAAGACTTTCGATACTTTCGCGTTTCTCAATATACAATAGCCTCATTTAAAGCAGACTTCTGAACACGTTTACATTTTGCCATTGGTTAGACTTGTATCTTGTTTATTGAGCCTTGAGTACGAGAAGGCAGCATTCAGCTCACATATAGCTTTAAAAGCCATCAGATATCATGATATCTGCTAAGAAACATGGAAATTTATTTAAACAGAAATAATCTGACTGTTGGAGTGTGATAGGAAAGACATAAACCCTAGACATTTTGTTGCGTGATATCCTGTACAGTGAAATTAACATTGAACCTTCTAATTTCGCCTTCTTAATGGCCAGGTTAGAATGCTTTAGTCAAAAAACTAAAAATAAAATGACAAGACGCCCATGGGCATAGCGAAAAGTAAAGAAAAAAGGCAGCGCACATTCAGGGCCATTTAAATATTACAATATAGTACTATATATATATATTATATACTTAGATTGACACACTGCGCATACATAAGATGTAGCGACAGTGGATTTGTTCCCCTTTTGGCGGGACGGGAGCGACCCCTTGTCGGACATGGTGATTGGGAAGAAAAAAACAGAAAAGGTTGTTTTTTTTTTTTTTTTTATAGGGGGGTGCGGGAGAGATCCCACAGGGAGAGAAGAGTGAGGACTATAAACCTGAGAATAATAAGCTAAAACTACCTGCCAAATAGAAGAAAAGGAAGGCAAAAGGTAGAGAAAAACGGCAGGGGAGAGAGAGTCCGAAAATGATGCGATCCGAGCAGGTGGAGAGAGGAGCTGCCACGCTGGAGAGGAGAAAACTGAGGCCTGCCTCTGCAGAAAACGCGCCAAGGGAAATTCCCACCGGTCGGGGGGGCTCCCGCCCGCAGGGGGAAGGAAGGGAAGGACCAGGGTCCTTCAATAGGTGCCCAGAACGTGCCTGATCAAAACATTCCCGAATTCTTAATGCAAGAGAGGGAATTCAATCGTACCTGGCTCTCTGAAGTTAGCAGCACCGGAGAGATGAGAGCAGCTGTGTATTACAGCTCAAGCAGGTACTCTGGCAGCTAGGAGTGGGTGAATAGCCCACTGCTGCTGTAAAGCTCGTTGGGGAAAAGCTGGAAAGGCACAGGATCCAGCTGTTCCCAGGTCTGTATCAGACCTATCTTTTTTTTTTTTTTTTAAGTGGGAGAAGTGATCCAACTCCTGAGTGGACACTTGAAGAACTGAAGCAGGCTCCTGGTGCAGTACTATATAAGGTAAGGGGAGGAGCACCTGAGCCTGTGAAAATGTAACTCTCAAGTGTCTGCTTCTGGAGGTGAAGCACTTAACCCCCTACGGTGCCTGGGTCCCCCTTGACTGAAGGAGAAAGCTTGTTTCCCTGTCACTGCATGGCTAACTGATTTGGCATTAAGATCAGGAAAATGAATAAGCAAATCAATAAGTAATCAATTACAAAGCCCCCCCCCCCCACACACCATCAAATTAAACCTTACTTGATTCAATCAGTTATTACAGCTCCCAGTGCTGCTAACCTTCCCCATTTAAAAGCAGTTTTACTTTCACTTTCAGTATAACATAAAGTCACTGGGTGAAAGCTATTGACTGTAGGGGGCAGATCATCTTCACTGCATATACTCCACACTAGCTGCACCTCAGGTTTGGGAGGGGGTGGATACATAGAGAGGAGACATGCATACTAACTAGGAGTGAGCTGAAAAGGACATGAGGAGATCTAGTGACAGGGAGCACTGAGAGCAAAAAGGGATCAAGTTCCTGACAGTCAATTTTTCCAGTTTATTGTCCCTTTAATAGGTTTCCGAAATAGTGCAGCCACTGCAAAAGGAGTGAAAAACCCATGCTAACCTAATATTACATCTGGCAGTGTGGGTTTTTTAGTCATTTGGGGATAACACCATTAAAGGACAATTATATTCAACTCAGCCCACTCTTCGTCTTTTCCGTGTCCGTTAAACCCACAGTGATTATCTAAACCAATAGGTCCCTTACCCCTGGGTTTAGCCTGTATAATCAGAATGAAGATTAAAGCTTTTCTTTGTGTTGCCATCTGTCTTCACTTCCTGCTTCAGTCCCGTTGCCTGATCAATAGGAAGATTGTGCAAGAGGTGTTTCTTCCTATAGGAGCTACCTTAATATCCGTTTTATTCAGTTAGAACCCCCACCTCTTTTCAGGCTAGGTTTCTTTATTTTCACGTAAATGGCCTCCTTTACACCTCTTAAACCAACCCTGTTCCAAGATGTTGACATTACAATCTTCTTTATGCCCTTTTTCCTTGAGATGCAGGTACACGGGTCCTGACCCATGTACCTGCATCTGTCTCAGTCTGCCTCATCTGTTTTCACTGTATTGGCTCTGGTAGTTCAGCAGACTAATGCTATACATTTAGAAAAAAATGAATTGGCTCTTCTGTGCTGGGCCATACTCTGGTGCAGCTGCTGTTCGGTCTCCCCCACATACAAATCAGGGTACTTTTTACTGCACTGCATATATAATGTCGCTCTTCTTATGTTTCGCTATTGAGTCTTTCAGATGTACCAATTGCTGCCTCAGTGTGTTGTTTATTTTAAAGCAGGCAGGGATATGTGTTTATTGAAAATTCTTCTTAATTTCTCGGAAGACCCCTGCTACATATGGGATGACCAACTAAGCAAAACCACTTTAAGAACTAAACTTCAAGTCCAGTTGATCTAACTGAATACAACATATGTACTATGACTTGAGTGAATGAGAACCTTCACAAGAGCGTTACCTTCATATTTTGCATTGTTTATTAATGTAGCTGAGGGAAGTGCTATTATGGGGTTGCAAGAGAGTTTAATAAACCAGGAGGTGTGGGACTTCCACACAGAATTTAGTTATGTCACTTGTGTATGTTTGCATGTATAGTTTATTTATAAAGCGCCACTTGGGGACGCAGCGCTGTACAATAACAAAATACAAAAAAGTTGTATAAATAGTTCAATAAATAAAAGTATCCTTTATATTATATAAATATATTTATATCTTCATAGGAGATTGCATTGAGTTTTTAGGAGCTACCAAGGAGGTGGGGGTATAGGATATTACATATAGGAAAGGTGTATGTGTGTACTATCTCACTATAACCATTTAAATGATTATCAATAAATGTATATAAAGTATAGCGCTGTCTTTTATTAGGTACAAGACAAAATATACAACTTGTACAAAATACATAAACCTACTTACAGAGCTGAGATTTCTATTTTAATATGGGATAGTCAAAACAGGAGGTTAAACCACACCCCTGTGACTGCTAAGGGGTCTCCATGTGAATACTGAAAGTAAGTGGTAATGTCAGTATAACATCCAATGCTGTGCTGTTTTTAAAACACGTGGCAGTCATACCCAATCCAAAAAAAGGTTCTGTATGCTACACAGGACGTGATGCTTATTGTAATGGACATATACACCAAAGCTCCTTATATACCACCTCTAGCCTGCAGGTGGTATCCGTGAGTAATTAAAAAACAAGACATCCCTGTTCTCTATGGCTAGTGCAAATAAGGAACAAAGACTTCTGGGAATTTACCATGTTTACACATGGAAGCTCTTAGGAACACTATGTCTTTAAAAAGACTTTTACAGCATCCCACAAGCTAAATGCAAAAACCAGAGTGCCAACTACAGACCGGTTTTGGCTTTATTGAGCCATCATCAGTGTAGTGCAGGCCTCTGGTTTTGCAGTGTGAAGCGCCTATCGACAGACATCACTAATACATTAAATAAGGTAGGGAGAGAGTTCAGGCTTTGAATTTTCTCCCTACCTTATTTAATGTATTAGTGACCTCTATAATTAGTAGGAGAGAAAGTGAAAGTAGATGCTCTTGTGTGTGCTCTTGATGAGACTGCTTTGTTTGGTGTGGTCCCTTATACAGTGTCATGTCCTGATTGAATGCAACACAAGATCCTGTTACCACTTGTTGGGAGGACAGGTTATTGGACAGACAATTTACCTTATTGGATACAAACTCTGAGGCAACAGATAAGTGATCACCAACTGACAAGGACAGACAATATACAGGCGTGGTCAATATTCAAAGTGGTGCACCATAGAGAGGGACAACTCTATTACTGCACAATTTATGTGGAGAAACTGTTTGTTATTAAATTATTGCAATACTTACTGTTAAATGTAATTAAAACTGGTTTACTTTGTTTAAAGAAAGTGCACTGTCTGCTTTGTGCCAGACCACCATAGTACACACCCCTCTGTGTGCCATGCTACCCATAATCATTCCATAAAGCAGTGATCTGGTACAAATTGGTGGCAGCAGAGCTGGTAATAACATTTATTCTCCCTTTTTTCTCTGTATATTTGTTCTCTGTATTAAGCAATGGCGGCTTCTACTGAAAGTATTAATTTAAATCCTCCCATCCTTGTACCGGCAGATGAAATGCCAAGGCCCAATTGCCAAAACCTCTTTTTAAACCTTATCCATTTGATGGGGTAATTAGGGAGGGAACTGATTGGCTAGAACAATTTGAATTGGCAGCCACTATTAATGGTGCTCGCTTGCAAGTCATTGGACTTTTGCTTAGTGGTAAAGCCAGGCAGGTATAATAAGGATTTAGTTCTGAAATAAAAATCCGTTATTAAAAAGTGCTCTGAAACAAGTTTTTCAATTTGATTTATTAAAGAGCATATAAAGGAAAATACTTTGCATGTCCCTGCACATTTCTCTAGGTAACCTGGGAATGAGAAATATTAGTTCAAATGTTAGATTATTAGGGCAATGCTATTATAATAACATGAGGCTGTGAGGTACCTTCTGTTATAAGAAGGCTCTATTTGATTTTATACTCTGGGGAGCTTTTAGCTCCTATAACCCCACCTCACCTTAACCTATAAAGCTAATCAGTATCCTGTGCTCCCAAGTTCTAACCCCATAACAAATGAAAACCTGGAATTTGCTGGGTAATTACTAATAAGCATGAACATGGCATGTTAATCTGGATCTCGTTTAGAGTCCCAAGTCACCAAATGGCGCTGTGTAGTTTGAAATGCACATTGTGGCAAGATTGTCTGGGTCTGTTCTTAGACCTGCAGGTTTATTCCACTTAGACACTCTGGATTCTAGCTGGCAGGTAGATGCTAGAGATGGCTGAACTATATAAAATTTGGTCCGTTTTCGAACTTTCGAACTTCAGAGAAAGTTTTAATTCGGACCCATTCAAGTCTATGGGAGATTAATTGTTCGAAAAGTCAGTGATTTACAGCTAAACTATTATGGTTATTATATGGTTATTATATGACTAGGTTATTATATGGTTATTACATGACTAGGTTATTATATGGTTATTATATAAGGGATAATACGCTACCTACAGTGTAATATAAGGAGATTACGCCACCGAGGAGTTCCCTGACCATATAAAAACACGAGCCCGTAGGCCGAGTTTTTTTATAGAGGTCAGGGAACTCCGAGGTGAAGTAATATCCGATTATTATTCTGTAGGTAGCGTATTATTCCATATAATACATAAGGTTAAAAAAAGAAAATCTAGCATAGAAACTCCGTCTCCCTCCCTCCCTGTCTACCCCCTCCCTGTATTAGTAATTTTGATAACAAGTCCATTTTTGTAAATACAAATAGTTAACTACCAATTCTATCTTAAACTAAAATACAATAAACATTTTCAATAAATCACCCGCAGTGTTCTCCCTAGGGTCTTTTAGCCGGGCGGCCCACCCGGCTACTTTTTCATGCCACCCGGCTGGAAAAAAATTCTTGAGAGAACACTTGTGATTTAAAAGAATTTAGAAGTAGGTTTAATAGGTGTACGCCAATAGGTCAGTAAAAACTCCCGCCAAAACTGCTCAGTCCAGACCCCTTTTTTACACCTGCAAGATTATTTTAGTACGTTAACTAGCTTTTCCAAGATTTCCAAGGCCACAAAAGGGTGTCACATGTGCTTGTGCTGCAATGTTACATGGGTTACCTGCAGATGTTGACGAACTACAACTCCCTGCATTCTACAACCACGGCATGCTGGGAGTTATAGTTTTCTAGTGGGACGAAAGTTAGACATCCCTGACCTATATAATGAGCATGATGCAGTGCACATTTTCCCTTACCACCAAATTTCCCCGTCCTAGCCCACCTTTTTCATGCCACCCGGCTACTTTTTCATGCCACCCGGCAGGAAAAAAATTCTGGGGAGAACACTGACCCGTTGCAGTTCTGGTTCGTTACACTGAATTACTGTGCTGATAAGGAGGAGCGAGCACATTCCTGTGAGTCATAATTGACTCGGCCGCTCGCTCCTCCTTATCAGCACAATAATTCAGTCAGTCAGTCAGTGTAGAAAAACAGGCTTGTTATTTACATTACTAATACAGGCAGGGAAAGAGAAATGTGGAGGGGCAGTGGAATACAGGAAGTCACTCAGTGACATCACTGAGTGACTGTAATATAGATTCTCGCCACTGCACCTTCCCATTGAAATGCCAGAGCCTTATGTATTATATGGTTATTATATGACTAGGTTATAATATGACTAGGTTATTATTATATGACTATGTTATTATATGGTTATATTACTAGGTTATTATATGGTTATTATATGACTAGGTTATTATATGGTTTATATGACTAGGTTATTATATGGTTTATATGACTAGGTTATTATATGACTTGATTATTATATGGCTATTATATGACTTGGTTATTATATGATTATTATATGACTAGGTTATTATATGGTTATTATATGACTAGGTTATTATATGGAATTATATGGTTATTATATGACTAGGTTATTATATGGCACTAGCACTTTTGTTATATTTGTTATATAAACACGTAAGATTGTTCCCACCACCTTAATTGATTGGGACAGATCTGTTTGAGATTAATCAATTAATACTAATTTACTGTTTCTCTAATCACTAGAGGTCACTGTTACTTCCTGTTGTTATATATTTAAGCACTGAGCACTTTACCGTTATGATGTTGTCTGAAGAAGGTACCATAGAGTACCGAAACGTTACGTGTGTGAATAAATACACTGAACATTGCTAAAGACTGGTGTGCGCTATATATTGCTTTCTTATTTTGGATTATCGATTGGCCAGTGGCTATGGCCTTATAGTAGCACCCAGCAGTATCAGCTTTGTGTTAAAGGGGAGTGCGGAGACCGAATGTGATACATTTTAGGTTATTATATGGTTATTATATTACTAGGGTTAGCGAACGGTACATTCGAAGGCTTGTGAAAACGAACGAACAATCCTTCCTAGGGTTAGCGAACGGTACATTCGAGGATTATCGAACAAACGAATGATCCTTCCTAGGCTTAGCGAACGGTACATTCCAGGGTTAGTGAAAAGGAATGGTACATTCTAGGGTTAGCGAATGGCCCGTAAATTCAATAATTATCAAATTTTCGATAATTATCGAAAATACAGACGCGAGTCCGAAAAACGAACTAGTTCGAGTTCATCCGAACTCGGAAAGTTTGGCTCGGGCTCGAGTTTGAGTTCTTGTTCATCCCTAGCAGATGCAATAGGAAAGGGAGGGCACGTTTGGTTAAGTTCATGACTCCTGCTTAAAGTGACCTATATTATCCTTTCCTATTCCAGTAGTTTAATAGCTATGGATGTAATGGAAGAGCGGATGGATCACTTGCATATTTAGCCCTTGGTTAGGAATCGCTAGAGCATGAAAAATGGCATTATTTTAGGATGTATGAAAACAAAATGTTCCAGCATTTTGTGCAGCCAGAGAATGCGGGGAGTTGTAGTTTTTAAACATGTGATATGTTCAAAACCCATGCTTTCTATAATTATGCTTTATTTCATCTGTGCACATTTATTAGCCAATGAACATAAAGGAGAAACTTGCTGCTAACAGAGAACGCTGGGAGTTGTAGTTTAAGGCAGAAAGGTCAGTGAGAAATACGTGTTTATATATTAGATTATTAAGGCAATGCTATTATAATAACATGAGGCTGTGAGGTACCTTCTGTTATTAGAGGTCAAATTAATTTTATATTTAATTCTGTAGGGAGCATTTAGCACCTTTAACCCCACCTCACCATAGTATCCTGTGCTTCCAAGTTGTAACATAAGCAGCTATAAATTTGGAATTTGCCGTGGGGTATACTAATAAATATGAACATAGCATGTTTATCTAGATTCTGTTTAGGGTCTCGGTTCACCTAATGGAGCTGTTTAGTTTGAACCACAAAGTGTGTCAGGATTGCCTTGGTCTATTCTCAGACCTGCAGGATTATCCTATTTGATTTCCCTGGATGCTGGTGACTGACTAACAGTTTAAAATATACCTGTGTAAAGATTCTATATCCATTTTATCTACACCTAGCAAAACATACACACACACAATTTCCACTGTGCACCAATGGGCACACATTTGCTAGTAAATTTATATAAATATAATTTTAACTATATAAGTGCTAGAACCTTGCCACAAGAGGAAAGGAGGTCCCTGCCCCATAGAGCTTACAATCTAGTTAGGAGAGTAACGTACAGATATAAAGGAAATGTGCAGTGCAAATAAAACAATCATAGACAGTGCTGGTTACCAGATAGGTAGGATTTAAAGGATAGATTTAAAAATGCTAATTTCTGTTTACTTGACGAAGAGCAAAAGGAATAGAATTCCAGAGGATGGGAGCCACAAAACAGAGAGAAAAGGCGAGATGATGCAGTACGAGTGGGGGGTCTGTACAGGAAATAGTTCTGTGATGATTGAAGGGTGCGGGTACATATGGAGACACTAGAGAGGAAACACTTCTACTGTTTATCAGCAGGGTACCCAACCTGTGGCACTAGTGGTTTTCCAGTTGTCTTTAAGAGAACAAACTATTAAAAACAAGATACCTCCTCTCCCCCACCGTCCTGTCAAACATACTTTTTTCCATCAGCCCTACTAGGTCACTGTACTAGAAAGTGTCAATAAAAAGTATGATAGGAAGGTACACATGAGGCATAAAAGAATTTTATCAAAAGAAAATCCAAATTATTATTTTTCTCCCCTACTCTTACAGGATTTTTACGCTGTACAGTAAGTCACTGCCTCTTGACCTTGCCTGTCGTGTTTGGGATGTTTTCTGCAGAGATGGAGAAGAGTTTTTGTTCAGAACTGCTCTAGGTATTCTACGGCTCTATGAGGATATCCTTTTACAAATGGACTTTATTCACATTGCACAGTTTCTTACAAAACTCCCTGAAGACATCACATCCGAAAAGCTGTTTGGCTGTATAGCAGCTATTCAAATGCAAAACAGTAATAAAAAATGGACACAGGTTGGTGAATACATTCCAGATTTTCCTTCTAAATAAATGTATTCATTTTGTTAATGTATTATAGTTTTTTGTTGTAGTTAGTTATAGGTTTTAACAATTCCTAAGAGCAGTCTGGGGAGTGGTGGGACCCCTTAGATAAACCAATAAGTACTTTCAGCCTCCAGCATATGCAGTCAGCGTACCTCCTAACTGATACAGCCATGGGCTTCAGTATACACCATAGTGTGCCACTCCACAAACCAATGCTGAGGCATTTGGAATATGATAAAAACAAACTTGAATTTAGGCAAGTAAAATATCTCAAATGGCAGTCACAAAGTATTATGGGGATTCCTGTTGTATTCAGTTAGAACAACTAGACTTGAAATTAGTTCTTAAAGACATTTCCTTAGTCATCCGACTGTTTCCTTAGTCACTTCTGTTTTACAATATTAAGTCTTAAGGCTCTTACACTTGAGGGCTGGTCTTAGGAGCTGTTAGTAGCCACATGAATGATCTCCCTATACAGAGTGTAGGTTGCTCATATCAGGAATGAATGGGAGCATTTTTATAGCCAGTGACAGACAGCTTCCAATAGAATCTTATCTACTACAAATCTGCATTGTGTGTACCCAGCTTTAGAAGCTGCAAGTAGGGAAATGCTTAAAGGGCATGTCCATCCTCCTAACAAACATTTAACCCCACAACCAGGGCTCCCATATCATTTTTTTGCTGTACTTTTCTTTCTCTTGAGGTATTTACTTCAAAGTTCACTGGTCCCTCACTCTTCTTGGTAAAAGCTGTCAGTCATGACTGTAAAGCCACGGCTATAACATACAACAGCTGCACAAGATGACTGCTTTAATGTTGTGCAAGCTTGTGGAGAGTTAAGGAGGTGGGCACCGTGCTGTGACCGACTGGTGGACTTCTAGGTAAATATCTTCTTTAAGGAGTACTGGTACGAAAGTTAAGTATTACGAAAATTACATTTATTTGGGGCTGGTTTCGAATTTAAAGTTTGTAAGGGGATGGGCATATCTATTGTAATATTCAGGGGGATCTGGGATCAAGTTCACACAGGTTAGGCAGCCTCAAAGTTCAAAATAATGGTTTTGTTTATTTGCAACATATATTTGGCATCTGCAGCAAAACAGTCAAACAGGAAAAAAGGAAATGCAGCTTCACTCAGCAAATCAAATTATGCAGTTCACTTTGTAATCCAACACAAAGGAAAAAGTCCAGCTTTCTTCAGCAGCCCAAACTTTAAAGACTTTGCAAACAAAACACAGTTCATTTACTGACACACCTCGGTGTTTCTTTTGTTTCTTTTAGCAAGAAGGTTACCTTCCTTGTAACACTGGGAAATCCAGCCAGGAGCTCTGATCCACACACCCTCCAGCCTGCACAGCTCATCAGCAATACACCTGCTCAGGCAATCACACACTCCTCTTTCCCAGAGCTCCTTGCAGACATTCCTTCCTGCAGCAGGTTACCGTATATACTCGAGTATAAGTTGATCCGAGTATAAGTCGAGGTACCTATTTTTACCTGAAAAATTTGTAAAAACTGATTGACTCGAGTATAAGTCGAGGGTAGAAATTATCACCACTACTGCCTTCTGATTCTGTGTTGTTTTTAGGCTTTAGTTGCCCTTTAAATGGACAGCAGAATTCCCATACATGAATCCCATACAGTTATAGCCAAATCCAGTACCAGTAACCTCCAATTCTTTGGCACTCCAGATGTTTGGAAACTACAATTCCCAGCATGCTTTGTTGCTGGGAGTTTGTTTCTAAACATGTGGAGTGGCAAGGTTCAGTAAACTTTTAATTAAGTTTACCATCATTTACAATTCTCCTGAACCCCATATAGTAAAGGGCCCTCTGAACCCCATATAGTAAAGGGAACTCTGCCCCCCATATAGTAAAGGATTCTCTGACCCCAATAGTTAAAAATGTCACCTGAGAGTTGTAGTTTCAAGCTGTCATTTGCAGTGAACTAGCAGCTGTTTTTTGCCCCAAACTGAGGAGACCCATCAGATTTACAGCATCCAGTGACAGTGCTGAGTGAGTCCAGCAGGCAGAATACAGGAAGCAGGAAGTGTAAAGGCAGATCAGCTCCTGTTACTTTCTATTCAGGTTAACACAGCGCCACCTACTGGTTACTATCTGTAATTGCAGAATTTGGATCTAAATTAGGACTTGACTCGAGTATAAGTCGAGGTTAGGTTGTCAGGCTAATTTTAAAGCCTGAAAAATTCGACTTATACTCAAGTATATACGGTAACCCCCAATGTACTGGCATTAACAGGAAACAAGACCAAAAATAGGAGATATGTATCTTCCATCCATGACCCATCCCTGGAGTCTTGTACACTATTTAAAGGAGAACTAAACCAAAATGTGTATACTCTTATTATCTGAAAGCATCCCCACAAGAACACCAAACAATTGTAAATGACTTAATAAATAGTAAATATAGTCCCCCGAAGAAATGGTCTGTAAATTATTATTCACTCTCAACCTCCCCCCAAAAAACTTTTACTGGCAACTGCCTGCAGCTGTTTTCTAATGCAAAATTCTTGTGTTTACAGGTCTTCTCCTCCTTAATGAAGGATTGTAAAGAAAGTGACAAAAATAGCCAGGCCCTAAAAACGTAAATTTTTCTGCAATTCATACAACCACTCTTGCAAGAAGAAAAGAAAATGGTTTGCACCTTCGTTATGAAAACCACTACAGACAATTCTATTCTCAGAACTCCAGGGAACTACAAACTGCAATGAACATACACAAAATATTTTATTCTTTTGTCAGTATTAAGAAAAAAAAAATCTTCGCATAGTTTGCATTCTGGTTTGCAGAACATGCGGTGAACATTATTTGCACCTAATGAATCATATTTAATAGAATTTCAGATATTTAAGGCAATAAACATTTGTTACAGATCTTTTACTTGGGACACTAAATTTTGAAGTACATGTTTTTTTTAATGTATAATTGCACTTTCCTCTTTTTTTTTTTCCTTTCTTTTTTGATAAAATGTGCAGATGCTTATAATCAGCAAAAATATAGTCTTAACCAAACTTTCTGGCACAAATGGCACCTGTAAAATTTGGATTTGTACCTACTTAGGACCAAATAGATTTGGGGATGTTACGGTCTTGACAGTGATAACACAAGTATCTAAAAAGTCGAAAGGAATCATAGGCACTTACCACTGTGAAAACAGCCAAACCATTGGCGCATATGTATATTGATCTCTCTTTAAGCATTTGCTAAAATACCCTTTAATTATTGTTGTTTTTAAAGACATCAGATATAGTCAACCAGAACTGTGAGATTTGTTTTCTGTGAGTGGCTGCTTGTTACAGCACTTTGTGTCTGATTTAAGGGCCTGCACCATTTGTACATGGTCTTTAATGTGGACATTAAAGACATAATCCTCCCATGTTGCTTAATATATTGGTTTATGAGATTCAAATATTATAGATGAATGAAAAGTTGTATTCTTCTTGATGTTTCTACAGTTTACAAAGGTGTTCTTCCTCTTCTTGGTGTATTGTTTTGTTTTTTTTCGTTTCTTATAACATCCATATATTTTCTAAGGTTTTCTCTCTAATCGCACTTTCACACTAGGGCAGAGAGAGGGTTGCTTGGTGGACTTGGGTAGACTGATAATAAAAGATTGTGTCCTTTGGAAAGGCAAAAGAGGAGACTTAAGAGTAATTTCTGTTTCCGTAGTCATAATTGAACCGTTATCTATTCAGAGTAAACAACTCTGTTCTTTATAGTGATGCAAATTTGAGTGACATCGCCTAATAGTAATATATGGTATAGAGACTTTTCGATACTTTCCGTTTCTCAATATACAAATAGCCTCATTTAAAGGCAGACTTCTGAACCGTTTACATTTTGCCATTGGTAGACTTGTATCTGTTTTATTGAGCCTTGAGTACAGAGAAGGCAGCATTCAGCTCACATATAGCTTTAAAAGCCCATCAGATATCATGATATCTGCTATAGAAACATGGAAATTATTTAAACAGAAATAATCTGACTGTTGGGTAGTGTGATAGGAAAGACATAAAACCCTAGACATTTTGTGCTGATATCCTGTACAGTGAAATTAACATTGAACCTTTCTTATTCGCCTTCTTAATGGCCAGGTTAGAATGCTTTTAAGCAAAAAACTAAAAATAAAATGACAAGACCCCATGTGGAATAGCGAAAAGTAAAGAAAAAAGGCAGCGCACATTCAGGGCAATTTAAATATTACAAATATATTATATATATATATATATATACTGTTTCTGCATTCCCATCCTGGCCTAACTATTGTCATGCAGAAGCTGTTGCTGTTTCTATTTTATATAGCTTACAGCATCTGTGTACATACGTTTTACAATACCCATGCAGCTGCCCCAAAACATAAATTCAAGCTAATCTTTTACATCTGTTAGCATGACTATAAAACCGTTTTTTTCACTTGCGACTCCCAGTGCATCGTCCCAATAGACTGTTGTATGGGACAGCATTCAAAATTTGTCAGAGTGTTCCAAAGGCAAGCACCATAGAAAAATGTATTACGTATTCAGAAGAGTTCTGCCTTTCACTTAAAAAGTAAATAGGGTAACTTCCGTATGTGTAATAGAAAAATGAAATCAACATTAATTACCAAGCAAATTAAATTGTGTCTTAACATTTTTAACTTTTCAAAAGATCTGCATGTTATTTACTTTTATGCAGTATAAACCTAACCAAGCCTGACTTTTAAACTAATGAAATTCTTTAAATTAAAGTACATGCTGACATTTCTGATTTTATTATACATTTTGCCAGGCTAAGGAAGTAATATTTACTAAGGATGAAATGTGAACATTCTGTAAAGCATCCATCCATCCGTTTTACCGAATTCTTATTTTACGGTTAATATTCAGGCATATTCTATCAAATGGTTCATAACACTAGCCCTTAATCACATAAATGTTATTTTACCTTTTTTTTAAAAAAAAAATTAAAACTTTTGGAAAGAAATGTTCTTAACCTAAGGCTTTTAACACTACATCTTGTCTTCTAATCTTTTTATGATGTGCAATTCTGAAACTTGATATGTTTTATTTAAAGATTGTGATACACCAAAGCTGCTAAGATTTAGACCATTGGATCTCGGTGCTACCTGCTTATATTGTAGGTCTTACATATTTCCATTAAGCAGAGGGGATACATAATACGAGTTAATTAAAGTACTCAAATCTGGCATAAGTGTGGTCCATGAGATCTGAATTTGAGAACCGTTATTAGTGTTTGCTCTAAGTTCACTGCTCAAATACACAGTAGTGGACATGCAGTTTCTCCTTTAGCTGATTTAACACCAGTAGTTTAGCATTTTATTATTTAGAGGGAATCAATAGTTTAATAGAACTTTGTGTACAGTGTTGACTTTAAGTTCCCCTTAATGTGTCACACAGACATGGAAATGTATTTCAAAGCTTGTAAAGCTGCTTTTCAGCATTGAATCATAACTTGCAATTTTTATTATACTCTACGCAGAAATATTTCTGTTGCTGTTCCAAGACTGTTTCAATACAAGAGTGAAAGTTCACGTTACATATAATTTATGTATTTCTTGATTGTAATTCAAGGTATTTCTAATTTTTGTGGCTATTGTACAGTTTTCTTACTTTTCAAGTATAAACTTGTATATAGAAAATGTAAATAAACGCCTTGGGCATCATTTGAAACCACTAGATGAACAATTCCTATGTAAATAAAACTTGGAAGCTAAACAATTCTAGTTCTAGTCTTTTTTTTTTTTTTCTGCACTTTAGTACATTTTAGGCTGAAATATTTTTTATTTATGGATAATTCACACAAATGGTTAATTAGGTTTACAATTTATTTTATCCAGTAGACATTAAATATTGGAATAAAATTTCTTTATGAATTTATTTGAAGTTGTTTGAAAAAAGCACAGCTATGCCCTTTAAATTCCCCCATTAAAGAACGAATTGGCAAAACGATTTCAATGTGTTGCAACCTGCTTCAAGTCTTGTTGAGCATAACAGCGGCTTAAATGCAAATTATAATATAGTTTTGTAAAATAAAACTGGCCTGTTGGATAATGGGGGTCTGCAAAATGACAGCAAATTGAGAAAGTGGCTTTTAAGGCTCATACACATGTCCGATGTGTGCAGCGAGCAACAACCCCCCAACGCCGATACATACGAATGGCCGTTTCGGCTGAGAATCGTTGTTAAATTGGACGTGTGTATGAACTTTTAGATTTGTCTACTTTTTCACCCAGTGAGGATACTCCAAGCTTTGGAACCCAGGATTAGATCAAGTTTTAAATGTGGGGTTGGCGAAGGGAGGATGTTGCAGATCTTCCGCAAGCCACCAGGTTGGCCTTTAAAATAAAAGTTAAATACCGCTACTCACTTATTTAATGCAAAAGGATCCTTGTCTGTTTTATTGTAACAAACAAAAATATAGCGTTTCAGAGAATACCTTTTGTCTGGCAAAGGGTGGTTGTGTCCCCCGAAATATAAGTGCTGTGAGTGCAGACGGATGTAAATTGAAACCAAGATAACCCTTTCCTTCAGACAATAACAATGTGTTTTCAATTGCATGAAAGAAATTGAACGTGAGACATGTATATAGTTTACATATAAAGTAAAATTAAAGGGCATGTCCACCCCCAAAACTACATTTTAACCCACTACTGGACCCACTTTTTTAGTGAGGTTGGTGAGGGAGCCCTACACTACAGCAAAATAAGTAAAAAGGGGCGGACATGCCCTTTAATTGCAAATAAAAAGTTATAGGACCAACATACAGGTAAGATTGCATATTTTCTTTTTATCTCATTCTTTCTGAGCAACTCCAATCTCTTTCTGGACCTACCTGGGAGCACCTATGCTGATCTTCCATTTTCTCTCCTTCTACGTGTGTGCACCTCATGCATAGTAAAGGAACAGGTCAACAAGGAGATACTTCCAAGAGAGTTACTTATTACTTAAGGGAATGCTTTGCTTAAAGGGTAACTGTGGTTTTCATACTACTGTCCTCTATTTAAGAATTACTATAAACAAGATAAGAATGATGTCTATCTCTTTTCTCTGGTTCTTAAGTTATAGGCTTGTAAAGTTACACCCAGTCAGAATAAACAAGGTGTGCGTCAGATGATGTGCTGCGTAAGGAGTCCTACCCTCAAAAAAACAACCTTCTCTGAAGCTATTTAAAGACGTCTACAGCGGTAGGATATACAGCTGGGCAAACTCCTTGCCTGTGGCAAGGGGGCAGAGCAATGGTGCTGGTGATGTCACAACTCATAGTGCTAGCTGGAAACACTTTATACTGCTATAAGTTTGCATAGCTTGCAGCTATGAGCAAGGATGTGACGTCATCCGAAACTTGTCAGGCGGGCTTTCTGAATATGCTTGTTCCTTTGTGTAGATTGCAGCTATAAGCATGATCCTGGAGCCATTTAAAGGTAGGAATGTGCTCTTTAATAAAGGTGGCTTGTGTGGAAACCACCGTTCACCTTTAAAGAAAAATAAAAGTTGAATAATAAATTCAGGTGATTCTTCATTTAATGTTAATCAACAGTGCTATATTTTGAACCTTCTAATTGTTATTAATTGCCTAAAAATATGTTATCGTTGGTGCTGCTCCTCTTCTTCCCAAGCTCTTCCATTACTGGCAAATCTCCCTATGAACCAAATCTTTGGCTCAATCCACACTCCCTTGAACTGTACATGCATGTGTGTATAGTTCAAGGGAGCGCAAATCAGGTCAGCACCTGTCATATAAAGCAGTAGAGGATAGGGATTTTCGAGTAAGGGTCTTCTGTTTGTACCTGTCTCCTGATGGTTTAATTGAGGAATGGGAGGTAAGTCATAGCACCTTTACCTCCCATTCTTAAATTAAACTGAGAAAAAGTGATTTAGGGCTATGCCACACTGCCATGTGCTCGCCGCATTAGGTGTGCTGCTGTCTGTTGTGCTGCAATCCGATTTTCGGACCACATGATCAATTTTTTGCATATCACATGCGCTCCAATAGCGCAACATTGCGCTACTGCAGCAGCACATGTGAATGGCAGTGCGTAGAGCATTGCATTTCAATGCGGGTGGCAATACGTTTTTAATACATTTTGGAAGGTAAGATTTGAGTGTCACAAGCAGTGAGTTCACATACACAACCCCAAAATGATTATATACCAAGAATATTCAATGATATCTTTCTGTGTATGGCAAGCTTAAGTTTTTACTCATTTCAATCCTGCTTCCTGGAACTCTAAACTAAACTCCACCTCAAAAAAAGTGGATAGCCAACCCAAAGCACTGATTTGGGGATTGGTACACACTGGTTGATGATTTAGCCAAATCAACTGCTGTGGCTGATATTTCAGTTGATTGGGCAGAATAATCAGCCATAATTTATGACCTGACCAATCACCCCTGACAGATTTTTAGGCAAAACCCGTTCACCGTTCTGTTTATTGATCTGTTGCCTTCCAATCGGTTATAGTGGGTCTTGTTGATCCAATGTTACCCCCTCCCCCCCCCATCTGTATCTTCAATAGGGTTTCCTCCTCTTATACCCAAACATATTAAATATACATGACGAAAGGCTGGTTATCCTTTCCATTAGATTTGTAGTGCAGGCTGCATTAAATTCAGTGGTGCATGTGTTGTATGCAGTGGCACTTGCCACGACAGCATGTAGATTTCAAACGTGTCCAGGTGATAAACCGGGTAAACACAAGCAGATATTTCGGGCCGACCGATATTTCCGTATTTTGGTCGGCCCAGTGAATAGATGTATTTTTATGGCCCCTGCTGACCGATATCGGGGAATCTTTTGTCCTAATTGACAAAATGCCAGTCAGACATGTCGGATGGAACGCACATTTGGTTGAGGCAAGATGTAGGCTACTTTCACTATTGAGGCTTCTTCGCCATGCCCCGGTTGATAGTTGTGAACAGCAGCACAAAAAAAACTGCCCATGTGTGTCTAGCCGTAAAGGTGCCAACCCTAATCCCAGTACCTGCAATCTGCAAAGTGATTTATCAAGTCATCAAACCTGACCCACAAATAAGATGATATTGGTGCTGCTTGCTTTGCTGTACATTAGAAATCTGTCCTGGTATAGAAAAATTGTCAGTAGATGTCAGATGGTAGTTCGTATATGTGAGCTTGTTGCACGGTGCACACCAGTGACACCTGGTAATTCCCTTCAAAGAGACTTTTCCGTTATAGAAACTCTGTTCAGTACTCTTTAACCACCACCAGGGGATGCGCTCGAACAATGACGCTACTGCAACCAGAGCTTTCTGTCTAGCCAGCGTTCTGTCTCTTTTTACTTCGACCGACACTTCCTGTATTGACACATGTGTTCTGGGCTGCGAAGGGAAGTTGGTGTGTGTTAGTCTGGGAGAAGCTGAAAGTTTGTATCTGCAGAATGAAGGCGGTAAGTCTATTAGGTTATTTCTCCCCCTCACCACACAATGACTTGTTTATATAGGACATAACATGTTTTAGTTGGCTATGACAGTGTGAATATTACATTATATTAGTATTAATATGACAGTGTGAGTATTACATTACATTATATTAGTATTAATATGACAGTGTGAGTATTACATTATATTAGTATTAATATGACAGTGTGTGTATTACATTATATTAGTATTAATATGACAGTGCGTGTATTGCATTATATTAGTATTAATATGACTGTGTATTATTAGTATTAATATGACTGTGTATTATTAGTATTAATATGACTGTGTATTACATTATATTAGTATTAATATGACTGTGTATTACATTATATTAGTATTAATATGACAGCGTGAGTATTACATTATATTAGTATTAATGTGACAGCGTGAGTATTACATTATATTAGTATTAATGTGACCGCGTGTGTATTACATTATATTAGTATTAATGTGACAGTGAGTATTATATTATTACTATGACGGTGAGTATTTTACTAGTATTAATGTGACAGTGTGAGTATTACATTTTATTAGCATTACTACGACAACATGAGTATTATGTTAGTATTAATGTGACAGTGTAAGTATTATATTAGTATTACTATGACAGTGTGAGTATTACATTATATAAAAAACAAACATATGACAGTGAGTATTTTATTAGTATAAATGTGACTGAGTATTATATTACTATTAATATGACAGTGAGTATTATATTAGTATTAATGTGACAGTGTGAGTATATTAGTATTAATATGACTGGGATTTACTGCTTATTGTAGTGTTTTAGCTGTGAGTATAGAAATAAGGAGAGAAATCCTGCACAAACCTGAAAGCAATCAGTGCTTGTTAGTGCTGGGTGCAAATGGCAGACTGAGGCAGAAAGCAGTCATTATAGCAATCATAGAAAAAATGCCACACACCCCAGACTTGGAGTCCTGTGTATTTTATTGCATTATACACAAGAACATCAAAGTGACGTTTTGGTACAACATTGTACCTTCTTCAGACAAAATTTTAACAATAAAGAAACAAAGAAGCAGTTTTTTATAGACCCAGGAAATACTTCCACACATGGTAAGGGGAGTTGACAGACATATGATGCTTTTACGAAGGTAATCCTATTAGATTTTTACTATGGACTTCCTTTACCCTAAAGGACTCAATCGTAATTTGGGACTCTCCTGCTCCCTGTCTTAAGCTAGGTACACACAGTCCAGATTTCTGAAAGATGACAGACAGGCTCTGCAAGAGCCTGTCTGCCATCTTTCAAAGATCTGCATACACACAGTCCCGAGCGTTCTCCCTATGAGAGAGAACGCTCGGGACTGTGTGTTTCCATCAGCCGCGCTAGACTCCTCTATAGGGAGTCTAGCGCGGCCAATGGAAATTTTCGGCCTTTCCCGAACGAGCGTTCGGCCGACCCGATCGTTCGGGAAACGAGCGTACACACATAACGATAAAGCCCCGATACCGTCGGATCCGACGGTATCGGGGCTTTATCGTTAGTGTGTGTACCCAGCTTAAGAGATGATGATTTACTTTTTATCTGTGTTACACTGCACTTTTATCTGTTGGTGTTATTGTATTTTTATCCTCTAGATATCACTGGAGATGTTCTTCCTGGGTCTATAAAAAGCTGCTTCTTTGTTTCTTTATTATTAAAATTTTGTTTGAAGCAGGTACAACGTCACTTTGATGTTCTTGTGTATAATGCAATAAAATACACAGGACTGCAAGTCTGGTGTGCATGGCATTTTTTCTATTTTAGCTGTGAATAGGAATGCACACATTACATTGCATTACATTGAAGAAGAATCTCATTTAATATTGAATATTGAATTTGGAACCCACAGCTTGTGAATGACCTATTTATTTATTTTGTTTGTGTTTTATTTCTTATAAAAAGCTAGATATTGTGCAGCACTTTATCATTATTAATCCATTCACATCAAACCCTGCCCTCTACAATCTAAGCACTTTATCTCTCACATATAGAACCTGTCAGTATGTATTTATGATTGAGGTGTGGGGGGGTCTGGTCCAATGTTTATTAGTGCAGACTTCTCCTTTAATGGTTATATTGGAAGAGTTAAAATACTAGATACTACACTGTTTTACATTTTTTAATTAGCTCGATTATCATGGATATTTAGTGCAGTGTTCTCCCTAGGGTCTTTTAGCCGGGCGGCCCACCCGGCTACTTTTTCATGCCACCGGGCTGGAAAAAAATTCTTGAGAGAACACTTGTGATTTAAAAGAATTTAGAAGTAGGTTTAATAGGTGTGCCAATAGGTCCGTAAAAACTCCTGCCAAAACTGCTCAGTCCAGACCCCTTTTTTACACCTGCAAGAATATTTTAGCAGTTAACTAGCTTTTCCAAGATCTCCAAGGACACAAAGGGGGTCACATGTGCTTGTGCTGCTATGTTACATGGGTTACCTGCAGGTGGTTGACGAACTACAACTCCTTGCATCTACAACCATGGAATGCTGGGAGTTTAGTTTTCAAACATCTAGTGGGACGAAAGTTAGACAATCCCTGACCTATATAATGAGCATGATGCAGTGTACATTTTCCCTTCCCACCAAATTTCCCACGTCCTACCCCCACCCGCTACTTTTTCATGCCACCCGGCAGGAAAAAATTCTGGGGAGAACACTGTAGTGGCTTATTAATAAGAGGTGCAAACTTTTGTCTGTCCTAATAATCTGTTAGCAAACGATCAGATGTGTTCTAACTGTAGTAGATCGCAAGATAAGGAACATCCGATTGGTTGCTGCTGGATAAGACGGTGTACACACACATGCAATTTCTCATACTGATTGACCGATAGTTAAGTGTATCGTTAAAACTTTGCATGGGTTTTCGTTCAGTTGCGACGTCTGTTCGTTCAGACGAATGGATATTGGGCACATCCCAAACCTCTATGGGCCGCACATTCGGTCGTGGTGAACTGTTGCTGTAGCTGCCTTTGCTGTGCTTGACAGTCCTCCTTCGAGTGACCGACTGTTCGGTCAGGATGAAGGATCTGAAGGTGTGTACCCAACTTTAGAGCACTGGCAAAGTTTTGCACTTCTTAAACCTGTATGTTTCCTATATCTTCTTGTTCCCTACTGTTTTTTGCATTTTCATTGGTTAATCTGTCCCAAAGGGGAACAGTGATTAAACACTGCAATATTATCTTGCTATAGCACAAGCAAAAAGGTTCATGAGAGGGGCACTCTTGCTGTGAATTCAAATCACTTTTATTCAATCACATCAATGTTGATGTGATTGATAAAAGTGATTTGAATTCACCAGCAAGAGTGCCCCTCTCATGAACCTTTTTGCTTGTGCTATAGCAGTAGGTCCATGGTAGAGGACCTGAGAAGGAGCACCTTAGAAGACATTGGCTAGTAGCCACAAAGGAGTGCCTAGGCCCGAAACCAAGTTTGCAATATTATCTTGCTCATAGGGCAAACTGTTCCTGTATGTAGAGACTCAATTGGCTGCCATAACCATGAATTATGTTAACCCCTTTAAAGATAATATAGGCATTTGTTTCTTGCCCGCATAACTTTTATTCTTACTTGTTAGAAGAGGAATCGCAAGCAAGCCCCAAGCTTTCGTAAGCTCTTGAAAACTAGTAAATTGAAACTTGATAACAAGTTAAAGAATAACAGTTCAAGCAGGAGAGCTCTGCTAAGAAACGTCGCAAAGGAGCAGAACAATTGAGAGAGCTGTGCCGATGTCAAGTTCAAACAACCAACACAGCTGGATGCTGTCAGCAGAAGAGACCAGGTTTTCTTGCATTTGGTTTGATTATTGTATTCATTTCCAAATTGCTTTGGAAATGACATCGCATGTACATTGTGTAGTTTTACACTGCATTTTCCTGTAAAAATGTCTACATTTTAAACATGGTGCAAAACTGTGGGAGATGTTTTATGTTGCAACAGGGCTTCATTTAAAGCCCCATACATGTCTTAGATAATTGTTTCCCCAAGTGGCAGATGAATGATTGCTTTGGCTAACTTGTGTGTATCCATACTTATACTGTACATTATTTATAGTTGCACATGCTCAGGTTCCCTATTGCCCTCCCTCTACCCAAGTTGTTAATCCGGAAATGCTGGAAAACTCCATATTACAGATGATTTTTCCACAGTGCTGACTGCTGGTTTCATGTCGAGAATTGCAGCTATTGGCTAGTAGGCTTTTTGGTATTTTAGCTTTATTAACAATTCTCTAGACAGAGTACAGTAGCAAAAAGAACACTAAAGTAATATATATGTCCATGGATTTTATTAATGACACAGATGTTGTTATGGTGTTGAAAACCATAAAACACATATAGCAACTCCTTTTGACCTGTTGAAAAAGGTGTTCCCATAGGCTGTTTTTCCTTAATATTGCACAATTACAGGGAGATGCAATAAAATGCGCTGGTCACCAAAATGTGTGTAAACTCATGCTACCCATGTAATACCATCAAGGGTTTATTTTGCAAGGCCTGCATCTTTTTTAAACTTTTTGAAAACTGCACAGCGCAAATGATTTTGTATTAATTTTTGTAGCTACTATTTAACACTAAACTTTACATGTTTTTAGTTGGGGCATGAAAGCTGCACCTTACCTGTTGTAAATAAGTTATATCTTATGTCTTGGGAACGCCCCCCCCCCCCCCCAAAAAAAAAAACAAAAAACAAAAACAGATAGTTTAGTCGTCAGGATCCTCAATTCCGTCTGTTTCCTGGTAATGCTGTCGGTCATGGCTGTGACAGTGACGCCATGGGCAATGTCTGACGGCCATTATGATAGAGCCTCTACTGCTGAACATAAAGGGTTTATAAGTTGGATCCCTCTGCCTAGGAGCTTTATTAAAATCGTGAGTCCAACGCAATAGCTATTTTGGGGGGTCCTACATAAGATATTACATCTTTGTAAAAGAATGGACATGTCCTTGCAAGTTGCAAGAATCTGAATCCAAATGCCTGGGGTAATTTGTGGATTAGGGGGAAATGTTACTTACAAGACAATCATGTAAGAAGAGTTGTGGTAGAGCCAAAAGCACTTTTACCACTGAGGAAGGGGTGGAGAGAACTACTGAACCCGATTGAAGTGTGAGTAGCTACAAATCCATATTTCTTCCTATAAGAATACAAATTTTACACATGGTCTCTTTTGACTTTTAACTCTTGTCAAGTAATATTTTTGACTGAGGTCCTGGACTTTCACAATATTTACAGTATATTCCATCAGTTTTTGGACCATATTCTAGAACATTGTTGTCTACTAAGTTTGGCACACTTTGCATGGCTACCAAATGGAGAAGTCCTTTCTTTTAGAAAATACAAAACATTACCTATTCCTATGACGTGAGTTGTTTATATTTTCCTTTTGATCCTTAGTTGAAGAAGACCATGAAGTGGATGAAGAATCTCTTCCTTTGGACATGATAGATGAGGATGATCTGCAGCTTATGAGGGACATGGCTCAAAGGCATCTTTTCTGACTAGAGATTTGACCATAGTGTAAAATTAATTTTATAATATATATATATATATTATATATATATATATATATTAATATATATATATATATTATATATATATATTTTTTTTTTTTAAAACCTTTTTATTTATTAAAGGGCATGTCCATCTGTTTTTTAAAAATTTGCTGTAGTGTAGGGCTCCCTCACCCACCCCAACCACCATATTACTTTGTAAAATAACTCTCCCGATCTAAACTTACTTAGCCTCTTTCCCCCCACGTTCTGTCACGGCCCTCTGCTTGCATGAAACTGCAAGCAGGGGGCCGGACCAGAAGCCACGTCTGTGATTGGCTGAGAGGCAGCCAATCATGGACACGGCTTCCGGCTGTACTACACTACACAGTGGCCAGTAGTGGGTGAAAATATAGATTTTGGGGTGGACATGCCCTTTAAACTATTTACATCAGTCTGAGTTACATTATTTTTTTACAGTGATAATAAGTATACGATGTATTATCAATATAGATACAGTTTACTGTATATTTCTGGTATATTTGTAAATATAAAACATTGTTGCATTATAATAGGTAGGCTTGGTGTGTATGTATAGTTGTATCAATCGGTTGTTGTCTGATGGGGAGGCACTGACATGTGCCGATACGATTTCGTCCCAATCTTCAACTGTGGATTACACATATCCCAGATCTCACAAACTGAGTTACTGTTGTCATTTGTGTGTTGGTTTGAGCAGTGATGAGGTGAGTGTATACTCTTGAACCAGTCCTTACAATCCTTGGGTTTTTAGGATTCCTATTATTGGTGTCTATGTTAGCGGGATTTTCCTGTCAGGGAACTCCGTATGCAAACAATGTCTTAGCTGTAGGTATCTATAGAGTATGTTTGTGGTAGTTCATGTTTGGCACGGATATCTTATTGTGTCTCCTTCGATGAGTGGATCAAATTGATGTATTCCTTTGGTCTCCCAGTCCTGGTAACAGGGGAATTCGCTAGATGCCGAAAGGATTGGTTGTGCCACAGGGCTGTTTCGGGGGGGAATGCCTGAGTATCTAATCGGTTTGCTTGTCTCTTTCCAAATTCTATATATTTGCGTATGAAGTGGGGTAGAAGAGATGATCAGGTGTGGAGAGAATGGAGCCGGTGCTATAGGCGGTGCTATAGGCGGAAAATTAATTCTGCCGGGGAGGGAGTGTTGTTTAGAATAGCTATGTGGCCATGTATCTTAGTTGTCCAGCTAAGTAGTACATACGAAAATTTGGGAGCGCTAGGCCCGCACTTTTGGTTGTAGTTTACTCTGAGTCTGGCTCGTCCATTTGACCACAAAAAGATGTTATGTTTCAGTGAGTTCTGAAAATAACTTTTTGGTAGGTATACTGGAGGAGTGTTCAATGACGTAGAGGATTTTTGGGAGAAGGATTATCTTTATCAGATTAATCCTTCCTGTCATGTTGAGGGAATTACGACCATGTTTGTATCTTACCATGAATTGTGTCCAATAGTGGGCGTATATTATGGTTATGAAAGTCTTTTGGGGTCTTTGAGATCCACACGCTCAGGTATTTTAATTTAGTGATAATTTGGATTTGCCATAGAAATGTAGTGGAAGGGATTTGTCAGTCTGTAGACAGGGATGATTTTTGCCAGTTTATATATAGTCGAGAGTATTTACTATATTTGTCTTATTATCTCTGCCGTGCGATTCAGGATGTTCCCATGTCTGAGAGGTATAAGGTCATGCCATCTGCATACAGTCCAATCAGATCTATATGGTTACCTCTCTTCAGTCCTTGTCGCGTTCCTCTGTGTAGTGGAATGGATTAGATTGTTGTCCATTTACTAAGACTGTAGCAACGGAAGCGGAGTATAACAACTGGACCCACTGTATATATTTAGGGCCAAAGCCAAAACGTTTCATACATGCCCATAGGAAATCCCCTCTATAGAGTCAAAGGTCTTACACGAATCTGGTTGAGAATGGCTCTATCTCCCATCTCTTTGTGTGTTTTTTTGGCTGTGTATCGGGGTGCACCTGATATTGATGGAGGTACTCTTTCCAGATAGAAGCCCATCTGATCCGGGTGGATAATGCTTGCTATTACTTTCTGTTAGCCAGGATTTTGGCTATGAGTTTTAATCGCTTTGAGAAGCGAGATGGGTCTATATGCATTATGTTGTTAAGTGGGTTTTTGTCAGGTTTTGGGTTTAATACCACAGTTGCATTTGTAAAATTAATATATATTGCAAAGTGCTGCAACAACATAGGCACCAACAAACTTGCCCCATAATGAAGTTTAATCTACAAAGGTCAGTAGTGACAACTTAAAAGCATGTTTGTTCTTGTATATCAAGTCTCTTGTGTTTATTTGTAATATCTTTATCTCTAAAAATGTTTTTTGCAATTAGTCTTATTTGGTTTTTACTATCTTATCTTATTTTGTTCTTTTGAACATTTGCGCCCTGCTAGTAATTTCCGATAAAGGATTTGTTTTACAGAAGATAAACATCCCTTTTAAGAGTCTCTTTTATTTTTGAGTCCAGAAACCGACAAAAGCATTGTTGTACTGTGTAAGCTCTTCCGAAAAAACAATCTTTGATGCTCCCATCCATCTTGTACTTATATTTTATAACACACAGGAAGTTCGTTTTTATTCTGATTCATGTGTTTGTATTAAGGGATATTATGTGCATTGTGATGAATTTTGCGGGCATTTGGCATGTGATGTGTTTTGTGGGTAAAGTTAATCAATGAAATGGTATAAGATGGACAGTATTCTTTGAATATTACACGCAAGCATTGTTTTTAAAGCCTTAGTGTATATATAGGTCCAATTGTAAAATAAGCTGAGGCAAATGGCTGAAAAGAATAAGTGTGGGAGAAAAATTGTGGATAAAAATAGAGTGGGCAAAGCTGGTATGGCAAGGACTTAATGCAGAATGGAACGAAAGAACAAATGCAGCATTAAAGGGTAGGAGAGAGTGTCATGGAAGTTTGACCTATGGGTTAAGCTTCTTGCAGACACCCTTTAATAGATGAGTTAAAGGGCATGTCCACCCTTTAAAAAAACTTTTATATATGTTAGTCTTGCTCCCCCAGCCCCAACTGCATTAGTATTATTTCAAGAAAGTGCCCCGATCATTACTTCCCTTACCTCTCTCCTTCGCCACATAGAACTGCAAGCAGGGGGCCGGACCGGCAACTGTGTCTGTGGTAGGCTAAGAGGCATCCAATCACGGACGCTGCTGCCGGTAGTGCAGAACGGCAAAGGAGAGAGGTAAGGTAAACAATGATCGGGGACTTTCTATCAATAAACTAATGCGGTTGGTGCTGGGGGAGCAAGACCTATCATATGGGCAGGGATTTATGCTAGGGGAGGGAGACCAAAACGGGAGGGAGAGGGAGGGGGGAGGTCTCTTCTGCGCATGGCAAATTCTTATATGGACTCTGCAGTACTCCTGGTGGACAGTTTTGGGGACTTTGGGGGGGGGGGGATTACTGGAGAACCATCTGGAGCTGGGATGTAAGGTAAGCATTTTTATTCACTACAGAGTGGGTCCACTAGTGGGGGGTATTATAGTTTTGCCGTTTTTACTGTTTGCACAAGCATAGATATTATGATATATGGGGCCCAGGAATGTGCATTGATTATCTCTTTTCTTGTAGTTTTGGGGGTGGACATGCCCTTTAATTTCCCTCACTAACTGAATCCTACTTGCAGTTCACTTTAAGTACAGTTACCGATAATATGTTTCTTCGCTAAACTTGGCAATTAGTATACATTGCCAGCTGTGTATAAACTGTATGCTCTTTGATATAGGAACTGTTAAAGCCTGAGGCAATTGAATTTAACACCCCTTTATACTTACCAGTGAGCCAGTTCATGCAGGAAAAAAAAAAGCAGGACAGTGTTATAGAAAAATATGAGAAGATGCCCAGACGCATGAAAATTGAGCCAGAGAAAGAAATGATCCACTTGCTCCCTATAAAGACAAATCAGGCATCATCCCAGGAGCATGGAAAAGCCAGGTAATGTGTTCAAAGTGTTAGTGTGTGGTTTGCGGGCTGCAGTGTAGATGTTTAGTTTACCTGTCGTTCTACTACTTCTTTCTGCAGTAATTCAGCTAGAAGAACAGGAGGAGGAAGCAGATGAAGAAATGGAACAAACCATATTGAAGGGACCATGGTTTTATGCCAAAATAGCAAACCCGAATGCCCTGATTTTTGGGCACTGGTTGGGATTCAATCACATCAACATTGATGTGATTGAATAAAAGTGATTTGAATTCACAGCAAGAGTGCCCCTCTCATGAACCTTTTTGCTTGTGCTATAGCAGTAGGTCCATGGTAGAGGACCTGAGAAGGGAGCACCTTAGAAGACATTGGCTAGTAGCCACAAAGGAGTGCCTAGGCCCGAAACCAAGTTTGCAATATTATCTTGCTCATAGGGCAAACTGTTCCTGTATGTGAGAGACTCAATTGGCTGCCATAACCATGAATTATGTTAACCCCTTTAAAGATAAATATAGGCATTTGTTTCTTGGCCCGCATAACTTTTATTCTTTACTTGTTAGAAGAGGAATCGCAAGCAAGCCCCAAGCTTTCGTAAGCTCTTGAAAACTAGTAAATTGAAACTTGATAACAAGTTAAAGAATAGACAGTTCAAGCAGGAGAGCTCTGCTAAGAAACGTCGCAAAGAGCAGAAGCAATTGAGAGAGGCTGTGCGCGATGTCAAGTTCAAAACACCAACACAGCTGGATGCTGTCAAGCAGAAGAGACCAGGTATTCTTTGCATTTGGTTTGATTATTGTATATCATTTCCAAATTGCTTTGGAAATGACATCGCATGTACATTGTGTAGTTTTACACTGCATTTTCCTGTAAAAATGGGTCTACATTTTAAACATGGTGCAAAACTGTGGGAGATGTTTTATGTTGCAACAGGGCTTCATTTAAAGGCCCATACATGCTTTAGATAATTGTTTCCCCAAGTGGCAGATGAATGATTGCTTTGGCTAACTTGTGTGTATCCATACTTATACTGTACATTTATTTATAGTTGCACATGCTCAGGTTCCCTATTGCCCTCCCTCTACCCAAGTTGTTAATCCGGAAATGCTGGAAAACTCCATATTACAGATGATTTTTCCACAGTGCTGACTGCTGGTTTCAATGTCGAGAATTGCAGCTATTGGCTAGTAGGCTTTTTGGTATTTTAGCTTTATTAACAATTCTCTAGACAGAGTACAGTAGCAAAAAGAACACTAAAGTAATATATATGTCCATGGATTTTATTTAATGACACAGATGTTGTTATGGTGTTGAAAACCATAAAACACATATAGCAACTCCTTTTGACCTGTTGAAAAAGGTGTTCCCATAGGCTGTTTTTCCTTAAATATTGCACAATTACAGGGAGATGCAATAAAATGCGCTGTCACCAAAATGTGTGTAAACTCATGCTACCCAATGTAATACCATCAAGGGTTTATTTTGCAAGGCCTGCATCTTTTTTAAACTTTTTGAAAACTGCACAGCGCAAATGATTTTGTATTAATTTTTGTAGCTACTATTTAACACTAAACTTTACATGTTTTTAGTTGGGGCATGAAAGCTTGCACCTTACCTGTTGTAAATAAGTTATATCTTATGTCTTGGGAAACGCCCCCCCCCCCCCCCCAAAAAAAAAAACAAAAAACAAAAACAGATAGTTTAGTCAGTCAGGATCCTCAATTCCGTCTGTTTCCTGGTAATGCTGTCGGTCATGGCTGTGACAGTGACGCCATGGGCAATGTCTGACGGCCATTACTGATAGAGCCTCTACTGCTGAACATAAAGGGTTTATAAGTTGGATCCCTCTGCCTAGGAGCTTTATTAAAAATCGTGAGTCCAACGCAATAGCTATTTTGGGGGGTCCTACATAAGATATTACATCTTTGTAAAAGAAATGGACATGTCCTTGCAAGTTGCAAGAATCTGAATCCAAATGCCTGGGGTAATTTGTGGAGTTAGGGGGAAATGTTACTTACAAGACAATCATGTAAGAAGAGTTGTGGTAGAGCCAAAAGCACTTTTACCACTGAGGAAGGGGTGGAGAGAACTACTGAACCCAGATTGAAGTGTGAGTAGCTACAAATCCATATTTCTTACCTATAAGAATACAAATTTTACACATGGTCTCTTTTGACTTTTAACTCTTGTCAAGTAATATTTTTGACTGAGGTCCTGGACTTTCACAATATTTACAGTATATTCCATCAGTTTTTTGGACCATTATTCTAGAACATTTGTTGGTCTACTAAGTTTGGCACACTTTGCATGGCTTACCAAATGGAGAAGTCCTTTCTTTTAGAAAATACAAAACATTACCTATTCCTATGACGTGAGTTGTTTATATTTTCCTTTTGATCCTTAGTTGAAGAAGACCATGAAGTGGATGAAGAATCTCTTCCTTTGGACATGATAGATGAGGATGATCTGCAGCTTATGAGGGACATGGCTCAAAGGGCATCTTTTCTGACTAGAGATTTGACCTATAGGTAAAATTAATTTTATATATATATATATTATATATATATATATATATATAATATTATATATTATTATATATATAATTTTTTTTTTTTTTTAACCTTTTTTATTTATTAAAGGGCATGTCCATCTGTTTTTTAAAAATTTGCTGTAGTGTAGGGCTCCCTCACCCACCCCCAACCACCATATTACTTTGTAAAATAACTCTCCCGATCTAAACTTACTTAGCCTCTTTCCCCCCACGTTCTGTCACGGCCCTCTGCTTGCATGAAACTGCAAGCAGGGGGCCGGACCAGAAGCCACGTCTGTGATTGGCTGAGAGGCAGCCAATCATGGACACGGCTTCCGGCTGTACTACACTACACAGTGGGGCCAGTAGTGGGTGAAAATATAGATTTTGGGGTGGACATGCCCTTTAAACTATTTACATCATGTCTGAGTTACATTATTTTTTTACAGTGATAATAAGTATACGATGTATTATCAATATAGATACAGTTTACTGTATATTTTCTGGTATATTTGTAAATATAAAACATTGTTGCATTATAATAGGTAGGCTTGGTGTGTAATGTATAGTTGTATCAATCGGTTGTTGTCTGATGGGGAGGCACTGACATGTGCCGATACGATTTCGTCCCAATCTTCAACTGTGGATTACACATATCCCAGATCTCACAAACTGAGTACTGTTGTCATTTGTGTGTTGGTTTGAGCAGTGATGAGGTGAGTGTATACTCTTGAGACCAGTCCTTACAATCCTTGGGTTTTTAGGATTCCTATTATTGGATGCTATGTTAGCGGGATTTTCCTGTCAGGGAACTCCGTATGCAAACAATGTCTTAGCTGTAGGTATCTATAGAAGTATGTTTGTGGTAGTTCATGTTTGGCACTGATATCTTATTGTGTCTCCTTCGATGAGTGGATCAAATTGATGTATTCCTTTGGTCTCCCAGTCCTGGTAACAGGGGAAATTCGCTAGATGCCGAAAGGATTGGTTGTGCCACAGGGCTGTTTCGGGGGGGAATGCCTGAGTATCTAATCGGTTTGCTTGTCTCTTTCCAAATTCTATATATTTGCGTATGAAGTGGGGTAGAAGAGATGATCAGGTGTGGAGAGAATGGAGCCGGTGCTATAGGCGGTGCTATAGGCGGAAAATTAATTCTGCCGGGGAGGGAGTGTTGTTTAGAATTAGCTATGTGGCCATGTATCTTAGTTGTCCAGCTAAGTAGTACATACGAAAATTTGGGAGCGCTAGGCCCGCACTTTTGGTTGTAGTTTACTCTGAGTCTGGCTCGTCCATTTGACCACAAAAAGAATGTTAGTGTTTCAGTGAGTTCTGAAAATAACTTTTTGGGTAGGTATACTGGAGAGTGTTCAATGACGTAGAGGATTTTTGGGAGAAGGATTATCTTTATCAGATTAATCCTTCCTGTCATGTTGAGGGGGAATTACGACCATGTTTGTATCTTACCATGAATTGTGTCCAATAGTGGGCGTATATTATGGTTATGAAAGTCTTTTGGGGTCTTTGAGATCCACACGCTCAGGTATTTTAATTTAGTGATAATTTGGATTTGCCATAGAAATGTAGTGGAAGGGATTTTGTCAGTCTAGTAGACAGGGATGATTTTTGCCAGTTTATATATAGTCGAGAGTATTTACTATATTTGTCTTATTATCTCTGCCGTGCGATTCAGGGATGTTCCCATGTCTGAGAGGTATAAGGTCATGCCATCTGCATACAGTCCAATCAGATCTATATGGTTACCTCTCTTCAGTCCTTGTCGCGTTCCTCTGTGTAGTGGAATGGATTAGATTGTTGTCCATTTACTAAGACTGTAGCACAGGAAGCGGAGTATAACAACTGGACCCACTGTATATATTTAGGGCCAAAGCCAAAACGTTTCATACATGCCCATAGGAAATTCCACTCTATAGAGTCAAAGGTCTTACACGAATCTAGGTTGAGAATGGCTCTATCTCCCATCTCTTTGTGTGTTTTTTGGCTGTGTATCTGGGTGCACCTGATATTGATGGAGGTACTCTTTCCAGATATGAAGCCCATCTGATCCGGGTGGATAATGCTTGCTATTACTTTCTGTTAGCCAGGATTTTGGCTATGAGTTTGTAATCGCTTTTGAGAAGCGAGATGGGTCTATATGCATTATGTTGTTAAGTGGGTTTTTGTCAGGTTTTGGGTTTAATACCACAGTTGCATTTGTAAAATTAATATTATATTTGCAAAGTGCTGCAACAACAATTAGGCACCAACAAACTTGCGCCCATAATGAAGTTTAATCTACAAAGGTCAGTAGTGACAACTTAAAAGCATGTTTGTTCTTGTATCTATCAAGTCTCTTGTGTTTATTTGTAATATCTTTATCTCTAAAAATGTTTTTTGCAATTAGTCTTATTTGGTTTTTACTATCTTATCTTATTTTGTTCTTTTGAACATTTGCGCCCTGCTAGTAATTTCCGATAAAGGATTTGTTTTACAGAAGATAAACATCCCTTTTAAGAGTCTCTTTTATTTTTGAGTCCAGAAACCGACAAAAGCATTGTTGTACTGTGTAAGCTCTTCCGAAAAAACAATCTTTGATGCTCCCATCCATCTTGTACTTATATTTTATATACACACAGTGAAGTCTGTTTTTTATTCTGATTCATGTGTTTGTATTAAGGGATATTATGTGCATTGTGATGAATTTTGCGGGCATTTGGCATGTGATGTGTTTTGTGGGTAAAGTTAATCAATGAAATGGTATAGATGGACAGTATTCTTTGAATACATATTACACGCAAGCATTGTTTTTAAAGCCTTAGTGTATATATAGGTCCAATTGTAGAAATAAGCTGAGGCAAATGGCTGAAAAGAATAAGTGGGAGAAGAATTGTGGATAAAAATAGAGTGGGCAAAGCTGGTATGGCAAGGACTTAATGCAGAATGGAACGAGAAGAACAAATGCAGGCAATTAAAGGGTAGGGAGAGAGTGTCATGGAAGTTTGACCTATGGGTTAAGCTTCTTGCAGGACACCCTTATAATAGATGAGTTAAAGGGCATGTCCACCCTTTAAAAAAACTTTTTATATATGTTAAGTCTTGCTCCCCCAGCCCCAACTGCATTAGTATTATTTCAAGAAAGTGCCCCGATCATTACTTACCTTACCTCTCTCCTTCGCCACATAGAACTGCAAGCAGGGGGCCGGACCGGCAACTGTGTCTGTGGTAGGCTAAGAGGCATCCAATCACGGACGCTGCTGCCGGTAGTGCAGAACGGCAAAGGAGAGAGGTAAGGTAAACAATGATCGGGGGACTTTCTATCAATAATACTAATGCGGTTGGTGCTGGGGGAGCAAGACCTATCATATGGGCAAGGGATTTTATGCTAGGGGGAGGGAGACCAAAACGGGAGGGAGAGGGAGGGGGGAGGTCTCTTCTGCGCATGGCAAAATTCTTATATGGACTCTGCAGTACTCCTGGTGGACAGTTTTGGGGACTTTGGGGGGGGGGGGGGATTACTGGAGAACCATCTGGAGCTGGGATGTAAGGTAAGCATTTTTATTCACTACAGAGTGGGTCCACTAGTGGGGGGTATTATAGTTTTGCCATGTTTTTACTGTTTGCACAAGCATAGATATTATGATATATGGGGCCCAGGAATGTGCATTGATTATCTCTTTTCTTGTTAGTTTTGGGGGTGGACATGCCCTTTAATTTCCCTCACTAACTGAATCCTACTTGCAGTCACTTTAAGTACAGTTACCGATAATATGTTTCTTCAGCTGAAACTTGGCAATTAGTATACATTGCCAGCTGTGTATAAACTGTATGCTCTTTGATATAGGAACTGTTAAAGCCTGAGGCAATTGAATTTAACACCCCTTTATACTTACCAGTGAGCCAGTTCATGCAGGAAAAAAAAAGCAGGACAGTGTTATAGAAAAATATGAGAAGATGCCCAGACGCATGAAAATTGAGCCAGAGAAAGAAATGATCCACTTGCTCCCTATAAAAGACAAATCAGGCATCATTCCCAGGAGCATGGAAAAGCCAGGTAATGTGTTCAAAGTGTTAGTGTGTGGTTTGCGGGCTGCAGTGTAGATGTTTAGTTTACCTGTCGTTCTACTATCTTTCTGCAGTAATTCAGCTAGAAGAACAGGAGGAGGAAGCAGATGAAGAAATGGAAACAAACCATATTGAAGGTGGACCATGGTTTTATGCCAAAATAGCAAACCCGAATGCCCTGATTTTTGGGCACTGGTTGGCTGGTTACATTTTAGTTTTTCAGTTTTGAGTTTTTCTTCTTTTTTTTTTTTTTTTTTTTTTTTTTTCAGAGGTGCCTGAGGAACCTTTGCTAGCACTGACCCCAGAGAAAATGTTACTTCATAGGCGGGAAAAACTAGAGGAAAAGAAGACCCAGATTGCTGCATTAGCATCCGCTATACTCGCAGAGCCTGAAACCAATGTGTGTGGTTTGTACCCTGTATCCTCAGTAACTGATAAATAAATCTTTTAAAATTCTTCATTTAGCCCTGGAGTGATTTAAAAATGTTTGCTTGTTGGACATTTACTTGCTAATGTTTAAGATTACCAGTACACTCCAGACTGTTTGATATGGGAATACGATCTGTAACATATATTATATGTCTAGGCAAGTCCAGGTCCAAAACAGTAGAGCAAAATTGGGATTTGCATGTATCTCTACCTTAGTAAACGAAGAACTTAAAAACATGCTTCCCTTTGCACTCAAATGCTTAGGGTTTTTTTTGTTCATAGCCCTTTTCAAATAATATAGGTTCTATTGGATTGAAACTGTAGAAAAATCTTTCTAAAAAAATCTCCCAGTGTGAGATTTAAAAGGAAATATTGAATAGTAGGTCCTATTCCAATTTAGACATCAACTTAATGAAGGTGAATTGTCCAGTAAGTTATAATTCATAAGTGGCTAAACTTATAAAGGGGGCAGCAGTGGAATATTTTCTTATAATAAATCCTCAGCCATGTCACTGGGTGTTTATTATAAGAAAATGTTCCACTGCAGCTCCCATACCATTTGGACCATCCACTGTTCCAACCCTGTAACGTTTTTAAAAAGGTAAAACTGAAGTTTTAAAGCAGAACTATAGGGTTTGGAATAGAGAGTAAATTATGGTCAGCTTCTTCTACTTATTTACTTTTTAGCAGTGCTACTGAAGACATAACTGTTGATAAAGCTGTACTGCAGTTGTGTAGATGTGAGTTAGATGTTAGGGCTTTTGCAAATCTATTTCTTGTTTGCCAAGTTTGAAATAAGGCATCAATGGTTGTAGTGAGGGCGGAGTGTACTATTTTGACAAGTAGACTTGTTAGTAGAAGTTGGAATTAATTGTTCTCGGCTGGAAATAATTGTTTGCCATAAAAAATTTTAAGGTTACTTTGTGTAGAAATGGTATGTGGTTTCTGTTATGCTTTGGGAATTGCTGACCTAGGGAAAATTATAAGTCATTGGTGTTCCTATGTGCTTCTGGGGATTGCTAACTCAATATTACCTTCCTGGATAACACGTGTCTTGACATTTCTTTACAGTGCACAATAACCAATTACCTTTCCATTCTGCAGATTAAAAAACTTAAGGAATTACGAGCAATGTTAATGGAACAGGACCCATCTGTGGCTGTGACTGTTAGAAAACTAGTGATGATCTCATTGATGGAAATTTTTAAGGATATTACTCCTTCTTACAAAATTCGCCCTCTCACAGAACAAGAAAAAACATCAAGGGTAAGATCGTTTTTAGACTTGGGAAGGAAATCAGTCTAACTGATTCCACCCCTGCCTCTTTTTCTTTTAATGGTCCAAGAAGGCATGGTCCGTTGCGCCCTTGCAGGAAGGCAGGAAATCTTGGGGGGCAGAGCTAAACACACTACAAGCACGATCCAAGATGTCAGGAACTTCAGATCTTCACAGGTAGGCCCAGGAGGGCCCTAGAAAAAAAAGGGAAAGATTACTTAAAGCTGCAGCTTCCAAATACATTTCATTTGATTTTAGAGCCTTGTTTTTACAGTTTTAAGTGGTGACTATTTCTCTTTCTTTTGTAATTGGAGCTTCTTTACTCTGTTATGAAAATAGACTGATAAACTGTATTTAAATCAACAATTTGTGATGCTCAATATCGATACTAAGTCTAAAGAAAGCAGGGTTTTAGCTTTTAAACAAAGGGTTTTCTAATGATCAGTTAACTTTTTAAAATTATACTTGCACTAGCAAACACATTTCTTTGGAACACAGGACTAATTGTTCCAAAAAAAGGTTTATTTCCATTTGTGTAGATATGTTGTGCTTTCAGCTCTTATAGTCATTACAACATTAAAGGCATCTGTACACTCTCCCATC
Source organism: Hymenochirus boettgeri (assembly GCA_019447015.1). Taxonomy (NCBI): domain Eukaryota; kingdom Metazoa; phylum Chordata; class Amphibia; order Anura; family Pipidae; genus Hymenochirus; species Hymenochirus boettgeri. The sequence continues at coordinate 60,989,011 of CM033475.1, read as the reverse complement.
GTACTGATAACAGATAATAGATAATAGAAATTTTCCAGCATGTCTGCCAGGCCAAATTATATTTCTATTTGTGTGGTTGCCTTAAAGAATCAATATGCCCAAATATCTGAAAAATGTAAAAACATGCTATTATTGTAAAATATAAAATACACCATATTCCCCTTTCTGTGTCAGCTTTTTATTTCCAATGAAACAGACCTTTGTTATTTACACTCCTTTCTGCTGTCACATACAGCCCCCTGCAGTTATTCAAACACTTTGGAGAAAGCGTCATTGTGTGAATCCATGTCCCTGCTCTCCAATTAGCTGTCTTTTGGAGTAGGTTGGGGATACAAGGTGGGCAGGCAGTGACACTTTAAAGGCTCATACAGATGTGCAATCGAAACAATATTGACAACGAATGGCTGTACTTTGATCATTGTCTATGTATGGCTATTAAGTTGAGCATTGTTTGTTGACCTGCTATGTCCGACCACCACCAACCCCTGACTGAACGGCCATATATGATAATCATCTGGTTTGGCTGTTTGTCTGCGTTTGAACGTCTGTACAAATCTTAAAGAGAGCAGAGCTACTGGCAGGTTAAGAAGGTCTGTAACTTTGTAAATCAATCACTGGAAGCAAGCAGGGGAACTCACTTATTTAAAAGTAATGTATTATTTTTTTATCTACTATAGATGGCACTTAGTGTAATACAATGGACCTTGTTTCTGATCAATATAATGTTATTTTAATAGGCAAAAACACTTGCTATTCTTTCAAAAGCAAAGACATTTCTAAATGACCCCAAACATTTAAACAGTAATGTTTATTTTCCTGAACTACATTAATTCATTGCTTTATAATAGTTTTTGTTTTGTTGATTGACAGGTTAAAAAGGAAACTCAGAGACTCAGAGAATTTGAAGAAGGTTTAGTCAGCCAATACAAGTTTTACTTGGAAAACCTTGAACAGACTTTAAAGGGTAAAGTTCTTCTGCCGTATGTATGCGCGTGCACACACACATTTTTTAATACTTTGCCTTGCTTCTTTAGCATTTTATAGAAATGATTTTCTCATAGCCACAATAAATTACCTTTAGGATAATTTAGAAAGAAAAAATAGCTGGGCACACCAATCTTGCAAATTTCAAAATGTAGCATTTATTGTGACGTTTCGGCACACAACCTGTGCCTTCGTCAGACCAAAAAAAAATGAAACGTGACAAACACTTTATTTTGAAGTTTGCAAGACTGGCATGCCTAGCTATTTTTTCTTTCTATATATTTGCCTGTGTTGGCGACGGCTCTGGTGGCACCCAGCATTTATCAAGAAGCACTCATTTAAAGTGCCATGGAAAGTTAAAGGTGTGCAGGATCACTACTCTCTGTTGATATGTATTTAGGATAATTTAAACATCATGGATTTTAAGTGCATGGCTTCCTAGTTCTAAAAATACATTTGAAGAGTAAGTACATGTAGTGCATGTCCACCCCTAGCATTTAAATCAATACTTATCTTCCCCACCCCCAAACCTGAGATCACTATACTTATGTTCCTGCTGTTGTGAAGCTCTCTTTATTTCTCTCCTGCACTTGTCTTCCCAGTCTTTTCCCCCTTTGCAAGCTCGTTGAGCTATTAGGGAGCTCATGCAGCTGCAGAGGAGGTGCACCTGTTTGTAGCAGTAAGTCATTGGTTGTGATATCACTGTCATGGCTGTGATTGACAGCTGCAACCCAGAAGAAAGACGGCATCAGAAGTAGATGATGGCTTTACTGCTGAAGAGAGTAGTAAATAAAATGATCTTTGGGAACTTCGGGGAGGAAAATTAATATAGCAATCTCTGGGTTTGGGTAGGTAAGAGGTTAGCTTATATTATAATAGTTGTGGTGGGCTTTCCCTTTAACTGGTCTTAAAGCTTTGACTCTTTGATTTTTTGGTGACACAGTAAATAAGGGTTGTATTCAGTGGCGTTCTAACTCACAGATATTAGTATAGTACACAAGAAACCTAAAATAGTACAGGTGTCATATGTGAGGAGCAAAATGTAATTTTTGTAGCTACTGATGCATTTTTATGTTTTATTTGTGTTTATTCATAACCAGGGGCCTCCCAAAACATAGGATTTATTAAACTTGGCTTTTCATTTGACGCTCAAGAATTTTTACAAAGCCCAATCCCTCCCCGGCATGTTCAGCCTGCTGCTTTTGCAAGCTGGTTATGAGCTTGCACTGCAGCAGCAGAGGTGTCTTTGGTAGCTGCCTAGAGTCATTGGCAGTGACATCAATGCCACGATCTTGACTGATGACCCATACCTGGAATCAACAGGAAGGAGAGAGCTTTATTGAGGGATCATGCTTTGTGTCCTTAGGAGCATCAGATGAAAAGTTAGTATAGCAAATGGCAGTGAAAAATGTTGGAATTCTGTTATTGATTTATAAACCTAGAATTTCTGCAAAATAAATCAATTAGCAGTAATTGGATATTGCAACTGTTAGCTTTTTTGACATATATTGGCTGTATTTGTTTGCAATTAAAAAACTTTTAGCAGCAAATGCAACATAATGGGTATTTGAGATAGATAAGCAATAGGACTCTCTAGATAGTCCAAGCAAATGCTGAAGGTTAAATAGGGTTTTAATTGTTCAAAACAAAGCAAACAAGATAGCTGATCAGTCTGTGTCCAGCACTATTTGACATTTTCACTGGTTAAATATAAATGTAATGTCACATTGTGCTTTCCTGGTGCACCACCTAATTACAAAACTCCTTGGGGAACTTCAACAACACATTGCTATTTCCTTCTAAAAATATTGTTCTGGAGAGAAACTCTCACTACAGTTCTTTTGTACTATTAACCTTTGAGCAGGGGTAAAATGAAATATCCAAAAATCAAAGATCCGTAGGCAGCACTGCAAAGCTCTTCCAAAAAACTGAGCTATACAGATCCATTTAACATCTAAAAAACACAAACCTTTAAAGTTAAGGCAACAATTAATTAATCATAAATCATATATTCACAAAATACCGAAGAATATGTGACAATTATTTTTTTTAATTCAGTTTTATTAATCTAATTGCATTATCAAATCATTTTATACAGAATATCAGTTTCAGTATGAGTTGGATACTCTATTATTACATATAACATTGTATGTATTTAAAACTGTAGTTAAACTTGACAACTTTAGGTTAGCTGTTTAATAAAACTTTTATATTTTCCAAGTCACCGACTTTGTACTTTTTTTTTCAAATTGTGGTTTCTTATAATCATGCGGGTAGCCGTGTCCATGATTGGCTGCCTCTTAGCCAATCACAGATGCGGCTGCCGATCCCGTCCCCTGTTGCAAGCAGAGGGCCGGGCAGTGTGGCGAAGGATAGAGGGAAGGTAAGTAACTATCAGGGGAGTTTCTGCACATAAGATTAATGTGGTTGGGGCTGGGGAAGCAAGCCCTACCACATATCAACATCCTAAGAAGGATTTCGGGATAATGTATATGATTCTGTGTGAGAGAGCATTTGCAAAATTTTGGGTAAGATTGGGTGTATTTTATGTGACAATTATTAATTATAATTCTGTGGACTAAAGAAAAAATATACATTTTATCCTGAAAAAACAATGGTTTTGTGATCCAACTCCAAATTTGTTATTTTCACAGACTGGAAGCAAATGAAGATAAAGAAAAGTGAGGTTGTCCCTTTAAAGGCCTACAAAGGTTTGGCTGAAGTCGCTGTGAGATGTTTGTGTGAGCTGGTAGTGGCTTTACCTCACTTCAACTTCCATAACAACATCATCGTTCTAATTGTCCCTCTCACAAATGATAAATCCAAGCAGGTCAGCGATATATTTTGTGTGTTCTATGTGATTTTTTTATGAGCATTATCATACATGCTCTAAAGCTGGGATTTAAAAAACTGTAGTATTTACTTTGATTTGTAAATGGCCTGGCCCTTAATTGCGGCTGCTTATTTGTCATTACTTCATAATTACATTAATTTTCCATTTGTAAATACTAACGGGGGTTTATAAATATGGTAGCAAATATATAGGTTTTGACATCTATGGAAAGTATTTTTTTTTCCTAACAGCTAGATGGTGATAGAGTTCTGTATATTTTTGTGGCTACAAGATGCCACTGAATCCATTTGTTTGCCATTTATACCCAGTTAAGTTTTTCCTGCTGTGTACCTAAAATGAAAAATTCATTACTGTTTAACACTGAAACTGGTACTGGGGCTGTCGGCATATGTGGACTCTATAAAAGGTCAAATACAGTTTGTTGTTTTAGTATTTCTAACATTTCTGATAACATATACTTATGTTGTTTGTGCAGTATTATGTCTTCTAAATATTTTTCTCTCACCCTTTCATTTTCCTTAAAGGGACAGTTCAATGTAAATGATCAATATTTAACTTGTTAGTTTGTGTAATGCCTTCTTAGTTATTCTACATATTCTCTCCCATTTTGAAAAATCAGTTGATTTCATACCCTTTGCTGTTCCCTGCTGTTGACATTAATAAGCTGACATTTCAGGTTCTAAACGTCCTTCTTCTTCCCAGGATGCACCACATCCTTGGAATGTTCCTAACAGTAATTTCTGCTGATTGGCTGTTGGATGAGTCAAAGATGCTCAGATCTCTACTGAGCAACTGAATCAACCCAGGCGCTGGGTCAAGGGCAAGACCATAATGGTCTCTACTAGGGGTCCTGCAAACAGGAAGTCAGTATTTTGGTTGCATTTATTTATACATAGACAAAATGTTAAATTGGCAGATTAATGTCATTTGATGAAAAAATACTGCTCCTTTTTTCTGAAAAGTACATGTATTTCCACTGAACTTCCCCTTTAAACACCCAACCAACACTTAAGTAAACATTCTGATTAAGAACCCTTTCTTTTAAGAAAATTGTTAGTGCAAATAAAAAGTACTGTACACGTACTGTACAGATGTGTACACAATCTAAAGGTGGCCATACACTTGTTAGACGTTACAGTTCACTCAGAGTTTGATCCAGTTTCAAAACAACTTTAACAACTACTGCCCCAGCAGTATTTTCCTGCTGATGTTTCCACAAGTTACCCCATCTAGATAATGCTTTATGGTCGTAATGCCTGTTAATTGATAGGGACGGCTGGTTGTCCAAAATATTGCCTGATAAGCTGTAGTGTATAGGCACCTTAACTTGTTGAGTTCTGCAAAACCAACTCTTGTCGGGATTATTTTTTGCCCACTACAGATGATCAGATCACTGAAAGGCAAAGTGTGCTGTAAAACAATGTTAAGTTTAGTTAGAAGCGGCATCTGTTTATCTGATCATGTAACTCCGCCCCTTTGTGATGACGTGGTGACATCTTGCTGCGCACATGTCCGTGCACGTACGGACATCATGTTGTGTGTGCAGCGACGTCATGTGCGTGCTGGGAAGCAGGAGAATTACCTTCTGCGACTAATGAGGATGTAGGAACTAGGGAATCTCGGAGGGGCGGAGCTAAAGGTCAGAAAAAAAGATGGAAGATGTTAGCAACTTTAAAGCACCAAAGGTAGGCTCTGGAGGGTCCTACAAAAAAAAACCAAACATTCGTTTTTTGAAAGATGCAGCTTCCAACTAAATTCAACAGTTTTTTACAGCATACTTATCTATGAACAAGGCTTTCCATACTGAATAATGCTGATCAGTTTTTATCAGTTGATTATTTTTACATGAAAACCTGCACCAGTGTGTGAGTAGTACACATGAGTGTAATGGAACAAAAAACAACAAAAGTACTCTAGAGTCTGACTGTCTTGTTTAAGTGGAGGGCCATGTATCTTCGTAAAGTATTTTCTGTCTGTCTCTTCACCCAAAAGGGGAAACATTAAGTTTAACTTTAATAGTGTAGTGGACACATTAGCTATGGCAGTAGTTACATGTTTCTAAATGGTACTGATGGAAAGATTTGACTGGTACCCCATTTTTCAATTTCATTCTTTAGTTTTCCTTTGTGCAGAGGGCATTTTGTGTACTGTAGTCCCTATCCAACAAACTCCTAATTTTAATGAAAACTTCTCTTACAGATTTCCAAATTATGCATTGAGGCTGTTAAAAAGCTTTTCAAACTAGATAAAATTGGCACTGCGTCTTTGGCTGCTGTGAAAGTGATCTCAGGCCTTGTCAAGAGCAGGAATTATGATGTCCATCCAGAGGTAATACATTATGTGGGGCTCTACTGCACCATAATTCACATTTTGTAAAATATTAATATTGATTTCAGCCAAAACTGTTTCTAAGGTTTATTATAAACTTATTGATGAAACTTAAAAGGCAGGTCCACCCCCAAAACTATTTTTTGCTGTAGTGTAGGGATCGCTATCCTGTGCACTTTTGCCATATACTTTCCTTATTTTTTTTGGAACAGTTATCAATTTATTTTCATTTTTGTGTTTCTTATGGGTGTAGCAATTGATTTCTCTCCTCCTATAGTGGGCAGTGTGCTTGTAGTCTATGGAGATATGTCCACCAATCAGAAGGGTTTTGCATAATGGTTAAAATAGCCCTTTCTCCATTTATTAATTAAACATGCAGAATCAGTTAAACATGCAAACAACTGATTTGCAAGTCCAATCTGGGATTCTGGGATTTTACATTAACCCATTCCCTTCTTCTATAGTTATCAGTACTACATAATCTGATATTATTGTGTGCAAGTAGCATGTTGGTGTTAGATTCAAATCAGTTTATCAATGGTATATATTTTTTTATATATATGTGTGTGTGTGTGTGATCGCACTTCCGCGTTAGACTCCACTCGCCTCGGTGCAACCTCAGGGACACATAGGTATAACTTCATGAAAGGTGCACTCGTAGGGCTTATAAAATATAACTTTTATTCTTCCGTTTAAAACACGCTCACGCTATGCATTTCGGTCAGCACGTGACCGTCGTCAGGCTAAGCGTCACACTGATGTCACTTCCCTTAAATAAAAAACACAACCCATCCAGACACACATCCCCCTCCGCCTATTTCCTTCCCCTAGGTAAAACCACCCCCCAGGACGACGTCATTCTAATTTTACTAAATAGGGTTAATATTAATAAATCTCCTGGACCGGATAAAATACATCCTCGGGTACTTAGGGAGCTAAATTCAGTTTTATCTAGGCCATTGTTTCTTATTTTTGCTGATTCCCTCATGTTTGGTGGTGTGCCTCTGTATCGGAAAACGGCTGATGTTATTCCAATATTCAAAAAGGGTAGTCGTTCACAGCCGGGTAATTACAGGCCTATAAGTTTTACTTCAGTGGTGGGGAAGATCCTGGAAAATTTAATAAGGGAACATGTTCTAGAGTATGTTTCAAGGACTGACATTATAAGTAGTAACCAGCATGGATTTAGGAGGAATAGATCTTGTCAAACTAACTTGCTTGGCTATTATGAGGAAGTAAGTAGAAATTTAGACTCTGGCATAGCAGTAGATGTAGTTTACTTGGATTTTCAAAGGCTTTTGATACAGTCCCCCATAGGCGACTATTTTATAAGCTAAGCTGTTGGTCTGGGGAGTCACATTTGCACTTGGATAGAAAATTGGTTAATGAATAGGATGCAGAGACCAAACACATGTCTGCATTACCTGTGGGAATGGCCCATGGTTGGGTAAAGTGAAAACTGGGTGTTACAGATGTAGTGGTTGTGTCACGTGTAGTTCCATGCTAGTGGGTCCAGACTTTCCTCACCCCCACACAGGACAGAGACTCAAAATTGGACAAAGATTATTGTGCACGTCCACTTTTGTAATTTATTTCATTGTATGCCACTGCGGGGTGCAGTGGTAAGGGTAACAAACAATTGGTTGAGAGGCATTTCCGGGAATACAAGCATGGTATAGCCAGCCTAAAATGGATGGCGATAGACCAGGTACCAGAGAGTGACAGGAGTGGGGATCGAGGACAACTCATTTTGAGAAAAGAAGCTAGGTGGATTCGCAAACTTGACACCTTGGCCCCTAGGAGCCTCAAGGAACAGTTGATACTTACCTGTTTTCTCTAAATGATTAGCTAGTTGCCCAACTGCAGGTTAAGATGGGAATATCTCCTTTTGGGGTATGTACTGGGAGAAGGATACAATGAGATTGCAAGGGGATGTCACGACAGGAGGTGGTCCGAGTATTGTTAGGACTTTGTGGCTGTCGATGTGTATTTAGACAGCATTGTATTATGCATTATATGTATTGTAATTTAGAAGTGTACCTGATCTGTTCATATGGTGGAGTGACGTTGTCCTCGGGGGTGGTTTTACCTAGGGGAAGGAAATGGCCAGAGGGGTGTGTGCCTGGATGGGTTGTGTATTTTATTTATGGGAACCGACATCAGTGTGATGCTTAGCCTAACGACGGTCACGTGAGCGTGTTTTTAACGGAAGAATAAAAGTTATATTTTATGATAAGCCCTACGAATGCACCTTTCTTGAAGTTATATTAAAAGACAAAAAAGCATTTTCAATTGTCTTTTGTTTAGTGCTGGCTTATGGGCACTGATTCGACCATGGAGGCCATTTCGAGACAGAATCCAACAAACTGTTATGGTTGACACAGGGATTTCAGGTGACCAGGTCTCCTGGAGCTCTGCTGCAGTTGAAAATGGGCTTGCCTCGGATTTTCAAGCCAACAAATGGTCCTCTCGAGCAGTTGCCTTGCGGGGTCTGCCTGACCTGGGCTTTATCAAAAACTTCTCCAGTCTCTTCAAATCTTTTCTTTATCCTCTGAACTTGACGCTGAGAGACATTGAAGGTGTGCGCCACATCAGCAGTGGATTTGGTCTTCAGCCTCTTGATAATCAACACTTTAGTCTCAGGGTGAATCTTAGGCATGTTTGCAGAGGTCTATTTGCAGTTGATGTGAAGGTCTAGTGTACCGTTTCAAGGATTGACATTATCCAGCATGGGTTGATCTTGTCAAACTAACTTGCTTGGCTTTTATAAGGGAAGTAGGTAGAAATTTCGACTCTGGCATAGCAGTAGATGTAGTTTACTTGGATTTTGCAAAGGCTTTTGATAAAGTCCCCCATAGGAGACTAATGTATAAGCTAAGGTCTGTTGGTCTGGGGAGTCACATTTGTACATGGATAGAAAATTGGTTAATGAATAGGATGCAGAGAGTAGTTGTTAATGGGGCTTCATCATTATGGACTAAAGTGCTAAGTGGGGTGCCACAGGGTTCTGTGCTGGGGCCGCTTCTATTTAATCTATTTATTAATGATTTGGAAGTGGGTATTGTCAGCAAGGTTTCTGTGTTTGCTGACAACACAAAACTTTGTCGACCATTAAAAACTTCAGAGGATGTGCAATCGTTGCAGAGGGATCTGGATATATTGTCACATTGGGCTGCTAAGTGGCAGAAGAGATTCAATGTTGATAAATGTAAGGTGATGCATTTTGGACGTTAAAATCCTTGTGCTACTTATACTATAAATGGCTCTGTGCTAAGTGAATCCCTGTTGGAAAGGGATCTTGGAGTTTTGGTGGATAACAAACTTAAAGGTAGCAAGCAGTGCCAGGCAGCAACAGCCAGAGTCAGCATGGTATTGTCTTGTATAAAGAGAGGTATGGATTCAAGGGAGGAAAATGTAATTCTCCCTCTTTAGAAAGCATTGGTAACTCCTCATTTGGAATATGCAGTGCAATTTTTGAATCCTGTTTACAAAAAGGACATCTTTGAAATGGAAAGGGTTCAGAGAAGGGCAACTAAATTAATAAGGGGATTGGGGAGCTTGAATATGAAGAGAGACTGGAAAAGTTACAATTATGTACGCTGAAGAAAAGGCGCTTGCGTGGGGATATGATTACTGTGTATAAATACATTAACGGGCCATACAATAAACTATCTGGGGCATTGTTCACCAATAGAACATGTCAAAGGACACGAGGACATCCCTTAAGACTTGAAGAAAAAAGGTTTAGGCTTCAAGTTCGGAAAGGGTTTTTCACTGTGAGAACGGTAAAGCTATGGAACTGTCTTCCAGTGGACGTTGTTATGGCAGGTTCATTGGTCAGTTTAAAAAAAAAAGCTGGATGAGTTTCTGCAAACAAGGAATGTTGCAAGTTACTGGTATTGATACATAAAGTAGAGTTGATCCAGGGAAATTTCCGTTTGCCACTTGGAGTCAGGAAGGAATTTTTTCCCCCTTCATAAATTTGGTGGGTTTTTTTTGCCTTCCTCTGGATCAACAATTAGGCAGGAAATGATATTGCTAGATGGGTTGGACTGGATGGACGTATGTCTTTATTCAAACTCAAATACTATAAACTATATGTAGTTGTACTACTAGTTCTACCATTCCCTGACAAGCGCTCTCAAACAGCAGAGAGCAGATAGGGAATGTGTAGGCATAGGGGTGTATATTGAAAACATGCAGTGTAAATACAACCAGGTTGTAATGAATGCAGCCCTGCTACTTACATTTACTATAAGCACCCCCCCCAATAATGAGATGATCTGATAACTAAATATATATCCACTTACAATATAAGCTTATTATCAAATAAAAAATATGCTTACAAATGCAAAATCACAGTTTATTCCTGTGCTGTGCTGAGCAGGAAAATTGTTTCTCTATTGCCCTAGAGCACTGCATACCCAGGACATTATACAGAAAAAGAATGGTTGGATAATCCACTGGAATGGCATCAACTAAAGAGTTACTATGTTATATAACATAGTAACTTTTTAGTTGCTGCCATTCCCATGACAGGAAGCACATAAGAAAAAAGACCTTTCAAATGCAGCAACAAAAATCAAAGTTTATAGCAAGCACTTTCTGCACATTTACTTTAAGGTTACAGGTATAAAAGGACATCTATACTGAATTTTTTTTTAATCTTTAGATAGACATCCAATCTGAACTATCCCCTGCTGTGTGCAGATTTGCTATAACTAGAATGTTCATGCAAATCAAGTGAATTGCATGATGGAAAATTCCCTCTTTCAATGCCTCATAGTGATTACTGAGCAAGCTTGCCCTCATAGAAACCTTGATGAGGAACAGTTACAGGCAGAAACAAGTTACACTAGAAATGGCTAGGACTTTTAACCGACATTGCAGGAGAACCAAAAGGAGCTGAGCAGTAAGGTAAGGATTTTCGAACACTACACAGTGGGGCCAGTAGAAGGTTAAATTTTGGTTTTGGGGGTGGACAAGCCCTTTTAAAGCAATGCCTATTTTATATTACATATGTTTCATTTTCAACAGATCATACAATTTAAGAGTGTAAAGCATACAGGGGTGATGTTTATTCACAGGACCTTAATATTTAGTTCTGTCCTTTATATCTACTTCTAAACTATTGTTTTCTGTACAGTAACAGTACAGTACAACTAAGCCCTAAATGTCCATGGTGATGTTTTAGAAAATAGAATTTTACCTGTTGTTTTACCAGCACTCCTCTGGCAGTGCTGGGCATGGTGGTAATCTATTTTTTTTAACCATGTGTGATGAATATTTTTCTTTCCCTATATTATATTTATATCATCTATATCATCCTCAGGTCCTAAAACTCTTTCTTCATTTAAGAATTAAAGAAGTGGAGGTGAAAAAAGATTCAGAGGACATGGCTCCTAAGCAAAAGCTTATGTCCTATAAGGAGAAGAGAAAAAATCTCTCTAGAATGCAAAGGAAGGTAAGACAGCTCTGCAAAACATAAAGGAGAACTAACTCCACATTTTTACAATCCAGAATCTAAAAATATCTCCACTAAAAACACCAATAAACTGTAAAATACCATTACAGTAAATAGCATTAAAGTAAACATAATCCCCTGAAGAACTGGATGAAATAACTGTGTGTATGTACTGTGACTGGTCACACCCCTGACCTCAGTCAAATACTTCTTTGCCTAATCTGTTCAGTAAAAGGATTGTCCAGAGGATACTTGTGGGTGTGACCAACTGAACCAACTGCAATATGTAAAAATTGAGCATGTATAAAGCACACAATGGCCAGTGACCACACTGTGTGATAGTCGGATGTTGGGAATCCAGATGTCGGATGTTTACAGGGTAACCATTTTGAAATAACAAAAGTGGTATAAAGGTGATACCTTTATTAGCTAACTAAGATAATCATAGCAAGCTTTTAGAACATTCTAGTTCCTTTTTCAAGCTGATTACCTTGGTAACAGTTACTCTATAAACATTTTGACTGGATTTTCTTGGGTAATAAAACACAAACCCATGTTTAAAAGCTAAATTTCAACTATATTAAATTGAGAGGTAAGACACATCACTACTTTTATATTAAGGTACTCTTCTTTCAGAAAAAGTGTTGTTCTGAGGCTTTAGTTGACCTTTAACTTGTGCAGGAAACCATTTTCACAAATTACAAAGTTGCTTATAGCGTTCTGATATACATAATAATAAAAGAACAGAATAGAAAAAGAATAGAGGAAACGGTTAAACACACAATCCTATCTTGACCACTTTTTTCCCTCTAGTCTTTGGATGGTATGAATATTTGGACCTTTCTCTTGATCAGTGGGCTGTCTTACAGGATTCCTAAGAATGAAGAGAAAATAGAGCAGCAGTTATGAGTAATGCGGTATAAAGAGTTTACACCTAAATGTAAAGTCTGACATACACTTTGCCAATATCACTACAAATTGCAGACAGACTCTTATGGATTTGTCCCTGTCCCCCCCCACCTTTTCAGAAAAAGTTGGTTCCTGACTTTTTTTTTTTTTTTTTACATTTATTCATCTGCTGGCTGGTAAATCATACAAAGCTTTGACATGGTGAAAACTTTGAAGCAGACATTTCATATATTTTCTATTTAAAAAAATAACAAAAACTTTATTTTATTAACTTTACAGTATAATGTGTAAAAAGCCAACAGAGTACTGTAAATAGAAAACATGATTTTTAAAAAATATGTATTGAGGTGTAGCTTGGACCTGGACTGTTATTAAAGCTTTGGTTCTACTCCGAGGTTCTGAAAGCAGCAGCTCAGTGGTTGAATAGAATACCTGATATTAGGTCAAAGCTTTGAATGTGGATCTATTCATTATTCACTAAAGCTGTGTATTTGCAGTGGAAAAAAGCAGAAGAGAAGTTGGAGAGAGAACTGCTGGAAGCGGAAGCATCAGAAAGCAAAGAAAAGAAGCTGAAATTGGTAAGACGTTATTGGGCCATGTAGAAGCCTCATAGGCTTTAAATATCACTAAAACATCTTTGGTTTGCTTAGTCTAAGGCCTTTTGCATTCATAGTATAGAACTAACATAGGTTACATTATACACTAAAGTAAATTTCGAAATTAATAGTTTTTAGGAATTCTGTTTTTTCCCAATTACAAACAGGATAATGTTTGTGGGGAACCATTACATTAAAATCACAGTACAACCTCTGCCATTGTGTGTTTAAGTCCTACAAGGAGACGTAGGTAGTGGCATACATTGAAAGTGTCTTTTGTAGAATTCCCTAGACCGACAAGGTTAAGTGCAGTCATTTTTTGTTGTTTTTTTTTTTTGTACAATAACAAATTAAATTTTCTTTCATTTTCCCACAGCATACAGAAACACTGAATGTTGTTTTTTTAACGTACTTCAGGATTTTGAAGAGAGCACAAAAATCTGTTCTCCTTCCTGCTGTTTTGGAGGGGCTAGCCAAGTAAGTATTCTTTAGTTAACAGGGTGTTGGGAAACAGCAGGACAATTTTGAAGTCAATTAAATTAGTGCATCAATATTTGATCTGAGAGTAAAGATAAAAATACTTGAAAGTGAATAGTTACAAAAGGGCTCACTGTACTATAGTAAAAATCATGTAATTATTAAAATATATATATATTAATGTATATATTTTTTGATATATGTATGTATATACGTTTGTGGACTGTTTTGTGTTTATAAATATTTACCTTCGTTTGAGTGTGCTTTGTGTGATTATCTGCTTTCTAGTTTTTGGATTGTATTAAGATGGTTTGGAGCGCTATTGTGGATTAAAGGGTATCTCCAGAGGTTAAAACCAATTTGTGCTATTCAGTTTTTATTGAAGAACAGAAGGTAAAGGAGCTGTGTTTTTCCTCCCATTCTTCAATAAAACTTTCAGGAGCCGGGAACGAAGGTAAGCAGCTTGCCCGATCACTCACTCCTCCGCCACGTCCTCTGACAGGTCCCAATGGTCTCTATATTCTGCGCATCCTCATAGGGTACTTAGTGCGTTGGGACCTGTCAGGACACGGCAGAGGAGGGAGAGAACGTATGTTCCTTACCTTTGTTCCCGGCTCCTGAACGTTTTATTGAAGAAGGGGTGGTAAGACATAGCTCCTTTACCTCCCATTCTTTAATAAAATTGAATAGCATAAAGTGTTTTTAACCACTGGAGATACCCTTTAATAATATTTGTTATACTCTTATTGCCCTTAACCCTTTCGTTGCCAGCAGAATTCACCACTTTGCGTGCATTAAATTCCAGAAGAATTTTCAGGATTTTAGACACATTTGGTTCAGTCAAAATTTACAGTAGGAAACCCCCCAGTAAATCAGGAATATTGTACATTGTTTTTTTCAGCACAAAGTTTACTTTAACATGGTAACAAAATTTTGTAACTTTTCTGGAAATTTTACTGGAATTATGGGTAAAATATGTCAAAAATTAAAATTTGCTAATTTTTATGGAGTTTTCCCATTTTTACTTATAGTTATCTTAAAGTTACACACAAAAATCTTACTGTTTCTAAAAGCTCTGATACTCCTGAGTACAACGATACCAGATATATGTAGGTATCCCACTTTTCCTGTACAGGAGACCCCCCCCAAACTGAAACTGCACCTTCAAGAATATTACACCAAGTTAAAATGTATAACCACTTCTGACGGTTAACATAGAATATCTTCCAAATTAATTAAATACAATATTTCTAAATAAAATAAAATATTTTTAGAAACTACACACCCGCAGAATTTTACGAGTGAGGTAAGTTTTGATCAAAATGCAGATACCCGGACGCAGCTCTTCGTCCAATTGTAAGTTATTTTCTCACATTTTCCTTTTTTTCCTCAACTGTAAAATCAGAGACAAAATCAAATGCGAATTTCAGCTAAAAACCGCAGAGGAAAGTTCAACCGCATCTCAAATATGAAAGCCTAACCCCTCCTGAATAAAACGGTATGCCACATTCATGGGTGTACCCAGAGACATGTCTACCAACTAACCCAGAGTGGGACCAATGCCAAATGTCAGTAGCAGCAAAAAAAAATTAGCCAGCTTTGCATTTGAACAGTCTGCAGTTTTTTTCCCCCACAAAACACCCCCCCCAAACTTAGAATTACCCCACACAAACTATATATTCCTGAAATCTACACACCTTCAGCTATGTAACGCTGTAGTTTGTTCATGCATACCACCAATGGTGTGGGAGCAGTTCTTCGCAGAAGTTTGCACTTTTCGCAGATTTTCTAAAAAAATAAAAATCAAACAACATTCAAAAGGTAGAAATCATGTCAAAACCTCATGGAATGTAAAAAAAAAAGTTACCAAATATCAATCTTCCAAATGTCCTGAATCAAACGGTATACCATATGCATGGTAACATACGCCGACGTGGAAGCGAAAAGCCACAAAGTGAGACAATGCACGATGGTGAAAATATTAGCCAACTCCGAATTTGAACAGTCTTCAGTTTTACCCAAAAACACCCCCGTAACTCCGAAATACCCCCAACAAACTATATATTCCTGAAATCTACACACCTTCAGCTATGTAACGATGTAGTTCCTTCATTCATACTATCAATGGTGTGGACGCAGTTCATCGTAGAAGGTCGCACTTTTCTGAAAAAATTAACAAAAAACAACTTCAAAAGGTAATAATCATGCCAAAACCTCATGAAATGTAAAAAATAGTTGCTAAATATCAATCTCCCAAATGTCCTGAATCAAACAGTATGCCATATGCATGGTTGCATACGCCGACGTGGAAGTGAATAGCCACGAAGTGAGACAATGCATGATGGCTCAGAAAAAGCGAAAATATTCAGGCACTCCGAATTTGAATAGTCTGCAATTTTTCCCCGCAAAACACCCCCCAAAAACTCTATATTCCTGAAATCTTTGCAATTGCCCAAGTGCAATTGCAAAGAAAAAATCAGTGTTCTGTAATTTGAACAACCTATTCAACTTGGAAATACCCCCGCACAAACTGTATATTTTTGGAATCTACACACCTTCAGCTACTTAACGGTGTCATGCATTCGTATATACATGAAGAATTCCAGACGCTGATATTCATAGAACTCAATGCCAATTCTGCGCCATATGGGTGGGTGCAAACAGAGACAGGGCCACCAACTAGCTCAAATGGGACCCATGCGCAACTGCGATTACGAGAAAAAATCAAAAACTGCTACAAGTGAAGGAGGAAGTTCAGAGATGTCACCGGGGTCTCCCTTATCACCGATCTCTCTTCCTACTCTGCTCTGCTCCGCTCCCAGTAAGGACTTCAAATAGTGCTAGCTCCCGATCCCCCCCATCGGATTTTCATGAAACTGGTGGGGGATCAAGGGGGCTAGGCGGGCACCTGAATATTTTTTTTGCACTGCCTGATTTTTTTTTTTTTTTTTTAAAGGGGAAGCCACACAACATATATGTACGTTCTGTGGCAGTTTGGTACTTTTATCCACAGAACATGTATATACGATCTGTGGCACTTAAAGGGTTAATTGTGTTTTTTGACTTTTCCAGGCCACCATTTATTATAGCATCCAAAGTTTTAGGTGGGCTGTGCATTCTGATTTATATTTGTAATAATCTAAGAATACTTTCCCACACTCCAATGGTAAAGAGCTGGCCTTGTCTAATATCATTTTTTATTAGGAGTCCGGAGGTACCTATAAGTCTATTTAGTTTGACTCTCACTTGCTCTTTTAAAGGGCATGTTCAGTCAAATAATAACTTAAGCTATAAATGTTTCCCACCCACCCTTACCTGACCTGGTCCCTCCCAGTTCCTCTGCTCTGCGGATGACAGACGCTCCACATCCTGGTTGTGACCAGGAAGTAGATCGGCTGTCAGCGCAGTAGCCCTCTGCTCCTGTGTTTGCTCTAAACAGGAGCAGGGGTTGTCGCCTAGGCGGCGATGAACAGGGTCAGGTAAGGAACTTCAGGGGCAGGTTTGGAAATTTTTGAAAATACGAAAGTGTTATTTTTTTAACTGGACATGCCCTTTAAAGTAAAGGCTTGTGTATCTTGTGATAAGAAAATGAAATCACAAACTCAAGTGCCACTTTTTTAATTTTAATCTTCTTGATAGTGCAGCTGTCAACAAGCAGTTACCACCTCTGTTGATAGTGTTTTTTAATATAATGGAACTTGTGAGTTAGGTGAATTATAATGCTTGTATTATAAACACTCACAGGTTGTTAACACTCCTCCAAGGGTTGTCCCATCGCTGGCTATATTGCTCCTCAGCCCGTAATATATCCACTGGATAAAAGTTTGTTATGGTCACTTTCTCTCTAAGCTTGATAAAGGGTGGACGTCCACCCAAAACGTTGCTGGAGGGATATCTCACAAATGGGTGAATAAAAGGAATACTAATTTTTTTGGCGTACAATGCTGGTATATCCGAATTTGATATCAGGGATGACAGGTGAGTATACAGGCGCATAAGCCTTCTTGCAGTGTTAAATAGATTTAGTGCACTACTTCTATTTAATAGCAGGCAGTTTCTAATAAAGCATAGAAATCATGTGTTTTTAAGTTTGTTGAACATGACAAGGGTTTCTTTTTTTAAATAGATTTGCTCATTTAATCAATGTGGAATTTTTTGATGACCTCCTTTTAGTTCTTCATAACCTTATTGATTCTGGTGTAAGTATGATGCACCTTTTCTTATATTCTTGCTAACATTTTCTTTTGGTAAACCATAAACTCAAGATTCAGCCAGTGATGACATAATACTTTTATTTACTAACCAAATTGCACTGCTCCCTGTAATGCATTGGATATTTACATTTGCTGCTCATGCAGTTATCAAACTATTAAGCCCAGAACATTTAACTACAGGCAACAAATTTAGTTTTTTGTGAACTGTAGGTTATACCATGTTAGTGCACAGTAGGAATTATGTGTGTGTATGTCTGGGGATACAATGGATATAAAATCTTCACCAAACCCTACAAAATTTCAGGGTTTCAAAGGCAAGAAGTTAAAAAAAAAATAAAGAAAAAAAATCCTATCAAATCTTGGTTACATCAGTGTCGCATCACCTAAACTAATACTTTGTTGACACTTGTTTATTACAGCATTTGGAAGTTTTGAATAAGATTCTATGAGTTTGATAAATCTGGACTTGGCAAGTTTTATTTTCTATTCATAAAAATATCAAGTGAAATTTTCACTTAATGTATGGGCATCATAATGGTTCTGGAGGTAGTTATTTACACTTGTGTTGAATTACTTAATTCCACAAAACACCAAGTACTTCTTGTATTTCTGCACCCTCTGCAATATATGGGACATTATATAACACTGCTACTAAAGATATTTACGTTTGGGCAGAGAAAAAATGCAGTAGAAAAAAACTTACCAGCTTCCTTCTTGTCCCTGAATGCAGCATGGAGCAAGTTCTGTATCTAAACTAATTTAATTGGTTAAAACACTTACTGTGGTTTCCACATACAGGAGGGGGGAGGCTAAGACCTTTTGGCTATTCCATTTAAAATAGGGGGTAGCGGCTCAGTACTTTTAAAACTTTATTTATTTTTGTCATAGCTAATATAACTCACTGCTCTACTTATATACATATATACCCCAATACTAACAAATGACACACATAAATATACACCTATCCTATATCTAATATTGTATACCTTCACCCTATTGAAAGCTTCTACAATCCTAATGCAATCTCCTATAAACTTGTAAATTATCTTGTACTATAGGAAGGATAATAATAGTGATATATGTGCAAATGGATTTTGTGCCATCCTGGGATGACTGCCTAGTAATAGTGAATTTTGTTATTATAATTTCACAGATTGTTTCAACTACTTAAACACCAAGCTGTACATTAATTTTATAATGGTTTTAACTTCAATAAAATAAAAAGAAATAATAACTGAAATAAAAGAAAACATAAGCATTTGGGGTACATTGTTATGCCCATTGAAACTTTACCAAACAGTTTTCAGTCCATACACATAACCGATACTACAATCCTATGGGATTTGTGTAATATTGTCAGTGTGTATAGCACCTTTACGAATTGAATAATTGTTTTTAAATAGTTTATATGTATTGTAAGTAGTATACATTTCTTCTATCCTTTGACCTGCAGACCCTTTGCTGTAGTATAATTCCTGACACTTAACATGGAACAACTTAACATAGAACAATCTGACACATCATTTTTTCTACTGTGTTCTTAGGGCTGATTCTTGTTGTTGTTGTTATTTTTCTATTTACTTTTTTAAATTCCTTAATTCTTTTTTTTTCAATATTCTCCCACCTGTAGGGTCTGAACTATAAAGAAAGTCTCTACTGTGTTCAAACAGCTTTTAATATACTTTCTGGTCAAGGTGAGTAGGCGCGAAGTTTGTGGGGTTTTTTGCTTTTTTTTTTTTTTGGTTTTTAGCTGAAATATCTCCTTACAGATGTTAAAGCATTACATGTGTTTTCTGCACCTACATTTCTCTGGTTTAAAGGGCATTTATAGTGAAATTTATACATTATTCCAATCCAGGCATAAAAAAAGTTAGCATATGCTGCCTTATTCCCACCTTCCTCTGTGGCTTTGTATTTGCACACTGTCTGATTTACTGCAGAGCTCCCCACTCCCCTCTCTGGTCTTCTGGAGACACTTGCTAAATAAGGATGGGGGGGGGGGGTGAGTTAGGAGAGTCCCGATTACTCTTTAACTCTGAAAGCTTGGGAGGAGGGGGACCCATTGCTGCTCTTTCTGCCTCATTCTCCTTCCCTTTATTACTTTTATTAACCCAGTATCTACCAAGCATTTTAGTGATCAGAAAGTAAGTGATTGGGAGACTTGCTGTAAAACTTGTGTAAGCCTATACAGTACACCGGCTTGCTATTAGGGGATTTGATTGACAGCACAAACAGGAGTGGTAAATTGAAATCTTAACGTCTTTTAACTTGCATATCTTGGGACAGAGGAGGAAACTGAAGAAAATTTTGGGGTTTGGTGGAAATTATAGAACACATAGAAAGAGAAAAAAAAATGTACATTTTCCCACTATAGTTGCCCTTTAACTTAACATTATTGTAGACTCCGTAAATAATCTGGCCAATAAACCAGACAGATCAAACTAAAAAATGGGTAAACTGTAATAGAAATGTCCGTAAGAGTATAGTAGCCTTCATAGCTTGAAAAAGTTCTAATTGTGCATGTGTAGATTATTTTACAAATTTTAGAGGCAAGATCCTATCATTAGCAAGAGCCCCAAAAAACATGCAGTGGAAGTGTCTGTTGGACTTAAGTTTGCACATGAATGCCTAGGCCAAGGCCAGGGGAAAAAGTCAGCATTCACCATATTTAAAGAAAGTCTTATTTGCTGGTAGACTCAGAATCCAATTTTTTTCTTTAAATTATATTAGAGGGGGGACTTTTGTGGGCTGGGATGAGCATGAAGAGGCTTTGTAATTCTGCACAGTGTAAGGTATCTGCAAAGTTGGGCATTGTATGGGTTTCAGGTGAATTTTTAAATGCCAGCAGGGGACCAAGCAAACGGGTTGATGGAATACTGGACACAACTGAATTGTTAGTGGTGGCTCCATCAAAAGCTTTTACTGCGGGTGGAAAATAAATTGCCTTGTGTATTTGCCCTGATGTTTAGTTACATGCTTGGTTTTAGAACAAACCTATTTCATAGCCATCAGAATGTAGAGAAGTGCATGTTTGTTGCAAAAGTTTTGTATATCTAGCAGAAGGTAGCAAATAATACATTCTGTGAATGATAAAGAGAGGTGACTTTTGACAGTGTTGAGGGCTGCTTGTTCTTGCATTGCAAGTAATTATAGCCATACACCGGCTTGACTTCGATGTTCAACTTGGCAGAAACACTGAAATCAATCATAGTCTTGCAGAGTGGCAGTATTATCTGACCGTGTATCCTAGCTGGATCATTATTTGCAATCAACATTAAGGGGACAATCTTGATCACAAAATTATAGTTCTAGGCAGTTGTTAGAATGACTGGACATACGTTGCATAATGTATGGCCTGCATAGGCGGCCTTGCATATCTTATTGGGCCAACTCTGCTAATAAAAATACTTTCTGTTTAAAGTAATTACATACCTGTGTTATTTACACATATATATTTTATTTTCCAGGTGATGTTCTTAATATTGATCCCATGAAATTTTATTCACACCTTTATAAAACCTTGTATAGTCTTCATGCAGGTAATTTGAATTTATTTTTGTTTTAACTTTCTATATCTTATTGCTCTGTACACACATTTCAGATGAGCATCTGTCTGTCTCCATTAAACACTCTCCCCTGTTAGTTGCACACAAGAATACACACTAAGTTACATTATACTTGCCTGTGGATCCTACAAAATGCATACTTCTAGTTGTTGCCCCCCTCCCACCTATTTGGAGATTCAACCAATAAAACACACATCTCCTGCAAATTGTGCAGTCTCATTGGTTTAATAGTCCGCCAAGTTAGGAGACGGCACTCCTAAAGCTGTTAACTCATTGTAGGATGCACAACTAACACATAGTTAACCCGTTTGTTCTCCTTTAAGACATAATGCAATGGTTCAGTTGCTTTGTGTGCCTAATTGGTTTGTTTTACGGAGTAAAAACATGAAACTTGTTTTTAAGAGACCTAAATTAAAAAGTGTAGCAAGGACCCACATAATCTCTGCATATTGTAAAGCTAGTGCTCATGTCTACTTATTTCTGGAAATGTCATCTAGTCCCTCTTTATGGTGTTTCTGGACCCTCATGGTAGAAAGCATCTTAGCATTGCTGGGTTACCCAGATGGGGACATACATAATAATAAAATCCATTACATTTTTAAGATGTCTTAGTTCACAAACTCCATGCTATCCCAACATTCTGGAGCAGCATGGCTATAGTATAACAGATGACTGAACTGTAGTACATAAATTCATCTGTGGTTATGTTACAAATCATTAAGGCTTCATTTGACTTTGTCTTTTGATAATGCAGTGGAACATCGCGGTGTGTGCTGCAGGCAGTGCGCTGTTCACACTGCAGCTCATAGGTGAGGATTCATTACTGTGAGCAGAGGGTTTTGGTGAGATTTCATCACATGAAATGGCATCGAAATGGTCCCTAGTGTGGTCGAAACCTAAATAGGACAAAGGGCCCTACTGCAGGGCAGGACAACTCCCAGGTAGCCAGTTGAAGCAAACTTCGAAAAGGGCTTTTTATTTGTCCACTCCTGCCCTACTGTGTGTCATTTGTGCTGGCTTTGTGCTGGTTCTCCTTTAATACTGTTATTTAAAAAGAATAGTTACCGTAGGATTTTTAAGGGGTCAGCAGTGACATCCTGGGTTTTCTAGTGCAAGATAACGTTGTCTACAGTAATTGCAAACTTTTGAATAAATGGAGTAGCTCCTTACTAAGAATATGGTTTTAATATTTTTCTATACAATACTAGATATCTTGGGTAATGAGAAAACTATAAACAATCTTATTCTATTCATAAACTTCATAGACTAGTCATTAAATATGAAAGCTGTAATGTTTTATAGAGAATAAAGACTGTAAAAAGGTTACCAGAACACCATGGTTTCAAACTACCAACTTTGGCATCCCTATTCTGCACGTGGCATTCTATTATTTAGACGTAAAATGCTGTGATGGATTTAGTGATTTTTCCTAATGTACAATATTCATTGGCATGGCACACTGGGATTTCCCATTTGCTTAGATGCTTTAGCGCATGATCTCTGAGAGCCTGGGGAATTCAAACTGTTTTCTCATGACCTTAAACTTGAATCAGAAACCTTAAGTTGGTTGTATCCTTTCTCTGACTTTTCCTTCTCTGGGTTCCAGTAATCGTTGTAAAATGACAAATCTTATGTACACACTATATTTCCCAGTGTTGAGACATAAAACTTATTTGTTATTTTCTATTTTTTTCTAGAAATTAAGAAACTTTTGTACCATTGCCAGAAACTAAATAAGTTTAATGAATCCCTGAAAAAAAAAAACCCAAAGAAACTAATTCTCGGTCTGGAACCGGAGTTCTATTTTGCAACAGATTGCTGAATAGCTTTCGACCTCCACATGATCTCACCCTTTCTAAGCTAGGCTCAGAACTCTTTATATATACTGTTAGTAAAATTACTAAATGCTCCTTGCATTTACTGTCCATTGGACTTTACACATAATTTCCACTATGTGAATACTTTCATTTCAGCAGAAGCAGTGGTGATTATACTCAACACACATTCTTTTCTTGCCACAAGGTTAAGGTACACATACGCAGTGACCAGGTGGTCACGCTAGGATGAATCACCATGCAGGATCTTAAGAACAGTTAATTATTGGCAATATCAAAATTGTGGAAAACATACACCATATGTGTCTTCCTTTTCATGATCTTGTTTTTTCTGGTCATTAAGATCAGTTACTTGTACAATAAGGGCATGCTCTTTTTAGAAGTTTCCAAACCCATGTTCTCTCGAAGGGCGACTCACTATATATCTTGAAACTGGGCAGTAATCATTAGTCCAATACTAATAACCAATTACTGTTCTATGCCTTCATGTTGTCTGCATGTAAAATGTACGTCTCCACAAAAGTTGCAGATTGACCGTATCTAGATTTTATATGCATTGCATGAAAAAGTTAACTAGTTATTCAATTGCAGAAATAACACGACACCAGGCAGAAATAATATAGATCTGTGACCTATAAATAAGAAACAAATGCACTGATCTGCACATTTCAAAATGACCAGCCAGGAGCCTAAATCCTCACAGGCTCCTTGTTGGGTAAGACAGGAGTAACCTTGGGATTGTTTTTCTCTTTTGCTTGTATCCCTCAATTTTTT
The DNA here is from genome assembly GCA_019447015.1 of Hymenochirus boettgeri. NCBI lineage: Eukaryota > Metazoa > Chordata > Amphibia > Anura > Pipidae > Hymenochirus > Hymenochirus boettgeri. Next base: position 60,965,010 of record CM033475.1, on the reverse strand, counting down.
CCTGTAGTTCTATTGCTCTGAGCATGCAGTAATTTCTTATTGCAATATGTGATTACAGGTGCTACAAATGATGATACTGTAATAGCTCTGCAGTGTCTGGAATTGATGCTCACCAAGCGTAGGAAACAAGTGTCTCAGCAGAGGGCGCTTGCTTTTATAAAACGCCTTTCTACATTAGCACTACACGTCCTTCCCAACTCCTGCATTGGTATCCTGGCCACTAACAGAGTTTTGATGCAAGTAAGGACTAAATGCAGTCATTTCTTTTTTTCCATCATTTGGTTTTTATTAAACAATGTAAAGCTTCAGTATACTGATCCTGAGATTCCAAAATGTTTTGCTGGATTTACATTTGCAAAGTTCAGCTTGTGTGTTTACTGTGAAATGAACATCTCATGTATGTTGTTGATGGTTAATACTGTGAGACTCAGTTCCATTATATTGGTTTGCATCCTCTCTATATACCACCAGTAAAGCAACTTAAAAAAAAATAAAAATGCTCAGATACAATTATAATATTGACCAAAAATAATCCAGGTGTTAAGTTCTAACTATTGACACGTCTGGTTCCTGACCAGGTTCCTGACATCAGGGCAATTCCTGACCGATTAATCTGTCGGTGGTAAACCAGAATTCTTCTAAACTGATTGTTTTTTGATTGATATACACAATCAATGTGTGTTTACCAGCATGTTCAATCATTTGTAATCTCCTGGTAATGGGAAGAATTGGTTGGGAATGATTGGTTAGTTTTCATTTTGATCCCAGTCAATTGATTAAATTATCACCTCTGGGGTTTAATGGGTATAACATGCATTCAACCTTCAAATTTCCCCCCCACACATTTTACCACATCCACCCGTAGTATCTATGACTTTTCCACGTCTGTGCCCAAAAAAAACAAGTACCTGGGACTCACAAAAACTTATGTACCATGATATTTATTATTGACCTCAAAAATGTCCACTTGTGTGATATAAGCTGTAGTTGAGCTGCATCTCCTACCATCCCAGGGAGACAGGGTGCTGGGAGATGCAGTTTAACAAGCAATTGCTGGAAATGGGCTGCATGTGGCTGGTTTACCTCTCTGATTGGGTCTCTAAAATATAAAGAAATAATGGGGTTGGTTTGCTCTGACATTGGAAAAACATTTAATCATAGTTTCAATTGCCATTGAATGTTACATTTTTACTTTTTACAAAATGAATTTCCCAAGAGTTTTACTGAACGTTTACTATTTACATGAATTATTTTATACATTTGCTTGCACTGTTTAAAGTAATTTGCATTTGAATGAACATACTGCATAACTTCATTATTGAGTAAACAATAAACAAGATTTAATTTTAGTTACAAGCTTAACCTTACAAATACAGACGACAACCCAAGTCCTGTGAAGATTTCTCTGGAAACCATTTGAGCTCTATAAAGCTTTATCCTCCAAAGTTCAGAATTTACCCTATGATTAGAACAGTAGTCTGAAACGGTAAATATCTAGAATGGCAGTAATAACTTACTGTAGTCTTCAAAGAGCCTTATGAGCATGTGCACTTATTGGCCCCTGACCCCAGTATCCACTGTCTTTACGCACATACAGAGGGATGTAATAAAAGTTCTTATTATTAAAAACAGTGCTAACTTTGCCCCAACCAATCAGATGTTTTGTACCATTTGAAAGCTAATATCTGATTGGTTTGGGCAAAATTAGAATCATTTTTAAGAACTTTTATTACATCTCCCTGTTAGTATTTTCTATACAGATGTCTGCACACCAATATGGAAGTCCCTGATAAGATATTAAAGCTGCTGGTTACTGTACTGTGTGTTCTAACAGAACCCAGTTTCGAATCGAATCCGAGGGTTTCAAATTCCCCGACGAAACTTTCGGAACTCCTGGAATTTAGGAAACCCGGATTTTCTGAGTTTTCAATTTTTATTGAAAATTCTGAAGTAGATGATTATCGAAAGTAGATGATTATCGAAAGTAGCTAATTATCGAAAGTAGCTAATTATTGCTGATTTTCGAAAATCGAAAGTAGCCGATTTTTGAAAATTGAAACTCGAACCACCCTTTTCTATTCAGTTTTTTTTTAAGAACAGGAGGTAAAGGAGCTGTGTCTTACCTCCCGTTCTTCAATAAAACCTTCAGGAGCCAGAAACGAAGGGAAGAAACTTGCTCCTCCAACGCTTCATCTGACAGGTCCCAACAGACTTAGTAGTGCATGCCAAATGTGATGCACATAGAATACAGAGTCCGTTGGGACCTGTCAGATGAAGTGGCAGAGGAGCAAGCGAGCGGTAAGTTCCTTCCCTTCGCTTTATGTGCTTTAAGTCCTTTAGGAGAAAAGCGCTTTACAAATGCTATTGTATTGTAACATTACTGCTGAATATGTACACCGGATAATTTCTAGTACAAGAACATCTTAGGGTCTTTGCCTTCACTAATTTTAGGACAAAAGTTACAAAATCTGTCTGGCTGGAAAATAAAAACAAATATTCTTGTTATGTTTTTCCATTTGTAATGTCTGGAGCCCACTGTACCACTGTAAGGATTTTTGAGAAACTTTCAACATTGCAGGGCTATCCCTTTATATTAAAGCCTAGAACTTTGAGGATGATGATGTAAAGGACGCTATCGCCCAAATTGCCAAATAAATGACACTGTCTGATGAAATATCGTGCTAACTTTGCAGTGGCTGTGCCATTTTCAAACTTTTTTGGAAACACAGCAGCCCATCCATTGAAGAGCTTACTATCTAAACACATTAACTCACACACTCACAACCTTTTGTGTATATGTCTGATTATGGGGAAACCCACACATACACCATGTGAACATATAAACTCCTTCCTGATGAGTCTAATGCCAGGACTTCAGCACTGTAAGGAATCCATACTATCATCTAATACATGAAAAAGAAATTGTTTCCCATGACTGTATTAACTATAGACCTTTTTTTAAAGTAAACTATAGAAACTGTTTCTTCTGTTGTTTCTCGTTGTGTTGTGCTAATACATATTTATCGATTCAGACATTCCCAAAGACTGATATCCTATTAGACAATGATTCCCAAGGCAGTGGCATTTATCTGCCCGAGCTTCATGAGCCTGAATATTGCAATGCACAGAACACTGCTTTGTGGGAACTTCACACTTTGCAGGTAACCTATTTATTACTCCATACTGCTTTCACCACATGGTGTTTTACTGTATGGTGCATTGTGCTTTTACTGCCTGGTGCTTTCACCACATTGTGTTTTACCATATGTTGCATTGTGTTTTCACTGCCTGGTGCTTTTACTATTTGCAGCTTTCCCCTGCATGGTGCTTTCACTATTTGCAGCCCTCATTGCATTGTGCTTTCACTATATGCAACTTTTCATTTTGTATTAATATTTTTTTATACAGTTTTTAACTGCTTGAATCTAAAGGTCTGTTAAAGTGGTAATAAACTAACAGGGGGATTCAATACTAAACGCCGCTCTACTTACCTTAGCCCAATTCCGAGATACAATACCTGAAGTAAACGAGATTACAACAGGTATTGCTTCGCAGGATCGGGCTAAAGTAAGTAGCCCGACTTTAAAGCCCCATTCAAAATCCCTTTAAGTTTCGCTCTACGAAGTAGCGCAAAACTTAATAGAAGAGGTTTTGGATAGCTAGTACAGTGCTATTTCCAAAAACCTTTGGAAATGGCGCTGTGCTCTAAAACCCACGTTAACCCGTAATTTCATCGGCTTAATGTGGGTTTTAGACGGATCTGGGCCATATTGAATGGAAGTTTTTAAAGTCGACTTGAACCACTAGATTTTGGATCTAATGCATAACAAATAATTCTATAATTGTTTCTTTGGAATTGAAAAGATTCACTCCAGAGATCGGTTTTTCTTTGTAAATCAGTTGTATATAGATCAGGCAGGTCAGAACACTTTCCAAGGGATATTACATATACCGTTAAAGGGAGTGGCTTTAAGTTGTGCTTTATCTTCAGTGTGTTATTTATTTTTTAGAGACATTATCACCCAGTGGTACAAATTTTTGCTTCCCACCTTTGTGCTGGGGCACCATCCGAAGGCTCAAATATTTTAAAGTCGGAGCTTAGTCGCAGGTAAGGAAAGATACAATTATAGATAATCCTCATAATAGAGATTGTTAGAATTTTCAGTTATTTTAATTGTGGATTTTTGCTTCATTTGCCTTTTAAAGGGCATGTCCACTCCGAAAACTATAATTTCACCCACTACTGGCCCCACTCTGTAGTGCATAAAAATCCTTACCTTACATCCCAACTCCAAATGGTTCTCCTGTAATGTCCCTCCAAAGTCCAGGAAACTGACCACCAGGAGCCTGGCAGGGAGGGAATTGTTTCCGCCTCTGAGATGTCCTCTCAGAGGTTTTTGGCTTGCTCAGAGCAGTTCCCCTCCCCCCCCCCCTCCCTCTCCCTCCTGTTTTTCTCTCCCTGCCCCTAGTGTAAAATCCCTTTGATATATAGTAGGTCTCCCTCCCCCAGCCCCAACCACTATAATAGATTTTCCAGAGACTCCCCCGAACTCTACTTACCTCACCTCTCTCCCCCGGCGTTCTGTGCAGCCGGCACCCGTGGCCATGATTAGCTGCCTCTCAGCCAATCACGGATGCCTCTGGCGGTCCGGCCCCCTGCTTGCAGTTTCATGCAAGCAGAGGGCCAGGCAGTACGGCAGAGGAAAGGTAAGTAAAGATCGGGGGAGTTTGTGGAAAATCTATTCTAGCGGTTGGGGCTGGGGGAGGGAGACCTATTACATATCTAAAAATGTTAAAAGGGGTGGATATGCCCTTTAATTGACATCCGCCCCAGAGCCATTTTTATAATTTCTTTGTATAATGGTTTATGTTTGCAACTTAACCTAGCTAAGGTTAAGTTGCAAGTTTGTCCTTTCCTGTTGCATTTGTAAGGGGCCTTTAAATCTGATTGAGTGTACTAGCACCGCCTAAATGTTTGTTATACCCACTCTTATGTCAGTGGGCAAGTCTTTGCTTATTTTCAACATTATTGTGAATCAAGAAAGCCTTTAGTAACCACCATGGGCATGTCTCCCACAGAAACCTTTTTCAGAGTTTTGCCCTAGTGGGGCCGGAGCCTTTAATTGCTTTGTATACACACAGGATAATTGCATAATTGCACTGTAAATGTGTACTGGTTTTCAATGTTTCATTTAGGCTAGCTACACATGTGCAGATATTTGGACCAAAGGATATTTCAGTATATTGATGTTGCCCCGAAATATTAGAGGTATTTTTAAGTTTGCTGGCGACCAATGTCTCTCATCCATTTGTCTAAATTGGACATGCCAGTAAATCGCAGTCTATTGTGTGGACTCCAATGGCCAACTTTTGCTGCAACCAATAAAATATTGCTGCCCGGCCAACCGGTGTTTGTGGCGAATAAATCAGACGTGCATACCAGCCCTTATTCTGTTAGTTAGTAAAGAATTCATTTGAAGAAGACTTTTTTATTTTCATAATTTAAGACGGTCTTACTAGTTTTTCACTTTGTAGTAAAAATCATCAAATCTTAAAGGGCATCTATAGTGGGAAAATTTTTCTTTCTTCCCATGTGTTCTATAATTCCAACCCAACCCCCAGAGTGTTTTTATTTTCTTAAGTTTTCCTCTCTGTCCTGAGATACACAAGTTAGAAGAGTACGTGATTGCATTCCTCTACTCCTACTTGTACTGTCAATCAAATCCCTGTGACGTGTTCCTCTTCCCTGCTCAAGTCCCTCCCTCCTCCATGCTCTGTAACAAACCTAGAGATAAGAGCATCAGCAGGGGAAGAGAGGTAGCTTTGATGGCAGAGATAAGGCTGCACTTGACCCCCCTTCTTGATAGCTTTCACTGTTTGATGATGGGTCACAAAGAGAGAGATCTTATTGCAGCAGGACACGGAGAGATCTGTGTCTCCAAGACAGCTTGCTTTCTATTGACCACTGTGCGTGGGTGTGTTTTTCAGGGTGTTGAACATTTAACTCCTGCTGCACATGATAAGCTTGTTGGGTAGCCGGAGTTAAGACATGGAGGAGGTAACAGGAGGGTGGGGGGAGTGCTGTAGAGGGATCTGACACCATGGAAAAACAGAGTCAGTGACAGAGATAGGAGAAAGGCAACACAGAGTACATGAATTTAACTTTGCAACGGGGCAAACTGTTTTTTTCACTATAGATACCCTTTAAGGGCTCAAAGTGAGACGTGTTAATATAAGAAAGATTTGTAAAAAAAAAAGTTTTATATATATGTTTTGCAGATCTGCACCAGAACTTTTTCATGATTACAGTATGAATGATATGACATTTAACCCACCCGTTTCAGAGTTTGTACCCAAGACAAAGGTAAGCATAGTTTTCTCCTACGGAGAAACTTTATTGGCAATTAAAGGAAGGAATAAAGGGATTTAGTCAGTAGCGAATATTTTTGCAAATAACGTTACCTTGTACTTAAGAATATGTATATAAGGCACCAGACACTTCACAATACCGTAGTTTACCATAAAAGTATGGCCGCGATAGTACATTTCTGATCTTTCGTTTGTTCAATACCATGTGGAAATAAACTACCACAATGGTATTGTATGGGGGATTCATACAGTTACAATTGTGATTGTTAAAGGCACGGTATCACTATTTAAATAAGAACCTTAAGTGCAATATAGTCCTCCTTTCAGATGTGAAATAAGCGTATTCATAGGGAAAAAAGATCAGTCAAGGTAAGACGAAGGAGCATTCAACAAACAAACAATTAGAATAAAAATAGGCATCACAATGTATTCTTAAAAGATACTAAATGCACTCTCTCTGGTTCTTGGGATATTAAAGATTAAAATGATCATAAACAAATAACCTCCTTGCGTTAAATGGTGGTAAAATCCAGTCATTGCTTGTTTCAGAGGATTCCTCCCGTCTACTTCAGATCTTTCCATATTTGGACAGACAACCTTTAATGACTGTACATTATTTTTTTTGTATTAAAGGGCAGTGGGGGGGGGGGGGGTCGTCTGCATCTAGGTGTAGCAATCAGTTTTCAATGTGTTTCAACCCTGGCTTTTGCTTAGAATTCCCACCACTAATCTGGAAAGATACTGATGGTAGACCATTACCTATTCAAACACTACGCCTACGAACCAATTCAATCAAATTGGGCAAAAAATTCATCCTTGTATGCCCTCTGTTTGATAACCTGTCCAGCAATAAAACAGGCTGAGTGAACCAGTCAGATTTTTTTACCCTATACTTCTATTCTTGTAATCTGACCTTTAAAGGGTATCTCCACCCCCAAACAAGTTTTTCTGTAGTGTAGGGTACCCCAGCCCACCCCCCAACCGCCATGTTAGTTTTGTAAAAAAAAACAGACTTACCACCGTTCGTTCCCTTGGCTTTCTGCTCCCCGGCTCCCTGTTTGGCAGAAGTTGCAAAAGACCCTGACCGGTAGCTGTGTTTTTGATTGGCTGAGAGTCAGCCAATCATACGCGGCTGCCAGCTATGCAGAAAGCGGGGGAACGAAGGATTGTAAGTCTCTATTTCTGCGTGTTTATTGACAAAACTAACATGGCGGTTGGGGGTGGGCAGGAGTACACTACACTACAGAAAAGGGTTTTAATTATAGGGGCTAAATCTGCATGAAGGGATCTGGAGGGGGGAGGGCTCCCCTGCGCAGGCCAAAGTCCTCCAGAACAAGGGACAAGGAAGAAGCAGGGACCGGGTGATACACAAACTGATCCCCTAGTGATTTTATTTCTGACACTTTGGATAGGCACTACAGGAGAGCTGTAAGGAGCAGATGTGTATGGTAAGGATTTGTTAACACTACACAGTGGGGCTAGTAGTGGGTTAAATTTTAGTTTTGGGGGTGGACATGCCCTTTAAGATGACTGTCTGAATATTTTTGTTGGTCAGTATTGTCTCCCAAATACTTTTTTTAAAGGAAAATTCTATCTTTCCTTCTGTAATATATGTACGAGGGGAGAAACTTAGAATGAGCCCTCTGATTACCCCTTCACCCTAACAGATTTTCAGTGTGTAAACCTCAGATTAAAATATAACTTTCTATGTAATATAAAAATAGATATACCCTTTTGAAATCAACAAATCAATACATTCACACTCACTTCCGGCTTCACTTCCCCCTTCCTGTAGTGTAAAATGCAGTAAGAAGTGAGTCCAGCAAATACAGTTTCCTGGTTTATCACTTTTAAAGATCTAGAGTTGTGGGGATGGGCTGTCAAAGAAGGAAAAGTAGTGATTTCGGGTCATATGACTGCAAACTTCTATAATGTCTGACAGGCTGCACTTAGATCTGTAGTTCTAACACTTTTTCAATTGTTCTTTTGATGGATGGCTTTGTTTTATTAGCATAACAAAGCTGCTTTATTTCAACTTGCCTTGTATACTTTTGTAATTTTCTTCAATCTCTTTGTGATACAGGCTAAAAGTAAAGTTTATCAGATGAATGAAGACTTAGAGAATCTCCTCCAGATACATCTGGAAAAGGTGTCCTCATTGCACACAGATTTTGCTTCCAATATTAAAGTACATTTAACATGATCAGAGTTGAAAACTTTCTAAAAGGAACAATCTATAAATCAACAAAGACTGAAAAGCAGATCTGTGTCAGGTTAGTTTAACCCAGAGCTGCTATGTGTTTGGAACTTCAAACCCACTATGTTTGGCCAATGTATTCAGTTTACCAGTCAATGTCTTGTTCTAATGTAAAGAATGGTATCAATCTGTTTCAAACCTCTCCAGTAAATAAATATTTTTAAAATAATTCTATGGTAGCAAATTTCTGTTTCTATTTCGCATTTGTATTAATTACAGTGTACACAAGTAATTGTACCAGTCCAGTTGAAACCCCTGTGGCATTCCCAGTCTTCGTTGCTGTGCAGGTCCAAAGGAGTCAATAACAAATTGTTCATGTAGTACATAGGCACCATTAAGAAATAAACTGCAATAGAGAAATGTGGAGGGTGAGGTGTTTAGCGCCAAAGACCCACTATAACATGGTTTGTACGGCAGCTTTATATAGATACAAATGGTGCTCTTTTGCCCCCCCCCCCAAAAATGTATAATTTAATAACACTGAAAATTGTTTTCAGAACAATTTCAGTTTTCTCTTTATTAAAAAGAAAATGAGGGAAAATCGATGTGACAAATTTTTATTCAACATATACATATACAACAGTTTCAAGTCTGTGTATGTAAGTAGTCTAGAACAAAACTGAAATTTACAAATACAAATCCCACACACATTTTAAAACTGGCACAAAAAGTCAGATATTGTCTGAACACTAAACACCATGCATAAAATAGACACAATTATATCCAAGTCATACAGATAAGGAAGGGACGTAACATTAAAGCACTGCATTTAATCTGTAGTAATGTGGGCAGTAATACCCGACAATACGTGAACAGAGTTGTAAGACTTTCTTTTTTTCAAAGCCTGAAAAAAGGTCTATGTCAGAACCCAAGGGGGTTATTCAATAAAAGTTCTTATTTAAAATGGTGCTAATTTTGCCCCAACCAATCAGATGTTAGCTTTGAAATGTTACATAAGTTCTGATTAGTTGGGCAAAATTAGCACCATTTTAAACGATAAGAACTTTTATTGAATCTCCATGCAAGTTTAATGCTATGTGCAGAATGAACAGGTAGTCCAAATATTATTGAATTACTACAGTATCCCCTGCTCTGCGTTCTTTTCTTTTTTTAGTTTGAACTATTTTGGTTTATTATAACCAATTTCTCAGAAGGCAACATTACAAAAACTAGTTTCAACTCTGTAGAGTTGGCCGTCTCCTCAAAGGCCCTAAATTTTTTTTTTCTTTAAGGGTACAGTAACTTATTTTGGTAACACACCATAGGCTACAGTGTGCGTGCAATTGCAAGAGCACACAGGCACCCTATTCCTCAGGCAACTAAATTCTATGGCACACCACAGGCATTGCTACAGTATTTCCATTCTGTTGTGTGGTAAGCAGCACCAGACATCTAAGCCCAAATCTAACTAGCTTAAGTAGTTACAGAATTTCTTACCAAAAGCACATTAGATTGTGTTGAAATCAACTGTTTGTAAATTTAGACTTTTACCACCAATCTGGTTCCTCATCAAGCATTCAAGCAGTTCTGGGTTTATGGCATCTAGACGGTCTTATTAATGATCACCAAATTAGCAATAAAGCAAGATATCAAAAGTGTTTCCCAATGGTAGAGAGGCACCGATGCCTTTTAGAATTGGGAGAAATTCATCCAACTCTTTCCCAGTCCACATTTTACCACATTTTTTTGTGAGTAATGCAGAACATATATAGGACTGTCAGAATGGGCATGAGGGCATTTAATGCCACTGTAGAATGTTATTCTTAATGCTTACCCATCCCCCCCTTCTCCTCAGTTTAACATATAGAATAAGCTACAAAAACAAGATGGTGTGTCAAGTCTAAATTCAGTGTTGGTTGCCCAATACCATACCCTTTGATGCATTTGGTTACGTAACCGTAAACCGTAAGTTACTTTGAACAAAGTCTTAGAACTGTTATCCACCCTTTCACCAAGAAGTGCTTTACTGCAATAAAAAAATCAAAATAACAAGAGACTGAACATATTCTAAAATGAAGTGAACAGACGGCAGCAAAATCAAGAAAATATCAACAGCACTTTATAATCACAAAAACATTTCCTTCTTATGAAGTGTTTATCTTGTGGTTTTCAAGAAGCATGTTCTATTATGTGTTTTCCAGTAACAAATATACACTGTGTAAGGTTTGCTGACTGCCAAGATATATAAAACATTGCACTTTTAAACATAAATTGAATACAGATAAGATTGATGTTTTGTTTTGAATTAGAACATACATAGAAAAAGTTCATTCATTTTGTTCTCCAAATAACCTTTAAAGAAATGGGATGGGGAAATCGTACTGTATACATTTTCTACTATATCAGCTGTGCATAGCTTTACATTTTTTTCTGCTAGCTGCTTGCCAACTGTAGGCAGACTTCACACTTCTTAAAAACGGATGCCTTAAAAATGTTCCCACAAAAGCCTGGGGATTAGTGTTTATTGATTTATCTGTTTTTTTTTAGAAGTGGGCTTTTCTTTGGTTTTGTTTAAACAGTTTTCTTTGAGAGATGCTGGACATTTTTAAATGAAAACTTAAATACAGTACTAGAACACTTGAAGTATAGATGAGAAGTTTTATCTAACAAAATACCACAATTTAATCCAAATCCCTTTTGTATTTGTAAAGGGTTTTAAGCAATAAGACAGTAGTTACTAAGGACTTTACGAATTTGAAAATGGGAATACTATGATATGTTCATTAAATAAGACACTCTACTACATTGAACAACCCTCATTTTATCCTGACAGTACTGCATCATACCTTGATTAATGGAAATACCGTTTACAAATCATTGGATACCAGCACAGTTCTGTTTATGTGAAACTTTAAAACAGTCAAATAATTTTATCATTTTTTTCATATATATAAATTTCCTAAACATTTACAGTTTGTGTTTCTTCCCTTAACAACACTTCAGCGTTTAGGCAATAATTAAATATACATAATTTAAAAAAAATGTAAGAAAGCATTAAAAAATAAAATGTTTTTAAAAAGAAAAAAAAAGCTTCTTGAAATAAAAATAAAAGTGACCTTCCTGCACATATATAAGGTGCTATTTAACAGAATCTGAAATGTCATGAATGTGGGAGATCTCTTTATGTTCAAAAATTTAACTTCAAAAATAAATATCGTCACCAAAAGCTATAGGCATTTGCTGTACAATAAAAAAAAATACTCATAAAGGAGAGCACACCTGAATAGTAGAAGAAGGTGTGGGTAACCTGAAACTGGTGGTGCTAGGGATACATAAAATCGATATGGGAGAAAAAAATAGGGAACATATCCCCGAAAGCACTTTTACCCTTACCCCTAACAATCTACAGAAATGTGAAGAGATCACCTGAAAAATATCTATAAAATACACTTTATTACAGTATACATCCAACAATACTAAAAACATTGGGCGTCCCCAATACACGTAATCCATAAAGCCAGGTAGAGTCACAGGAGGTAACAAATATACCTTGTAATTCCCAGAAAATTGCCATATGTTAGAAGTGACACTGTCCCACGAAGTTCCAGTCACAACATAGGGAAACATATGCCGGGAGCAAACAAGAAGCAATGTAGTGCATACTCATGATCCAACACCTAATGCACATTTCCCAGACGGTAGCTGGAAACATACAGTCCATACGATACAGTCCTTGCAAATATGATCTTCAACTGGCATTCACAAAAGCTGAAAAGATACGCACATATCCGAAGAGGGAGTCCACGAACTTCAAGGACCTAGTCTGGTATAGCGGCATATGGTCTGTGGTATTGAAACTACATTATTATTTCAGGCTACATGGGTACGAGTGCTTTTGGGGATATTGTGGGGCACTTGTTACCTCTTTTCTCCCATTTGCTATACAATACATGTGTATAAATGCAGAGGGAGTTCTAGGTACACTGTACCAGCAGCTAATAGAATTAAATAATTCTGCTGCTAGAACATAGCATCACACTACATAAAATGGGTTGGTTTCCTCTAGGGCTGAACTACATGCTCCTTGCATTGTAATTACATAAATAGACAAAATAATACTTGAGTTTGTAGTGCAAATTTTATCTATAACTAGAATCCAATTATGCTGAATACAATTACATATCAGTGTTCTTTCTGTTGAAGCAGATCTTTCAATTATATTTAGAATAAGGCGATATTTTAAATAGGAAAAATACACAAAAGAACACACTAGGAATCTGTAATAATTACTCTTAACTGAGAACTGTTACCTAATACTAATAGGCTAGGCTGTAATCACTGTATACCATATTAATAGAAAAACAAACATCCCTTTTGACCCTATTTTAAGTGTAATCCAACATACACTTGTGAAAAGCCAGCAGCACATAATGCATTTAGCATTGCTTCAAATGGGTGTGCTGTGATTATCCTTCACAAGCTGCCTTGAAATATGTTGCTTTGTATTCGCTATTATTAAATTATGGTCATTGGTTTTCTAACCATTTTGCACTGTTTAAAAACCATAATCATTGATATGCAACTCAATGAAGCTTAAATACTCCTTTCTCGTCTCCACGAACAACCTACCGATCAGCTCAAAAAAAATGAGGTCAAGAATTTTTTGGCCTGCTATTTCCTTCCATTTAAATACCGTTCACAGGTACTTTTTTATACCATTTGATAGCTTCCTCTTGCTATCAAATAAGACCGCCAAGGGCAATCACCTATGGGTGATCATTACTGCAAATATTGTGAATTCCCATTGATTGTCGATAAACATATCATTTTGGCAGCTTCCAATTCTTTAGGAGCAGAAAGCACCAGGCAGATGATCTCCTGCAGGACATTGGATGGACATTCAATCCTTCATTATCTGCCGAAGGCTTTTCTTCTGTCTTCCTTTTTGTAGACTTGGGGCTTGCACATAGATCTGTAATTATTATATACATAAGAATGTTGTTAAAGATGTATGAAGAAAGGAATATTTATGGCAAAAGACCCAACATATGTAAGTAATGATGCACTGCAACCAATTTAATGTATTAGAGAAAATATACCACACTAAAGGGCATATTTGTATTGTTATTTTGTAAAAATTATAAAATAACCACATAATAATAGAAACCACAATGGAACCACTGTTAGGTAGGGTTAAAGTGGCGGGTATAAAGGTTGGATTAGATGGATGTATGTCCTTATTCAACCTCAATAACTATAGCTATGTAAAATACAGTCTGCATCATACAATACCAATACTGAATTTTACAACCATCAGTAACGTTGCATTGGAGTATTTTATGTTGGTGGTTGTAAAATCGTGATCATTGGCCTTGTTTAACAACCAGGTTATACCTTACAGTCATATCGCAAAACTCGCCTCTAAATTCAGGTATTCCCTTCTGTAGAGGAACAGCAAGAAAAAGGGGAGATGTGTTTGCCGCTGCACAGTTGTAAGGCTTCATGGAACTGCAACTAAGCTTCTTATTGTAAAAACAAGACCTTTATTTGCATCTTTAAAAAATATATCCTAGCATAGCCAGGAACGGATAGTAGACATGTCCTACGCTTTTTGGGCGGAGCCCTTAGTCATGGACACAACCCATTCCCCAATATCCTCTCCCCTAATAAAGGGGCTAGGACCAATCACAATACAATAACAATGGTAAAAAAACATTAACCCTTCTTACATCCAAGTACACAAGAGAGGAACAAGGTAGATATTCCCAGTGTCACAATACATATTAAGGCTATCTGATCTTTAAGTCATTAAGATAACAAAATTATTTGATACATTCTTTACATTTTTTTCCAACAAATGATATATAAATATATAATTGAATCAGAGCCAAAAGCAGAAAAATATATATTGTATTAGCCTTATACTGCATATAAGCATATGTTATAATGTATATAAATAAACAAAGATCTAACTGGTATCTCAGAAATATAAGTAGTTACAGTATTTTAAGGTGAGCGTGTTGAATAACTTACGTTCTTATACTCTTGCTCACATATCAAAAGTATATGGTAATTCTCCGCATTTACATTTTCAACCAAAAAAAACCAAAGGGCAGATTTCTTCAAACCAAAAGCGAAATATCCCATCGGTATTTCAAGCCATACAGGATTCTCATCTCTAGTTCGAGAATCCAATATGCTTCCCGTTTGTTGAGCAGTTCTAGTTTATCACCACCTCTCAACTTCTTTTTTACACATTTTAAAACACCTTAACAACATTGCGAAGGGGATCGGAGGTCTCCTGTAGGTAGACATTTCAATGAATGTACAGTCAATGGTACCCCACGTTGCATGGTCCAGGGTTTAGAATGTGTAAAAAAGAAGTTGAGAGGTGGTGATAAACTAGAACTGCTCAACAAATGGGAAGCATATTGGATTCTCGAACTAGAGATGAGAATCCTGTATGGCTTGAATAACCGATGGGATATTTCCCTTTTGGTTTGAAGAAATCTGCCCTTTGGTTTTTTTTGGTGTAAAATGTAAATGCGGAGAATTACCATATACTTTTGATATGTGAGCAAGAGTATAAGAACGTAAGATTATTCAACACGCTCACCTTAACTAATGTATACTAACTTATATTTCTGAGATACCAGTTAGATCTTCGTTTATTTCTATACATTATAACATATATGCTTATATGCAGTATAAGGGTAACACGATATATATTTTTCTACTTTTGGCTCTGATTCAATTATATATTTATATATCATTTGTTGGGAAAAAAATGTAAAGAATGTATCAAATAATTTTGTTGTCTTAATGACTAATGATATAGATCAGATAGCCTTAATATTGTTAATTGTATTGTGATTGGTCCTAGCCCCCTTATTAGGGGAGAGGATATTGGGGAATGGGTTGTGTCCATGACTAAGGGCTCTGCCTGAAACGTGTAGGACATTTCTACTATCCGTTCCTGGCTATGCTAGGATATATTTTTTAAAGATGCAAATAAAGGTCTTGTTTTAACAATAAGAAGCTTAGTTGCAGTTTCATGAAGCCTTACAACTGTGCAACAGCAATGGGCCTTACAACTGTTACAACGCCCATTGCCGACTGGCACATTGGACAGCTTAGCAATATGAGTGGGCCCCTAGCAAGGACCTAGGAGTGACGTAAGTGGTGGGACGGGAGCCACCATGTTTCTTTCTTCTATAGAGGAATACCTGAAACAGGGAGGCTAGAAAAAATAACCTGACCGCTTTATTTTTACATGGGTGAATCTTTTTGATCCGTCTAATTAAAGTAACCCGTCCAATTAAAGGGTTATGAAACACTTCCAATCATTTTTTAAACTAAAGCAAAGTTCTGTGGGAGAAAGGAGCACTCAGGACCAACACTGCTGGAAGTTATACTCTGCTGCAAGCATTTTTTTCTCCTGACCCCCTCACCCCCCAACCCACAAAGGGCCCTATTTATAAAAAATCGTTATCGTTATCGTAAAATACCGATCGTTATCATAAAATAACGACCGGGGTTTTACCGATAACGACCGTTATTTACCGATAACGGTCGTTATTTACCGATAACGACCGGTATTTAACGATATCGGTAAATAACGGTCGTTATCGGTAAATAACGGTCGTTATCGGTAAAAACCCGGTCGTTATTTTACGATAACGATCGGTATTTTACGATAACGATAACGATTTTTTATAAATAGGGCCCAAAATGCTTTTAAACAACATTTTTTGAGTTTACTAAGTTCAGTTTTATCTAGGCCATTGTTTCTTATTTTTGCTGATTCCCTCATGTCCGGTGGTGTGCCTCTGGATTGGAAAAAGGCTGATGTTATTCCAATATTCAAAAAGGGTGTCGTTCACTGCCGGGTAATTATAGGCCTGTAAGTTTAACTTCAGTGATGGGGAAGACCCTGGAAAGTTTAAGTAAGTAGAAATTTAGACTCTGGCATAGCAGTAGATGTAGTTTACTTGGATTTTGCAAAGGCTTTTGATACAGTCCCCCATAGGCGAGTAAATGTATAAGCTAAGGTCTGTTGGTCTGGGGAGTCACATTTGTACATGGATAGAAAATTGGTTAATGAATAGGATGCAGAGAGTAGTTATAAATGGGGCTTCACCATTATGGACTAAAGTGCTTAGTGGGGTGACACAGGGTTCTGTGTTGGGGCCGCTTTTATTTAATCTATTTATTAATGATTTGGAAGTGGGTATTGTCAGCAAGGTTTCTGTGTTTGCTGACAACACAACTTTGTCGACCATTAAAAACTTCAGAGGATGTGCAATCGTTGCAGAGGGATCTGGATATATTGTCACATTGGGCTGCTAAGTGGCAGATGAAAGTCAATGTTAATAAATGTAAGGTGATGCATTTTGGACTTAAAAATCCTTGTGCTATACTATAAATGGCTCTGTGTTAAGTGAATCCCTGTTGGAAAGGGTCTTGGAGTTCAAGTTCGGAAAGAGGTTTTTCACTGTGAGAACGGTAAAGCTATGGAACTGTCTTCCAGTGGACGTTGTTATGGCAGGTTCATTGGTCAGTTTAAAAAAAAAAAAGGCGTTTCTGCAATTTCTGTATTGATACATAAAGTAGAGTTGATCCAGGGAAATTTCCGATTGCCACTTGGACTCAGGAAGGAATTTTTTCCCCCTTCATAATTTGGTGGGGTTTTTTTGCCTTCCTCTGGATCAACAGTTAGGCAGGAAATGAGGATATTGCTAGATGGGTTGGACTGGATGGACGTATGTCTTTATTCAACCTCAAATACTATAAACTATACTAATAAAAAAGGCTTTAATAATTTTTAGGCTAGAAATCAGAAAATGTTAAATTCGTCTAAATATTTTCTTTTCATTTTTATTATAATTTTAAAATAAAAAGCAGACTTTATTCCGGGTTTTATGTAATATATCCACACACAATTCAGTCTGACTTTACTACACTCATGTACAGTTTGGCTAGTAAAGTGAACATCTCCTTTTCAGTATGGACTACATTTTTGTAAAACAAGTAGACCGTAGATGTTAAACCAGCACTGCATGCACACAATGAAAGATATTGCAAATGCTGTAAGCCCCTGAACATAAGCATTTCTGTGGGATGAAAAATGCCTTTTTTAAATACATAAGCAGGCTCCTTTACTGGCGGGCGTTACGCAAATTTTAGGAGTTGATCGGTTAGCGTGACTCCTTTGTTGCGCTGGCGGCCGTGGCACAGGTATCACAAAAGACACCCACGCAGCCGGCCAAAGTTATTTAATATAGCAGTATGTTTGTTTGCGCTGAAAAGCTGCTGTTTAAGTCGCACAAGCGGCCATTAACTATTAACCTGGAGCCGCAACCACTATATTAAAGTGCCAGAAGGCCAGCGATTGTGGCTCTCTGTAAATCCAGCTGGTAATGCCTCCTCAAGTGGGATTTTGTTTTTTACTTTATTATTTATTATTTTTAATAATTGAAGTAAAGTTTACAGTGGGGTAAAAGTGCTTTTATATAGATAATGGACCTCTAAAGTGCCTCTTAATATCCTTATAATACACAATGTTCTGGATTTAAAGAAAAATAGGGTATGGACTCTATACTCTATTCCCAATACACATCTCGATCCGCAGAGTAGTCCACTAATACTCCGTATAATGGAAACGGTAAAAGAGAGTGATGGGGAGAGACGATGAACCACAGTCTCAGCTGTGACAAAGTGTATTTAATGAAACAATTCATACAATCTGCACAACATGTTTTGAGCGGCATGCACCCTTTTTCAAGTGCCACTTGAAAAAAGGGCGTATATCTCTCTGGATTTAGAAGGTGCAGTGGCGAGAATCCTTATTACAATCACCCAGCTATGTCACTGATGACTAATTTCTTATATCCCACTGCCCCTCCCATTCCAGTGTTCTTGCCTGGACCGTGTTCCAGTGTTTCATTAACAGGACCTGCTGGAGCTTGGGGGAGGGGGGAAGGAACCAGTAACTTGTGTATTATAGGAAATAATGCGCCCCTTCACATTATAATATTAGTATATTACACTGAAAGGAGGTGCATTATCCCTTATATAATGCACTGTTCCACTCTATTGTACCTTTATATATTGTTAATATTGTAATTCTGGTCCTTAAAAGGCCACTATACCCTAATAACTTTACTCCCCCTAAATCTATAATTATAGGCAGGAGCAAGTATTATTTTAAAAGTAATTAGAGTTAGCCAAGGAGAATAAATGCTGGAAGTAGTCAGTGACTTAAACTCAGTTCAAAGGAAAGAAAGATTACAAATATTGAGGTGCCAGGAAAACCATTTCCCTGCCTGACTTCTGAAATGCAACACTATTTGCAACAGTTTTTTTTATCCAGTTATTATTAAAAATGCTCCTCACCCCATGAACTAACTCACAAGTAGGGTCACATACAAATCCCTCTTACATATAAGTTATCAGCAGCTTTGTTTTTTTTAATGTTCTGTTAATTCTAATATATGTGTGATCCATGTATTAAACATTTAGAATACATGTTGATTTATGGGACTAGCTATAGGAAGAGGCAAACCAACCATACCTGCAAGGAATATGGTGCACACACACAAAGTTTCTATTCATTGATGTCATTGAAGAACAAACTGCATGCAGGTTTTTCATCCCTATTCTGGGTACCTTCTGATGACAATATGTGAGGCGACAGAGTGAAGTTCCGAGACTGCCTGCTGGACTTTGCTAGTTTCTTCAGTTCACTGGCTATCGAAAGCCCTTTTCTCTTGTCATCTCTTGCAGCCTACAAAGAATTGCCTGAAGATTAGGAAGATAACTACCCACACAGGGCAAAATGACCGTTCCATTACGATAACAATCCTTTCTAAATTTCGCCAACAGTTTTCCTTCTTAAGTTATAGCATTGATCAGTTCGCATCGACAGTGATGAGTTGTACTATTGTTTCAGTGTTTTGTCATTAAAGCATAAGAACCATCATTGAAAACTACCACTGTTTAAAAAACCCTCTATGCTGGATATTTGTTTCTCGCAAACTCAGGTGCTCTATTTGTGCAGTGATTATATAATAAATTTCAGTCCCAGCTTATTTCAAATAGGACCTATATTCGCCATATGATTATGATCATGCACAAACAATACAATAACAGACTGTTTATAAAAATTTGTATTAAATTTGTAATATTTTATATCCTTAGACGCAGACCTCAAAATGTAGCAGGAATGAGAATGTACAGGCCAATAGTTATATATAATATATAATAATGGTGTAAAAGATGCAAGTGCACTTTGGTTAACCGAGGATATGGTGCAGGATCAACTGAATGAGGTAAAAATAACTAAAATTCCCTGGATAAAATACATCCTCGGGTACTTAGGGAGCTAAGTTCAGCTATTTCTAGGCCATTGGGCCCTATTTATAAAAGATCTGCAGGGAATCTGCAAAAATAAGAAACAATGGGCCCTATTTATAAAAGATTGTTATCGTTATCGAAAAAATAACGATCGCTATCGTAAAATAACGACCATTATTTTCCGATATCGGGAAATACCGGTCGTTATCGGAAAATATCGGGCATTATCGGAAAATAACGGTCGTTATTTTATGATAGCGATCGTTATTTTTTCGATAACGATAACAATCTTTTTTAAATAGGGCCCATTGTTTCTTATTTTTGCAGATTCCCTCATGTCCGGATGCGTGCCTCTGGATTGGAAAAAGGCTGATGTTATTCCAATATTCAAAAAGGGTAGTCGTTCACAGCCGGGTAATTACAGGCCTGTAAGTTTAACTTCAGTGGTGGGGAAGATACTGGAAAGTTTAATAAGGGAACATGTTCTAGAGTATGTTTCAAGGACTGACATTATAAGAAATAATCAACATGGATTTAGGAGGAACTAACTTGCTTGGTTTTTAGGAGGAAGTGAATAGGAATTTAGACTGGCATAGCAGTTGATGTAGTATACTTGGATTTTGATAAGGCTTTTTAGTCCCCCATAGGAAACTAATGTATAAGCTCAGTGTGTTAACTGGGCTGGCACATTTGTACATGGATAGGAAATTGGTTAAGGAATAGGATGCAGAGAATATTTGTTAACGGTGATTCATCAATATGGACTAAAGTGCTAAGTGGGGTGCCACAGGGTTCTGTGTTGGGGCCGCTTCTATTTAATCTAGTTATTATTGATTTGGAAGTGGGTATTGTCAGCAAGGTTTCTGTGTTTGCTGGTGATACAAACTTTGTTGACCATTAAAAACTTTAGAGGATGTGCAATCGTTGCAGGGAGATCTAGATTGTCATTGAGATTCAATGTTGATAAATGTAAAGTGATGAATAATCCTTGTGCTGCTTATACTATAAATGGCTCTGTGTTAAGTTCATCCCTGTTGGAAAAGGATCTTGGAGTTTTGGTGGATAACAAACTTAAAGGTAGCAAGCAGTGCCAGGCAGCAACAGGCAGAGCCATTAAGATGTTGTCTTGTATAACGAGAGGTATGGATTCATGGGAAAAAAATGTACAAGCCAATGGTTATATTTATGAGAATGTACAAGCCAATTGTTATATATATGAGAATGTACAAGCCAATGGTTATATATACTGTATATGGTTATTAATGAGAATGTACAATCCAATGGTTATATATATGAGAATGTACAAGTCAATGGTTATATATACTGTATATGGTTATATTAATAAGAATGTACAAGCCAATGGTTATATATATATATATATATATATATATATAAAAAATATATATAAAAGAATGTACATTATCTTTTCTATGTTTTATATGTTTGACCAGATCAATTGCACTTCCGCAAATGTAATTAGCCTAATTGGAGTGCTTCCACAATCCTTGTATTGTATATATATATATAAAAGCTGTGAGGTCCTCTGCACAACCATACACGTAGTCAATCGCCCGGTGCCTCCGAAAGGGTACAAACAGTCGGCAAAATCGGAGCACACGTGGGATATCTTTTTAACTGTGGAAGTTTATTTCAGTGGTAAACACAATCAACGGCTATAAGAATACCACTGAAATAAACTTCCACATTAAAAAGATATCCCACGTGTGCTCCGATTTTGCTGACTTAGATATATATATAGAAATAAGAATGTACCACCAATCGTTTTATTTATATTATATTTATTTTTTTTTTTTTATATGATATGGTGTATAGGCACTCCGCTGGACTTTTAAAATAAACTTTTATTCATAGTAAAACTTCTACGCTTTTCAGCCGAACACCGGCCCGTCATCAGCGTGTTACGCTGAAACGCGTAGAAGTTTTACTATGAATAAAAGTTTATTTTAAAAGTCCAGCGGATGGCCTCATACATCTCTATATCTTACATACAACATACATTATATATATAAAAAAGTGCAAACAATAGTGCAATCATGATCTACCCATTTCAGCACCACGTGTGCCGTTGTGTGTGTGTGTATATTATATATATATATATATATATATATATATATATATATATATATATATATATATATATTATATATATTGTACAGCCAATCGTTATATGTATGTGAACGACAAGCCAATGGTTATATAATTGATTCAGCTTTGATCCCTAGTTCCCACATTACGGTAACCTTCAGAAAGTTAAATTTAAAACAGTAATTCAATCTTCAAAGGAAAGACTATGCAGAGTGAAGAGAGGGAACAGGTGTCTGCCATGTTAGCATGAAATGTACTTGTCTGCACAGAAGACATTTAGTCATGCAAAATAATATCTTCCGGAAACGAAATTGACAAACATCCTCTCTGAAACCTGTAAGTGATCACATAGCAGCAGAGCGACAATGGGTGACCTTCTAGCAATGCTATCACAGTTCAGTGAGGGAAAGTATTGCATTAAATTACCTGGACTTGTTCCTTTAATTTAGAATGAATTTTCCTGCTCCTTCCATTTACTCTGAGCCTGAAACACACATTCATGATCCAGAAGAACTCGTTGCGAAGTTTTGAAGCCGATGACTTTTTATTCGAACTCTCTTTGGTTATCCTCCAGGAGCACATATGTCATTTGGATTAGGATTGCTCAAGATGCTGTATGAATATTTGGCCTTGCAAAGACCTATAACAAATAGCAAATATTTTATTAATATTTTATTACATTTCTTATTACATACTTAAAGACTTACGGGAGATTCATAAAAAGTTGTTATCGTTTAAAATGGTGCTAATTTAGCCCCAACCAATCAGATCTTATTTAACATTTGAAAGCTAACCTGATTGGTTGGGGCAAAATTACACCATTTTAAACGATAAAACTTTTATTGAATAATCCTGTATATATCTGTAATATTTCTAGTGCACTGTGTGTCATGTTACATGAGGAGTATAGTAGCTTTGCTTCATAACGATCAGAAAGACAAGTAATTTCTATAAGAGACGTTTTTTTTAAAGGTGTGGTGTGATAACATTGGGAATTTTACAACTGCGCCAGTGCATTGGTAAAAAGTACAAATAGCAACATTTTGGTCCTTTTCTTAGACCATTATAAGCGGGGTGAACATAACACCCACTGTTCTGGAGTTTAAGCACTAAGAACATCCACCCATTAAAAAATCCCCAGTGACATCATTAGGAAAAACCCTAACCTCTAAAATGCTATAAATAATATGTGCCTATGAAAATGCATTAATAGCATGTGCTAGAATGCTGGTAGTAGAGTGATCTGATAATCATTAATGTATATATATATTCCATGAAGATACTGTTCTAGTAGAATTAATTACACAAATAATGGCATATTTATAATGGCGGCCTTACATTTCTGATTGCAATCGTAATTGTATCAGAGGTTTCCAATTCTACAGGTTACTAAATATATGCCCCATTGAGACAAGACTAAAATGTTTTATTGCTTTGGCCAAACTCACCTAGTTTACCTCTAGTAAAAACCCATCAGAAATAATTCTATCTAGTCATATGGGATTCTGCACTTGAAAGAAGAGTTAGTTGAGTAAAATCTTAAAACCTTCACATTACTCCAAATGCTACATCACCAAGGGTTAATTCAATAGAGGCAATGTCTACCTTTAATTTATTTCTGGATTTCTCTTTTCTTTAAATAGAACCCCACGTTGCAAACCATTGGTTAATCATGCTATAGTACTCAATGCATTTACCGAGGAAAATTTTCTAAAAATTGATCTGCAAATACTTGTTTTATTAGCGACATTTCAAATTTAATATTTTACTGACCTACCAGACTGTGATACTTGTTGTTTAACTCATTTATTTAGGATATATTTAGGATAGTGTATAGTTAGTATTTGGGTTGAACTGAAGGGAAAGTTTAGATTACTTTGAATTTGGCTTGAAGCCGCATTTTGGAAGGAAATGTGCCTGTTTGTGGCAGCAATAATGGCAATGATGAGGACATTGTTGTTTTTTACTTTCCTTTAAATATGGCTGTCACAGGAATGAATGGGTAAGTCAGTTGGTGTGTACTGTGGTCTGGTTAGGGGATCAAGACTAACTTTATTGATGATTGATCAAATGTGTTTTTTGACTGTCATGGAAAAGGCAGAGCAGCATACAATGGCTTTGACATTGGCACATCCAACTCATTGTGTTTACAACCGTAGCCATTATTAATGAGGGAATGGCCTATGATGGGGACCTAACCTTGTGGTCGGTCGTCTTCTCTTCTTGCTTATCTGTAGTTAGGGATCCTCCTCCTAAAGCTTGGAGATCATAAGAAATACTGGTAGTTTGTATGTGTCAAATTTTTTGTTCAAAGTGATTGACACACCAGCTTTTGCCAGGTGCAACCCACTTCTTTTTAAGTGTTGACGTGCTTTCGCAAGCATGTGGCAACCCACTTAGAATGTCTTTGATTGTGGGAGAAACCGGAGTACCCAGTGTAAACCCACTTCATGCACAGGAGAACATCCAAACTCCATGCAGATGTGTCCAAGGGTGGTATGCATGCACAAGGACCTCATGGGGGGGGGGGGGCCTAATTGGAGTGCTTCCACAATCCTTGTATTGTATATATATATATATAAAAGCTGTGAGGTCCTCTGCACAACCATACACGTAGTCAATCGCCCGGTGCCTCCGAAAGGGTACAAACAAGTCGGCAAAATCGGAGCACACGTGGGATATCTTTTTAACTGTGGAAGTTTATTTCAGTGGTAAACACAATCAACGGCTATAAGAAATACCACTGAAATAAACTTCCACAGTTAAAAAGATATCCCACGTGTGCTCCGATTTTGCTGACTTAGATATATATATAGAAATAAGAATGTACCAGCCAATCGTTTTATATATATATATATATAGATATATATATATATATATATATATATATAGATATAGAGATGTATGAGGCACTCCGCTGGACTTTTAAAATAAACTTTTATTCAAGTAAAACTTCTAGCGTTTCAGCCGTAACACGCGGCCGTCATCAGCGTGTTACGGCTGAAACGCGTAGAAGTTTTACTATGAATAAAGTTTATTTTAAAAGTCCAGCGGAGTGCCTCATACATCTCTATACTTACATACAACATACATTATATATATATAAAAGTGCAAACAATAGTGCAATCAGTGATCTACGCATTTCAGCACCACGTGTGCCGTTGTGTGGTGTGTGTATATATATATATATATATATATATAGATATATATATATATATATATATATTGTACAAGCCAATCGTTATATGTATGTGAACGTACAAGCCAATGGTTATATATAATTGATTCAGCTTTGATCCCTAGTTCCCACATTACGGTAACCTTCAGAAAGTTAAATTTAAAACAGTAATTCAATCTTCAAAGGAAAGACTATGCAGAGTGAAGAGAGGGAACAGGTGTCTGCCATGTTGAGCATGAAATGTACTTGTCTGCACAGAAGACATTTAGTCATGCAAAATAATATCTTCCGGAAACGAAATTGACAAGACATCCTCTCTGAAACCTGTAAGTGATCACATAGCAGCAGGGAGCGACGGAGAATGTGTGACCTTCTAGCAATGCTATCACAGTTCAGTGAGGGAAAGTATTGCATTAAATTACCTGGACTTGTTCCTTTAATTTAAGAATGAATTTTCCTGCTCCCTTCCATTTACTCTGAGCCTGAAACACACATTCATGATCCAGAAGAACTCGTTGCGAAGTTTTGATAGCCGATGACTTTTTATTCGAACTCTCTTTGGTTAATTCCTCCAGGAGCACATAGTCATTTGGATTAGGATTGCTCAAGATGCTGTATGAATATTTGGCCTTGCAAAGAGCCTATAACAAAGTAGCAAATATTTATTTAATATTTTATTACATTTCTTATTACATATCTTAAAGACTTACAGGGAGATTCAATAAAAGTTGTTATCGTTTAAAATGGTGCTAATTTAGCCCCAACCAATCAGATCTTATTTAACATTTGAAAGCTAACATCTGATTGGTTGGGGCAAAATTAGCACCATTTTAAACGATAAGAACTTTTATTGAATAATCCTGTATATATCTGTAATATTTCTAGTGCACTGTGTGTCAATGTTACATGAGGAGTATAGTAGCTTTGCTTCCATAACGATCAGAAAGACAAGTAATTTCTATAAGAGACGTTTTTTTTAAAGGTGTGGTGTGATAACATTGGGAATTTTACAACTGCGCCAGTGCATTGGTAAAAAGTACAAATAGCAACATTTTGGTCCTTTTCTTAGACCATTATAAAGCTGGTGAACATAACCACCCACTGGTCTGGAGTTTAAGCACTAAGAACATCCACCCATTAAAAAATCCCCAGTGACATCATTAGGAAAAACCCTAAACCTCTAAAATGCATATATAATAATAATGTGCCTATGAAAATGCATTAATAGCATGTGCTAGAATGCTGGTAGTAGAGTGATCTGATAATCATTAATGTATATATATATTCCATGAAGATACTGTTCTAGTAGAATTAATTACACAAATAATGGCATATTTATAATGGCGGCCTTACATTTCTGATTGCAATCGTAATTGTATCAGAGGTTTCCAATTCTACAGGTTACTAAATATATGCCCCATTGAGACAAGACTAAAATGTTTTATTGCTGTGGCCAAACTCACCTAGTTTACCTCTAGTAAAAACCCATCAGAAATAATTCTATCTAGTCATATGGGATTCTGCACTTGAAAGAAGAGTTGAGTTGAGTAGAAATCTTAAAACCTTCACATTACTCCAAATGCTACATCACCAAGGGTTAATTCAATAGAGGCAATGTCTACCTTTAATTATTTTCTGGATTTCTCTTTTCTTTAAATAGAAACCCCACGTTGCACACCATTGGTTAATCATGCTATAGTACTCAATGCATATTTACCGATTGAAAATTTTCTAAAAATTGATCTGCAAATACTTGTTTTATTAGCGACATTTCAAATTTAATATTTTACTGACCTACCAGACTGTGATACTTGTTGTTTAACTCAATTTATTTAGGATATATTTAGGATAGGATTATAGTATAGTATTTGAGGTTGAACTAGAAAGGGAAAGTTTAAGATTAAACTTTGAATTTGGCTTGAAAGGCCGCATTTTGGAAGGAAATGTGCCTGTTTGTGCAGCAATAATGGCAATGATGAGGACATTGTTGTTTTTTACTTATCCTTTAAATATGGCTGTCACAGGAATGAATGGGTAAGTCAGTTGGTGTGTACTTGTGTCTGGTTAGGGGATACAAGACTAACTTTATTGATGATTGATCAAAATGTGTTTTTTGACTGTCATGGAAAAAGGCAGAGCAGCATACAATGGCTTTGACATTGGCACATCCAACTCATTGTGTTTACAACCGTAGCCATTATTAATGAGGGAATGGCCTATGATGGGGACCTAACCTTTGTGGTCGGTCGTCTTCTCTTCTTGCTTATCTGTAGTTAGGGAATCCTCCTCCTAAAGCTTGGAGATCATAAAGAAATACTGGTAGGTTGTATGTGTCAAAAAATTTTTTGTTCAAAGTGATTGACACACCAGCTTTTGCCAATGTGCAACCCACTTCTTTTTAAGTGGTTGACGTGCTTTCGCAAGCATGTGGCAACCCACTTAGAATGTCTTTGATTGTGGGAGAAACCGGAGTACCCAGTGTAAACCCACTTCATGCACAGGGAGAACATCCAAACTCCATGCAGATGTGTCCAAGGGTGGTATGCATGCACAAGGACCTCAGAGCTGCAATGGCATCATCGCTTTCTGCTCACCCCAAAGTCGTCATCGCTTAACACTCAGCCATCTGTGCTGCTGACAGTTTTTGTATTGAAGCATGTTTTTTGATTGTGAGAGGAGTGCCCGGAGAAAACCCACGCAAGCACAGGGAGAGCATACAAACTCCTTTGCAGTTGTGTCCGAGGATGGAATCGAAATGCAAAGCATGAGTCATACCAATCAGCAACTGTGCTGCCCAAGTATTATTAGTATATTATTAGTATATTATTATGAGCTATGAAACATCACTGCACAGTTTGTATTGATAGAAGCACATAGCCTAAGGTGCAATGACATGAATAATATAGTAAAAGGGAGTAGCTTAAAGTTAAAGGTTCCTGTCCAAGAGTTGAAGAATGGGGCATTTGTGGGGGGAGCCTGTGTGTTTATATAGACTTAAAGGGCATCTATAGTGGAAAAAAACACATTGCTCCTTTGCAAAGTTAAATTCATGTACTCTGCTGCCTTAATCCTATCTCT
Source organism: Hymenochirus boettgeri (assembly GCA_019447015.1). Classification (NCBI taxonomy): domain Eukaryota; kingdom Metazoa; phylum Chordata; class Amphibia; order Anura; family Pipidae; genus Hymenochirus; species Hymenochirus boettgeri. The sequence goes on along the minus strand of CM033475.1, from coordinate 60,936,727 downwards.
GTCAGTGACTCTGTTTATCCATGGTGTCATATCTCTGTGCAGCACTCCCCCCTTCCCCCTCCCCTCTGTTACCTCCTCCATGTCTCAACTCCGGCTAACCTACAAGCATATCATGTGCAGTAGGAGTTAAAAGTTCAACATCCTGAAAAACACACCCACACACAGTGGCCAATAGAAAGCAAGCTGTCCTGGAGACACGGAAGAAGAAGGAGAACAGTACAGTTTACGATCTCTCACTTTGTGACCCATCATCAATCAGTGAAAGCTATTAAGAAGGGGGGTCAAGTGCAGCCTTATATCTACCATCAAAGCTACCTCTCTCCACCTGCTAATGATCTTATCTCTATGTTTATTACAGGGCAGGGAGGGGGGATCACAGTCACAGGGATTTAATTGACAGTCCAAGTAGGAGTAGAGGAATGCAATCACGTATTCTTCTAACTGGTGTATCTCAGGACAGAGAGGGAGTCTAAAAAGAGTGTGAAGACACTCTGGGGGTTGTGGGGAATTATAGAACACATGGAAAGAAAGAAAAAAAAAGTTAATTTCCCCACTATAGATGCCCTTTAAGTTAGTTTTAGGTACTGAAGAAGCACCCTTCAGTAACATGTTCCCTATACTTACAGTTAACGAAACTGTGGGGGTTGGAGGGACCATGACAGAGCTGGACAGCTCCTAGATAGACCCTGACCAAATCTTGGATGTCTGCTTCTCACAGTTACAAGTTATGCTGCCTAACTCACTGACAGGAACGAAGCTGAAGTTGGTTTCTTATTCAAAAAAGTTGGTTTCTTTTTCAGTTATGTGTTTCGTATTCGCAGACTGAAGTTGTTTGGTTCTATCGGATTTGAATAAGAAACTGATGTATTGCAATAGGTAAACTGCTTTGGGCCACTGAAAAACATCACAGACAGACTTGTACATACCCCTGGCACATATTCAGTTAAGTCCAGCCTGGCCCAATTGGTTTTGGGCATGCAAGTTGGCACCAAAGTCTGCAAAATAGCCATTTTTTGCACATTTGATAAGAAACTGATGTATTGCAATAGGTAAACCGCTTTGGGCCACTAAAAAAACACTGCAGACAGACTTGTACATACCCCTGGCACATAACTTAGTTGAGTCCAGCCTGGCCCAAATTGGTTTTGGGCATGCAAGTTGGCACCAAAGTCTGCAAAATAGCCATTTTTGCACATTTGAATAAGAAACTGGTGTATTGCAATAGGTAAACCACTTTGGGCCACTGAAAAATCACTGCAGACAGACTTGTACCTACCCCTGGCATATAATTCAGTTGAGTCCAGCCTGGCCCAAATTGGTTTTGGGCATGCAAGTTGGCACCAAAGTCTGCAAAATAGCCATTTTAGCCATTTGAATAAGAAACTGATGTATTGCAATAGGTAAACCGCTTTGGGCCACTGAAAAACATCACAGACAGACTTGTACATACCCCTGGCACATAATTCAGTTAAGTCCAGCCTGGCCCAAATTGGTTTTGGGCATGCAAGTTGGCACAAAGTCTGCAAATAGCCATTTTTTGCACATTTGAATAAGAACTGATGTATTGCATAGGTAACCGCTTTGGGCCACTAAAAAAAAACACTGCGACAGACTTGTACATACCCCTGGCACATAACTTAGTTGAGTCCAGCCTGGCCCAAATTGGTTTTGGGCATGCAAGTTGGCACCAAAGTCTGCAAAATAGCCATTTTTGCACATTTGAATAAGAAACTGATGTATTGCAATAGTTAACCTGCTTTGGGCCACTGAAAACACTGCAGACAGACTTGTACGTACCCCTGGCACATAATTTAGTTTGAGTCCAGCCTGGCCCAAATTGGTTTTGGGCATGCAAGTTGGCACCAAAGTCTGCAAAATAGCCATTTTTGCACATTTGAATAAGAAACTGGTGTATTGCAATAGGTAAACCCACTTTGGCCACTGAAAAATCACTGCAGACAGACTTGTACCTACCCCTGGCATATAATTCAGTTGAGTCCAGCCTGGCCCAAATTGGTTTTGGGCATGCAAGTTGCACCAAAGTCTGCAAAATAGCCATTTTATAGCATCCATTTGAATAAGAAACTGTGTATTGCAATAGGTAACTGCTTTGGGACACTGAAAAAACACTGCAGACAGACTTGTACATACCCCTGGCACATAATTCATTTGAGTCCAGCCTGGCCCAAATTGGTTTTGGGCATGCAAGTTGGCACCAAAGTCTGCAAAATAGCCATTTTATAGCCATTTGAATAAGAAACTGATGTATTGCAATAGGTAAACCACGCTTTGGGCCACTAAAAAACACTGCAGACAGACTTGTACGTACCCCTGGCACATAATTTAGTTGAGTCCAGCCTGGCTTCTTGGTTTTGGGCATGCAAGTTGGCACCAAAGTCTGCAAATATAGCCATTTTTTGCACATTTGAATAAGAAACGTGTATTGCAATAGGTAAACCACTTTGGGCCACTGAAAACATCACTGCAGACAGACTTGTACCTACCCCAGGCATATAATTCAGTTGAGTCCAGCCTGGCCAAATGGGTTTTGGGCATGCAAGTTGGCACCAAAGTCTGCAAAATGCCTTTTAGCCATTTGAATAGAAACTGATGTATTGCATAGGTAAACCACTTTGGGCACTGAAAAATCACTGCAGACAGACTTGTACCTACCCCTGGCATATAATTCAGTTGAGTCCAGCCTGGCCCAAATTGGTTTTGGGCATGCAAGTTGGCACCAAAGTCTGCAAAATAGCCATTTTAAGCCATTTGAATAAGAACCTGATGTATTGCAATAGGTAAACTGCTTTTGGGCCACTGAAAAAACACTGCAGACAACTTGTAATACCCCTGGCACATAATTCGTTGAGTCCACCGGCCGGCAAATTGGTTTTGGGGCATGCAAGTTGGCACCAAGTCTGCAAAATAGCCATTTTTGCACATTTGAATAAGAAACTGGTGTATTGCAATAGGTAAACCCTTTGGGCCACTGAAACACAGCAGACAGAGTTGTACATACCCCTGGCACTAATTCAGTTGAGTCCAGCCTGGCCCAAATTGGTTTTGGGCATGCAAGTTGGCACCAAAGTCTGCAAAATAGCCATTTTTGCACATTTGAATAAGAAACTGATGTATTGCAATAGGTAAACCGCTTTGGGCCACTATAAAAACACTGCAGACAGACTTGTACATACCCCTGGCATATAATTAGTTGAGTCCAGCCTGGCCCAAATTGGTTTTTGGGCATGCAAGTTGGCACCAAAGTCTGCAAAATAGCCATTTTTGCACATTTGAATAAGAAACGATGTATTGCAATAGGTAAACTGCTTTGGGCCACTGAAAAAAAACCTGCAGACAGACTTGTACGTACCCCTGGCACTAATTTAGTTGAGTCCAGCCTGGCCCAAATTGGTTTTGGGCATGCAAGTGGCACCAAGTCTGCAAAATAGCCATTTTTGCACTTTGAATAAGAAACTGGTGTATGCAATAGGTAACACCCTTTGGGCCACTGAAAAATCACTGCAGACGACTTGTACCTACCCCTGGCATATAATTCAGTTGAGTCCAGCCTGGCCCAAATTGGTTTTGGGCAGTGCAAGTTGGCACCAAAGGTCTGCAAAATAGCCATTTTAGAGCCATTTGAATAAGAAACTGATGTATTGCAATAGGTAAACTGCTTGGGGCACTGAAAAAACACTGCAGACAGACTTGTACATACCCCTGGCACATAATCATATTGAGTCCAGCCTGGCCCAATTGGTTTGGGCATGCAAGTTGGCACCAAAGTCTGCAAATAAGCCATTTTAGCCATTTGAATAAGAAACTGATGTATTGCAATAGGTAAACCGCTTTGGGCCACTAAAAAACACTGCAGACAGACTTGTACATACCCCTGGCACATAATTTAGTTGATTCCAGCCTGGCCCAAATTGGTTTTGGGCATGCAAGTTGGCACCAAATGTCTGCAAAATACCATTTTTGCACATTTGAATAAGAAACTGATGTATTGCAATAGGTAAACTGCTTTGGGCGACGAAAAAACACTGCAGACAGACTTGTACGTACCCCTGGCACATAATTTATTTGAGTCCAGCCTGGCTTAAATTGTTTTGGGCATGCAAGTTGGCACCAAAGTCTGCAAAATAGCCATTTTTGCACATTTGAATAAGAAACTGGTGTATTGCAATAGGTAAACCACTTTGGGCCACTGAAAAATCACTGCAGACAGACTTGTACCTACCCCAGGCATATAATTCAGTTGAGTCCAGCCTGGCCAAAATTGGTTTTGGGCATGCAAGTTGGCACCAAAGTCTGCAAAATAGCCATTTTAGCCATTTGAATAAGAACTGATGTATTGCAATAGGTAAACCCCTTTGGGCCACTAAAAAAACACTGCAGACAGACTTGTAATACCCACCCCTGGCACATAATTCAGTTGAGTCTCAGCCCGGCCCAAATTGGTTTTGGGCATGCAAGTTGGCACCAAATTCTGCAAATAGCCATTTTTGGCACATTTGAATAAGAAATGGTGTATTGCAATAGGTAAACCGCTTTGGGCCACTGAAAAACATCGCAGACAGAGTTGTACATACCCCTGGCACAAATTCATTGAGTCCAGCCTGGCCCAAATTGGTTTTGGGGCATGCAACTTGGCACCAAAGTCTGCAAAATAGCCATTTTTGCACATTTGAATAAGAAACTGGTGTATTGCAATAGGTAAACCGCTTTGGGCCACTGAAAAAACACCGCAGACAGAGTTGTACATACCCCTGGCACATAATTCAGTTGAGTCCAGCCTGGCCCAAATTGGTTTTGGGGCATGCCAGTTGGCACCAAAGTCTGCAAAATAGCCATTTTTGCACATTTGAATAAGAAACTGATTATTGCAATAGGTAAACCGCTTTGGGCCACTGAAAAAACACTGCAGACAGACTTGTACAACACCCCTGGCATATAATTTAGTTGAGTCCAGCCTGGCCCAATTGGTTTGGGGCATGCAAGTTGGCACACAAAATCTGCAAAATAGCCATTTTAGCCATTTGAATAAGAAACTGGTGTATTGCAATAGGTAAACCACTTTGGGCCACTGAAAAAACAACCGCAGAAGGACATGTACTACCCCTGGCACATATTCATTGAGTCCATCCTGGCCCAAATTGGTTTTGGGCATGCAAGTTGGCACCAAATCTGCAAAATAGCCATTTTAGCCATTTGAATAAGAAACTGATGTATTGCATAGTAAACTCTGCTTTGGGCCACTGAAAAAACACTGGCAAACAGACGTGTACATACCCCTGGCACATAATTCAGTTGAGTCCAGCCTGGCCCAAATTGGTTTTGGGCATGCAACTTGGCACCAAAGTCTGCAAAATAGCCATTTTGTGCACATTTGAAATAGAAAAACTGGTGTATTGCAATAGGTAAACTGCTTTGGCCCACTGAAAAAACACTGCAGACAGACTTGTACATACACCTGGCACATAATTCAGTTGAGTCCAGCCTGGCCCAAATTGGTTTTGGGCATGCAACTTGGCACCAAAGTCTGCAAATAGCCATTTTTGCACATTTGAATAAGAAACTGGTGTATTGCATAGGTAACTGCTTGGGCCACTAAAAAAACACTGCAGAAAGACTTGTCTATACACCTGGCACTAATTCAGTTGAGTCCAGCCTGGCCCAAATTGGTTTTGGGCATCAACTTGGCACCAAAGTCTGCAAAATAGCCATTTTTGCACTTTGAATAAGAAACTGGTGTATTGCAATAGGTAAAACCGCTTGGGCCACTGAAAAACACCGCAGACAGAGTTGTACATACCCCTGGCACATAATTCAGTTGAGTCCAGCCTGGCCCAAATTGGTTTTGGGCATGCAAGTTGGCACCAAAGTCTGCAAAATAGCCATTTTTGCACATTTGAATAAGAAACTGATGTATTGCAATAGGTAAAAACCCGCTTTGGGTCCTGAAAAACAAACACTGCCAGCAGACTTGTACATCCCCTGGCATATAATTTAGTTGAGTCCAGCCTTGGCCCAAATTGGTTTTGGGCATGCAAGTTGGCACCAAAATCTGCAAAATAGCCATTTTAGCCATTTGAAAAGAAACTGGTGTATTGCAATGGTAAAACCGCTTTGGGCCACTGAAAAAAAAAACACCGCAGACAACATGTACATACCCCTGGCACATAATTCAGTTGAGTCCATCCTGGCCCAAATTGGTTTTGGGCATGCAAGTTGGCACCAAAGCCTGCAAAATAGCCATTTTAGCCATTTGAATAAGAAACTGATGTATTGCAATAGGTAAACTGCTTTGGGCCACTGAAAAAACACTGCAGACAGACTTGTACATACCCCTGTCACATAATTCAGTTGAGTCCAGCCTGGCCCAAATTGGTTTTGGGCATGCAAGTTGGCACCAAAGTCTGCAAAATAGCCATTTTTGCACATTTGAATAAGAAACTGGTGTATTGCAATAGGTTAACTCTTTGGGCCACTATAAAAACACTGCAGACAGACTTGTACATACCCCTGGCATATAATTTAGTTGAGTCCAGCCTGGCCCAAATTGTTTGGGCATGCAGTTGGCACCAAAATCTGCAAAATAGCCATTTTTGCACATTTGAATAAGAAACTGATGTATTGCAATAGGTAAACTGCTTGGGGCACTGAAAAAACACTGCAGACAGACATGTACATACCCTGGCACATAATTCAGTTGAGTCCATCCTGGCCCAAATTGGTTTTGGGCATGCAAGTTGGCACCAAAGTCTGCAAATATGCCATTTTAGCCATTTGAATAAGAAACTGATGTATTGCAATAGGTAAACTGCTTTGGGCCACTGAAAAAACACTGCAGACAGACTTGTACATATCCCTGGCACATAATTCAGTTGAGTCCAGCCTGGCCCAAATTGGTTTTTGGGCATGCAAGTTGGCACCAAAGTCTGCAAACTAGCCATTTTAGCCATTTGAATAAGAAACTGATGTATTTGCAATAGGTAACTGCTTTGGCCACTGAAAAAACACCGCAGACAGACTTGTACATACCCCTGGCCATAATTCTTTGATTCCAGCCTGGCCCAAATTGGTTTTGGGCATGCAAGTTGGCACCAAAGTCTGCAAAATAGCCATTTTTGCACATTTGAATAAGAAACTGATGTATTGCAATAGGTAAACCGCTTTGGGCCACTATAAAACACTGCAGACAGACTTGTACATACCCCTGGCATTAATTTAGTTGAGTCCAGCCTGGCCCAAATTGGTTTTGGGCATGCAAGTTGGCACCAAAGTCTGCAAAATAGCTATTTTTGCACATTTGAATAAGAACTGGTGTATTGCAATAGGTAAACCGTCTTGGGCCACTGAAAAAACAACCGCAGACAGAGTTGTACATACCCCTGGCACATAATTCAGTTGAGTCCAGCCTGGCCCAAATTGGTTTTGGGCATGCAACTTGGCACCAAGTCTGCAAAATAGCCATTTTTGCACATTTGAATAAGAAACTGTGTATTGCATAGGTAAACCGCTTTGGGCCACTGAAAAAACACAGCAGACAGAGTTGTACATACCCCTGGCACATAATTCAGTTGAGTCCAGCCTGGCCCATTGTTTTGGGCATGCCAGTTGGCACCAAAGTCTGCAAAAAGCCATTTTTGCACATTTGAATAAGAAACTGATGTATTGCAATAGGTAAACCGCTTTGGGCCCCTGAAAAAACACTGCAGACAGACTTGTACACCACCCCTGGCATATAATTTAGTTGAGTCCAGCCTGGCCCAAATTGGTTTTGGGCATGCAAGTTGGCACCAAATCTGCAAAATAGCCATTTAGCCATTTGAATAAAACTGGTGTATTGCAATAGGTAAACCACTTTGGGCCACTGAAAAAACAACCGCAGAGGGACATGTACATACCCTCTGGCACATAATTCAGTTGAGTCCATCCTGGCCCAAATTGGTTTTGGGCATGCAAGTTGGCACCAAAGTCTGCAAAATAGCCATTTTAGCCATTTGAATAAGAAACTGATGTATTGCAAAGTAAACTGCTTTGGGCCACTGAAAAAACACTGCAGACAGACTTGTACATACCCCTGTCACATAATTCAGTTGAGTCCACCTGGCCCAAATTGGTTTTTGGGCATGCAAGTGGCACAAAGTCTGCAAAATAGCCATTTTTTGCACATTTGAATAGAAACTGGTGTATTGCAATAGTAAACTCTTTGGGCCACTGAAAAAACGAGCAGACAGACTTGTACATACACCTGGCACATAATTCAGTTGAGTCCAGCCTGCCCAAATTGGTTTTGGGCATGCAACTTGGCACCAAAGTCTGCAAAATAGCCATTTTTCACATTTGAATAAGAAACTGTGTATTGCAATAGGTAAACTGCTTGGGGGCCACTAAAAAAAACTGCAGAAAGACTTGTACATACACCTGGCACATAATTCATTTGAGTCCAGCCTGGCCCAAATGGGTTTGGGCATGCAACTTGGCACCAAAGTCTGCAAAATAGCCATTTTGCACATTTGAATAAGAAACTGGTGTATTGCAATAGGTAAACCGCTTTGGGCCACTGAAAAAACACACCGCAGACAGAGTTGTACATACCCCTGGCCACATAATTCAGTTGAGTCCACCTGGCCCAAATTGGTTTTGGGCATGCAAGTTGGCACCAAAGTCTGCAAAATAGCATTTTTGCACATTTGAATAGAAACTGATGTATTGCAATAGGTAAACCGCTTTGGTTCACTGAAAAACACTGCAGACAGACTTGTACATACCCTGGCATATAATTTAGTTGAGTCCGCCTGGCCCAAATTGGTTTTGGGCATGCAAGTTTGGCACCAAAATCTGCAAAATAGCCATTTTTAGCCATTTGAATAAAACTGGTGTATTGCAATAGGTAAACCGCTTTGGGCCACTGAAAAACAACGCAGACAGACATGTACATACCCCTGGCACATAATTCAGTTGAGTCCATCCTGGCCAAATTGGTTTGGGCATGCAAGTTGGCACCAAAGCCTGCAAATAGCCATTTTAGCCATTTGAATAGAAACTGAGTTATTGCAATAGGTAAACTGCTTTGGGGCCACTGAAAAAACACTGCAGACAGAGACTTGTATCTAACCCTGTCACATAATTCAGTTGATTCCAGCCTGGCCCAAATTGTTTTGGGCATGCAAGTTGGCACCAAAGTCTGCAAATAGGCCATTTTTGCACATTTGAAATAAGAAACTGGTGTATTGCAATAGGTTAACTGCTTTGGGCCACTATAAAACAACTGCAGACAACTTGTACATCACCCTGGCATATAATTTAGTTGAGTCCAGCCTGGCCCAAATTGGTTTTGGGCATGCAAGTTGGCACCAAAATCTGCAAAATAGCCATTTTTGCACATTTGAATAAGAAACTGATGTATTGCAATAGGTAAACTGCTTTGGGCCACTGAAAAAACACTGCAGACAGACATGTACATACCCCTGGCACATAATTCAGTTGAGTCCATCCTGGCCCAAATTGGTTTTGGGCATGCAAGTTGGCACCAAAGTCTGCAAAATAGCCATTTTAGCCTTGAATGAATAAGACCTGATGTATTGCAATAGGTAAACTGCTTTGGGCCACTGAAAAAACCTGCAGACAGACTTGTACATATCCCTGCACATAATTCAGTTGAGTCCAGCCTGGCCCAAATTGTTTTGGGCATGCAAGTTGGCACCAAAGTCTGCAAAACTCATTTTAGCCATTTGAATAAGAAACTGATGTATTGCAATAGGTAAACTGCTTTGGGCCACTGAAAAAACACAGCGACACTTACATACCCCTGGCACATAATTCAGTTGAGTCCAGCCTGGCCCAAATTGTTTTGGGCATGCAAGTTGGCACCAAAGTCTGCAAATAGCCATTTTTGCACATTTGAATAAGAAACTGATGTATTGCAATAGGTAAACCGCTTTGGGCCACTATAAAAACACTGCAGACACTTGTACATACCCCTGGCATATAATTTAGTTGAGTCCAGCCTGGCCCAAATTGGTTTTGGGCATGCAAGTTCACCAAAGTCTGCAAAATAGCTATTTTTGCACATTTGAATAAGAAACTGGTGTATTGCAATAGGTAAACCGCTTTGGGCCACTGAAAAAACACGCGCAGACAGATTGTACATACCCCTGCACATATTCAGTTGAGTCCAGCCTGGCCCAATTGGTTTTGGGCATGCAAGTTGGCACCAAAGTCTGCAAAATAGCCATTTTTGCACATTTGAATAAGAAACTGGTGTATTGCAATAGGTAAAACTGCTTTGGGCACTGAAAAAAAACACTGCAGCGACTTGTACATACCTGGCACATAATTCAGTTGAGTCCAGCCTGGCCCAAATTGGTTTTGGGCATGCAACTTGGCACCAAAGTCTGCAAATAGCCATTTTTGCACATTTGAATAAGAAACTGAGTGTATTGCAATAGTAAACTGCTTTGGGCCACTAAAAAAACACTGCAAAAAAGACTTGTACATACACCTGGCACATAATTCAGTTGAGTCCAGCATCCTGGCCCAATTGGTTTTGGGCATGCAACTTGGCACCAAAGTCTGCAAAATAGCCATTTTTGTGCACATTTGAATAAGAAACTGGTGTATTGCAATAGGTACTGCTTTGGCCACTAAAAAAACACTGCAGAAAGACTTGTACATACCCTGGCACATAATTCAGTTGAGTCCAGCCTGGCCCAAATTGGTTTTGGGCATGCAAGTTGGCACCAAAGTCTGCAAAATAGCCATTTTATGCCATTTGAATAAGAAACTGATGTATTGCAATAGGTAAACCGCTTTGGGCCACTGAAAAAACACCGCAGACAGACTTGTACATACCCCTGGCATATAATTTAGTTAAGTCCAGCCTGGCCCAAATTGGTTTTGGGCATGCAAGTTGGCACCAAAGTCTGCAAAATAGCCATTTTTGCATATTTGAATAAGAAACTGATGTATTGCAATAGGTAAACCATTTGGCCACTGAAAAATCACTGCAGACAGAACTTGTACCTACCCCTGGCATAAATTCAGTTTGAGTCCAGCTGCCCACATTGGTTTTTGGGCATGCGTTGGCACCAAAGTCTGCAAAATAGCCATTTTTACCGATTTGAATAAGAAACTGATGTATTGCAATAGGTAACCTGCTTTGGGCCACTGAAAAACATCACAGAGCAGACTTGTACATACCCCTGGCACATAATTCAGTTAAGTCCAGCCTGGCCCAAATTGGTTTTGGGCATGCAAGTTGGCACCAAGTCTGCAAAATAGCCATTTTTGCACATTTGAATAAGAAACTGATGTATTGCAATAGGTAAACCGCTTTGGGCCACTAAAAAAAAACCTGCAGACAGACTTGTACATACCCCTGGCACATACTTAGTTGATCCAGCCTGGCCCAAATTGGTTTTGGGCATGCAATTTGGCACCAAAGTCTGCAAAATAGCCATTTTTGCACATTTGAATAAGAAACTGTGTATTGCAATAGGTAACCGCTTTGGGCCACTGAAAAACACTGCAGACAGACTTGTACCTACCCCTGGCAATAATTTCAGTTGAGTCCAGCCTGGCCCAATTGGTTTTTGGGCATGCAAGTTGGCACCAAAGTCTGCAAAATAGCCATTTTGACCATTTGAATAAGAAACTGGATGTATTGCAATAGGTAAACCGCTTTGGGCCACGAAAAACTCACTCAGACAGACTTGTACCATACCCCTGGCACATAATTCAGTTGAAGTCCACCCTGGCCCAATATTGGTTTTGGGCATGCAAGTTGGCACCAAAGTCTGCAAAATAGCCATTTTTGGCCATTTGAATAAGAAACTGATTATTTGCAATAGGTAAACGCTTTGGGCACAAAAAACACTGCAACAGACTTGTACATCCCCTGGCACATAATTCAGTTTGAGTCCAGCCTGGCCCAAATTGGTTTTGGGCATGCAAGTTGGCACCAAAGTCTGCAAAATAGCCATTTTTGCACATTTGAATAAGAAACTGATGTATTGCAATAGTTAAACTGCTTTGGGCCACTAAAAAACAACTGCAGACAGACTTTACGTACCCCCCCTGGCACATAATTTAGTGAGTCCAGCCTGGCCCAAATTGGTTTTGGGCATGCAAGTTGGCACCAAAGTCTGCAAAATAGCCATTTTTTGCACATTTGAATAAGAAACTGTGTATTGCAAATAGGTAAACCACTTTGGGCCACTGAAAAATCACTGCAGACAGACTTGTACCTACCCCTGGCATATAATTCATTAGTCCAGCCTGGCCCAAATTGGTTTTGGGCATGCAAGTTGGCACCAAAGTCTGCAAAATAGCCATTTTATGCCATTTGAATAAGAACTGATGTATTGCAATAGGTAAACCCTTTGGGCACACTGAAAAACACACTGCAGACAGACTTGTACCTACCCCTGGGCATATAATTCAGTTTGAGTCCAGCCTGGCCCAAATTGGTTTTGGGCATGCAAGTTGGCACCAAAGTCTGCAAAATAGCCATTTTAAGCCATTTGAATAAGAAACTGATGTATTGCAATAGGTAAAACGCTTTGGGCCACCTAAAAACACTGCAGACAGACTTGTAACTACCCCTGGCACATAATTCAGTTGAGTCCGCCCTGGCCCAAATTGGTTTTTGGGCATGCAATTGGCACCAAAGTCTGCAAAATAGCCATTTTTGCACATTTGAATAAACGGTGTATTGCAATAGGTAACCACCGCTTTGGGCCACTGAAAAACACATGCAGACAGATTGTACATACCCCTGGCACTAAATTCGTTGAGTCCAGCCTGGCCCAAATTGGTTTTGGGCATGCAAGTTGGCACCAAAGTCTGCAAATAGCCATTTTTGCACATTTGAATAAGAAACTGATGTATTGCAATAGGTAAACCGCTTTGGGCCACTAAAAACACTGCAGACAGACTTGACACATACCCCTGGCATATAATTCAGTTGAGTCCAGCTGGCCCAAATTGGTTTTTGGGCATGCAAGTTGGCACCAAAGTCTGCAAAATAGCCATTTTTGCACATTTTGAATAAGAAACTGATGTATTGCAATAGGTAAACTGCTTTGGGCCACTGAAAAAACACTGCAGACGACTTGTATCACCCCCTGCCATAATTAGTTGAGTCCACCTGGCCCAAATTGGTTTTGGGCATGCAAGTTGGGCACCAAAGTCTCCAAAATAGCCATTTTTGCACATTTGAATAGAAAACTGTGATTTGCAATAGTTAACACTTTGGGCCACGAAAAAACACGCAGACAGACTTGTACATACCCCTGGCAATAATTCAGTTGAGTCCAGCCTGGCCCAAATTGGTTTTGGGCATGCCAGTTGCCACCAAAGTCTGCAAAATAGCCATTTTGCACATTTGAATAAGAAACGGATGTTTGCAATAGGTAAACGCTTTGGGCCACTGAAAAAACACGCAGACGACTTGTACATACCCCTGGCATAATTATAGTTGAGTCCAGCCTGCCCAAATTGGTGTTTGGGCATGCAAGTTGGCACCAAAGTCTGCAAAATAGCCATTTTTGCACATTTGAATAAGAAACTGATGTATTGCAATAGGTAAACACGCTTTGGGCCACTGAAAAAAAACCCTGCAGACAGACTTGTACATACCCCTGCACATAATTCTTTGAGTCCACCCTGGCCCAAATTGTTTTGGGCATGCAAGTTGGCACCAAAGTCTGCAAAATAGCCATTTTTGCACATTTGAATAAGAAACTGTGTATTGCAATAGGTAAACGCTTTGGGCCACTGAAAAATCACTGCAGACAGACTTGTACCTACCCCTGGCAATAATTAGTTGAGTCCACGCCTGGCCCAAATTGGTTTTGGGCATGCAAGTTGGCACCAAGTCTGCAAATAGCCATTTTAGCCATTTGAATAAGAAACTGATGTATTGCAATAGGTAAACCTTTGGGGCCACTGAAAAACACACTGCAGACAGACTTGTACCATACCCCTGCATAAATTCAGTTGAGTCCAGCCTGGCCCAAATTGGTTTTGGGCATGCATTTGGCACCAAAGTCCTGCAAATAGCATTTTAAGCCATTTGAATAAGAAACTGATGTATTGCAATAGGTAACCAGCTTGGGCCACTAAAAAAACACTGCAGACAACTTGTACATACCCCTGGCACATATTCAGTTGAGTCCACCCTGGCCCAAATTGGTTTTGGGCATGCAAGTTGGCACCAAGTCTGCAAAATAGCCATTTTTGCCATTTGAATAAGAAACTGGTGTATTGCATAGGTAAACCTGCTTGGGCCACTGAAAAACACTGCAGACAGACTTGTACTACCCCTGGCACATAATTTATTGAGTCCAGCCTGGTAATTGGTTTTGGGGCATGCAATTTGGCACCAAAGTCTGCAAAATAGCCATTTTTGCACATTTGAATAGAAACTGGTGTATTGCAATAGGTAAACCGCTTTGGGCCACTGAAAAATCACTGCAGACAGACTTGTACATACCCCTGGCACATAATTCAGTTGAGTCCAGCCTGGCCCAAATTGGTTTTGGGCATGCAATTGGCACCAAAGTCTGCAAAATAGCCATTTTTCACATTTGAAAAGAACTGATGTATTTGCAATAGGTAAAACCCTTTGGGCCCACGAAAAAACACTGCAGACAGACTTGTAACACCCCTGGCACATTTAGATATTGAGTCCATCCGGCCCAAATGGTGTTTTGGGCATGCAAGTTGGCACCAAAATCTGCAAATAGCCATTTTAGCCATTTGAATAAGAAACGGTGTATTGCAATAGGTAACACCTTTGGGCCACTGAAAAAACAACCGCAGAAGACATTGTACATACCCCTGGCACATAATTCAGTTGAGTCCACCCTGGCCCAAATTGGTTTTGGGCATGCAAGTTGGCACCAAAGTCTGCAAAATACCATTTTTGCACATTTGAATAAGAAACTGGTGTATTGCAATAGGTAAACCTTTGGGCCACTGAAAAAACACTCGCAGACAGACTTGTACATACCCCTGGCACATAATTCTAGTTGAGTCCAGCCTGGCCCAAATTGGTTTTGGGCATGCACTTTGGCACCAAATCTGCAAAATAGCCATTTTTGCACATTTGAATAAGAAACTGATGTATTGCAATAGGTAAACGCTTTGGCCACTGAAAAACACTGCAGACAGACTTGTACTACACCCTGGCACATAATTAGTTGAGTCCAGCCTGGCCCAAATTGGTTTTTGGGCATGCAATTTGGCACCAAATCTGCAAAATAGCCATTTTTGCACATTTGAATAGAAACTGGTGTATTGCAATGGTAACCTTTGGGCCACTGAAAAAACACTGCAGAAAGACTGTACTCACCTGGCACTAATTCAGTTGAGTCCAGCCTGGCCAAATTGGTTTTGGGCATGCAAGTTGGCACCAAGTCTGCAAAATAGCCATTTTGCACATTTGAATAAGAAACTGGTGTATTGCAATGGTAAACCGCTTTGGGCCACTGAAAAAACACCTGCAACAGAGTTGTACATACCCCTGGCACATAATTCAGTTGAGTCCAGCCTGGCCCAAATTTGTTTTGGGCATGCAGTTGGCACCAAAGTCTGCAAAATAGCCATTTTTGCACATTTGAATAAGAACTGATGTATTGCAATAGGTAAACTGCTTTGGTCACTGAAAAAACACTGCAGACAGACTTGTACATACCCTGGCAATATAATTCAGTTAAGTCCAGCCTGGCCAAATTGGTTTTGGTGTGCAAGTCTTGGCACCAAATCTGCAAATAGCCATTTTTGCCATTTGAATAAGAAACTGGTGTATTGCAATAGGTAAACCGCTTTGGGCCACTAAAAACACCGCAGACAGACTGTACATACCCCTGGCACATAATTCATGTTGAGTCCACCTGGCCCAAATTGGTTTTGGGCATGCAAGTTTGGCACCAAAGCCTGCAAAATAGCCATTTTAGCATTTGAATAAGAAACTGGTGTATTGCAATAGGTAAAACCGCTTGGGCCACTGAAAACACACGCAGACAGACTTGTACATACCCCTGCACATAATTCAGTTGAGTCCAGCCTGGCCCAATTGGTTTTGGGCATGCATTGGCACCAAGTCTGCAAAATAGCCATTTTTGCACATTTGATAAGAAACGGTGGTATGCAATAGGTAACCTTTGGGCCACTAAAAACACTGCAGACAGACTTGTACAACCCCTGGCATATAATTTAGGTTGAGTCCAGCCGGCCCAAATTGGTTTGGGCATGCAAGTTGGCACCAAAATCTGCAAATAGCCATTTTTGCCATTTGAATAAGAACTGATGTATTGCAATAGGTAAACTGCTTTGGGGCCACTGAAAAAACACGCAGACAGACTGTACATACCCCTGGCACATAATTCAGTTGAGTCCATCCTGGCCCAAATTGGTTTTGGGCATGCAAGTTGGCACCAACCTGCAAATATACCATTTTTCCATTTGAATAAGAAACTGATGTATTGCAATAGGTAAACTGCTTTGGGCCACTGAAAAAACACTGCAGACAGACTGTGTACATACCCTGCACATAATTCAGTTGATCCAGCCTGGCCCAATTGGTTGGGCATGCAAGTTGGCACCAAAGTCTGCAAATAGCCATTTTTGCCATTTGAATAAGAAACTGATGTATGCATAGGTAACTGCTTTGGGCCACTGAAAAAACACCGCAGACAGACTTGTACATACCCCTGGCACATAATTCGTTGAGTCCAGCCTGGCCCAAATTGGTTTTGGCATGCAAGTTGGCACCAAAGTCTGCAAAATAGCCATTTTTGCACATTTGAATAAGAAACTGATGTATTGCAATGTAAAACCGCTTTGGGCCACTATAAAAACACTGCAGACAGACTGTAATACCCTGGCAATAATTTAGTTTGAGTCCAGCCTGGCCCAAATGGTTTTGGGCATGCAAGTTGGCACCAAAGTCTGCAAAATAGCATTTTAGCACATTTGAATAAGAAACTGGTGTATTGCAATAGGTAAACCTGCTTTGGGCCACTGAAAAACACCGCAACAGTTGTACATACCCCTGGCACATAATTCAGTTGAGTCCAGCATGCGCTGGGCCACCAGCTCCGCAATTGGTTTTGGGCATGCAACTTGGCACCAAAGTCTGCAAAATAGCCATTTTTGCACATTTGAATAAGAAACTGGTGTATTGCATAGGTAAAAACCGCTTTGGTCCACTGAAAAACCAGCAGACAGAGCTTGTACATACCCCTGGCACATAATATGTTGAGTCCAGCCTGGCCCAAATGGTTTTGGGCATGCCAGTTGGCACCAAAGTCTGCAAAATAGCCATTTTTGCACATTTGAATAAGAAACTGATGTATTGCAATAGGTAAACCGCTTTGGGCCACTGAAAAAACACTGCAGACAGACTTGTACAACCCCTGGCATATAATTTAGTTTGAGTCCACCTGGCCCAAATTGGTTTTGGGCATGCAGTTGGCACCAAATCTGCAAAATAGCCATTTTTGCCATTTGAATAAGAAACTGGTGTATTGCATAGGTAAACCCTTTGGGCCACTGAAAACCACCGCAGAAGGACATGTACATACCCCTGGCACATAATTCAGTTGAGTCCACCTGGCCCAAATTGGTTTGGGCATGCAAGTTGGCACCAAAGTCTGCAAAATAGCCATTTTTCCATTTGAATAAGAAAACTGATGTATTGCAATAGGTAACCTTTGGGCCACTGAAAAAACACTGCAGACAGACTTGTACAACCCCTCACATAATTCATTGAGTCCAGCCTGCCCAAATTGGTTTTGGGCATGCAAGTTGGCACCAAACCTGCAAAATAGCCATTTTTGCACATTTGAATAAGAAACTGGTGTATGGCAATAGGTAAACCTTTGGGCCACTGAAAAAACACTGCAGACAGACTTGTACATACACCTGGCACATAATTCAGTTGAGTCCAGCCTGGCCCAAATTGGTTTTGGGCATGCATTGGCACCAAAGTCTGCAAAAGCCATTTTGCACATTTGAATAAGAAACTGGTTGTATTGCAATAGGTAAACTGCTTTGGGCCACTAAAAAAACACGCAGAAAGACTTGTACATACCCTGGCACATAATTCAGTTGAGTCCACCTGCCCAAATTGGTTTTTGGCATGCATGGGCACCAAAGTCTCAAATAGCCATTTTTGCACATTTGAAATAAGAACGTGTATTGCAATGTAAACCGCTTTGGGCCCCTGAAAAAACACGCAGACGAGTTTGTAATACCCCTGGCACATAATTCAGTTGAGTCCACCCCTGGCCCAAATTGGTTTTTGGGCATGCAAGTTGGCACAAAGTCTGCAAAATAGCCATTTTTGCACATTTGAATAAGAACTGATGTATTGCAATAGTAACCGCTTTGGGTCCTGAAAAACACTGCAGACAGACTGTACATACCCCTGGCACATAATTAGTTGATCCAGCCTGGCCCAAATTGGTTTTGGGCATGCAAGTTTGGCACCAAAGTCTGCAAAATAGCCATTTTTGCCACATTTGAATAAAACTGTGTATTGCAATAGGTAAACCGCTTTGGGCCACTGAAAAACCGCAGACAGACATGTACATACCCCTGGCACATAATTCAGTTGAGTCCACCTGGCCAAATTGGTTTTGGGCATGCAAGTTGGCACCAAAGTCGTGCAAATAGCCATTTTTGCACATTTGAATAAGAAACTGAGTATTGCAATAGGTAAACTGCTTTGGGCCACTGAAAAAACACACTGCAGACAGACGTTGTACATACCCCTGCACATAATTCATTGAGTCCAGCCTGGCCAAATTGGTTTTGGGCATGCAAGTGGCACCAAAGTCTGCAAAATAGCCATTTTTGCACATTTGAATAAGAAACTGGTGTATTGCATAGGTAAACGCTTTGGGCCACTAAAAAACACTGCAGACAGACTTGTACATACCCCTGGCCATATAATTTAGTTGAGTCCAGCCTGGCCCAAATTGTTTTGGGGCATGCAAGTGTGGCACCAAAATCTGCAAATAGCCATTTTTGCACATTTGAATAAGAACTGATGTATTGCAATAGGTAAACTGCTTTGGGCCACTGAAAAACACTGCAGACAGACTGTACATACCCCTGGCAACATAATTCAGTGAGTCATCCTGGCCCAAATTGGTTTGGGCATGCAAGTTGGCACCAAAGTCTGCAAAATAGCCATTTTAGCCATTTGAATAAGAAACTGATGTATTGCAATAGGTAAACGGCTTTGGGCCACTGAAAAAACCCTGCAGACAGACTTGTCATATCCCTGGCACATAATTCAGTTGAGTCCAGCCTGGCCCAAATTGGTTTTTGGGCATGCAAGTTGGCACCAAAGTCTGCAAATAGCCTTGCCATTTGAATAAGAAACTGATTTTGCAATAGGTAAACTGCTTTGGCCACTGAAAAAACACAGCAGACAGACTTGTACATACCCCTGGCACATAATTCAGTTGAGTCCAGCCTGGCCCAAATTGGTTTTGGGCATGCAAGTTGGCACCAAAGTCTGCAAAATGCCATTTTTGCACATTTGAATAAGAACTGATGTATTGCAATAGGTAAACCGCTTTGGGCCACTAAAAAAACACTGCAGACGACTTTACATACCCCGGGCAATAATTAGTTGAGTCCACCTGGCCCAAATTGGTTTTGGGCATGCAAGTTGGCACCACTTGCAAAATAGCTTTTTGCACATTTGAATAAGAACTGGTGTATTGCAATAGGTAAACTGCTTTGGGCCACTGAAAACACCGCAGACAGATTTGTACATACCCCTGGACCATAATTCAGTTGAGTCCACCTGGCCCAAATTGGTTTTGGGCATGCAGTTGGCACCAAAGTCTGCAAATAGCCATTTTGCACATTTGAATAAGAAACGTGTATTGCAATAGGTAAACTGCTTTGGGCCACTGAAAAACACGCAGACAGACTTGTACATACCCTGGCACATATAATTCAGTTGAGTCCAGCCTGGCCCAAATTGGTTTTGGGCATGCAATTGGCACCAAAGTCTGCAAAATAGCCATTTTTGCACATTTGAATAAGAAACTGGTGTATTGCAATAGGTAAACGCTTTGGCCACTAAAAAAAAAACACTGCAGACAGACTTGTACATACCCTGGCAATATTCATTTGAGTCCAGCCTCCCCAATTGGTTTTGGGCATGCAATTGGCACAAAGTCTGCAAAAATAGCATTTTTTGCACATTTGAATAAGAAACTGGTGTATTGCAATAGGTCACCTTTGGGCCACTAAAAAAACACTGCAAAAGACTTGTACATACCCTGGCACTAATTCAGTTGAGTCCAGCCTGGCCAATTGGTTTTGGGCATGCAATGTGGCACCAAAGTCTGCAAAATAGCCATTTTTGCCATTTGAATAAGAAACTGTGTATTGCAATAGGTAAACTGCTTTGGGCCACTGAAAAAACACCTGCAGCAGACTTGTACATACCCCTGGCAATAATTAGTTAGTCCAGCCTGGCCCAATTGGTTTTGGGGCATGCAAGTTGCACCAAGTCTGCAAAATGCCATTTTTGCAATTTGAAAATAGAAAACTGATGTTTGCAATAGTTAAACTGCTTTGGGGCCACTGAAAAAACACTGCAGACAAACTTGTACATACCCCTGGCAATAATTAGTAGTGAGTCCAGCCTGCCGCAAATGGGTTTGGCATGCAAGTTGGCACCAAAGTCTGCACCAAAGACCAAACCTGCAGGTTCTGGCAGTCTAATGACTACTGGCTACTACATGTCACAAACTCACCTGCTGCTCCAATCCTGCGCCGCTCTGGTCACAGCCAGGTGCTTCCGGGTAGGCAGCGCTGCCGGCATGATTACATTACAACCCTGACGCATCTCCTGGAGCAAACTATGAAAAGTCGGTGGTGTCCTCCTCTCAGTGCCTGATTGTAAATCTGCTACCCCTGGCTCCTGTAGGAATCCTGCTACTTACCTTACCCGTTTCAGAGACAATACCTACCTTGCCTGTTCCAGAATCCATACTTATCTGTTCCAGAGTCTATTTTTACCTTGCCAGTTCCTGAGTCACTACTCACTTTGCCTGTTCCTATATCAGCTACCTACCATGCCTGTTTCCAGTATCCTGCCTACAACTCCCAGCAGCACCTTGTTGCCATTCTCCAGCCTTCTGTTCCCATCAGCCATTGTCTCAAGTATCCAGCCTACCATTCCCAGCAGCCATCTGTGCTCCTATATCTTCCAGACTTTCGTAAGTATCCTAATTCTAGACACATGCACCTTTAAGGACCCAGCTGATAAAAAGGAAGATGGTCTCTCAAAATCTATATTTTCAGCCTATGGTTCTGCACTATGCCCTGCCTTTGCGACCGAGTGGGTGGCAAAAGCAATGGATGTTTGGTTTGGCTGAAACAGTTATAAAGGGGTATTAAGGAAAACGTGGACAAGGAGGACCTCCTCCATTCATAGTTACATAGTAATTGAGGTTGAATAAAGACATAATTCAGTCCAACAACTTCCAGAAACATCCACCTTTGTAGGTGACCCAGCTCTTGATTCGAGCACACTCACTGCACACTGCTCAATGAATGCAGTAGCAGCTCGATGTGCACTATTGCTTAAGTCCTAGGCAGTGTTCCTAACATCAAAATGCTCACTAATTGCCTTACCCTTCCTAGGTAGCTTACTTTTTGGGACAGAATTAGATAAAATTATTGCCCAGACAACCTCATCTTTTTTTTTTTTAATTAATTTTTTATTGAGTTACAATGTATTTAAAATCGTCATACATTTTTAAATAACTCAGTTTTTTATAATAACTATAATAACAAATTAGTTAAGTAAAATAGAAAACAAGGGAAAAATAAACTGTTCCAGCAATCGAAAACACATATTTTGTTCATTTGCATGTTCATTTAGTAGTGTAACTACCTTTATAGCTCCGCTCCAGACGCCACCCTCCGAGCCACCTTGTTGTATTCCAATGTCTCGCTTATCCCCTTAGGGGCTTTTGCAGTGTCCACACCTCCCATGTTTTATTCCATTTGCTGAGGTTATTTGATAAGGTGTGTGTCATATATTCGATATCGTGAATCCACCATACTCTAGCTATAAGTTTAGCTTTGTGAAGTTTTATTTGTTTTATTAAATAATTTGCGTATTTATTCAGATTCTGAATAGGGCTGTTGAATAGGGCTGTGAAAGGGGACAGACATATATTTGTAGAGAATATTTCTCCGATTAGATCCGAGCACTCCCACCAGAAACACACAATCTCAGGGCACGACCACCAGCAATGCACTTGGTCTGCCGAATCTCCACATTCCTTAAAACATTTATCCGGGGTTGCTGAATTGATTTTATGTAGGAAGGCCGGGTGACATACCAGAGAGTGTTATAGGAGTTCTTATAGATTGAGACCCACTGGGACTCCTCCAGAACCTGGCCTAATCTCATCTCCCATTTTTGAGTAGGGGGGTGCTTAATGGGTTGATTGTCGTGTCATAATATTTGGTATATTGAGATTAGTTTATTTGTTGACTGAGTTTGGGTGATGAGCGACTCAAATTTCGTGGGACTGATATCTTGGTTGCCTAGTGTCTTTCTAGCGTATCTAGCTATCCTTGTATAAGAGAACCACTGGTTCCGTGGAATTTTATGTCGTCGAGCAGCTTCTTCCCATGTTATTAAATTTCCCCCTTGGTCGTATATATTGGATATATTAGAAATACCTCTGTTTTTCCAGGCTAAGATCTCCGTATTAGAGATATTTAAAAGGAGATAGGGCATGCAATACATCAGTTTCTTATTCAAATGGCTAAAATGGCTATTTTGCAGACTTTGGTGCCAACTTGCATGCCCAAAACCAATTTGGGCCAGGCTGGACTCAACTGAATTATGTGCCAGGGGTATGTACAGAAAAAGAAACCAACTTTTTTGAATAAGAAACCAACTTCAGCTTCGTCTGACAGGAACACTAAAAAACTATAAAAGTGCAGTGTGTGGGACATTCCTTCTACATTCAGTAGGGCCAACAGATATATAATGGGGGATTTATTACCCAGCCACAAATTGATTCATCCAAACCCTTAGAGAAAAATGGGTATATCCATGGTCATCCGCATATAGGGGCAAAATGGTGCTTTTTGTCCCGTCCCGCGTAAGTGTGATTGATTTGTTTAGTCAGCTGTGCCATTGCCCGTCCCCCTACCTGCAGCAGCTCACTCCCATTGCTGACATGCAAAGGAAGCACGAGTTTCATTCAGTGTGGACTGGCTGTGTGTCAGGTAATGTAAGGAGCTGCCCAACTTGCTGTTTAGTGGTTGTGGTTTGGAATATAATGACAGTACTTGACTTACAACCAAATATGTTTTATAGACTAAAGTGATGGGGACTGGGTAACAGTGTGGCTGGGTGGGTTGTTGGTGTTTTTATGGATTCCCTAAGTTCTGTGAGTTTATTATTGTGACCTTGTTAATTTCAAGCCATGGTCTGAATAAGAGATTCTCAAACAGATGGTTGAAAACTACAACTCCCAACTCCTGGTTTCCCTCTGTAGTGGAAGAATGCTGGGAGTGGAAATCGCATGTGTATGGCCAACTTTAAAGATAAAAACAGCATTTTCCAAAATTTTAGCCAGAATGGGATTCTGGGAAATGTACTTCATTCTTTAACTGTTTAAAGATAATTCGACCAACACTTGTTGGGGCCTATTTGTTGCCACCAATTCTCATCCCCAATTACCATACCTCATGACATTCGGGAGGGGGGGTTATTGTTGTGCAGTAAGTAAGTATATATTGAAAAATGTCAAAATTTGGGGGCAAATAATGTTTCGGCATTTACCCTAAAAAATAAATGTATTAATGTGAGGTGTTGTACCCCGTTGTTAAAGGGAAAGTTGATAAGATACATATTAAAGGGCATGTCCAGCCCTAAAATGAAAACTTACATACAGGTAAATCACCCCCCAAACCCTAAACGTTAATAGTTTGAAATCTAAAATATATAAGTCTAACCTGAAATCCTGCACAATGTTCTGTTTCCCCTGTTTCTGATTGCTGGTTCTTCCAGTTAGTAACCGTCAGTTATGGATTTGACAGTTGACATCACAGCCAATGACTGAATGTTAATCCCCTGTCTGCCCCTTCCGAACATGCCCAGGCTCAGTAAAGGCTCAGTACAGGTTTCTAAATGGCTCAGTTTCCATGAGGCATCCAGAAGCATAGCAGACATACAGTAATGAATTCATAGGACAAACTATAATATATCAACATATTTTAAAGAGACCATTCTTTCTAAAAGATGTTCTTATGAGGGTGGAGTTGTCCTATAAAGTTAAAGGGGAACTTGATATTATACACTTTAATGCATATCACATCAACTTTCCCTTTAAGGCGTATCACATCAACTACTTCCTTAACATGTATCACACCAACTTCCTCTATAAGGCGTATCTCACAACTTCCCCTTTAAGTAATATCGCACCAACTTCCTCTTAAGCACGTATCGCATCAACTTCCCCTTTAGTGCGTATCGCATCAAGTACCAAGTGTTCCTGGCTGTTAATTAGATTCTCTTTGAAAAGGCACCACTATGTACCATGGATGTTTATGATGCTGTGTCGGTCTGTCCAGGTTTAATGACTCATTGTCATTAATGCTTCAAAATGTTCTCGGGATGTTTTTGATACATTTTTGGAAATGATTAGAGGAATCAAGTTAAAGAAGACAACTGTAATTAGATAGGGAAAGTTTAAGTATAAACTTTGAATTTGGCTTGAAAGGCTGCATTTTGGAAAGGAATGTGTGTGTTTGTGCTTCAGATTTTAAAACTCAATAATGCCAATGATGATGACATTGTTGTTTGTTACTTACCCTTTAAATAAAGCGGAAGAATTAAACGGAAGAAGAATAAATAGAAAGAACAGTAATTTGGCTCTTCAAGCTAAATTAATAAAGACATACATACATCCAGTCCAACCTACTCAGCAATTCCCACATTTGGTATATTGTTTGTTGGTATCTAATATTTACAATTTGGCATTATTAGCAGAAATGTAATTATAGAAATTCACAGGACTTGATAAAAAGATCAGTAGAGAGTAGCTGTATTTGTTATACCTGCTGGATAACATCCTGTGCTGTGCTGAATCTCAGAGCGCGAATGACAGTTCGTGGCTGTTCAGGGGAGACATCATGGACTTGAACAAAGAAACTTTCTTCATCTGAGTTCACATTCAACTCCTTCTCCTCTTTGTCTTCTTGATAGACGTTTCTGTCATTCATATTCTGGTAAAAGTAGGAAATAATTTGCAAAAATTTTATAGAAACTCATATACAGACATGAAGGACACTGAAAATTACTCATTCATTAAAGAATAATCTGAAATATAGGACAATATTCATTAACCCGTAGTATCAGAAAAAATATGACCGTGGCCATACATTGTACATTCGTACAATGCCACGAGGTAGAAAACAACCCCTAATGGTATTGTATCAGCGAATGTAATTGTACGATGCATTGGAATTTTATGCATGCTTTCATGTTATGCTTGTTAAAGGCTTGTTAATATGGCCTAAAATGTCGCCAATGAATCATGCCATTTCCAGAAAGGGAAACTAAAGTTCCAATTTACATTATCCTTATTAAGTTCTATACTTCCTAACTAGTGAAAAGACATTATTCTGGGGCATATTTATAAACCTGTAATGGAAAGTTCTGATAATGTGGCTTTATACCGAGCCATAAAGTGCCATGTAATGGGCAATACAATCCTTGGTGCTCCAGGTTATTACGGATGCTACAGGACATTTGAGTGCTGATAAAATACACTTTGCTGTAGTTGTTGTTGCTTATGCTGCCCATAAACTACCTCAAAATTACACTGATTCAACATTTGGGGCCGTATTTAAAAACTCATAGAATCAGTAAAGTTATTTAAACATACTTCTTCACGAGTTTTAAGAAGTATTCTCCCCACATATCCTTCTTCAGGAAACCAGCTATTAAGGATCTGCAGAATGTCCTCTTCATGGCTAATCACTCTCTGGAAAGGGATCTTTTTGCACTCATTCTTGTCTTTGGATATAAAGCATTTTTCCTCCATTAAAAAATAGTCAGTGGTATGTGAATCAAGTCCTTTTTTAGTAGCCAAAATCTGTGAAAACACAACAGGAAAATCAAAATAGCACAAATCCATCTGTGATCTTATCAAAAATATATTGTATATGGGGGGATTCAATGTAATCTTTAATTGTTGAAGCTTTTAAACTGTGACATAACATCCAAAACACGTCAGGCATACCTGTGTGTATAAGTGTTTTTATGCAGCAAAATAAAGTGCAGAACCGCCAACAGAGAGAATACCGTCTGTTAGGTTTTTATATATTCTCTATAATCACTTAGCCTAATAGCAGCCATTTTGTTCTCTGACTCCATTTTGTCTTATATTATTGTCGTGTTATTGCAGAGGTTTTATTTCCAAATGTTCTGAGCTCAAGGTCTTTTGCCTCCCACATTGTGTGTCAGCCTGACTATCTTCATATTCCAAGGTTTTAGTATGTCATCTGCAGACACTGTGTCTGGCCTGCCCTTTTTCTGGCAAAGCCCTTTTTTTCTGGTTTGATATATTCCAATGTACGAAATGAATAAACCGAGAAACTGGGTTCTACCGCACCGAACGTGTTGTGTAATCCTTTCTCCCAGCGCTGAGGGTCTCTTAGTGGGTCTAAAGACAGGCATCAGCGGTGAGGATATTTATTCTAACAACTGGTGTCAGTAAAGTGGGGATACAACCTACAGGACTGTAAGTATTGAACTTATTAACTTTAGGTTCTGTCTTGCTTGTTCTGTAACTTGTATCAGCATATTGGTATAGATTTTAAAACGTGGGTTAAAACGCATGCCCCACGTCTTACAGACGGGGTCTGTAAGCAGAATGGAAGCTGGACAGACTTACCTGGGAAGCGGCATGGTGGGGCAGCGGCCATTGTTAAGGTGGGCTGACCATCCCCGGGGGGGAGCCAATAGAGCAGCAGGGGGCGGCGCGGCAAGGGAAGAAGCCCATTGGTCGGTCGCAGGCGGCGGGAACACGCGCGACCGAAGGACCGGTGAGGAGTGGAGAAGACAGGAGAAGCTCCCGGGAGGTCACTATCGGTAAAGAAGAATGGAGATTCCAGCGGAGGTTCGGGAATGGTTGGTGAAAGCAGGGTCGGCGGGCATGCAGCGCCTGAAGGAACTCGAGCTGAACTCCACGGCCGCAACTGCAGAACCGGAGTCGGAGGAGGTAGCAGGCATAATGGCAACACCCACCCCAGGACGCAAGCAGCAGCCGGGTAAGAAGCGCAGGAGAGCGGCAACAACAGGGAAGAGAGGTAAACGGCCCTGTCAGCAGCACACCAGCAGAGCCAGTGAAGGAGAGGAGAGGGAGCTACTGTGGCCTCCGACCTCCCCAGACCTGACAGAATTGCTCGGCCCATCAGGGGTTAGGGACAGGGAAAGCCCGCCAGCCCCTCATAGCAGTAGAAGGAGCTGTAGGCTATTAGGGACCCCCCGCCCAGGACATAACTCAACAGGTGTGGAGTTAGAAGCAGCTGGGTTTGGGGGAGTCAGGGAACAGCTTGTCCCACAGCCCCCTGCTGGGGGAACAACACCTTTAGGTGGGGGGGGGAGGAATGAAGCAGGGAATACTATTAGGGGGAGCCAAATTGGGGTAGATTTCCCCCCCACCACGGGGTCTCCCCTAGGTCAGCGAGCAACGGCATTACAGGAGATGACGCTCCAACCCACATCACTGGGCAGCTCATTTCAACTGGGGGGGCCTGGGTTCTCAGTCCAGCCCAACGATGGTGGGGGTTGGCGGAATAATGCTGGCTTCTCAGCACCCCCCCGACGGCTAATTGTTTCAGCTCCTGGGGCGGGCATAGGGGTAAGCCCACTACTAGATAGCCAGCGAGCAACAGGGGTCACTTACTCACTTTACCCCTATCAGTTGCCCCTCACCTATGCAGCGGCAAATCAAGGCCCCTCAGCTGCAGGGGATTGTAGGGGGGGTCAGTAGGCAAAGGTGGCGTGCACTACGGGAACTATAACGTCCAGTTCTAACTGTTGGCCAGTTTTCCCTTCCTGTGTAGCAGCTCCGGCACCCTTGGGGTCAACGTCGACAGTACCTTCAATGACAGACGTACATCAGTTATCTGCGGCAGCGGCTATGTCGTGCATGCAGTCGACTCAACGGGATCCACAAGCTGTCCAGGGCGATCTACTCCAGAGCAACTCAGCCCAGCCAGCAACGGTGACACCATTACCCCCCAGCAATAATCCAGGTACCCTTATTGACACTATTCCAGGTCTAAAAGATTGTATTTCACGGTATGTAGCTAGCTTAACATTGTCCGCTGCTTCAGCGGGGGGAGGAGGGTCCACAGGGTTCCCAGCCCCCTCCCAGTCAGCAGTACTAATCGGAAGCCAAGGCTCAGTCAGAGAGGCAGGGAAGAGTATGGGGGAGGGTGGGACCTCAACAGGCCCCCCAACTAGCCATAGCATAGGGACACCATTAAGCAGTTCAGGAGGCACCGAAGGGGGGGTCCATGAATCAAATTTCAAGGACATACTTACCTGTGCGGGAACTCCACTGGGGCTACACTTATCTAAGGCAGTCAGGGAGAAAATAGAGAACGGGGAGTACGTAGACATATTGGCACTGTTACCGGCATCGAAGGAAGGGTCAAAGAAGGACGGGAAACCTCAGGATGAAGAAGAAAGGAAGCGCCCCCCTGTGGCTAGGAATTTTAACAACTGGCTGCAGGCATTCTGTATATATGCCAACATCGTGGCCACAAAGCACCCATCTAAGGCCCCAGGGCTGTTTAAACATCTAGACATAGTGACAGAGGCATTTAAATCATTTGGCGGACTGTCGTGGTATATCTACGATGACAGATTCCGTCAAAAGATGTCTGTCCACAAAGAGATGTGTTGGGGTACGAAAGATGTGGACTTGTGGCTGGGGATGCTCTCTTACAGGGCTTCAGGAATCCCCTCGCCGGTCGTTAGAACGCAAACACAGGTACATAGATCCAATTCATGCTGGGCGTTCAACGAGGGTCACTGTAGATGGGCAGCGGCGTGTCGTTTTCGTCACGACTGCTTCACCTGCGGGGGACAGCATCCCTCCATTAGATGCACTAGACGACTCCCCGGCAGTTCGACAAAGTCAGTCGGTAGACAGGGGGGTCAGGCACACTCTTCCGTCCCCAGTGAGAGTTCAAGAATTGGAGGTCTTTTTAAGGGGATACCCAAATCGTCGGAACGCCAAGATTTTGGAACAGGGCTTCAGTAGGGGATTTTGGATCCCCTTCGATGATAACCTGGTTAGCCCATCCCCTTGCCATAATTTGAAGTCAGCCCTCAATTACCCAGAGATTGTCAGGGAAAAAATTTTCAAGGAAGTGTCGGAAGGCAGAGTAGCGGGCCCCTTCCCGGTTCCACCTATGGATAACCTTAAGATTTCCCCACTAGGGCTGGTCCCAAAGAAGGAATCAAATTCCTACCGCTTGATCCACCACCTCTCCTACCCCACTGGTCTTTCGGTAAATGATGCAATAGACCCTTGGTTGTGCAGGGTTCGCTACGCGTCATTTGACGGAGCGTTGGAGTTGTTGAGGTCCAGTGGGCAGGGATCAGTCATGGCAAAAGCGGATATAAAGTCGGCCTTTCGCCTGCTGCCGATCAACCCGGAGTGCTATCATGTGTTGGGCTTCCATTGGGATGGCGCCTATTTCTTTGATAGGTGTCTTCCAATGGGCTGTAGCCTTTCGTGTTACTATTTCGAAATGTTTGCATCATTCCTGGAGTGGGTCGTGCGGCAGGTATCAGGATCGACTTTTTCACTACATTACCTGGATGATTTTCTCTTCATCGGCCCAGGAGAGTCACCAGGTTGTAGGAGATTGCTTAGATCCTTCCTGTTTTTAGCCGACAAGTTCGGGATACCAATTGCCCAAGAGAAGACTGTTCCTCCCTCAACGACTATTCAATTCCTTGGAATTACTATAGACTCGGTAGCAATGGAGTTCCGGCTGCCTCAGGATAAACTGGACAATCTTAGGTCAATGGTAAGCAGAGCCATCAAGGCAAAGAAGCTGCGGGTAAGGGAGGTCCAGTCGCTCCTGGGGCATCTGAATTTCGCAACGCGAGTAATACCAGTGGGCAGGGCTTTTAACAGGGGCCTGATCGACAGTATAATAGGAATGTCCAACCCAGGGTGGCGCGTAAGGCTCTCCACAGAGGTAAAAGAAGATTTGCGAGTATGGCAACAGTTTTTAGACAGATTTAATGGTAACACCAGATGGCAGGCAGAGTTTGTGGACACCTCCGCCATAAAGCTGTTTACGGACTCAGCAGGCTCTTCAGGTTGTGGGGGCTTTTACGCAGGCCGCTGGTTCGCAGCTAGATGGCCATCTACATGGCATCAGGAAGAATGGATGTCCAATTTAGTATTCCTAGAGATTATCCCAATATATTTCACCTTATTGCTATGGGGCCGGTTATTACAGAATAGGAGGATCATCTGGAACTGTGACAACCTAGGAGTAGTACAGGTACTTAATGCACTTTCGGCCAAATCTAAACCAGTTAGCAAAATCCTCAGGGCAATAGTCTTAAAACTGTTAGAACTCAACATTTGGATGAAAGCTTGCCACATCCCTGGGCAGGACAATTGTGTGGCTGACGCTTTGTCCCGCTTTCAAATGCAGCGATTTCGGGAATTAACTGGTGGAGAGGCTCTCCAAGAGGATCTTATTGCAGAAGACTGGTGGGAAAATTGCCACCCAGGCTAGAGGGGTTCTTAAGGGACTCTCTTGCCCCACGAACTTGGATGGCATACAAAGCAGGCTGGGTCAGATGGTTGCAGTTCAAGACCTCCTGCAAGGGACAAGTGCCGGAAGTGGAGGTTTTGGTAAAGTATGTGCTAAATCTTTTTGACCAAGGTCAATCAGTCAACGGCATTAAAAAACTATTAGCAGGCATTTCGTTTTTTCTAAGAATGTCATCAGAACAGGATTTGGTGAAAGCCCCTATAGTTAAGCAGTTGTTAAAAGGCATGGTTAGGGTGAGACCGTCTATGGAATGCAGGAAACCTATAACGATGGACATCCTGTCCCTTCTGCTGGGGACCTTGGGAGTAATTTGCGCCTCTAAACAGGAAGCTCTCCTGTTTCGGCTAGCATTTCTACTGGCCTTTTTTCTGGCCCTCAGGGTCAGCGAATTGGCGGCAGCAAACAAAAAGGAAGCGGGGGGTCTTCTTATGTCAGAAGTATCACCGTTCAGACACAAATTAAAGGTGCAGATTCCCAGGTCCAAGACCGATCAACAGGGCACAGGCAAAGAATGTTGGTTAGGCCCCTTCCCTCATGCCAACTTATGCCCGGTGGCGGCATACCATGATTTCATCCAAGAAAGGGGGGAAGCACCAGGCCCACTCTTCCGCCACAAGGATGGTTCACACTTGTCACAATTCCAGTTCCGTAGGGTCCTCCAAATGGGACTTAGGCAGTTGGGTCTGGATTGGCAGAACTATAATAGTCATTCATTCAGGATAGGTTCGGCCACCCATGCCTTTCAGCATGGTTTCCCTATTTCTAAGCTAAAACGCCTGGGAAGGTGGGATTCTAACCGTTTTAGATCTTACATCAGACCAGAACTAGCCGAGGTAGTTTAATATCTCCCTGCCCCCCCCTCTCCCCTCTTTCTTTTCCCAGGTCATAAACAACTACGGGTCTGGATTATCGGACATTCCTTTGTCTTTTGGGCAAGCCGACGGGCCTCGGTGAGGAAATTAGGTGACAATCTAGGCTTCCCTGAGAATGTCCTTAAGGTTCAGTGGGTCGGTAGGAGGGGCGCTCGTTGGAACGACTTATTTCCTTTAATAGCCAGATTAAGGAACGAACGGGGCTATCCTGACATAGTCATATTACACTTAGGGGGCAATGATGTGGGATTCTTTAAAACCGTGGAACTGATCAGAATAGTACGGAGGGACCTGGCCCAGTTGCATTTTATGTTACCAGATTGCGTGTTCGGTTGGTCGGAGGTGGCACCAAGACTAAAGTGGCTCTCTGACCCTAAGGTGAGAGCCCTAGACAAATGCAGGAAAAAATTAAACTTTGGGGTAGCAAAATTGGCCAAAGATCTGGAAATTTTGACATACCGACACATAGATTTAGAAGGCGGAGAAAAGGGCCTCTATAGAAATGACGGTGTCCACCTTTCAGACGTAGGCCTGGACATCTTTAACGTAGGATTACAGAACCTGTTGGAGCGTTGTCTGCTAAGTTGGAGGCTGGGCATGGACTTTTGCTAAGAAAAAGGGGGGGGGGGGAAGGGGGGGGGGGGCAAAGTCCATACCATGGTGGTAAACTGGAATGCAGCCAACGTGCTCTTGCGAGACAGATATGATTTGGGCTCTTTATATAGGCGGTCTCGAAATATAGAGCTGGCTAGTTTAAGTTGAGATTATATGCTAAGGCTGAAGTAATAAGTTATGATGTTATAATCCAATAAAGAAATAAAGCTGCGGCCCATTACTCCAACTAAATCGGTGTCGGTATCTTGTGTAGTGTTATTCTGAATAATTAACAAAGTGTCGCTTGCCAATACCATGCCTGCAGGCTGGGACCTGTGATCGAGTTCTCTTAGCGAAGTTGCTTCGTGGGTGGAGTGTTAAATTCTGAAAGAGTTTTATTCCCTGAGTGGAATGTAAAAACTTGGTGCTGGGTGTTCTAAAGAGTTAAAGAGTAAGGTAGACTCCCATAGGTGGCGATTTGCATTTTTAGTTTCTCTTTGGAAGAGTTAACTGGGAGCCGTACAAGAGATCTATTTTCCCCTTGATTAATAGGATCCCTATGCGAGGGGTAGGACTCGCAACTTGTAGTTGGACTACAAGATAATACTCCCGCAGGCGGCGACCTGCACATAGAGTTAATGTTTTCTCCTTACCTAGGAGTTGCTTCCGCGTGAAGTGTAAAATACGGGAGTTAGGGATTGGGGACGGTAAGAGTTAAGCTTAACCAATTATAGAACGGACAGTGTGGTCCGGTTCATTTGAAGTTCGAACTTCTGAGATGTGTTTCTTTGCTAGCTAGCATTATACGGAACATTAAGAGACCTTACCTTTGTATGTTTTATGTGTAATAGTTTTGTCTGTCAAATTTGTTAATCTGCTGAGCTTGCTTTGCGCTTTTTGTTAACCTTCTTGCTTACAGGATGGAAAGATTCACAGTTAGGGCGTCTGACCCAAACATGATAAGTCATTTAAAGTATATTAAAGTGTTTTAATTCTAAGTTTACAGGTTTCCAATGTGTGGGAATAATACTGATAACAAGACTGGTACAGAAGTTCCAAAGAATTTTCCTGGAGGATTAGGTGATCCGTATTGGTGGTACAATTTATGGCAATCCATGGTTTGGTAATATATTGGGTTGGATAAAAGATGTATATTCTCATTGAGAGCTCTTTTAGTGAATTTTATTATGAATCTAGTTATATTAATAAGTGAGGTTGAATTTGGTTAATGCTGACTTCACTTAGAATGTTTTCTATTATAAATGTATTTTCCTATCCTTTCAAGTGAGGATATTTATTCTAACACCGTCTATTGGGGCACAGCTGTGCCAAAAATTAGTGGGAAAATAATTTTTTTCTTCTTTCTTTCCATGTGTTCTATAATCCCCCCCAACCCCCAGAGTGTGTTTACTTTTTTCAGATTCCCTCTCTGTCCTGAGATACACTAATTAGAAGAATACATGATTGCATTCTTCTACTCCTACTTGTAATGTCAATCAAATTCTTGTGAGGTGATCCTCTTCCCTGCTCTGTAACAAACATAGAGATAAGAGCATTAACGGGGAGAGAGGTAGCTTTGACGGCAGAGATAAGGCTGCACTTGACCCCCCTTCTTGATAGCTTTTACTGATTGATGATGGGTCACAAAGAGAGAGATCGTATTGCAACAGGACACAGAGAGATCCGTGTCGCCGGGACAGCTTGCTTTCTATTGGCCACTGTGCGTGGATGTGTTTTTTAGGATGTTGAAGTTTTAACTCCTGCTGCACATGAGAAGCTTGTTGGGTAGCCGGAGTTGAGACATGGAGGAGGTAACGGAGGGGGAAGGGGGGAGTGCTGCACAGAGACACCATGGAAAAACATGGAGTCACTGACAGAGATAGGAGAAAGGCAGCACAGAGTATATGAATTTAACTATGCAATGGGCCAATGTGTTTTTTCACTATAGATGCCCTTTAAATCTATAATTCTAATGGAGACACGAGCACTTGCAGAACTTGAATACAAAAGAATACTGTTAGTTCCCCGCACTCCCCCCTCTCCTCACACTTTGCCAAGATAGGTGCATTTGTGCACAAGGGTGAGGGGAAGGGGTCAATTTGGGAGACAGGAGCAAGTGCTCCTGAAGTTTCATCTTCAGGTTAGGAAAGGTTTCTTTACAGTGAGAACGGTGAAACTGTCTTCCAGCAGATGTGGTAATGGCAAGTTCATTGAATAGCTTTAAAAGTGGCCTGGATAAGTTTTTTCAAACTAAAAAATATTGAGCATTACTGGTATTAATACATATACTGTAGATCTGGTTGATCTAGAGTAATGATCAGATTGCCGTTTGGAGTCAGGAAGGAATTTGTTTTCCCTTTTAAGCTGTTTTTTTTTTTGCCTTCCCCTGGATCAACTGTAAGGTAGGGTTAAAAAAGGAGGGTGACTAGGTTGGACTTGATGGACGTATGTCTTTATTCAACCTCAATTACTATATTACTATGTAGTAATGGTTCACTGGTCTGTATCTATATGTACAAAACCTGGAGTGTGGACACCATGTAGTTAATGTCAATGAAAGATAAGAACACACAGCTCTGTTATTTTTTCCCATAAAATAATATTGCTGTATCTGGAAAAGAGCAAAATTTAATATAAAAAAGAATCTGAACAAAGTATGTGGAAAGTAAAAGCAGCAATGCGGACAGTTTTGTGACATTCGGCTGGATAATCTAGCCTGTTCAGGGAAGACAAAAATAAAAGCGCTTTTTTTCCCTTTTGTAATTACATTTCCTAGTATAAAACTTATACTGTGCACTGCCAGTTCCAAAAATTCAATTGTAAACCATCTCCCAGTGTATCTCAGGATAGAAAAAAAAAATCTTTAGTGTTCTTAGGGCCCAGTATAGTGAAAAAGACTTTGCTCATCTTAATCTATAAATTAATACATGTATATAGCATACTCTGAGGTTTGTGTGTCGCTGCATTCCTTAGATACAGTAATTGATTTGCTCAGGCTCAGTATCTCTCCTCCCAATCTTACCAACACCTCCCCAGACCTCGGGCTGTCTATAAGGGCAAGCATGCTCAGTAATCACTAAGAGGCAGCATTGGAAGAGGGAATTTCCCATCTGCAATATACATGATTTGCATGAACACTGTGTCCATTCCAGTTTAGCAAAACTGCACCTAGCAGAAGATGTTCAGATTGAATATCTAAAGATGACTATTTTTTCAGTATATATGCCCTTTTATACCTGTTACCTTCAAGTAAATGTACAGAAAGTGCTTGCAATAAATTTTCATTTTTGTTGCAACATTTGAAAGATCTTTTTACTTATGTGCATCCTGCCACGGGAATGGCGGCAACTAAAGAGTTACCATGTTACATAACATGGTAACTCTTTAGTTGCTGTCATTACAGTGGATTATCCAATCATTCACTTTCTGTATAATGAGGTATCCAAGTTGTTTTTTCTTGGCTATGCAAGGCTCTGGGCAAGGGATTTGCAGGGAGTTGTAGTTTTCCAACATCTGGAGGGCCACAGGTTGGGAAATGGATAAATTGTTAGTGGATATTTATTTAGTTATCGGATCATCTCATAATTGGGGGACACTTATAATTAATGTAAGTAACAGGGCTGTGTTAATTACCGTATATATACTCGAGTATAAACCGAGTTTTTCAGGCTGTAAAATCAGCCTGAAAACTCGGACTCGGTTTATACTCGAAGTCAATAAACAATTGAAGTCAGCGTCCTCTCCATTCCGCAGCAGCGTCCTCCAATCGAGCCGCACGATCAGTCCATGTACTGGACGCCGGCCGACGTCACTGCCCGGCGCCAATAGTGACGTCAGCCGGCGCGCCAGGACATGGACTGATCGTGCGGCTGCGGAATGGAGAGGACGCTGCTGCCAGAATGGAGAGGACGTGCTGCCGGAATGGAGAGGACCTTACCAGCACACAGTCCCAGGAAGCCCTTGGATTTAGGAGAGCCCACAGATCCTGGATGAAGGAGCCCACGGTACAAACTGAACTGGGTGGGAGGGTGAGGGTGGCATTCAAGATGTTTGGAAACTACAACTCAGCATGCTTTTAGCTGGGAGTTGTAGTTTCCAAACATCTTGAATGCCAAGTGAGGGTGGCATTCAAGATGTTTGGAAACTACAACTCCCAGCTAATAAAGCATGCTGGGAGTTGTAGTTTCCAAACATCTTGAATGCCACCCTCACTTGGCATCAAGATGTTTGGAAACTACAACTCCAGCTAATAAGCATGCTGGGAGTTGTAGTTTCCAAAACATCTTGAATGCCAAGTGAGGGTGGCATTCAAGATGTTTGGAAACTACAACTCCCAGCATGCTTTATTAGGGGAGTTGTAGTTTCCAAACATCTTGAATGCCAAGTGAGGGTGGCATTCAAGATGTTTGGAAACTACAACTCCCAGCATGCTTATAGCTGGGAGTTGTAGTTTCCAAACATCTTGAATGCCACCCTCACTTGGCATTCAAGATGTTTGGAAACTACAACCCCATAATAAAGCATGCTGGGAGTTGTAGTTTCCAAACATCTTGAATGCCACCCTCACTTGGCATTCAAGATGTTTTGGAAACTAAACTCCCAGATGCTATTAGCGGGAGTTGTAGTTCCAAACATCTTAATGCCAAGTGAGGGTGGCATTCAAGATGTTTGGAAACTACAACTCCCAGCATGCTTTATTAGCTGGGAGTTGTAGTTTCCAAACATCTTGAATGCCAAGTGAGGGTGGCATTCAAGATGTTTGGAAACTACAACTCCCAGCTAATAAAGCATGCTGGGAGTTGTAGTTCCAAACATCTTGAATGCCACCCTCACTTGGCATTCAAGATGTTTGGAAACTACAACTCCCAGCTAATAAAGCATCTGGGAGGTGTAGTTTTCCAAAACATCTTGAATGCCAAGTGAGGGTGGCATTCAGAGGTTTGGAAACTACAACTCCCAGCATGCTTTATTAGCTGGGAGTTGTAGTTTCCAAACATCTTGAATGCCAAGTTTCTACCCTCGGTTTATACTCGAGTCAACAACTTTTATAGATTTTTTAGGTGAAATTGGGGTACCTCTGTTTATACTCGGGTCGGTTATACACTAGTATATACGGTACAACCTGATTGTATTTATACTGCTATTTATTTTTAGCATTTATATTAATATGTATGTGCTTTTTATGGGCTGCTACACAATGACACCATAGGCAATTGCCATGCCTGATCAAATTCACTGGCTTTGAACAAAATTATTGTTGGTGTTGTTGAATTACATCTATCACCATTTACCCTAAAGAAACTCTCTAATAGCAGAGGGCAGTCAGGGAATGGTTGGAGTTATATTTTGAAAACATACAGACAGCCACAGGTTAATCAGGTAAAACACCTGTAGCCAGTCTAAATTAGAATGATTACAGTATAAAATAAAATCAATTTACAAAAATGCAGCCCTGCTAATTACATTATCTGTCTGTCAGGCTCTGTATAATACAAGGTTTGTTACCATATAACTTTCATTTATGGCTTTTACATGTGTGCGGAGAGATGGGATAAAGCTTTTTTCTTTGATTACTGAGTTTCTGAGAGTTTCACTCAGTATTTATTGAAGATTAATTGACTATTAATAATTATATTGTGGTATTAGTAGAGAAGTCTTCAAACTTTTTCCTTGATTTGCCATTACACGTGTCCTGCTTAGGGTTCATACACACGTGTGATCGTGGGTCGGCGATAATCGTGCCGTAAATGGGAACTTTATCGGCCAAAATGATCGCTCAGTAGGAGATCTGTCCGGCCGGTTGGGCAATGATCCCCGACCGAACGGCCGCTCCGGCCGATAAAGTATCCATACATGGCACGATTTTTTGGCCGAAACGCTGTTCATACACATTGTGCACGATCGCATGTGTGTATGAACCTTTACACATAGTGGTAGCATCTATACTGTTTATAGTTAGAGGGATATGGTAATTTACTTCATAGGAAGGACTGTGGATATGGTAATTCACAGCAGTAGGGGGGGTGTGACTATACATGCCATTCACTTTGATTGACTGTTCCTCCCTCTGAATCTTTAAAATTAAAAGTCTTATATCTAGACTGGTGGCCGGATTGTAAAGAGAAACACATGTTGGAGGATGGGATGAAGTATAGTTTAATAGTATGAGGTTTTTAAAAGTTTGAATTTGGACACTATAGTTGCCCTTTAAAGAAATGTAGACAAACCACCTATAAAGTATCTATAGTGCAATGCAGTTTATTTCAATGATATAGTTTATGAAGTCACTATAAGCTGGTGTATTGGCAAATGGAATGTGCTGTCATTCCTGGGTTTTTTTTCTTAGTAAAACTAAAATATAACTAAGGTAGACCTGTATAAAATATTAGTAATAAGCCCTAATCTTGTGTTTTCTATTTTTTGACCTCAAAAAACTATAGAAAGTCACAGTTGAACAAATCAAGGCCCACTGTAATGCGTTTTATCTTACTTTATCAAGTAGCTGTTTTGCGGTGGTCCCAATATTGGCCTCGTACACGGTAAATGGTTCTGGTCCAGGAATTCCATGAACTGTTGCTTTAAAAGTAGAGGGAATCTTCTTTTCTTCAGAGCTGAAAAACTTTAAGAAGCATGTAAATGGATAAATTGTATGAGAAAATATTTGTGAATACTCTGGGGCGGATTTAAATCTGGGTAAATCACAATAGGGCGTTACCCAGCTGATAGCTGGCATCAGAATTTGCACAAAAAAACTATATTAAATAGGTTGCACTAACTTCAGGGGTGTCTTTTGTGATACTCATGCAGCCAGTGCAATGAAGGGTTTAAAGTTGTGCTAATTAATATTAAATCGGTTAGCGCAACTTTAACTTAAAAAAAGTCCTCTTCTCAGTAAATCCGGCCTTAGTGTTTTAGATGGACTATTCTGGAAACAGTTCATTAAAGATACGAAGTCTAGTTCCTTTGCCAGACATCAATCAAGTGCCCCAGTTAATCAGAACTCATTACTGCTTAATGTTCTGGACGTTATTCAACAACACATTACTTCTCTTTTTAAATCCCAATCACTTTTTGTCACAATACCATAATCTGTGCAGAACATGTCTAAAACCTGTTTTCTGTATATTGTCTTGTATTCTTAATCAACAAATAAGTGGCAGAAACTCCAGTCCTTGTAAAAATAAATAAGTGGAAGTGACAACCCATTCTCATTCCAACTCACGGCAGAGAAGCCATCACAGCAAACTTTGTCTCTGTATCAACTTCCATCTTCTATTCTATATATAAATTAGCTCTAGAGATGTGAATAACTGTTGTTGGGAACAGTAACTGCATAGACAAGACATGGGCTGGGATTTATTTATTTTTAGAAGGAATATGTACGCTGATGTCTATACCTTTGGATTAAAATGTATAGTGTACAGCCTTTTATGATTTGCCTGAGTCTACAGTATTTCATCATGGGTTCTTTGTCCATTATAGTATTATGGATATGGACCTGGATTGAAACCAAGCACCTCAGATTAACCCACAGGTTTCAGGCAATTCAATTATTATTACACACCCATATATTATTCCACACCCTCATAAAGACTTTTTATTCACATTATATGTTTAATTATAATACTGGCCAAACAGGTAATAACACCTGGTCTTCCTAAAGTTAGATTAGAGATGGCTGAAACTCACCAGTTTCTTTCCGTTCCGTTTTCAGATTCCCGGATTTCTGCAAATCCCGAAGATCCGAAAACTCAACGAATTTTCGATTATTATCAAATGTTCAAGGCTATTTTCAGGAATTTTCAAAAACAGCCTTGACCGTTTAATTACACTCGAAAATACGAGACTACTTTTGAGTTTCCGATCGTATTTTCGAGGATTAACAAACGTTCAAGCCTATTTCGGTATTCCTCGAACATTCGATAATTATAGAAAATAGGCTCAGAAGTCCCGGATGGATCGTCTGGATTCGGACGAATCAATCGGACTTCGGAAACCAAGGGGTTCCGTGTCGGATCCGGGTCCGAATTGGACCCGGATCCCATCTCTAAGTTAGATATAAATGGGGGAATATTTTAGAACAACCAATTACACAGTGCAATATTTTGGCTGGTTGGGCAGAAACATTAAAATTACTAACACAACCTATTCTTCATTCAATTTTGGCAAACAAATCACCCCCAAAATATCTCGGACATAGCGGTTTATACACAGGTTTGTACTGTAGATATACCAAACAATATACCAGGTGGTATATTACACCCTAAAGAACACCCCAGTGACTGCGTATGTTAAATGCATTTTATAGTTCTACTTTCCCTATAAATATTATCAAGGCCATGAGGCACCTATTTGTTTCTTTTGGTTCACCTACCATGGAAGCTGGCAGAGTGTTACCACTAGGAATTTCCTCCATTCTTCTACTGTTTATAAATAAGGTTGAGATTTCTAAGGATTCGTTATGTAAATTTCTCAGCTGCAGATGTCGGTAACCTAAATAAACACAGAAATGAAAGAATGTAAAGTCCTAGGGTATTATTTTAGAAAAATTAAATCTGAAAAATACTGATTGGTTAATGTTAAGAAAAACAACCGGTTTTCTTTTGGCAGTGCCAACTTGGGGCTTCATATGACTGATCAATGAGAAAATGGTTTCCTGCCTAACATACATATAGTTCAGGATTTATAAAACAAATTGGTTTGAAGTTCTTGTTTATGATGTCATATTCACCTGCTTCTGTCCCCCAGTCTTATCTATGGGTATTGCAAGTGGAAAACAAAATACCTGTTAAGCCATCCCCTCACCAGTGCCCCTCTATGGCTGCATTGCAGGGTTAGATATTGTCCTGTGGGTTTTTATTTAACTACCTCAATACATAGCTTCCTGATTTAGCTGAATGAGAAGAATGGGTCTGTGCTAACTCACCAACGGGACTTGCAAATTAGTATTTTTCTTCTTGTTTGATGAAACTTTACATGGTCTGATTAGAATTAAAGCCTCCAAACAACAAATTTCCAGATTGTTTTATTAATCCTGAGCTATGGTGGACACGGTGCATTTTTCTTCAAGCCCCAAGAGCCAAGCAAACCCAGAATATATGAGTAGCATTAATAACTAATTATGCAAGAGTCTTCTGACTGGAGAATAGAAAACATGTCAGTATCACACTCTTCTAAATAAATACATGCTCTTCCTGCATGGCACAGAACTACAGATACCCCCCACAGATCGTTCCTAAATAGTCTGATGGGAGAAGCCTATAGTTAATGTATAAACGTTAAAGTTCCTTCACTCTAATGGCAGAGGTACAACTACAGGCTGTTGTGTTTTGCTAGAATGCCCATGTGACAGACAGGAATTTAGAGTAGAGACAGTGGGGGAGATTTACCCAGAGCAGCTATCGCTCCGTGCAAATCTCCCGTCAGCGATTCAATATCGCATCAGCCCACATGGGTAAATCCCATAAGGGATTTGCCCACAAAGTAATTTGAACTCTGGCTATTAGCCGTCATAAAAATCATGTGCAAAATGTGATATTAAATCGTGAGCACCAGATGCGCTGGTGTCCGTTTATCCGGCACTAATATGGATTCGCATTAACCAATAGAGAACCGGTTAACGAGACTTTAACTCTATGTCATTGCCCAGTGGCTCTGGGTAAATGAGCCACAGTGTGTTTAATATAAATTATCCCACAGACTGATATTGTGAATTAAAAGTTCAAATTAAAATAGTAAATGTGTTTTTTTTACATGGTTTAACATAACATTTTGTTTTGGGTAATTTAAAGGGGATGTGGGGTTTCCACTGCCTGTTCTGCTTTAAAAATGATCGCAATGTGCTGAGAAAAGCATGTAGTACAAGTAAAACAAAATGTCCTACTATAGCATTCTGCTGAACAAACAACACAGTCGTGCCCTTTTGCACTGAATTTTAGACTAATAGTATTATCTCTAAATAGCTCCAGTTGCTGCTCCGTATTGAGATGTTAAGCATGAGAACTGCAAATGTAATAAAAACAAGCCCTGATCATATTGCTGTGTGCGGATTTCTTGATAAACATTTACATTCCCTGGAGATTTTAAACAATCCGTTTCTCACAGTCTGACGCTGGTCATACCTGTACTCACATTTAGGCAAAATGGAAGTGTAAAACATGGAGAATTCTAATCTATCACCATGTTGGCCATTGACAGCAGTAACAGTATTTAACAGTGTTTAGTGCATTTGTGAGCACTCTCGAGGCCTCGCAATTGTTCAGAAAAGCCTGAAAATTTCCCTTCTCCCTATGGTTTACAGGGAGAATGCTCAGGGCTGTGTGTAGAGGGATCTTGATTCTTTAAAAAATGACAGACAGACTTTTTTTTAAGATCTTTTAAGTGTGTGCCCAGCTGATTATGTGCAACTAGAGTATGTATTTGGATCTGCAGGCCACTTACAAATCTAGAAACCTGCAACAGAAATGTTTTTTTACAGAGGCGAAAGATAAAGCTATCTAATAAACATGATAGAATCCATTCAAGCTAATTTGTATTTCAGCTATAGTTCTTCTTTAATGTATGTATGTATGTATGTATAATTTTATTTATATAGCACCACTTTGGGTACACAGCTC
Source organism: Hymenochirus boettgeri (assembly GCA_019447015.1). Lineage (NCBI taxonomy): Eukaryota > Metazoa > Chordata > Amphibia > Anura > Pipidae > Hymenochirus > Hymenochirus boettgeri. The sequence continues at coordinate 60,893,748 of CM033475.1, read as the reverse complement.
TGTACATTATAAAATACAGAGTATACAAATGGGATAAGTGCAAGCCATTATACAGATAAATTAAATTTACATAAATAAAGTTTCAAAGGGTAAGATACATATAATATATTATATATATTATATATATATATATATATATATATATATATATATTATATATATATATATATATATATAATAGTGAGGTGTGACTTGGACATATTAGCAAATAGATCCCTCTCCCAAAGAGCTTACAATCTAAGTGGGATGGACAACATACAGATACAAGTGGGGGTAGGGATAAAGTGCTCAGACAGTTAACAATCATTAATAGTGCTGGTTTTCAGAAAGGTAGTATAACAGTTTAGATTTAAAAGAGCTAAAGAATGTGACCTGGTGAAGTGAGAGAGGGAGAAAGTTCCAAAGGTAGGGAGCAGCAAGAGAGAATGGTTTAAGATGGGAGGAAGCAATGTTTGTTGGGGATTTGTAGAGAAGATTCTCTTGTGAGGCGAGCAGGGCACGTCCAGGAACATAAGGGACCAAGGGCCATATTTATAAAGCCGCAATATCACTTTTTAGTGATACCGTAACTAATGGAGCGGTTTAACAATCATAAATTTACAATACCGATCGTAAATCTACGATCTTAGATTTACGATCCCCATAGATTAATTAACGAACGTTTGGTGCTAAATGTACAATCGAGATCGTAAATGAACTATCGATTTTTAGCGATACCGGCGGCTTTATAAATATGGCCCAAAGAGAGAAGATAAGTAGGGAGGTGCAGTAGTGTGAAGGGATTTAAAGGTTAAAAAAAGGTATTGAATATGATTCTTTGTTTAAAGGGATGCCACCCTATGGACTGCAGTATGGGGGTTGCAGGTTCTCTTTCAGAAGAGAGTGAGATGATCCGAGCTGCTGAGTTTAAGATAGACTGGAGAAAAGAGAGATGGCAGGCCGGGAGTCCAAGTATCAGAATGTTACAATAGTCAAGACGGGAGATTATAAGGGCATGCGTGAGCATTTTAGTAGTGGAGCAAGAGAGGAAAGGGCGGATCTTGGCAATATTGTGAAGGAGAAAATGGCATATCCTAGTGACATTGATGGAAGGAAAGAAAGGAGTCCAAAATTACTGCAAGGCAGCATGCAGATTCAACTGGGTTAATAACCATATTGTCAATATAGATGGAGAAGGGTGGACTAGGTCCTAGTTTAAGGGGGAAATGATTAATTCCCTTTTAGATAGATTGAGTTGAAGGCGGTGGTGCACCATCCAGGAGGAAATAGAGAGGAGACATTTAGAGATTTGAGATTGAACTTGAGGGGTTAGCGCAGGGTAGGACAAATAAATTTGGGTATCATCAGCGTATAGGTGATACTTAAAGCCAAAATAATTGATTATTTCTCCCACTGTACAGGGAGAACAGCAAGGGTCCTAAAACCAAGCCCTGAGGGACCCCAAAACTAAGCAGAACTTGAGAGGATGTCTTATTAGCAACAGAGGCAGAGAGACAGAGAGATAGGACAACAACCATGCCGCAGATCGAATTTGGATGCCCAGAGAATTTATAATTTCATATGAAGAGAGTCGTCCTCAGTATCAAAGGCAGCCGATAGGTTGAGGAGAATGAGGGCTGAGAACAGGCCCTTGACTTTGGCAATTTATAGGTCATTTGAGACTTTTCAAAGGGCCATTTCAGTTAAATGACTTGGTCGGAATCCTGACTAAAATGGGTCCAATAGATTAGATTAGCATGGAGGTAATTAGTAATGCGTGTAAAGGCAAGAGGTTGTAAGAGTTTTGACACAAACGGTAAAAGGGAGATAGGGCAGTAGTTCAAGAGACAGGTAGGGTCTAAAGAGGGTTTTTCAAGAGTTTTGATGCATGCATGTTTAAAGGCAGAAGGAAAAATCTCAGAGGTCAGGGAGGAATCAAAAATTTGAGCAAGAGCAGGGAAAAAGGAGTTAAGCACAGTGTGTGGGTAAGAAGAAAGGCATGGGATCAAGGGTACACATTTTAGAGTGCGGATATCATCTACTTTAGTTCTAAAGTAGTCGGAAAAATACTGAGGAGCATTAATAGAATGAAGGGTGACAGTAGATGAGGGATGCAAGAGGGCGTTAAATAGTGAAAATAGACATGGGTTATTTTTATTAGTGTGCTAAATTAGGAGTGTTTTGCTGCTAATAGAGCTGTATTAAGACACGACAACATGAGCTTGTAGAGGTAAAAGACTTCCTGACTGCGGGACTTTTTCCACAACTGCACGAGAAGAGTAGTGTAGGAATTTGGTACCTGAATTGAGCCAAGGACAAGGGTTGGTAGGGCGACGATTGTGAGTTTGTAGGCGGGAAAAGGCGTCAATAGTAGTTGATAAGATAGAGTTATATGAATGTATTAGCAAATCAGGGTAAAAATTAGACATGAGGGCAGCAAGGCTAGAACTGAGAGAAGAGGACAGAGACGGAAGGTCTATTGTTCAAGTGTTGCAAACAAGGACACTAGATGGATTATCAGAGGAGATTGGAGAGTAGGTGGTAGAAGAGAGGGAAAGAGGTTCCTGCAAATTAACACAAACGCAGGCAACAGACTGAACTGGTTTCTATGCAACCATACAGAACCTGGACCAATTATTTAGTAGCTTTGCTGTGTGTGTTTTTAGGTGTTTTTCTAAATGTATAGTTTATTTATAAAGCATCACTTGGGGATGCGGTGCTGTACAATAACAAAATACAATAAAATCATACAAGGGGGATAAATACATAAATAGTTCAGTACATAAATGTATAAATGTTATAAATATAAGTGCTAGAGCTTTGCCAAAAATGTATATGTATAAAGCTTATTTTGTAAATGTTATGTCTAAAAACAAATTCTATTAATTAAAGAAGATTCATTTTCATTTGCATAATTATGGTTGCAAGCTTATTCCTTGTAATTACAGACACAAAATATATGACTACTTTACAAATTAGTTCAGCTGCTTTAAGAATAATTAGGGAGAGAAAGAAACCCATCCCTTTAATTCTCCTTTAAGACATATTTACCTAGAAAGCAGACAAATCTGTGGCATGTACTCCGTGTTCTACTTTACCACCACTGCAGACCTATATATGTGCTCCATAAAACAGTAGAACCCTGCATAACCTATTAATCGTCCTTCCCGGGATCAGGGGGAAAAAAATGATAAAGAGATTCGTGGCCATTGTATATTGCTATTGCTTTTCTTAAAGTTGGATTTTGGTGATGTCCTTGCTGGAGAGTTTACTACCTATATCTCCTATTAGGATTATGGATCTCAAATTCTTATCTCAAAATGTATATTAATTTAGAAAAGAACTTAAGGGCATATATAACCTTTTAACATATATAAGTACATACCTTTCCTGGGTTTCCATGATCACTGCCACAGCACTGTGGATATTGTGCAAGCTGAAGATGCATAGGAATTAACATGGTTATGTGATAGACTGTTAGACCCACTGGTGTAAGAGCCTTCAATGTGCCTTTTAGTTCTCCTCTAAAGGAAATACACTGCCATACTGAATCCATAAAGAACACTTACCTCTCTTTAGAGCTTTAAGGTGGATTATTCTTTGAGCAGTTACAGCAGAACTGTTATTCTCCACCACAGCCAATCGAATAAACACAAGGTCTTCAAAGTAAACACGAAACAAGAACTGTTCACTCCACATGGGGTTCAATGTATTGCGATGAATGGGTTTTGTCCGAAAATGACAACTGTCCACTGACATGCCAAGAACATCGATTTCAATGCATGGGCTACCAGTGCTGTTACTTGGACAGACATTTTGTCCTGAGACTATCTGCAAGACAAATGAAACCTCCATTTTAACAGATAATCAATTAGCTTTCAGCAAACAGTGCAGGGTTGGCAATTCCTTTTATTAGGGGGCATTAGATAAATTAAAAAGTTTATTAGAGGACCACATTAGATATGCCACATTAGATCAGATAGATAATGGGCAAATTAAGGCCTGGGGGCCACATGCAACCCTTTGACTGTCCCTGACTGGCCCCTCAATGCTTGACCTAGACCCTAAAATATAAGATTAATGTTGATTGATTGTCTCAGGCTGGATAATTTGTTCTATAAAAACTAATTGCTGCTCAACATTATTTGCTCTAAAAAGAAATAAAAGTGACACCTTTTATATTTATTATTAGCTGGTATAGATAATAATTGTAATCATGTAATTTTAAAGAAATGAATAGTAGATGTTTATTATTTCTAAATCCATTTATCTGATTTAATTATTTAATTGATCAGCTGTTATAAAATATGCACACATAAAAAAAAATCCTAAAAATAAACCAGCCTGAGCCAATTAAATCACACGATTTAGCAGCAGGACAGTCAGGGACAGCCAACAGTTCACACTTGGACTGGTGCAAAATATACAAAGATATATGGATGAAAGTATACTTATATAAAGGGTATATGCTTCGAAAATAGAAAAACTGCTGTTTTGCCAGCCACACACAGTAAATACTTTTCCATAATAAATTTGAACTAATATGATTAAACCACAAAAAAATGTTCGAGGAAACACTGGGCAAACATAACACAATATAAAATGATGTGATGAGCATAACATCTGGTCCTCGTTTTACAAAATAAAATATACAAGATAATCTAGCGAATAAGTTTTCATTTTCAGGAAATGTACATTTTCACTTACTGTCAATGAATAGATTGCAGGTTCCGTGCTCTCTAAATCTCGTTCTAAAGGAGAGAATAACTGGTACATTGGACATGTCTTATCCCATAATACGGGTGGCTTTAGTACATATCCACATCCACCGTTTGCTTCAAACATTGCAGCATTTAAATGCATAGGGAGATCTAGAGTAGAATGGAGAAATGATTAAATTGCTCAAAGGTTGAAGTCATTGGTACATATCTGTGAGATCTTTCATTCATATGTAGGGTTACCACCTGGCTGGTATTTTACTGGTAATTCCATGGCAGTTACAGTAAAAAATAAAAATGACTGACCAAAGGTTATAAAGGTGGTGAGGCCATGCATCCAAGCCTTGCCCCAGTCAGTATATTTTCTGGGATAAGAAGGCAACTTTATTGTTTTTAAAAAAACTGTTTAAATGAAAAGTACCTGGGGCAGAGAGGTAGGATCAGTATTTATTCAAAATACCTCAGTGCTTCAGCGCTATCTTTAAAGGGGAACCATGGTCCTCCATTTTCTATGTGTCTTATGGAGGCTGCCATTGATTCCTCTCTTCCTAAAGTGGGCAGATCCATGTCCATTATGTATGTAGCCTATGTAGATGTTCACCAATCAGAATGGTTCTGCATAATAACCTACCCATGTGGAAAGTTTTTCTGACTTTCCAAGATTTTAGCCACATGGTAAAAAAGATCTTTGTCCATTTATAGATTAGTATCCATTAACAAGTAGAAATACGATTTCACATTAACCCTTTCCCCTTCTGCAGCCATATCTGGTTTCAATGTGTTATATGAACTGGGCTTGTATAAGTAGCGTATTTATCTATATAAATTCACATCGGCCTGTTTTTTTAACAGTGATTTTGCATTTGCTAGAATATATCAGAATATGTTTGTACCATGACCTGCTTAAATTGTCAGGGAAAAAATATATTATCTAGTGGTTTCAGAACACGGGGGAATATTTAAAAACCCACGGTTTCGCAAACTTTCATTACCGCAGGTTATTGTTAAAGTACGATTGCTTCCGTAAATGTACAAAGGTTCGTGATTACCATACCATGTGGTACCAAAATACCGCAATGGCATTGTATGGGCCAGTAGAAATCTACGATGTGGCAATGAGTGTTAAAGGCACAGTATCCCTAAATAACACTGCACCTTTAGAAATATGGCCCACAGTATTATAAGGAGGGCTGCACTTATCACAAATGGCTTGTTTTTTCTCTGTAGGTATTCTGACTCAGCTTTGCTGCATGTGTTTCTAATGCTGCCTTTGATTACACCGTTGTTGTCTTTAAAAAATGCTGGGAATAGATTCCAATTGTTTCTTTGATAGTATAATAAAGATTAGGTGTTTAGCTGGATGGAGATAATCTTACATTTCAGGGGTGGGGTGGGCAAGTCCTTTTCTTTCTTACAGGCAACCAAATTCTGTGCATTGAATTAGAAGCCACCAGAACTGAACGTTGCATATTCAACCAACCCAGCCAGCCAAAAGCAAGCTTCCTTCTCAGCACAAACCTGAGCACAAAACATTCCAGACCAAATTCTAACTGAAACTAGCACTCCCTAACATTCACTATTTGTAGTGTAACCTAACCCCACCCATAAATCTGATTGGTCAAATACCCAAGATCCAATCAGATTTAAGATTTAAATTAGTCCAATCAAATTTTGAAGGTGTTTTAGGGAAACACTATAAATTGCAAGAGAACTGAATTTGCAGCTCAGTGTTGGCTTTAGCAGTTATCCTGATAAGTTGTAGTCTTGTATTTAGTCTATAACAGTAGCTGTTAGTCAAGTATTCCTGGCTGGGTAGGATTAATGAGTTGCCTTCTGGTGATTCTTAGACTCTCATTATTTGTTGGTAGTAACTGGTGATAAAAATTAATAAAAGCGCTGCATAAACAGAGAACTATCCCAAATTCCACTCTAGGAGGCTTTCAAACAGCCAGTGGTTCTAATGAAATCTCTTTACCATGCCTTGTTTTAGTTATTTTGTAGCAGGCCCTATCAAGAAAGCTTTATATTTTACATTTTTTAATTACAGAGACAGAAATCTGATTTTGTTTTTTTCCCTGCAACAATGTCCAGCAGTAAAGGAAAGTCATGGCATGATAGCAGTTCTAACATACTACTTTTGTTTGTTTTTACTACAGAGACATTAAAAAATATTGCATAATAACTTCCTATATTTAATTTTGGTATCCATGTGTAAACAGACAGCTTTAGTGCATTCTGGGCTTTGAAAAATAGGATTTACAGGGAGTCAATCGAGTTAGGGAGCGTTTCCCCACAACTTCCTTACTCATTATACAAATAAGTGGAAAAGAGCCTTCTGGGTAATTATAATGTTCATTTGCATTTCTGGTATGTTGATTAGAATTTTTCAGCAGTGAAGACAGTAGTGAGCATGCTCCAACCCTAAACCTAGGGTCGGTGCAGATGATCTTGTGATCAATGGCAGCCTCCATAAGACACATACAAAATGGAGGACCACAGTTCCCCTTTAATAAAGGAAAGCTCAGGATACCCACCTGGCAGGTTTAAATTACAAGATCCTTTAACTATTAAAGGTCTCTGCTTCCCCATTTAGAAGTAAAATTCTGTAGACCATTCAAATGCAGGGCTGACAACTAACAACAACATTACTTTCACATCACTTTTCACATTATTCTTTTAAAACTGGACACTACATATAATTGGTTCTTCACCTGACACAATGCTATCTACATTGTGTATCTAAACTCTAAACCAACAATAATTCAGTTTACATCGCCAACAGCTTAGCATGTATTTCCTTACCATCTGTCTGATAGTTTAAAGCAACCAACTGAATCCCATGAAGCCAAAATAAAAGAGGATGGGGGTTTGAAGAGTCTATCCGAGTAGCAGCAGGATACGTCCTCAGAAGCTGATAGGCAGTGTGCTGAATAAGTTTCTGCGAATACCTGCGGCACAGACGTTTTGCTGCATTTTCATTTAAAGAGGATATATGGTAGCACCTGGGAGTCCTGATAATCGCACTAAGTGAAGTGCTAGGATTAAAGGGAGGGGAACATGGATCTTCCCAGCTCTGTCGTGTGTCAACAGAACCTATAGAGAAAAAAGAAACCTAATAACACTACAACAGATTTATTACATGCAACACTACATGACCACTGTATGTTTTTTACCTATTCATGGTAGTGTCTGTCATATTGTATGTATTAACTATACTGGGTCTGATATACAGATATACATATGAAGTAGAGCTGCCTGCTTACTTCCCTTTTCTATTGACAAGTTTAGCCCTAAACACATTTTACATGTAGGTCAGAATTTTCAGACTGAAATGATGTATTGCATGGCCTACTAACTCCTCCACTTCTCCAACTTAACCCACTGGTGCAGACATGCTCAGTGTGTATCAGCAAAGTGTTTGGAGGTGGAATAAAAGTGAAATTAAAGGTAACTACAAGGCTTGCTGTAGTAAACTAATGGTAAAAAAAAAGTGCAAATGACTTTTACAAGTCATTATCCAATGTTTACTTGTAGGGGAACTATGGGGAAAATAAAATATCTGAGGTTGTAACACCAAGGGGGCAGTACAGACATCATCTTACTATCTGCTTTACAATCTCCTGAGTGATGCACACATGGCAGTTAAAAGCAAAATATGGTTGTAAGAGATGCCCCCCCCCCTGGCAGCAACCAATTATGTGCATTGTAACAAGTGCACTGAAGCATTAGAGGGTAGCAGAGTAAGATGGTGGCTCCCTCAATTATTATTTGAATGCCTTCTGGCACAAAGAGTATTAATAAATTTTCTTGTCTATCAAACCTTAGGATTGACGAATCAAGCAAGAAAATCATTGATTTGCTTCACTATTACAGTTTTATAATACAAGGGGGTTACCATTTTCTGCTTACATTATTTCATAGAGCCTAACCTATACTACGTAGAGTAGATTTTTTTTATCATTCATTGGCTAGAATACTCAGAAGCTAAAACAAACTGCATCTGTACACTCAATATGTATAAAATAGGTCCGTTGTACATCCATTAAAGTGTAACTAGAGACCAAAAATAGAATACAAACAAAACATTAGAATTCTAGTGCGCAAACAATTCTGCATGAGCTCCTACCTACCAGTAGGTTAGAGCCGTGCTATAAAAGCAACCTTGACGTGGTGACTGGGTTGTAGCAGCAACCTTATGGAGATAGCCAATATGCAATTAGAATTGTTTGTGCACTAGAATTCTATTGTTTGTAAGTATCTGTACATTATTATTTAGTCATTGCCAAAGGTAAGAGTCATTGCAAAAGCATGTTTTTTATTTCTATGGTATCCTGAAGAAAAGTGATAAACATTTCATGTATTAGTGAATAAGCTACTTTTATGCAAACAGTCAATATTTACAGTGTTGGCCCATCTTTTTTAACACTTCTGCAATTTACTCTGGTATGCTAAACATCAGGGTCTAGGCCAGGTCCTGACTGATGGTGATCCATGCTTGCCTTGTTAGTGCTTGGAATTGTGTGTGAGCCTACTTCCATGGATTGTCCCAGGATGATTCACTGTTGGTGGGACACAGGACTCATCGTACTTTGAACTTTTCTTCTTCAGACAATTGATTTTTCAGATGTCCCAAACAGTCAGATGGAAGATTCTATCTATCTGCTGTCTTCTGCAGAATTTCATTCTGTTTTTGAGGTTTTCTTTGAATGAAGTGTCTTCTTTGCTGCCTTTCCTGACTTAAGACCATTGTCCAAATGTCTTTACCTCATTGTGCATGGAAATACACAACCTTTGCACAACCTTTGCAATTATTAAATGGTATCAATGGCAGGGTTAAGGTTTAGGTATGTACATAACATTAAAACTTCTTTTTAACATTTCTGGACAGGTCCACATTAGGCAGGGAGTCATAAAGCAGCCCAAATTGTAGAACGAGTACAGACATAAACCAGAGTGGCTCCTGTTCTTGTCCATTGGCTGACACCTTCACATGATGGGACTAAATATACTCTATGTTAGAATTTGACAACATGTACAAACATTATCCAGGAAGCGTAAACTTCCTATTACTGGGAATGGGGAGGATGGGCCAAGATAAGGATTCTAGTTCAGGAACAGCTGTAAAAATGCATTTAAAATGTAAATTAAATTGCAGAATTTTAATACAATCTATTACCTTTTCCAGATGTTTTGGCAAGTGCTGTGGGTTCCCCAGGGCTTGTTCTGCCAGGATTGTTGCCAAAAATTGACTTCCTGCTTTTTCTTTCCTTTCCTCTGCCTGACCCACATGGATTTAAAGTTGAAAGACCTGTATTCATAGGGTCAAGGCATGAACAAAACAGAAGGCACGATATTGTCTGTATTTTGTAGCTGCCCATTTATGGAAAACAATCAGACTATAACCGTCATCTAGTATTATTTACCAATAGAAAGAAGATTCTGTCCTATGGCATAAGCAAAACTAAACATTTTAAATCCCCTTCTGTTTTGGTTGAAAGAGCAATGTACTAGATCTAGCAATCTACTTACGTAACTACGCAATCTACAGTAGTAGGATTCACTGTAAACAAATAACCAGTTAGTATATACCGTAATAATTATGATGTGCAAATGGCAGGGTGATTCACTTATTTGATCTCATTTATGTAGACTTCTGTCAAACAAGCTTATTTTTTTAAGGACTTGGCATACCACTACAGACAAAGCTTAATTACATGTAGTTTATAATAGCATGTTAGAGATGGCCTGGATCTCTGAAAAATCCTGAAGATCCGAAACCAGAACGAATTTTCGCTAATTTTCGAAAGTACGGGGCTATTTTCGCTAATTTTCGAAAATAGCCTTGAAGGTTTGAAAATTATCGAAAATAAAATCGGAGATCATTTTCGAGTTTCCGATCATATTTTCGAAGATTTTCGAATGTTCAAGGCTATTTTCGAAATATATCGAAAATAGCCTCGAATGTTTGATTTTCCAAAATACGATCGGAAACTTGAAAATGGTCTCTGATCGTATTTTTGATAATTTTCGAATGTTCAAGGATATTTTCGAAAAAAATTATCGAAAATGACTTCCAAAGTCCCAAAATCCAGAGGATCCCTCCGGATTCGGATGGATCTTTCAGATTTTGGAACCGAGGGGTTTCGTGTCGGATCTGGGTTCATGACGAACCCGGATCCCATCTCTATAGTATGTCAAGATAATTTCCAAAGGTGATATTTTGTTTCACTTACCAGGAAATTTCACTGCTTGACAATAAATAATAATGTCTGACAGCTCTGGTGCAATCTGCCTGCTTTCTTTTTTGTTTTGGGGAAGGTAAAATTCTTCATCCAACTCCATGTCATAGACCTACAACATAATTTCTTTGTTAGCAAACTAATTGACACTTTTGCTATATGTTAAATATATTTAAATAATAACTTAAAGGGTAACTAAACTCACTCAAACAACTTTACTTTATCTGAAACTACAAACTACAAATTTTAAAATGGTGGTATTTACATATTTATCTGTGCTTGCTTTGTCATAAAATTATTAATGTTTAGTGATTGCTCCTAATTGCCCCCACCCTCCCTTACTCACTGCCTTCTTGTAAAGTCTGCAACACTTGTAAGTTCTGCACAGCCTCACCATGGACACTGCTCTGCTTACACATCTCCCTTCCCCTGCCTTCTTTTCGCTGCTGATTCTCCTAATTGTTGCAGAAAGTGTGCTGGCAGGCAGCCAAAGATACTACTAAGAGGTCAGAGATGGGGAACATATTATAATTTCTGCTTCTGGGGTGACAGGTCTTTCCCTGTAAATGTTGTGATTTCAAATGATGATTTCTCAGATCTACAGCTCAGATTTACAAAGTCTTGAAGTAGTGGGATTGTTTTTTTTAGAGTAAATCATTGGATGGAAGTGTCCCTGCACAAAAAATGAAATGAAAGAATGAATGAAGTTTAAAGGGCAAGTCCAGCTCTCAAATGAAAATTTATATACAGGTATATCACCCCCCATAACCCTAAACGGTAATAGTTTGAAATGTGAAATATATAAGTCTAACCTGAAATCCTGCACAATGTCCTGTTTCCCCTGTTTTGCTTCCTGGTTCTTCCAGTTAGCAACTGTCAGTTATGGATTTGACAGTTGACATCACAGCCAATGACTGAATGTTATTCCCCTAGCTGCCCCTTTTGAGCATGCACAGGCTCAGTACAGGCTCAGTACAGGTTTCTAAATTGCTCAGTTTCCATGAGGCATCCAGAAGCAGAGCAGGCATACAGTAATGAATTCATAAGACAAAGTATGATATATCAACGTATTTTAAAGAGGCCATTCTTTCTAAAATATTTCATTATGAGGGTGGAGTTGTCCTTTAATAAGAGCTAAATACCTTTCCTTTACTGTTAATGTTGTTACTGTCTGTCTTCTTGATTCTCTTGACAGTTTCCTCATTATCTTCAGACTGTTTGTCATTAGTTGTTTTATTTTCAGGCCGTTCATCAAGTATATTATCTGTAACATATTGATTTTTAAGATAAACAACTTTTCTTTTAAAAAAAAACATGTCTACTTAAATACTGTCCTGTCATACTGAATCTGTCCTATTCAAATTCAAATGGATCTAGTTAAAATTATGTTTCATATGCCCAACTCCTAACTAAAGGTATACCTGTATAAAATTGATATAAACGTTCACCACAGAAAAATGTATGTATGTAATATATGTAATGTATGAATAACATGTATGTTTTGATTAATATCTCTTATAACTGGAAGTGAATGACTTATTTAATCAGTATCTCCAGTGGTATAACTAGGAATCACTGGCCCCCCCAGCAAAACTATCATGAGGTCCCTGCCTGTGCTTCATTTACAGTGGTTTTCTGGGAGAAGGCTATATCTGTCATAGGGAAAATAAGATGGGTCCTTGATTGTCTCCATCTTGGAAACACATGAATAAATGCAGCAACACTGGGAAGAGAGTGTTGTTTCCCAATAGCAACCCACAACTTAGAACTTAGTAACAAATATAGGAATCCATATGTGTGTGCTTTGATAAGAATGAAAAAATGGGACTGCTCCCATCTATAGCCCTGCCATGCAAGGACCTTACATTGAGCTGTCTGGCTGAGATCAAGATGGATTGGAGGTATAGAATTACTCACTAGAATATCTGTTGTATTCAATTAGATCAACTGGACTTGAAGTTTAGTTCTTGAAGACGTTTCGCTAGTCATCCGACTGGCTTTCTCAATTCAGAATGACTTGTACAAGAATCTGTGGCAATTATGTACCTTGGAAAATCCCAATAAGCATATCACAGCCAAGTGTTAAGGGCAGGCTTGCATAGGGCTAAGAGGTGTTATAGGAACGCCCAGAGTAAGGTGTCAAATTTAATTCTAATTTAGCAGGTTTCCAATGTGTGGGACTAGATACGTGATAACAAGATGGACAAAGAAGTTCCAGAATTTTCCTTGAGGATTAGGTGATCCGTATTGTGTACCATTTATGGCACTCCATTGTTTGGTAAATAATTGGTTGGATAAGATTGTATATTTCATGAGAGCTCTTTTATTGACATTTTTATTATGAATCTAGTTATAGTCAATAAGTGAAGGTTAATTTGGTTAATTGCTGACTTCACTTAGATGTTTTCTATATAATGTATTTTCCTCTCCTTTCAATGAGGATTTTTATTCTAACACCGTCTATTGGGGCACAGCTGTGCCAAAAATTAGTGGGAAAATAATTTTTTTTTCTTTCTTCTTTCTTCCATGTGTTTCTATAATCCCCCCCCCAACCCCCAGAGGTGGTTACTTTTTTTCAGATCGATTCCCTCTCTGTCCTGAGATACACTAATTAGAAGAATACTGATGGCATTCTTCTACTCCTACTTGTAATGTCAATCAATTCTTGTGAGGTGATCCTCTCCCGCTCTGTAACAAACATAGAGATAAGAGCATTAAGGGGGAAGGTAGCTTTGACGGCAGGATATAAGGCTCACTTGACCCCCCCCTTCTTGATAGCTTTTACTGATTGAGATGGGTCACAAAAGAGAGAATCGTATGCAAACAGACACAGAGAGTCCCGTGTCGCCGCGGGACAGCTTGCTTTCTATTGGCCACTGTGCGTGGATGTGTTTTTTTAGGATGTTAAGTTTTAAACTCCTGCTGCACATGAGAAGCTTGTTGGGTAGCGAGTTAGACATGGAGGAGGTAACGGAGGGGGAAGGGGGAGTGCTGCACAGAAGCAAACCAACTGGAAAAACAATGGAGTCACCACAGATATGAGAAAAACAGTATAAATTTACCTATTCGCAATGGGCCAATGTGTTTTTCACTATAGATGCCCTTTAAATCTTAATTCTAATGAGACACGAGCACTTGCAGAACTTGAATACAAAAATACTGTTTAGTTCCCCCACTCCCCGCTTCCCCCCTTACCCACCCTTCCTCACACTTTGCCAGATAGGGTCATTTGTGCCAAGGGTGAGGGGAAGGGGTCAATTTGGGAGACAGGAGCAAGTGCTCCTGAAGTTTCATCTTCAGGTTAGGAAAGGTTTTCTTTACAGTGAGAACGGTGAAACTGTCTTCCAGCAGATGTGGTAATGGCAAGTTCATTGATAGCTTTAAAAGTGGCCTGAGTAATTTTTTCAAACTAAAAATATTGAGCATTACTGGTATTAATACATATACTGTAGATCTGGTTGATCTAGAGTAATGATCAGATTTCCGTTTGAGTCAGGTAAAGGAGTTGTTTTCCCTTTTAGCTGTTTTTTTTTTTGCTTCCCCTGGATCAACTGTAAGGGTAGGGTTAAAAAGGGAGGGTGACTAGTTGGACTTGATGGCGTATGTCTTTATCACCTCAATTACTATATTACTATTAGTAATGGTTCACTGGTCTGTATCTCATTACAAAACCTGGAGGGTGGACACCATGTAGTTAATGTCAATGAAAGATAAGAACACAACCTCTGTATTTTTTTCCCATAAAATATATTGCTTGTATCTGGAAAGAGCAAAATTTAATATAAAAAAAAGAATCTGAACAAAGTATGTGGAAAGTAAAAGCAGCAATGCGGCCAGTTTTGTGACATTCGGCTGGATATCTAGCCTGTCAGGGAAGACAAATAAAAAGCGCTTTTTTTTCCCTTTTGTAATTACATTTCCTAGTATAAAACTTATACTGTGCACTGCCAGTTCCAAAAATTCAATTGTAAACCACCCCCAGTGACTCAGGATAGAAAAAAAAATCTTTAGTGTTCTTAAAGGGCCAGTATAGTGAAAAAATGACTTTGCCTCTCTTAATCTATAATTAATACATGTAGTAGCACATATCTTGAGTTTGTGTGTCGCTGGCATTCCTTAGATACAGTAATTGATTTGCTCAGTCTCAGTATCTCTCCTCCCAATCTTAACCAACACCTCCTTCCAGACCTCCGGGCTGTCTATAAGGGCAAGCATGCTCAGTAATCACCTAAAGCAGCATTGGAGAGGGAATTTCCCATCATGCAATATACATGATTTGCATGAACACTGTGTCCATTCCATTTATGCAAAACTGCACCTAGCAGAAGATAGTTCAGATTGAATATCTAAAGATGACTATTTTTTCAGTATATATGCCCTTTTATACCTGTTACCTCAAGTAAATGTACAGAAAGTGCTTGCAATAAATTTTCATTTTTGTTCAACATTTGAAAGATCTTTTTACTTATGTGCATCCTGCCACGGAAATGGCGGCAACTAAAGAGTTACCATGTTACATAACATGGTAACCTTTAGTTGCTGTCATTACAGTGGATTATCCAATCATTCACTTTCTGTATAATGAGGTATCCAAGTTGTTTTTTCTTGGCTATGCAAGGCTCTGGCAAGGGATTTGCAGGGAGTTGTAGTTTTCCAACATCTGGAGGCCAAGTTGGGAAATGGATAAATTGTTAGTGAATATTTATTTAGTTATCGATATCTCATAATTGGGGGACACTTATAATTATGTAAGTAACAGGGCTGTGTTAATTACCGTTATATATACTCGAGTATAAACCGAGTTTTTCAGGCTGTAAAACAGCCTGAAAACTCGGACTCGGTTTATACTCGAGTCACTAACCATTGAAGATCAGCGTCCTCTCCATTCCGGCAGCAGCGTCCTCTCCATTCCGGCAGCCGCACGATCAGTCCATGTGCACGGCGACGCCGCGACGTCACTGCCCGGCGCCAATTAGTGACGTCAGCCGCGCGCCAGGACATGGACTGATCGTGCGCTGCCGGAATGGAGAGGACGCTGCTGCCAAATGGAGAGGACCTGCTGCCGGAATGAAGGACCTTACCAGCACACAGTCCCAGGAAGCCCTTGGATTTAGGAGAGCCACAGATCCTGGATGAAGAGAGCCCACAGGTACAAACTGAACTGGGTGGGAGGGTGAGGGTGGCATTCAAGATGTTTTGGAAACTACAACTCCCAGCATGCTTTATTAGCGGGGAGTTGTAGTTTCCAAACACCTTGAATGCCAAGTGAGGGTGGTCATTCAAGATGTTGGAAACTACAACTCCCAGCTAATAAAGCATGCTGGGAGTTGTAGTTTCCAAACATCTTGAATGCCACCCTCACTTGGCATTCAAGATTTTTGGAAACTACAACTCCCAGCTAATAAGCATGCTGGGAGTTTTAGTTTCCAAAACATCTTGAATGCCAAGTGGAGGTGGCATCAAGTTTGGAAACTACAACTCCCAGCAGCTTATTAGCTGGAGTTGTAGTTTCCAAACATCTTGAATGCCGTGAGGGTGGCATCAAGATGTTTGGAACTCACTACCCAGCATGCTTTATTACTGGGATGTAGTTTTCCAACTCTTGAATGCCACCCTCACTTGGCATTAAGATGTTTGGAAACTACAACTCCCAGCTAATAAGCATGCTGGGAGTTGTAGTTTCCAAACATCTTAATGCCACCCTCACTTGGCATTCAAGATGTTTTGGAAACTACAACTCCCACATGCTTTATTAGCTGGGAGTGTAGTTCCAACATCTTGAATGCCAAGTGAGGTGGCATTCAGATGTTTGGAACTCAACTCCCAGTCATGCTTATTAGCTGGGAGTTGTAGTTCCAAACATCTTGAATGCCAAGTGAGGGTGGCATTCAAGATGTTTGGAACTACAACTCCCAGCTAATAAGCATGCTGGGAGTTGTATTTTCCAACATCTTGAATGCCACCCTCACTTGGCATTCAAGATGTTTGGAAACTACAACTCCTCAGCTATAAAGCATGCTGGGAGTTGTAGTTTTCCAAAACTACTTGAATGCCAATTAGGGTGGCATTCAAGATGTTTGAAACTACAACTCCCAGCATGCTTTATTAGCTGGGAGTTGTAGTTTCCAACATCTTGAATGCCAAGTTTCTACCCTCGGTTTATACTCGAGTCAACCAACTTTTATTAGATTTTTTAGGTGAAATTGGCCGTCTCTGTTTATACTCGGGTCGTTTTATACACTAGTATATACGGTAACAACCTATTGTATTTATACTGCTATTTATTTTAGCATTTATTATAAATTGTATGTGCTTTTTATGGGCTGCTACAAAATGACACCATAGGCAATGCCATGCCTGATCAAATTCACTGGCTTGACAAAATTATTGTTGGTGTGTTTGAATTACATCTATCACCATTTACCCTAAAGAAACTCTCTAATAGCGAGGGCAGTCAGGGAATGGTTGGAGTTATATTTTGAAACCATACAGACAGCCAAGTTAATCAGGTAAAACCCGTAGCCAGTCTAAATTAGAATATTACAGTATAAAATAAAATCAATTTACAAAAATGCAGCCCTGCTAATTACATTATCTGTCTGTCAGGCTCTGTATAATACAGGTTTGTTACCATATAACTTTCATTTATGGCTTTTACATGTGTGCGGAGAGATGGGATAAAGCTTTTTTCTTTATTACTGATTTCTAGAGTTTCACTCATTATTTATTGAAGATTAATTGACTATTAATAATTATATGGTGGTATTAGTAGAGAAGTCTTCAAACTTTTCCTTGATTTGCCATTACATTGTCCTGCTTAGGTTCATACACACCGTGTGATCGTGGGTCGGCCGATAATCGTGCCGTAAATGGGAACTTTATCGGCCAAAATGATCGCTCAGTAGAAGATCTGTCCGGGCCGGTTGGGCAATGATCCCCGACCGAAACGGCCGCTCCGCGTAAGTATCCATACATGGCACGATTTTTGGCCGAAACGCTGTTCATACACATTGTGCACGATCGCATTGTGTATGAACCTTACACATAGTGGTAGCATCTATACTGTTTTAGTTAGGATATGGTATTACTATTCATAGAAGGACTGTGTATATGGTATTCACAGCAGTAGGGGGGGTGTGACTATACATGCCATTCACTTTGATTGACTGTTCCTCCCCTGAATCTTTAAAATTAAAAGTCTTATATCTAGACTGGTGGCCGGATTGTAAAGAAAACACATGTTGGAGGATGGGATGAAGTATAGTTTAATATATGAGGTTTTTAAAAGTTTGAATTTGGACACTATAGTTGCCTTTAAAGAAATGTAGACAAACCACCTATAAAGTATCTTAGTGCAATGCAGTTTATTTCAATGATATAGTTTATGAAGTCACTATAAGCTGGTGTATTGGCAAATGGAATGTGCTGTCATTCCTGGGTTTTTTCTTAGTAAAACTAAATATAACTAAGGTAGACCTGTATAAAATATTAGTAATAAGCCCTAATCTTGTTTTCTCTATTTTTGACCTCAAAAAACTATAGAAAGTCCAGTTGAACAAATCAAGGCCCACGTAATGCGTTTTTATCTTCTTTATCAAGTAGCTGTTTTGCGGTGGTCCCAATATTGGCCTCGTACACGGGTAAATGGTTCTGGTCCAGGAATTCCATGAACTGTTGCTTTTAAAGTAGAGGGAATCTCTTTTCTTCAGAGCTGAAAACTTTAAGAAGCATGTAAATGGATAAATTGTATGAGAAAATATTTGTGAATACTCTGGGGCGGATTTTAAATCTGGGTAATCACAATAGGGCTTTACCCACTGATAGCGTCATCAGAATTTGCACAAAAAACTATATTAAATAGTGCACTAACTTCAGGGGTGTCTTTTGTGATACTCATGCAGCCAGTGCAATGAAGGTTTTAAAGTTGTGCTAATTATATAAATCGGTTAGCGCAACTTTAACTTAAAAAAGTCCTCTTCTCAGTAAATCCGGCCTTAGTGTTTTAGATGGACTATTCTGGAAACGTTCATTAAAGATACGAAGTCGAGTTCCTTTGCCAGACACAATCAAGTGCCCCAGTTAATCAAGAACTCATTCCTGCTTAATGTTTGGACGTTATTCAACAACACATTACTTCTCTTTTAAACCCAATCACTTTTGGTCAAACTACTAATCTGTGCAGAACATGTCTAAAACCTGTTTTCTGTTATTGTCTTGTATTCTTAATCAACAAATAAGTGGCAGAAACTCCAGTCCTTGTAAAAATAAATAAGTGAAAGTGACAACCCATCTCATTCCAACTCACGGCAGAGAAGCCATCACAGCAAACTTTGTCTCTGTATCAACTTCCACTCTCTATTCTATATATAATTAGCTCTAGAGATGTGAATACGGTTGTTGGAACAGTAACTGCATGACAAGACATGGGCTGGATTTATTTATTTTTAGAAGGAATATGTACGCTGATCTATCCCTTTGGATTAAAATGTATAGTGGTCAGCCTTTTATGATTTGCCTGAGTCTACAGTATTTCATCATGGGTTCTTTGCCATTATAGTATTATGGATATGGACCTGGATTGAAAACCAAGCACCTCAGATAACCCACAGGTTTCAGGCAATTCAATTATTATTACCCACCCATATATTATTCCACACCCTCATAAAGACTTTTATTCACATTATATGTTTAATTATAATACTGCCAAACAGGTAATAACACCTGGTCTTCCTAAAGTTAGATTAAGATGGCTGAAACTCACCAGTTTTTCTTTCCGTTCCGTTTTCAGATTCCCGGATTTCTGCAAATCCCGAAGATCCGAAAAACTCAACGAATTTTCGTTATTATCAATGTTCAAGGCTATTTTCAGGAATTTTCAAAAACAGCCTTGACCGTTTAATTACACTCGAAAATACGAGACTACTTTTGAGTTCGATCGATTTTCGAGGATTAACAAACGTTCAAGCCTATTTCGGTATTCCTCGAAATTCGATAATTATAGAAAATAGGCTCAGAAGTCCCGGTGGGATCTTCTGGATTCGACGAATCAATCGGACTTCGGAAACCAAGGGGTTCCGTGTCGGATCCGGGTCCGAATTGGACCGGATCCCATCTCTAAGTTAGATATAAATGGGGAATATTTTAGAACAACCAATTACACAGTGCATATTTTGGCTGTTTGGGCAGAAACATTAAAATTACTAACACAACCTTTTTCTTCATTCAATTTTGGCAAACAAATCACCCCCAAAATATCTCGGACTAGCGGTTTATACACAGGTTTGTACTGTAGATATACCAAACAATATACCAGGTGGTATATTACACCCTAAAGAACAACCCCAGTGACTGCGTATGTTTAAATGCATTTTATAGTTCTTACTTCCCTAAAAATTATCAAGGCCATAGCACCTATTTGTTTCTTTTGGTTCACCTACCATGGAAGCTGGCAGAGTGTTACCACTAGAATTTCCTCCATTCTTCTACTGTTTATAATAAGGTTGAGATTTCTAAGGATCGTTATGTAAATTTCTCAGCTGCAGATGTCGGTAACCTAAATACCCATAAATGAAAGAATGTAAGTCCAGGGTATTATTTTAGAAAATTAAATCTGAAAAATACTGATTGGTTAATGTTAGAAAAACAACCGGTTTCTTTTGGCAGTGCCACTTGGGGCTTCATATGACTGATCAATGAGAAAATGGTTTCTCCTGCCTAACATACATATAGTTCAGGATTTATAAAACAAATTGGTTTGAAGTTCTTGTTTATGATGTCATATTCACCTGCTTCTGTCCCCCATTCTTTCTATGGGTATTGCAAGTGGAAAACAAAATACCTGTTAGCCATCCCCTCACCAGTGCCCCTCTATGGCTGCATTGCAGGGTTAGATATTGTCCTGTGGTTTTTATTTAACTACCTCAATACATAGCTTCCTGATTTAGCTGTGAAAAGAATGGGTCTGTCTAACTCACCAACGGGACTTGCAAATAGTATTTTTTCTTGTTTGATGAAACTTTACATGGTCTGATTAGAATTAAAGCCTCCAAACAACAAATTTCCAGATTGTTTTTAATCTGAGCTATGGTGGACACGGTGCATTTTTCTTCAAGCCCCAAGAGCAAGCACCCAGATAATATGAGTAGCATTAATAACTAATTATGCAAGAGTCTTCTGACTGGAGAATAGAAAACATGTCAGTATCACACTCTTCTAAATAAATACATGCTCTTCCTGCATGGCACAGAACTACAGATACCCCCCCAGATCGTTCCTAAATAGTCTGTATGGGAGAAGCCTTAGTTAATGTATAAACGTTAAAGTTCCCTTCACTCTAATGGCAAGTACAACTACAGCTGTTGTGTTTTGCTAGAATGCCCATGTGACAGACAGGAATTTAGAGTAGAGACAGTGGGGAGATTTACCCAGAGCAGCTATCGCTCCGTGCAAATCTCCCTCAGCGATTCAATATCGCATCAGCCCCACATGGGTAAATCCCATAAGGGATTGTCCACAAAGTAATTGACTCTGGCTATTAGCCGTCATAAAATCACAGTGCAAAATGTGATATTAATCGTGACACCAGATGCGCTGGTGTCCTCGTTATCCGGCACTAATATGGATTCGCATTAACCAATAGAGAACCGGTTAACGAGACTTTAACTCTATGTCATTGCCCATGGCTCTGGGTAAATGAGCCACAGTGTGTTTAATATAAATTACCCACAGACTGATATTGTGAATTAAAAGTTCAATTAAATAGTAAATGTGTTTTTTTTACATGGTTTAACATAACATTTTGTTTTGGGTAATTTAAAGGGATGTGGGGTTTCCACTGCCTGTTCTGCTTTAAAAATGATCGCAATGTGCGAGAAAAGCATGTAGTACAAGTAAAACAAAATGTCCTACTATAGCATTCGTCTGAACAAAACAACACAGTCGTGCCCTTTTGCACTGAATTTTAGACTAATAGTATTATCTCTAAATAGCTCCAGTTGCTGCTGCCGTATGAGATGTTAAGCATGAGAACTGCAAATGTAATAAAAACAAGCCCTGATCATATTGCTGTGTGCGGATTTCTTTATAAACATTTAACTTCCCTGGAGATTTTAAACAATCCGTTTCCACGTCTGACGCTGGTCATACCTGTACTCACATTAGGCAAAATGGAAGTGTAAAACATGGAGAATTCTAATCTATCACCATGTTGGCCATTGACAGCAGTAACAGTATTTAACAGTGTTTAGTCATTTGTGAGCACTCTCGAGGCCTCGCAATTGTTCAGAAAAGCCTGAAAATTTCCCTTCTCCCTAGGTTTACAGGAGAATGCTCAGGGCTGTTGTGTAGAGGGATCTTGATTCTTAAAAAATGACAGACAGACTTTTTTTTAAGATCTTTTAAGTGTGTGCCGCTGATTATGTGCAACTAGAGTATGTATTTGGATCTCAGGCCACTTACAAATCTAGAAACCTGCACAAAAATGTTTTTTACAGAGGCGAAAGATAAAGCTATCTAATAAACATGATAGAATCCATTCAAGCTCATTTGTATTTCAGCTATAGTTTTTCTTTAATGTATGTATGTATGTATGTATAATTTTATTTATATAGCACCACTTTGGGTACACAGCTCTGTACATTATAAAAACAGAGTATACAAATGGGATAAGTGCAAGCATTATACAGATAAATTAATTTACTAATAAGTTTCAAAGGGTAGAACATATAGATATATATATATATTATATATATATATTATATATATATATTATATATAATATATATTATATAAGTGAGGTGTGACTTGACATATTATGAAAGAGCTCCTCTCCAAAGATTACAATCTAAGTGGGATGGACAACATACAGATACAAGTGGGGGTAGGGATAAGTGCTCAGACAGTTAACAATCATAATAGTGCTGGTTTTCAGAAAGGTAGTATAACAGTTTAGATTTAAAAGACTAAGAATGTGACCTGGTGAAGTGAGAGAGGAGAGAAAGTTCAAAGGTAGGGAGCAGCAAGAGAGAATGGTTTAAGATGGAGGACAATGTTTGTTGGGGATTTGTAGAGAAGATTCTCTTGTGAGGCGAGCAGGGCACGTCCAGGAACATAAGGGACCAAGGGCCATATTTATAAACCGCTATCACTTTTTAGTGATACCGTAACTAATGGAGCGGTTTAACAATCATAATTTACAATACCGATCGTAAATCTACGATCTTAGATTTACGATCCCCATAGATTAATTACGAACGTTTGGTGCTAAATGTACACTCGAGATCGTAAATGAACTATCGATTTTTAGCGATACCGGCGGCTTTATAAATATGGCCCAAAGAGAGAAGATAAGTAGGATGTCAGTAGTGTGAAGGGATTTAAAGGTTAAAAAAAGGTATTGATATGATTCTTTGTTTAAGGGATGCCACCCTGGGCTGCAGTATGGGGGTTCAGGTTCTCTTTCAGAAGAGAGTGAGATGATCCGAGCTGTGAGTTTAAGATAGACTGGAGAAAAGAGATATGGCAGGCCGGGAGTCCAAGTATCAGAAATGTTACAATGTCAAGACGGGAGATTATAGGGCATGCGTGAGCATTTAGTAGTGGAGCAAGAGAGGAAGGGCGGATCTTGGCAATATTGTGAGGGAAAATGGCATATCCTAGTGACATTGATGGAAGGAAAGAAGGAGTCCAAATTACTGCAAGGCAGCATGCAGATTCAACTGGGTTAATAACCATATTGTCAATATGATGGAGAAGGGTGGACTAGGTCCTAGTTTAAGGGGGAAATGATTATTCCCTTTTAGATAGATTGAGTGAAGCGGTGGTGCACCATCCAGGAGGAAATAGAGAGGAGACATTTAGAGATTTGAGATTGAACTTGAGGGGTTAGCCAGGGTAGGACAAATAAATTTGGGTATATCATCAGTATAGGTGATACTTAAAGCCAAAATAATTGATTATTTCTCCCACTGTACAGGGAGAACAGCAAGGGTCCTAAAACCAAGCCCTGAGGGACCCCAAACTAAGCAGAACTTGAGAGGATGTCTTATTAGCAACAGAGGCAGAGAGACAAGATAGGACAACAACCATGCCGCAGATCGAATTTGGATGCCCAGAGAATTTATAATTCATATGAAGAGAGATCGTCCTCAGTATCAAAGGCAGCCGATAGGTTGAGGAGAATGAGGCTGAGAACAGGCCCTTGACTTTGGCAATTTATAGGTCATTTGAGACTTTCAAAGGCCATTTCAGTTAAATGACTTGGTCGGAATCCTGACTAAAATGGGTCCAATATAGTATTAGCATGGAGGTAATTAGTAATTGCGTTGTAAAGGGCAAGAGGTTGTAAGAGTTTTTGACACAACGAGTAAAGGGAGATAGGGCAGTAGTTCAAGAGACAGGTAGGGTCTAAAGAGGGTTTTTCAAGAGTTTTTGCATGCATGTTTAAAGGCAGAAGAAAAATCTCAGAGGTCAGGGAGGAATCAAAAATTTGAGCAGAAGCAGGGAAAAAGGAGTGCACAGTGTGTGGGTAAGAAAAGAGGCATGGATCAAGGGTACACATTTAGAGTGCGGATATCATCTACTTTAGTTCTAGTAGTCGAAAAATACTGAGGAGCATTAATAGAATGAAGGGTGACAGTAGATGAGGATAAGAGCGTTAATATAGTGAAATAGACATGGGTTATTTTTATTAGTGTGCTAAATTAGGAGTGTTTTGCTGCTAATAGAGCTGTATTAAGACACGACAACATGAGCTTGTAGAGGTAAAAGACTTCCTGACTGCGGACTTTTTCCACAACAATGCACGAGAAGAGTAGTGTAGGAATTTGGTACCTGAATTGAGCCAGGACAAGGGTTGGTTAGGGCGACGATTTTGAGTTTGTAGCGGAAAGGCGTCAATAGTATTGATAAGATAGAGTTTTATGAATGTTTAGCAAATCAGGGTAAAAATTAGACATGAGGGCAGCAAGGCTAGAACTGAGAAAGAGGACAGAGACGGAAGGTCTATTGTTCAAGTGTTGCAAACAAGGACACTAGATGGATTATCAGAGGAGATTGGAGAGTAGGTGGTAGAAGAGAGGAAGAGGTTCTGTCAAATTACACAAACGCAGCAACACTCTGAACTGGTTTCTATGCAACCATACAGAACTGGACCAATTATTTAGTAGCTTTGCTGTGTGTGTTTTTAGGTGTTTTTCTAAATGTATAGTTTATTTATAAAGCATCACTTGGGGATGCGGTGCTGTACAATAACAAAATACAATAAAATCATACAAGGGGGATAAATACATAAATATTTCAGTACATAAATGTATAAATGTTATAAATATAAGTGCAGAGCTTTGCCAAAAATGTAATGTATAAGAGCTTATTTTGTAAATGTTATGTCTAAACAAATTCTATTAATTAAAGAAGATTCATTTCATTTGATAATTATGGTTCAGCTTATTCCTTGTAATTACAGACACAAAATATATGACTACTTTACAAATTAGTTCAGCGCTTTAAGAATAATTAGGAGAGAAAGAAACCCATCCCTTTAATTCTCCTTTAAGACATTTACCTAGAAAGCAGACAAATCTGTGGCATTACTCCGTGTTCTACTTTACCACCACTGCAGACCTATATATGTGCTCCATAAAACAGTAGAACCCTGCATAACCTATTAATCGCCCTTCCCGGGATCAGGGGGAAAAAAATGATAAAGAGATTCGTGGCCATTGTATATTGCTATTGCTTTTCTTAAGTTGGATTTTGGTGATGTCCTTGCTGGAGAGTTTACTACCTATATCTCCTATTAGGATTATGGATCTACAATTCTTATCTCAAAATTTATATTAATTTAGAAAAGAACTTAAGGGCATATAACCTTTTAACATATATAAGTACATACCTTTCCTGGGTTTCCATGATCACTGCCACAGCACTGTGGATATTGTGCAAGCTGAAGATGCATAGGATTAACATGGTTATGTATAGACTTGAGACCCACTGGTGTAAGAGCCTTCAATGTGCCTTTTAGTCTCCTCTAAAGAAATACACTGCCATACTGAATCCATAAAGAACACTTACCTCTCTTTAGAGCTTTAAGGTGGATTATTCTTTGAGCAGTTACAGCAGAACTGTTATTCTCCACCACAGCCAATCGAATAAACACAAGGTCTTCAAAGTAAACCACAAACAAGAACTGTTCACTCCACAGGGGTTCAATGTATTGCGATGAATGGTTTTTGTCCGAAAATGACAACTGTCCACTGACATGCCAAGAACATCGATTTCAATGCATGGGCTACCAGTGCTTGTACTGGACAGACATTTTGTCCTGAGACTATCTGCAAGACAAATGAAACCTCCATTTTAACAGATAATCAATTAGCTTTCAGCAAACTTGCAGGGTTGGCAATTCCTTTATTAGGGGCATTAGATAAATTAAAAAAGTTTATGAGGACCACATTAGATATGCCACATTAATCAGATAGATAATGGGCAATATAAGCCTGGGGGCCACATGCAACCCTTTGACTGTCCCTGACTGGCCCCTCAATGCTTGACCTAGACCCTAAAATATAAGATTAATGTTGATTGATTGTCTCAGCTGGATAATTTGTTCTATAAAAACTAATTGCTGCTCAACATTATTTGCTCTAAAAAAAATAAAAGTGACACTTTTATATTTATTATTAGCTGGTATAGATAATATTGTAATCATGTAATTTTAAAGAAATGAATAGTAGATTGTTTATTATTTCTAAATCCATTATCTGATTTATTTATTTAATTGATCAGCTGTTTATAAATATGCACACATAAAAAAAAAATCCTAAAAAAAACCATCCTGAGCCAATTAAATCACACGATAGCAGCAGGACAGTCAGGACAGCCAACAGTTTCACACTTGGACTGGTGCAAATATACAAAGATATATGGATGAAAGTATACTTCTATAAAGGTAAGTGCTTCGAAAATAGAAAAACTGCTGTTTTGCCAGCCACACACAGTAAATACTTTCCATAATAAATTTGAACTAATATGATTAAACACAAAAAAATGTTCGAGGAAACACTGGGCAACAAACCCAATATAAATGATGTGATGAGCATAACATCTGGTCCTCGTTTTACAAAATAAAATATACAGATAATCTACGAATAAGTTTTCATTTTCAGGAAATGTACATTTTCACTTACTGTCAATGAATAGATTGCAGGTTCCGTGCCTCTCTAAATCTCTTTCTAAAGGAGAAAACTGGTACATTGGACATGTCTTATCCCATAATACGGGTGGCTTTAGTACATATCCACTCCACCGTTTGCTTCAACATTGCAGCATTTAAATGCATAGGGAGATCTAGAGTAGAATGGAGAAATATTAAATTGCTCAAAGGTTGAAGTCATTGGTACATATCTTGTGAGATCTTTCATTCAATGTAGGGTTACCACCTGGCTGGTATTTTACTGGTAATTCCATGGCAGTTACAGTAAAAAATAAAAATGACTGACCAAAGGTTATAAGGTGGTGAGCCATGCATCCAAGCCTTGCCCCAGTCAGTATATTTTTCGGGATAAGAACAACTTTATTGTTTTTAAAAAAACTGTTTAATGAAAAGTACCTGGGGCAGAGAGGTAGGATCAGTATTTATTCAAAATACCCTCAGTGCTTCAGCGCTATCTTTAAAGGGGAACCATGGTCCTCCATTTTCTATGTGTCTTATGGAGGCTGCCATTGATTCCTCTCTTCCTAAAGTGGGCAGATCCATGTCCATTATGTATGTAGCCTATGTAGATGTTCACCAATCAGAATGGTTCTCATAATAACCTACCCATGTGGAAAGTTTTTCTGACTTTCCAAGATTTTAGCCACATGGTAAAAAGATCTTTGTCCATTTATAGATTAGTATCCATTAACGTAGAAATACGATTTCACATTAACCCTTTCCCCTTCTGCAGCCATATCTGTTTCAATGTGTTTATATGAACTGGGCTTGTATAAGTAGCGTATTTATCTATATAAATTCACATCGGCCTGTTTTTTTAACAGTGATTTTGCATTTGCTAGAATATATCAGAATATGTTTGTACCATGACCTGCTTAAATTGTCGGGAAAATATATTATCTAGTGTTTTCAGAACACGGGGAATATTTAAAAACCCACGTTTCGCAACTTCATTACCGCAGGTTATGTGTTAAAGTACGATTGCTTCCGTAAATGTACAAAGTTTCGTGATACCATACCATGTGGGTACCAAAATACCGCAATGGCATTGTATGGGCCAGTAGAAATCTACGATGTGGCAATGAGTGTTAAAGGCACAGTATCCCTAAATAACACTGCACCTTTAGAAATATGGCCCACAGTATTATAAGGAGGGCTGCACTTATCACAAATGGCTTGTTTTTTTCCTGTAGGTATTCTGACTCAGCTTTGCTGCATGTGTTTCTAATGCTGCCTTTGATTACACCGCCGTTGTTGTCTTTAAAAATGCTGGGAATATTCCAATTGTTTCTTTGATAGTAAATAAAGATTAGGTTTTTAGCTGGATGAGATAATCTTACATTTCAGGGGTGGGGTGGGCAAGTCCTTTTCTTTCTTACAGGCAACCAAATTCTGTGCATTGAATAGAAGCCACCAGAACTGAACGTTGCATATTCAACCAACCCAGCCAGCCAAAAGCAAGCTTCCTTCTCAGCACAAACCTGAGCACAAAACATTCCAGACCAAATTCTAACTGAAACTAGCACTCCCTAACATTCACTATTGTAGTGTAACCTAACCCCACCCATAATCGATTGGTCAAATACCCAAGATCCAATCAGATTTAAGATTTAAATTAGTCCAATCAAATTTTGAAGTGTTTTAGGGAACACATAAATTGCAAGAGAACTGAATTTGCAGCTCAGTGTTGGCTTTAGCAGTTATCCTGATAAGTTGTAGTCTTGTATTTAGTCTATAACAGTAGCTGTTAGTCAAGTATTCCTGGCTGGGTAGGATTAATGAGTTGCCTTCTGGTGATTCTTGACTCTCATTATTTGTTGGTAGTAACTGGTGATAAAAATTAATAAAGCGCTGCATAAACAGAGAACTATCCCAAATTCCACTCTAGGAGGCTTTCAAACAGCCAGTGGTTCTAATGAAATCTCTTTACCATGCCTTTTTTGGTTATTTTGTAGCGGGGCCCTATCAAGAAAGCTTTATATTTTTACATTTTTTAATTACAGAGACAGAAATCTGATTTTGTTTTTTCCCTGCAACAATGTCCAGCAGTAAAGGAAGTCATGGCATGATAGCAGTTCTAACATACTACTTTTGTTTGTTTTTACTACAGAGACATTAAAAAATATTGCATAATAACTTCCTATATTTAATTTTGGTATCCATGGTAACACGACAGCTTTATGCATTCTGGGGCTTTGAAAAATAGGATTACAAGGGAGTCAATCGAGTTAGGGAGCGTTCCCCACACTTCCTTACTCATTAACAAAAAGTGGAAAAGAGCCTTCTGGGTAATTATAAATGTTCATTTGCATTCTGGTATGTTGATTAGAATTTTTCAGCAGTGAAGACAGTAGTGAGCATGCTCCAACCCTAAACCTAGGGTCGGTGCAGATGATCTTGTGATCAATGGCAGCCTCCATAAGACACATACAAAATGGAGGACCACAGTTCCCCTTTAATAAGGAAAGCTCAGGATACCCACCTGGCAGGTTTAAATTACAAGATCCTTTAACTATTAAAGGTCTCTGCTTCCCCATTTAGAAGTAAAATTCTGTAGACCATTCAAATGCAGGGCTGACAACTAACAACAACATTACTTTCACATCACTTTTCACATTATTCTTTTAAACTGGACACTACATATAATTGTTCTTCCACCTGACACAATGCTATCTACATTGTGTATCTAAACTCTAACCAACAATAATCATTTCATTACACGCAATCGCCAAAGCTTAGCATGTATTCCTTACCATCTGTCTGATAGTTTAAAGCAACCAACTGAATCCCATGAAGCCAAAATAAAAGAGGATGGGGGTTTGAAAGTCTATCCGAGTAGCAGCAGGATACGTCCTCAGAAGCTGATAGGCATTGTGCTGAATAGTTTTCTGCGAATACCTGCGGCACAGACGTTTTGCTGCATTTTCATTTAAAGGATATATGGTAGCACCTGGGAGTCCTGATAATCGCACTAAGTGAAGTGCTAGGATTAAAGGGAGGGGAACATGGATCTTCCCAGCTCTGTCGTGTGTCAACAGAACCTATAAGAAAAAAAGAAACCTAATAACACTACAACAGATTTATACATGCAACACTACATGACCACTGTATGTTTTTTACCTATTCATGGTAGTGTCTGTCATATTGTATGTATTAACTATACTGGGTCTGATATACAGATATACATATGAAGTAGAGCTGCCTGCTTACTTCCTTTTCTATTGACAAGTTTGCCCTAAACACATTTTACATGTAGGTCAGAATTTCAGACTGAAATGATGTATTGCATGGCACTACTACTCCTCCACTTCTCCAACTTAACCCACTGGTGCAGACATGCTCAGGTGTATCAGCAAAGTGTTTGGAGGTGGAATAAAAGTGAAATTAAAGTAACTACAAGGCTTGCTGTAGTAAACTAATGGTAAAAAAAAAGTGCAAATGACTTTTACAAGTCATTATCCAATGTTTACTTGTAGGGGAACTAGGGGGAAAATAAAATATCTGAGTTGTAACACCAAGGGGGCAGTACAGACATCATCTTACTATTGCTTTACACTCCTGAGTGATGCACACTGGCAGTTAAAAGCAAAATATGGTTGTAAGAGATGCCCCCCCCCCTGGCAGCACCCAATTATTGTGCATTGTAACAAGTGCACTGAAGCATTAGAGGGTACAGAGTAAGATGGTGGCTCCCTCAATATTATTTGAATGCCTTCTGGCACAAAGAGTATAATAAATTTTCTTGTCTATCAAACCTTAGGATTGACGAATCAAGCAAGAAAATCATTGATTTGCTTCACTATTACAGTTTTATATACAAGGGGGTTACCATTTTCTGCTTACATTATTCATAGAGCCTAACCTATACTACGTAGAGTAGATTTTTTTTTTCATTCATTGGCTAGATACTCAGAAGCTAAAACAAACTGCATCTGTACACTCAATATGTATAAAATAGGTCCTTTGTACATCCATTAAAGTGTACTAGAGACCAAAAATAGAATACAAACAAAACATTAAAATTCTAGTGCGCAAACAATTCTGCATGAGCTCCTACCTACCAGTAGGTTAGAGCCGTGCTATAAAGAAAACCTTGACGTGGTGACTGGGTTGTAGCAGCAACCTTATGGAGATAGCCAATATGCAATTAGAATTGTTTGTGCACTAGAATCTATTGTTTGTAATATCTGTACATTATTATTTAGTCATTGCCAAAGGTAAGAGTCATGCAAAAGCATGTTTTTTATTTCTATGGATCCTGAGAAAAGTGATAAACATTTCATGTTATTGAATAAGCTACTTTTATGCAAACAGTCAATATTTACAGTGTTGGCCCATCTTTTTTAACACTTCTGCAATTTACTCTGGTATGCTAAACATCAGGGTCTAGGCCAGGTCCTGACTGATGGTGATCCATGCTTGCCTTGTTAGTGCTTGGAATTGTGTGTAGCCTACTTCCATGGATTGTCCCAGGATGATTCACTGTGGTGGGACACAGGACTCATCGTACTTTGAACTTTTCTTCTTCAGACAATTGATTTTTCAGATGTCCCAAACAGTCAGATGGAAGATTCTATCTATCTGCTGTCTTCTGCGAATTTCATTCTGTTTTTGAGGTTTTCTTTGAATGAAGTGTCTTCTTTGCTGCCTTTCCTGACTTAAGACCATTGTCCAAATGTCTTTACCTCTCATTGTGCATGGAAATACACAACCTTTGCACAACCTTTGCAATTATTAATGGTATCAATGGCAGGGTTAGGTTTAGGTATGTACATAACATTAAAACTTCTTTTTAACATTTCTGGACAGGTCCACATTAGGCAGGGATTCATAAGCAGCCCAAATTGTAGAACGAGTACAGACATAAACCGAGTGGCTCCTGTTCTTGTCCATTGGCACACCTTCACATGATGGGACTAAATATACTCTATGTTAGAATTTGACAACATGTACAAACATTATCAGGAAGCGTAAACTTCCTATTACTGGGAATGGGGAGGATGGCCAAGATAAGGATTCTAGTTCAGGAACAGCTGTAAAAATGCATTTAAAATGTAAATTAAATTGCAGAATTTTAATACAATCTATTACCTTTTCCAGATTTTTGGCAAGTCTGTGGGTTCCCCAGGGCTTGTTCTGCCAGGATTGTTGCCAAAAATTGACTTCCTGCTCTTTTTCTTTCCTTTCCTCTGCCTGACCCACATGGATTTAAAGTTGAAAGACCTGTATTCATAGGGTCAAGGCATGAACAAAACAGAAGGCACGATATTGTCTGTATTTTGTAGCTGCCCATTTATGGAAAACAATCAGACTATAACCGTCATCTAGTATTATTTACCAATAGAAAGAGGATTCTGTCCTATGGCTAAGCAAAACTAAACATTTTAAATCCCCTTCTGTTTTGGTTGAAAGGCAATGTACTAGATCTAGCAATCTACTTACGTAACTACGCAATCTACAGTAGTAGGATTCACTGTAAACAAAACCAGTTAGTATATACCGTAATAATTTGATGTGCAAATGGCGGGTGATTCACTTATTTGATCTCATTTATTTAGACTTCTGTCAAACAGCTTATTTTTTTAAGGACTTGGCATACCACCAGACAAAGCTTAATTACATGTAGTTTAATCATGTTAGAGATGGCCTGGATCTCTGAAAAATCCGGAAGATCCGAAACCAGAACGAATTTTCGCTAATTTTCGAAAGTACGGGGCTATTTTCGCTAATTTTCGAAAATAGCCTTGAAGGTTTGAAAATTATCGAAAATAAAATCGGAGATCATTTTCGAGTTTCCGATCATATTTTCGAAGATTTTCGAATGTTCAAGGCTATTTTCGAAATATATCGAAAATAGCCTCGAATGTTTGATTTTCCAAAATACGATCGAAACTTGAAAATGGTCTCTGATCGTATTTTTGATAATTTTCGAATGTTCAAGGATATTTTCGAAAAAATTATCGAAAATGACTTCCAAAGTCCCAAAATCCAGAGGATCCCTCCGGATTCGGATGGATCTTTCAGATTTTGGAACCGAGGGGTTTCGTTGTCGGATCTGGGTTCATGACGAACCCGGATCCCATCTCTATAGTATGTCAAGATAATTTCCAAAGGGATATTTTGTTTCACTTACCAGGAATTTCACTGCTTGACAATAAATAATAATGTCTGACAGCTCTGGTGCAATCTGCCTGCTTTCTTTTTTGTTTGGGGAAGGTAAAATTCTTCATCCAACTCCATGTCATAGACCTACAACATAATTTCTTTGTTGCAAACTAATTGACACTTTTGCTATATGTTAAATATATTTAAATAATAACTTAAAGGGTAACTAAACTCACTCAACAAAACTTTACTTTATCTGAAACTACAAACTACAAATTTTAAAATGGTGGTATTTACATATTTATCTGTGCTTGCTTTGTCATAAAATTATTAAGGTTTAGTGATTGCTCCTAATTCCCCCCCCCTCCCTTACTCACTGCCTTCTTTAAAGTCTGCAACACTTGAAGTTCTGCACAGCCTCACCATGGACACTGCTCTGCTTACACATCTCCCTTCCCCTGCCTTCTTTTCGCTGCTGATTCTCCTAATTGTTGCAGAAAGTGGTGCTGGCAGGCAGCCAAGATACTATAAGAGGTCAGAGATGGGGACTATTATAATTTCTGCTTCTGGGGTGACAGGTCTTTCCCTGTAAATGTTGTGATTTCAAATGATGTTTTTTCTCAGATCTACAGCTCAGATTTACAAAGTCTTGAAGTAGTGGGATTGTTTTTTTTAGAGTAAATCATTGGATGGAAGTGTCCCTGCACAAAAATGAAATGAAAGAATGATGAAGTTTAAAGGGCAAGTCCAGCTCTCAAATGAAAATTTATATACAGGTATATCACCCCCCATAACCCTAAACGGTAATAGTTTGAAATGTGAAATATAAAGTCTAACCTGAAATCCTGCACAATGTCCTGTTTCCCCTGTTTTGCTTCCTGTTCTTCTTCCAGTTAGCAACTGTCATTTATGGATTTGACAGTGACATCACAGCCAAGACTGAATGTTATTCCCCTAGCCCCTTTTGAGCATGCACAGGCTCAGTACAGGCTCAGTACAGGTTTCTAAATTGCTCAGTTTCCATGAGGCATCCAGAAGCAGAGCAGGCATACAGTAATGAATTCATAAGACAAATTATGATATATCAACGTATTTTAAGAGGCCATTCTTCTCTAAAATATTTCATTATGAGGGGTGGAGTTGTCCTTTAATAAGAGCTAAATACCTTTCCTTTACTGTTAATGTTGTTACTGTCTGTCTTCTTGATTCTCTTGACAGTTTCCTCATTATCTTCAGACTGTTTGTCATTAGTTGTTTTATTTTCAGGCCGTTCATCAAGTATATTATCTGTAACATATTGATTTTTAAGATAAACAACTTTTCTTTTAAAAAAAAACATGTCTACTTAATACTGTCCTGTCATACTGAATCTGTCCTATTCAAATTCAAATGGATCTAGTTAAATTATGTTTCATATGCCCAACTCCTAACTAAAGGTATACCTGTATAAAATTGATATAAACGTTCACCACAGAAAAATGTATGTATGTAATATATGTAATGTATGAATAACATGTATGTTTTTGATTATAATCTCTTATAACTGGAAGTGAAGGACTTATTTAATCAGTATCTCCCAGTGGTATAACTAGAATCACTGGCCCCCCCAGCAAAACTATCATGAGGTCCCTGCCTGTGCTTCATTACAGTGGTTTTCTGGGAGAAGGCTATACTGTCATAGGGAAAATAAGATGGGTCCTGGATTGTCTCCATCTTGGAAACACATGAAAAATGCAGCAACACTGGGAAAGAGTGTTGTTTCCCAATAGCAACCCACAACTTAAACTTAGTACAAATATAGAATCCATATGTGGTGCTTTGATAAGAATGAAAAAATGGGACCTCCCATCTATGCCCTGCCATGCAAGGACCTTACATTGAGCTGTCTGGCTGAGATCAGATGGATTGGAGGTATAGAATTACTCACTAGATATCTGTTGTATTCAATTAGATCATGGACTTGAAGTTTAGTTCTTAAGACTTTTCGCTAGTCATCCGACTGGCTTTCTCAATTCAGAATGACTTGTACAAGATCTGTGGCAATTATGTACCTTGGAAAATCCCAATAACATATCACAGCCAAGTGTTAAGGGCAGGCTTGCATAGGGCTAAAGGTGTTATAGGAACGCCCAGAGTAAGGTGTCAAAACAGCATTGTACATGGCAGACAGTTGGTTCGAACCCCCCACCTCTATTTAGGCTTGGTTCTTTATTTTCACATAAATGGCCTCCTTAACACCTCTCTTGAACCAGTCACGTTCCTTTGCCAATATGTTAACATTACATCTTCAAAGGTATGTCCTTTATCCTTAAGATGCAGGTACACGGCTGAGTCCTGACCCGAGAATTGGCTCTTCGTGCTGGGCCATACGTTATGCAGTTGCTGTTTGGCTCCCCCACATACAAATCAGAGCATTCTTCACTGCACTGCGTATATGATGTCGCTTTTCCTGTGTTTCGGTATTGGGTCTTTTGGATGTACCAATTGCTGCCTCAGGTGTTGTTCGGTTTAAAGCAGACAGGGATTCGGTGTTTTTTTGAAAATTCTTCTTAATATTTCTCGGAGACCCCTGCTACATATGGGATGACCATGTTCTTTCTCCTGTCTTGCTTTTCCCCTTCACTGTTGGTATTCGTGTTCTTTTCTTTCCTTCTACTTCTTTTGACAAAGGCCCAGTCTGGATATCTACAAGTTTTAAGGGCTCCTCTGAGATGTTTCATTTCTTTAGCCTTCGCCTCTGTGCTAGTGGGGATGTTCTCAGCTCTGTGTTGCAGGGTTCTGATGACACCCAGCTTGTGGTCTAAAGGGTGGTGGGAGTCAAACATCAAATACTGATCTGTGTGTGTTGGTTTTCTGTAAACCTCTATTTCCAGTTTTCCATTTTTCTTAACTTCTACCAAGCAGTCCAAGAAAGCCAGTTTGTTGTTTTGTACCTCTTCCCTTGTGAATTTGATGTTTTGGTCTACCGCATTAATGTGTTCTGTGAAAGCTTGTACTTCCTTCTGGTGGATTTTAACTCAGGTGTCATCCACATATCTGAACTAGTGGCTGGGTGCTATGCCCTTAAAGGTATTAAGTGTCTGTTTTTCTACCTCCTCCATGTAAAGGTTGGCCACAATGGGTGAAACTGGAGATCCCATAGCACATCCGTGTTTTTGCTTATAGAACTTATCCCTGTATTTGAAATAGGTGGTATTCAGGCACAAGTCCAGCAAGGAACACATCTGTTCTGGGTTGAGATCAGTTCTGCTGGTAAGAGTGCTGTCTTGGCCTAGCCATTTTCTCACCATGTCAACAGCCTCCTTGGTGGGTATACAGGTGAAGAGAGATGTCACATTATAGGACACCATAGTTTCTTCTGCACCGAGTACTATATCTTCAATCTTGTTGGTGAAATCCTGAGAGTTCTGGATGTGATGCTTAGAACTTCCCACCAATGGTCCTAAGATGTTGGCTAGGTATTTTGCCACCTTGTATGTTACAGAGTTGATGCTGCTGACTATAGGTCTTAGTGAGGCCCCTTCCTTATGTATCTTTGGGAGTCCATATATGCATCGATGTGCCTCACCAGGGTAGAGGCGATGATACATTGCTCGGTCAATGGCTTTATCCTTTTGAAGCTGTTGTAGTAAGTCTATGACCCTTTTCTTGTAATGGCTGGTGGGATCCCTTGTTAAAACCTCATATGTGTTGTTATTGGCCAGGAGTATGCTCACCTTATCATGGTAGTCTGAGGTGTTGAGTACCACTGTGCATCTTCCCTTGTCTGCCGGTAGAATGGTGATACTGGAATCTTTCTTGAGGGATGTTAAGGCTCTTCTTTCCTGTGTGGTCAGGTTAGATGAAGGAGTTTTAGCACTGGCTAAGGCTGCAGATACCTTAAGGCAAAGTTGTTCTGTCTCACTCTGTGGTACCTTATTATTGTGGATTGAGGCTTCTGTGGCTGCTATAATATCCACCACAGGGATGGCTTTAGGGGTGAGGCAAAATTCAAGCCATTAGCAAGGACTTCCATTTCTGGCTGGGTCAGGGTCCTGTTAGACAAGTTTCTCACCCATTCCTCCTTGTTTGATGAAGTGACACTTCCCTCCTTTTGAACTTCAAGTCCAGTTGATCTAATTGAATACAACAGATATACCATGACCTGGATGAATGAGAACCTTCACAAGCATACTCACTAGAAGTTGGAAAAGTTTTAAGTTCTTTACACGCAGTATATTATGTTATTGTGCAATGCTCATCTCTACCAAAATTTTCAAACCAAATTCCCAAACTGCCAGTCCCTACTGCAAGTCTGCCTCTTCTGTTGTGTCTTGGTCCAGTGTAGTAGAGTGCAAAGACCTAGGTTCATTAAAGAAACTATGCACAATGACCAATGAAGTCTTACGTACCCTCTCTCTCCTCCCATAGATTTGGTGATTGTTCCAAGACTTAAGAAAAGAATATTATGACAGCGTTGCAGCAGATAGAATAAATGTTGTTGTTTTTTTACATTGAGAGGAAGTGGAAAAGCAAGTTGTGATGGTTCCAATTATTTCTTCACTTAAGGTGAAACATTGCCGATATTCAGTAAATCCTTTTGGATCCGATAGTATTTACTGAATATCAGCAGTCTATATGGATAGTTTGCAAAGCCTACAAATTACCGGTGTCAGCATCAGAACCTATCAGTTAGAACGGAAAATTTCTGTTGTATTGTTACTGGCTGGATCCCTATAGGGAGCTGTCTATAGACAGAAGGACGTTCTTGTCTATTGGCATATCTGGCAATTCACAATCGGATTCCGATGTAAATTAGCGACTAAAGTCACATGTGTATGGGCACCTTAAAACGAAAAGTGAACAACTGTAGTTATAACAGTAAGTTATAAATTATAAGCTGTAAATTATACAGGTGTAAGGTTTACATGCTCCACAGCAAAAAACAGAATAAAATGAAGCATCACCTGAAATGTTTCTTTTGCTGGTTATTTGAAATGCATTATGATGTTAGATACCAGTGTGCAAAAGCAAGAGTTAAGACTGTCTCACGGCAACACACTTTTATCCAATTGTGAGATTAATTATCAAGAGATAAGGTGTACAAATCCATGCAGTTAAAATATCCATTCAAATAGCCTTTACCTTCCTGGCTGTTAGGAGCAGGGGAAGCATTAAGGACATCGGCTACAGGAAAAGAGTTAAAGAAGCAATCAGAGAAAGAAATGTTGAATAATAAGCAACAACTGTAATTACAAATGTTTTATTTGTTCTGAAGCAAAATGTCAGAGTTAAAGCAATTATAAGGCAAACAGTAAACCAGTAAAACACTGCACCCCATGCATTCCAATTAACAGTACACTTCTTATAAACTCTTTTATCATTAGAGGATAACGTAAAAAAATAAACGAAACAGAATGTGTTCTAGAATTGGTAATGAGCAAATAGTAGTAGCGGAAATCATAGCAGGGAATTCATCTAGAGTTCTGTTTTTTCCTGTGTTTTGTACCTCTTGTTCCCTGTGAATATTAATTAGATTTTAGATTGCTCAGAGCTCAGCCTTGTTTAGAGAGAAGTCATTGGTACATCTAGTAAATGGGGAGGGTGGGGCAAGAGATCTCACTGGACAGGTGTAGAATTGTATAATGTTTACCTCCATTGGAAAAGGTAGACCTCTGATTTATCCACAATGCTGCTTCTTTCACAGTTAAGAGTTACAGCTATTAAGATAATCCAATTCAGGCTTATTTTAGATTAAGTTAAAAATATTTGCGTCTTCATTTTTTCTGATCCCTTGTTGACTGTCCACAGCTCTCTAACCGACCCTTGGTGCAGTTCACCAAATCTATGTTTATATTGTTGTAGACTCTGAGTAGTTGCACAGAGCTAGAGAACTGTTGAGTATTTTTAGGTCAATATTGTAAAAAGATTTTACAGCTTGTTGGTCCCAGAGCATTACTGTATTTCAGGTGTGAAAAAATATCCTGTAACTGATTTTAAATAGAGCTTAAAGGCAAAGATAAAAAAAAGTCCACATTTACTTTTAAAATTGTGTATTACGACTTTTATATGTTGTCTATTACTAATAAAGTAGAATATTTTAATATTTTAATGTCACAGTGCTTCCTGGACATTGTTACTTGCATATATGGGCTTTTTGTTTTTCAATTATATTTCTAGTTGACCCTACTTTCCTTTTGTCTGTATGTGTATATTAAAAATGAACTTTAATTAACAAAGAAAATGTATATTACTATACTATTCCATGTCTGTGAGGTTGTATTGAGCCACATATCGGTAGTATGTTTATAACATATAGTAAAGGGTTGAGAGCTTTGGTCCAACACACCATCTGCCACAATATTTCTTTCTATAACCCCTTACAAAATATTGACAGAAATATTGACCTAGGTCAACATTTTTTCTATATTAATGCTTGATTGGACATGTAATTTTTCGAAATGCCGTCAGTGACACCATTTGTCTGCCATGTACAATGCTGTATGGACGCTTTAACCAGGGTAGGTTCTTAGCAGCAATGCAATCAACACTACAGCCAGATGTTTTAAATGCTGCAAAGTGTTTTAAATGCAGTTTTATGCTGACTAGGACTTTCCAGTGTATGTATTGCCAACATATTTGTGTACAAGTCATTCTAAATTGAGAAAGCCAGTCCTGTCCTGTTGATCTAACTGAATACCACAGATATAAATAAATATAGGTGACAGTACAGGTGTTTACTAAGTCTCCTAACAGGAGGACCGACACCCCTGCTGGATAAGATCACTGCGTTAACCGGATGGCAATAAAATTCTATCAGGGATCAATAAAAGTTCTTATCTTTAAAAATGGTGCTAATTTTGCCCCAACCAATGAGATATTTAACATTTGAAATTTAACATCTCATTGGTTGGGGCAAAACTACCACCATTTTTAACGATAAGAACTTTTATTGAATCTCCCTGTGTATTGTTAAAAATGGTGCTATAATTTTGCCCCAACCAATCAGATCATATTTAACATTTGAAAGGTAACATCTGATTGGTTGGGGCACCATTTTTAACGATAAGAACTTTTATTGAATTACCCTGTATATATGTAAGAAGACAAAGTTAAAATAGAAATATATATCTGTATATAAATATATTTATTATTGGATATAAATACAAAAAAATATATAAAAGGATAAATATTATATTATATATACATCATTCTTAATAAAATCAATTAAAAATGATCAATACAATATACAGTATTCCTCTTATGAATGCTGTATCTGCTATTTGGTCAAAATAACTATGCACTGAATCCCCCCAGATACGGCAAGAACAGGTAAGAGAGAGAAGGACATACACACACTGTGATTCACACCAATGAACTTTGATCATTATATTGAACTCAAAATCATGCATATGGACTATGGACTACTACAGGATTAATTAGGCATCTATATTGAATAGACATCTCTATTGAACACTTTGTATTTACTTGTACTCCAGTGCACAATATTAGCAGTTTTTTAAAGGACCAAATAGCAGATACAGCATTCATAAGGGGAATACCATATACAGTATATTGTATTGCTAATTTGTATTTGATTTTATTAAGAATGATGTATATATAATAAACAAAGGTTCACACTCATGGGCTGTAAGTAGGATGCCTCCAATCGCACAGCTTGCCCTGTCCATGCAACAAATAGCATAAAGAAAAGATGAGTGCAGATGCTTCATGGAAGAAGGACTTAAACCGTAACACCGAATTGCAAAAAATGTCTTTTTTATTAGTGCAGAACACACAACATGTTTCGGACACAGGGTCCTTTTTCAAGTGTGTTATATATAATATTTATCTTTTTATATTGTTATTTCATATACATAACTTGTGTTGTGTCACTTGTTTTATCTTCTTCTAGTATTTATATACAATGATAAATATATTTCTATACAGATATATACCGTATTACTATTTTAACTTTGTCTCCTCACATATATAGATTTTTATTGAATACCACGGATACAATTTAAGCAATTCTAAGCATTTTATTTTTCAAGTAATGAAATAGATGGAAATCCAATATAATGAAGATTGAATGTGAATTCTACCTGCTCCACATCTCATCTTAGATATATATCTGTATGAATCAAATAGATGAAATATATATTTATGAAAATCCTGCGGTGTTGTTTATAATGAATGCTTTGGAAACAGAAGGTACAATGATCAGCAATTGTCTTAATATAACTGATCTTCATATTGAAATTATTATTTATGGTAATGGACATCTAGACAGAAAATAATTTGCCTCCCAAATCTA
The DNA here is from genome assembly GCA_019447015.1 of Hymenochirus boettgeri. Lineage (NCBI taxonomy): Eukaryota > Metazoa > Chordata > Amphibia > Anura > Pipidae > Hymenochirus > Hymenochirus boettgeri. Next base: position 60,852,201 of record CM033475.1, on the reverse strand, counting down.
GGCAAAATAAAATATCCCACTATTGGCCCCACTATGTAGTTAAAAAAAATCCTTACCTTACATCCCTTCTAATTATGGTTCTCCTGCTGTGCTTGTCCAAAGTCCAGGAAACTGAAGAGTAGGAGCAGTCTTCCTGTGTGAAAACTGTCTGCCTCCTCCTTGTCCTCTGAGAGGACATTAGTGGCAAGTGCAGGGGAGTCCTTTCCCCCTCTTCCCTCCTGATCCCTCCCTTCATCTAGTGTCAAATGGTTTATATATAATGTAGGGCATCCCTACCCACCCCAACCACTATATTAGATTGCTAAAAAAAAAAGAATCCAAACTCTACTTACAGTCCTTTGTTCCCACGGCGTTCTCTATTGCCAGCAGCTGCAGCTGTAATTGGCTGCCTTACAGCCATTCACAGCTGTGTCTGCCAGTCCAGCCCCTGTTTGCAAGTTCCAGCAAACAGAGGGCCAGAACAGAGTGCCACAGGAGCGAGGGGCTGTAAGTAATGTCCTGCTTCCTTTTTTAATAATCTTACTGTATATAGTGTTTGGGGGTGGGAAGGGATGCCCTACAAAATATTAATAGGGAGATTCCATAAAAGTTCTTATCGTTTAAAATGGTGCTAATTTTGCCCCAACCAATCAGATCTTATTTAACATTTGAAAGCTAACATCTGATTGGTTGGGGCAAAATTAGCACCATTTTAAACGATAAGAACTTTTATTGAATAACCCTGCAAATGTTATTATTAAGGGTGGAGATACCTGTTAAAAAATAAAGAAATAAAATACATATATCTATTGTTTAAAGTATTTTTCTAAATCTATTTTTGTTCTAAATTCCACCATACACTTAATTTTATTAGTCTCTTTGTAGTGACATAAAATCTATGGTCCTTTTGGAAGATCAATGACTTTCAGTGAATATCTCGTATCTCATGCATCATTTTAACCTGGAAGCCCATCTTTAAACCTGACTGGACTCTAGAAATATATCATGATAGAAAAATGAGATTTTATCAAATATGTAATCAAATTTACTCCCCGCTTACTACTTCTGCTTTGTTCATAAAAAAATAAGAAAAATGTTAAATCATTATTGAATAGTTAATATTTTAAAGGAGAACTAAACCCAAAAATCAAAGTTTAAGTTAGAAAGTACTTGCCTCAAACTCCTTCTCAGGGGCTTTTCTTTACCTCTATGAGCTCATTTTGTTCTGTTTGTTCCCAGCCCTGAAGCTGACATTTTCCCTTCCTGCCAGTACTTTTACCATGATTACATTTTCAGCACCTGTGTGATTTCCACTCCCACCTCCTAACCCCTATGATGTAGGAATATATTAAATCAACAATATTCAAATTGGTGGTGCAGCTGATTAACACTTTCCTAGTAGCAGTGTTGTAGTGTGATGTATATAGGTCTGGGTATCTAGTGTGTCCGGATCTGAAATAATATATGTCTCACCTACGGCTTTCACTCCACCAAATCAGATGCATAAACAATAAATTGCAGGTGAAACGTACAAAGACACACTTCTGTAGCTGTGAATAGTGCAGGTTTATTGCAAAACATGGGTGCTACATGTTTCAGACCCACTCAGGCACTTGAGGGAGGGCAATGGGTCTGAAACATGTACCACACATGTTATGCAATAAACCTGCACTATTCACAGTTACAGACCTGTGTCTTTGTATGTTTCACCTGCAATGTATTGTTTAAGTGTTGGAGGGCCATATTTAAAAACTTGTAATACTGCAGGTTTTTGTTACTGTTCGACCGTGGCAGTAGTATACCATACCAAGTGGTAATAAACTACCGTAAAGATATTCTACAGGCGGTCGTAGATTTATGTTTGCTATTGTACATTTACAAGTTTTCCGATAGTGATCATAAATTAACGATCGCCATAACGATCACTAAAGAAGGCGATACCACACCTTTATAAATATGGCTCGTAGTATGAAGGTCCCTAGCTCTCACTGTCAGCTGCAGCAATATTAGTGGAACGTGTAGCTTCTTAAAGGGGAATGTTGGAGGGTAGGAAGAGTGTGTTTTTATAGAAACCACATGGTGCAGAACTGTAGGGGGAGGATAGTGAAGTGAACCTGATCTTATCACCAGCTCGTTGCCATGCATTTCTCATCAGTGTACTTTCTTAAGCTAGGTACACACTGTACAGATTTCTGAAAGATGACAGACAGGATCTGCAAGATCCGTCTGCCATCTTTCAAAGATCTGCAACACACAGTCCGAGCGGTCTTCTATGTGAGAACGCTCGGGACTGTGTGTTTCCATCGGCCGCGCTAGACTCCTCTAGCGCGGCGATGGAATTTTCGGCCTTTCCCGAACGAGCGTTCGGCCGACTTGGCGGCCGCGCGCTCGTTCGGGAAACGAACGTATACACGTAACGATTAAGCCCCGATACCGTCGGTATCCGACGGTATCGGGGCTTAATCGTTAATGTGTGTACCCAGCTTAAAAGGGAATGTTGGAGGGTAGTAAGAGTGTGTTTTTGATTCAGCTGTCTGTATAACAACAACAAACTGTAGTACAGAGCTAAGCTAAGAAATGCATTACACAGAGAAATGCATTGCACAGAGCTGTGCTAAGATCAGGGTCATTATATTATCCTCCCCTGCAGCTCTGCACCATGTTCTAGAAGTGTACGTATTAAAGGGGAATGTTGGAGGGTATGCCACTTGCAGCTCTGTACCATATTGTTTCTATAAATGTACATATTAATAGGAATTATTGTAGGGAATGCCAATTAAAGGGGCAATGTTAGAGGGAATGCAAACATGTTCTATAAAATTAATGCAGCAGGTAGGCTGCCTGTGGGAAGTTTTGCATAAACAAAATCACTCTTCCAAGTAGGGTTCCCACCTTTGCCTTTAAGACCCGAACACATTTACAGGCCTACTGTATGTATTAAAAGTTCTTATAGTTAAAAATGGTGCAAAAAAAAAGAGCTTTCTACAGTTCTTTTAGCATAAGAACTTTTATTACATATAAAAATAGCAAATAGTTAGGGCACTAGTCGAAAAAAAGGGTAATAATGGTGCTCTACAGGTATAATACTGAAAATATTAAAAATCAACAAAAAGAAAGAAAAAACCTGTGGAACTCAATGCTTAGTCAAAATTGTATAAAAACCCTTTATTGTGCTAAACAGGGCTGCAAATATATAAATAACTTAAAAACGTATAACCCCATACCCAGAAACAACATACTGGCAACTCCGAAACCCCCCCTTTTATTATGTTATGCAGAAAAACGCTGAACTAGTTAAATATAAAGTGTGACAATGTGCAGGACTAAACTAGCAGTATAAAAATATATATCCGAAATACTAACAGTATATACAATAGGACAACGGTCAATAAACAAAAAAAGGAAAGAGAAAGTCCTACATAAATGTCTAAAATATCAATATCCTGCGATATAACGGCTATAATAAGTATCTTTCAAGGACTCACAGTATATAAAGTGCACAGATCAATTCTTAGATAAACCTAATGCTAATGCAAAGAGTCAATAAGGTATACTTATTATCTGATACACAAAAATCACAGTGTGCCATCAATGCGGACCCATAGAGAGCTGAAAGAGACCCATAAAGTGCGATCAGCATAGAGGGGGAGAGAGAGGAGCCAGCACCGAATGCCAGACGCGTTTCATTCACATTAGTGAACTTTGTCAATGGCGTGAGGACGTCAAGCTTAGCAGAGGGGTATAAGAAGACCGAAGTCTTGCGCGAATACAAATGGAATCTCGCACATGCGTGCGTGCTTGAGACGCGCGCATGTTGATGACGTCATCAAATATTGTAAGCCGAGACCAGCTAGTGCCATACATAAACCGGGCAATTGTAAATAGATAAAAAGAAGAAGGGAAGCAACCCAGTGAAAATACATCAAAAAAGGGAAAAAGTGCATACATAATACAAATGTTATATGTCAAAAATTTAAGGCTAGATTAAGCCAACATTTATCAAATATCAAAAATGCTTATCGAGATCTTAGCAATAATAAATCAATCTCTAGTGTTGCCATGCACTTTATGCAGACCCATGGGGGCAGACCTACAGGCCTCAGATTTTTGGGACTTGAACAGATGAAATTAAACATTAGAGGGAGTGATATTAATCAAATCCTATTGCAAAGAGAGGTTAAGTGATTACCGTTGGGAACTTTGTCTCCAAATGTATTAATGAAGAGATGGACTATCCTATTTATTAAAAAGATGTTTCCCTTACAGTGTTATGGAATTCTTCAGTATTACAACCTCACGATACTGTTCTTGTTTTGGAAAGTCTCTAATGATGGGATTCAGATGTGCAGCCACACAGTGTTGTCCTATACATTTGGAAATGGCTCAACGCCTGGCTTCAGATGCGCTACAGTCCCTGCTCACCTTGTATACACATATATTTTCTCCTATGGCTTTATTACATCAGATATATTGCATATATTTTTTGTAGTTTTCCTTACCATATTCCTTATTTATGGTCTAACGGTGATGTGGATAAACTTTGCAAGATTGACCAAATTCCCTTTCTTGGATTTAGCTTATCCGGTGGATTGAGATACACTTACCTTTGGATACAAATAATGAGCTAGAAATATCTTTATGACTTAGGGATATATTGATAAATAATTTTGGATACTGTTATTTCTATTGAAGAAATGAAGATTCTCCACTATAATCAAGATATGTGGAATAATGGACTTCGATTGTTTAATCACTAACTACTTTGGTACCTAAGTGCACTAATTTGGATTTTGGACTTATTGGTTATGTCCCTTCAGTATGAGCAATTTTAAAAGACTTGGGTATTCTGTGAGATGTTTCATTATATAAGAACGGATATTCGGTACTATTCTAAATACATTGTAATTTTGCTATTGTATAAACTGGATATATTGACATATAACATTTGTATATGATGCACTTTTTCCCTTTTTGGTGATTTTCATGGGTTGCTTCCCTTCTTCTTTTATCTATTTACAATTGCCCGGTTTATGTATGGCACTAGCTGGTCTCGGCTTACATATTTGATGACGTCATCAACATGCGCATGCTCAAGCGCGCACGCAGCGTGGCGAGATCCATTCGTATTTATGCAAGACTTCGGTCTTCTTATACCCCTCGGCTAAGCTTGGCGTCCTACGCATTGACAAAGTTACTAGTGTGAATGAAACGCGTCTGGCATTCGGTGCTGGCTCCTCTCTCTCCCCCTCTATGCTGATCGCACTTTATGGGTCTCTTTCAGCTCTTAGGGTCCGCATTGATGGCACACTGTGATTTTTGTGTATCAGATAGATAAGTATACGCTTATTTGACCTTTGCATTAGCAATTAGGTTTATCTATGAATTGATCTGTGCACTTTATATACTGTGAGTCCTTGAAAGATACTTATTATGCTGTTATATCGCAGGATATTGATATTTTAGACATTTATGTAGGACTTTCTCTTTCCTTTTTTGTTTATTGACCGTTGTCCTATTGTATATACTGTTAGTATTTCGGATATATATATTTATACTGCTAGTTTAGTCCTGCACATTGTCACACTTTATATTTAACTAGCTCTGCGTTTTTCTGCATAACATAATAAAAGGGGGGGTTTCGGAGTTGCCAGTATGTTGTTTCTGGGTATGGGGTTATACGTTTTTAAGTGATTTTATATTATGCAGCCCATGTTTAAGCACAATAAAGGGTTTTTATACAATTTTGACTAAGCATTGAGTTCCACGGGTTTTTTCTTTCTTTTTGTTGATTTGTAACTTTTATTACATAGGCCTGATAATATCTACACAACAAATAGGTGCAGGCTGATACAGTTTGTATTTAATGCAATGGTACTTAGCACTGCAACATGTAGATTTATTATGTGTTTGGGTCTTAAAGGCAAAGGTGGCCTTTGCTTCTACACTACTTCCAAAACTACTTCCAGGCTCCAACATTCCCCTTGCATTGCACAGAGCTATGCTAAGACAATGGTCACGTCAATATGCTGCACCTGCAGCTCTGAGCTGTTTTGATTTTATAAGTGTACCTTGTAAAGTGGTCAGTTCAATTTTACTGGGGTTGCGATCTGTCCCATTAAGACTCAAACTCTTAGGGATACTTAGGGACACACTAGCGTGTTTTGGATTGCGGTTTGCGATCCGATTGTGCTAGTGGGAGTGCAGGCATGTAATGTAGCCTATGGGACCGGTCCCGCTACAATTGGAATGCATCCGATCACCATATTTGGTCTGCATTGCATGCGCTCTGCTAGGGTCCAATTGTGGAAGCACAACTCCCATGCAGGGAAGCGAGCACGATCACGCGCTATTGCGAACGTGTGTCCTGCCTTCCATTGCATTAAATACATGCTGTATGGCTAAACTGAAATCAATGCAGCTTGCATTACACTTCTAAAGGCTAGGCCACACAAGCATGTTTTTCAGGCGATTGCGATTTTCCAATTGTATTGAAATAACAGCAACGCACAAAAAACATTTTGAGTGTGTTGCGATTCGCACGTGCATCAGTAATTTGGTAACGCAGCCTTTTTTGAGCAATCGCATGCGTTTTCATAATGAAAATGGACAAATCGCAAGCGCATACGCATGTAAATTGTGTGCTATTCAGGTGCGTTGCAGTGTGGCCGTGCCCTAAATGTACATTTCAGCAATACACACACTAATATAAATGGTAGAGTGTAGAAATAAACACATACAAAGACACAGTCTTGCAGAAATTCTCACAAATATTAAGTGTTAACAAGTTGCTTCCTAAATACATATGAAAAGGGTTAACACCTTCCCCCACTCTGTTTGAGCAGTAAACCAGCTAATAATATTCACTGCTAACTCTGATGATTGGCTGGGAGACGCTGGCAGGTGGGGACTCTGAGTTCAACTCTTGGGAGTGGGAAACAAACACAAGGTAGCTAGTTCACATGTGCAGAAGGAGTTTTGGGTCCAGGACCACCAGGAAGAAGCAACACTTGAAGCCACCCGTGATAGATTGACAGTACGCAGAAATGTTGTATGAATGATTTCTACACTAAGAGGCTGAATTCAGAGGTGAGAGACAAATGGTTTTACTAAGTGACAGTTATAGAGTCTGTGGAGCTGCCTTTGTATTTTGGGTTTAGTTCTCCTTTTAGTCATTTAAAGTTTTAGTGATTGCATAAATGTGTTGATTAATTCTGTCTGTATCAGGTGCGAATGGGTTGTCCGTTTGGAATCTGAGGTGTAGGACAGTATGACACAACTTTATGTACTTCAAAGAGCTTATTAAACCCCAATACAAGCATCACGCTATAAACCAAACTATGACTCACATTGCCTTAGATCCTTACTTTTCCCATGCACCTTTTTCCACATGCATGTTCATATGGGCTCTCCGCTTGGTCTTTACTCCAGAATATGCCTCCTCATAGAAGACCTGGTCTCCGGTAGGTTTTTACGTAAGTTCATCAATGAAGCCTGTTTTATGTTAAAAAGCTTATAGCACAAACCTGGATCTAGGCAATCCCATCATCACCAGCATTATGAAATGCAACCCTTCCCTACAGAAAACTAATTAACAACCACAGGGGTAGTCCCTTTAAAATATGATTAAATATGGTCTTGATGGGAGGCATCTTCCCTCGCATGTAGTGGATAACTCAATGCTGGATGTGAAAACGATTGTATCCGAAATTTTTATGTAACACTTGTCTCGATTGTATTTAGGGTCAATAAACTAAGCATGAAAATTTCCTTGAAGCATGAAGATTTTCCTTAAGCTGTAGAAAGCTCAAGGAATAGTTCAAAGCACAAGGTGACAAAAACATTATGAAAAGTGCTTTTAATAAATATACAGGGAGATTCAATAAAAGTTCTTATTGTTTAAAATGGTGCTGATTTTGCCCCAACCAATCAGATTTTACTTAACATTTGAAAGCTAACATCTGATTGGTTGGGGCAAAATTAGCACCATTTTACACGATAAGAACTTTTATTGAATAACCCTGATAGTGCTTGGGTTCTTAGAAAATCAGCATTGTACACAGGGTATTGTGGAACAAATAAGCTGTTTTTTTCTCATATTTAAAATGAGCATCTTACCATCTGAAAGTGACTCATAGTCATAATCATATTCATCTTCTTCATCTTCTTCTTCTTCATTGTTTGCACTGGGACTCACAACATTGTTACCATTGCAGGCCTGTGCTTGCATGTTTGCCAGTTGATGGGCCTATAACAAGAATAACATCAATTATGTAGTCATTTTGACTAGGGGCAGGAGAAGTGCTGTGGGTGGATTGTTGGGATTATAAAAAACACCCATGTATCACTTACTTAAAGTAATAATAAAACACAAAATAATAAGCAAAAAATAACTATCCTCTAAACGTGCAAGGAGCTCCATTTTTCTACTTTAGAATTGAATTCATTAATCTGATATTTGCATAATGATGTTTAGACATTCTGACATTTCAAATGTCACCACATATTGCCTAGAACCTAATTTCTTTTCAATGTTATTTTGATTCAGTAAAGTCTTTGTAATTTATCATTTAAAAAAAAATCTGATGAATATTTTTAAAAAATATAGAAATCTATACTAATAAAAGGCAAAGCCCTCCCTCACTCACTCACTCACTCACTCACTCACTCACTCACTCATCACTAATTCTCCAACTTGCCGTGGAGGTAGACGGCTTAAATTTGGCAGGCTTATTGATTGCACCTTACTTACAAAAGTTAAGCAGGTTTCGTTTCGAAATTCCACCTGTAACGGTGAGTAAATGACATTGCACGCTATACAAATCTATATGGTTGGTCCGATTTCAACCAAATTTTGTATGCATATACTCCACTACCAGTAAAAGGTTAACAAAATATTTTTTTTAGGGGGGGGGTGAATGGGGGGGGGGATAATATTTTGAACTCCTGCACACTAACGGCTAGACCGATTTTTACCAAAATTTCAGGGTGTGTGCAGGGAATGGCTGAGGTGTAAGGGGAAGGGTTTGGAGGGTGGACAGGAGGAATAGTGGGGGGTATTGGGGGCGGACGGGGAGGGGTGGTGGGGGTTATTTTCACCATATGGTTGGTCCGATTTCAACCAAATTTGAGGCATATACTCCTTTACCAGAAAAGGTTAACAAAATATTTTTTTTTAGGGTGGGGGGTGAATGGGGGGGAATAGAATTTTGAACTCCTGTACCCTAACGGTGGACCGATTTTTATCAAAATTTCAGGGTGTGTGCGGGGACTGGCTGAGGTGTAAGGGGAAGGGTGGAGGGTGGACAGAGAGGAATAGTGGGGGGTATTGGGGGCGGACGGGGAGGGGTGTTGGGGGTTATTTCACCATATGGTTGGTCCGATTTCAACCAAATTTTGTAGCATATATCCTTACCAGTAAAAGGTTAACAAAATATTTTTTTAGGTTGGGGTGAATGGGGGGGGAATAGAATTTTGAACTCCTGCACACTAACGGCTGGACCGATTTTTACCAAAATTTCAGGGTGTGTGCGGGGACTGGCTGAGGTGTAAGGGGAAGGGTTTGGAGGGTGGACAGAGAGGAATAGTGGGGGGTATTGGGGGCAGACGAGGAGGGGTGGTGGGGGTTATTTTCACCAAAATTTCGTAGTTGAATAAAAAATATAATATTAAATTAAAGTTAATGAGTGTTGCATTATCGTAAAGCTTATTGAATTGTCTTTCTTTAATATATCAAGTGCTGAGTGATTACAGCAATCTTGATACATTATTGCTTTCTTACTAAAAAGGTTATTTCATTACATCTCTGCTGCGAAGCGCGGGTATTTTGCTAGTATATAATAAAACGTCCACCCTTAAAACAAAAAACGGGTGACTAGTCAGTTTTCAGCCCCAACTGGTATTAATACCAGTTTATTACAATAATTTGTAACCAGATATTTAATCACATGTTTTTTTACCTTATGAAAAAGGTATTTGCCGCCATCCTTGGCTCACAGAGCTTTTATAAGCTTGAGCATAAGGCAGCAGGTGAATCAGCAGTCAAGCATTGGTTGTGATGTCAGCAGTAACAGCCTTGATTAAATGCAGGGAGAGAGGAGTCAGCTTACTCCAGAATGGGGCCAATAATTATCCTTACAAATCTGGTTAATAATACATCTAACAATGTGCTGAATATATCAGTTGGGGTTTGGGGCAGGTGACAGACATAACCAGTTTTTTGTTTTAAGGGTGGACATGCCATTTAACCTTGGATGCACTAACCACCCTCATTTGTTGCATTCGTGCTTTTCCTGTTCCATTCAATTGACCCACATCCTCCATCCTCATTATTTCTACAATATATGTTCCACCAGTTCACTAACACTGGCTCCTATTACTTTGTATTTCTAACAATGGAGTTGGTAAAGTTAATGCCGATAATACAACTTAATCCAAGTCACAAACTTCAAATGTCCTTTAGGCTCTCAGTACTCACCATTATAATTGCTGTATTTCTCAAGGTTAATTATAGTGTTCCTACAGTTAATCTAACAAGCTTGTCAGTCCGTCAGTTCTTAATTAAACAGAAGTTGTCTTTAACATTTTAAATAATATCCTGTTCCTACAGCCATCAGTTATATTGGCTGCTACTCTATTTGCTATTTGACATTGTGTTAAAAGTCTCTGCAGCCCTCCTTTTCTTGAAAATATATTTTCCAAATGATAGTCACATACAGAACAAAGGCAACCTTATACATAACATATATATATATATATAATATCAACAGCGTTTCTTAGATTTTTTTGATCGATCGCTTGATAATATTGAGTGATTTATCAAAAAAAAGTCTCCTGGAGATTTGAAGCTGAAATCTGCAGAAAATCAGCGATGTAAGAGATTTTGAGCGATTTTCAATAAAGTTTGGAAAATTTCAATCACAAAATAAAAATCAGTGTATGGCCTAATTTAGATAGATATCTCATTTCATGCCAGCACCTTACTAGCATGTGTGCAGTTCATTGCCTTGCTGCTCTTGCCTGCAAATCCTTTAACACAAATATAGCTAGAAAATGGGCTATTTTTTTTATCCATGTCTTATTCCAATCTTAACCAATCTGTTATTGACCAATCCCAGCGATAAGCTGCTTTACACATTTACCCACAAGGCTAGCTTTGTACAATGATTTAGGTGTGTATGCCTGCCCAAATAAAAAAAATAAGTAGCTAATTTGTGATTGATGTTATCATTTACTGTACTATGACTATACTATGAATGTACTGGACCTATACATTTAAACATTTCAGTATTTAAAATAAACATTTAGTAATAGTTAAATACAAATTAATATAAGTAACCTTTTGCTTTAATATATCCACAGGTGTTTGATGCGCTTTGAGCTTTTTATTTTTCAGCAGTACTTTCTTTCTTAATTGCCATGGAGAAGGCAGCATTGGATCATCAGAGAAATCACTTTCAAACAAAAACTTTGTCACCAACTTGTCGCCAAAGACGCTCTAAAAACAGAACAGGTGTTAAGAATGTAGACATGTATACTATACATATAATATACATATAAGAAATAAAATACATACATACATACATACTATACTATACTATGATAGATTGATTGTGTGACTTAAAGGCTTATTGATGAAAAGTTGCTCTTTAACCCATGTATTGTAAATAAACGCTTCAAAAAAACTGACTTTCTGTTTGCAGGACCTCTAATTGTGTCGGTTATGGTCTTGCCCTTGACTCGGTTCATTGGTTAATTCAGTTGCTCAGTAGAGATCTGAGCATGTTTGCCAATCCAACAGCCAATCAGTAGAAATTACTGTTAGGAACATTCCATGTTAGTGTGCATTTTGGGAAGAAGAAGGAACCTGAAATGTCAACTCACTAATGTCAACAGCAGGGAATAGCAAAGGGTAAGAAATCAACTAATATTTCAAAATGGAAGAGAATATATAGAGTAATTAGATATGTATAATATGAACAAAGAAATTTAAAAATAACAATTTTTTTTCCCAGTGAACTGTCCCTTTAAGCAGTTTTTTTTAATATTTAAAATGTATAGTTAGCCATATAGTTATCCTAGCTATATCGGTCATTATTTTTTTTACATAAATATTCTCAGTATCTAAACCTCTAAAATGCCAAGTAAATGAACAATAAGGATTTAACAGCTGAAAAAAGCATCCTTTCAAATTACCTTGAAAATGTCAGCCATTTTACGCTGCTGCGGTAATGAGCAATGATTTTCTATAGACAGTATGATAGGCATTTCAGAGTTTATAAATGCACTTCGGTCAATTGCTTCAATCACATCCTATAATAAAATGAAAGGTTCATGGAATGTTCACATAAATTAGTAGCAGGGGAAATCAGTCAATCAGTCATATTCTAGGCTGAGTGCAATTGCTAGTGGAATAGGTTGCATCTGTTTCTAAATTGATATTAAAACACCGGCAACAAAGAAAAAAATAAATGAATGATTATTCAGTTAACTATTCCATACTTTATCCTGTATAGAAGTGCAAGAAATAATTGGAATACAAAAATCAGGGATCTATTTTACTGTCCTATAAAGATCCACAAGGCAAGTCTAATTGACTTAGTTACCATTACTTCTATCATACTGTGTAGCAGTTAAAGGAATAGTTCACTCAAATAGTTAACTATTCCTTTAATGCATTAATTGAAGCCCGGAGGTTAAGGAGCTATTACTTACCTTCGTCCCTGGCTCCTGCTCAGTTGATTGAAGAACGAAAGGTAAGGCATAGCTCCTTAACCTCCTGGGCTTCAATCAATACATTAAAGGAATAGTTCACTTTTTAGGTGAACTATTTCTTTAATGGTCATACAGTGAACAAGTATGTTGGCAAGGCAACCAATGTGTTATTAACTGGGGTCCAAGTAATTTTGTCTAAAGGCCCCCATACATTTTGAGTGATCCAATAAACTCCATTGAATTTCTTAAAATATCAAAATCTGTTTTTCCGATCGACCTCTCTGCAATGTCGAGTGGTTTATTGGAAATACGAATATCATGCCAGGTGGAAAATTTTCCGATTGGAGGAACATCTGCCCATTTATGTATCATCTCTACCCTGTATGGTGATCAGTGGCCTTCCATATTTTGACCACAATGTACATGGTCTGGCTGTATCACTGTGTATAGCCACCTTAAGGAAACTCTTTTGTCTACCTTTACTGCCTGTTTCCCCGCATTCCTTAAGTTAGCCATACACATTTCACATGTTGCACTGTAATTTTTTTAGATTGAAATCTGTGTAATATGAGTTCTGGAAGATAGGATCAATGGAAAATTTTCAGCCTTGCAATTTACTGTTAAATTGTGGCAGATTCGATTGAAAGTAATATCAATGCCGTATATGGGGGGCTTTAGGACATTACATGCTAATCAGCTAATCATATACTATGCGAACATTCAAATTGCTTGTGAGAATAACCAATAATTGACAGGAACAGTAGAAACAAGCGTGGGCATGTCCTGTGTCGGTAAATGAAGAACATCCATAAGCAAGACATTAACTGGGAGGGGGATATATGCATTTTCCTTTATCTGTTATCATTATTTTATTGGTTTTTCTCAGCCAAGACTTCCAAAACACCTGTTTATCCATTGTTCTGACAGTAAAACCTCTTTATATTATTTAACATAAAACATCTATTAGATGACATTAAACCTATAATGATACTATATGCTGTATTCATAAGGGTTTTAATTAATAATAGTGTCTGTGGGGAAGCGCACACTGGTGACTGCAGCACTGAAAGTCCTTGTTACGCTACAACTAACTGTATAATATTCATCGGGTCTAAATGTCAGCAATGTAATAAAATCTTAATCTCTTTACTCCCTTTAACATGAAGCTACCAGAAGCCGTTAAATAGCAGCTGCCTTTAACAGTAAAACTCTGAAGCTACTTTGTTTTATTATAGCTGCAAAGTTGGTAGTGCAAATGAGGCCTTAAAATGGGAACAGAGAGAATAATTATAGCTTAGGTAGCCTTAAAACAAATGAATGTGCCTGTGTAGTTTTCTTGGGACTGAACAATTTGTTAAACAGAACTGAAGAGAACAGTGTAATCATTAAAGGAAATTGCACTCAGTTTTGGAATTTTTCCCAACAAATATTTAATTTTAATGGACAACTCCAGCCCTCCCCCTCTCTCTGAACTGCCACCCTAGTCAGTACCCCTGACCTTACATTACTTCCCAAGTTACACTTACCTAGAGTTGTGCTCCAAGGGTCCAGTCCACACAGGCCCCTTATCTATGTCTGAGGCCTGGCCTATGAGAAGACATGCTTTACAAGAAGCAGGTCTTTGTATTGGCTTAGTCCATTCTCAGAAAGAGGGACAAACTGAACTAGACCCGGCGGGTAGTATAACTTGGAAACTAATGCAATCCCTGGGAAGAAGACCTAGTGGTTGAGGTCCACTTAAGGATGTATCACTGTACAAAATTATAATACAAAAGTCATACAAGGGGGACAAAAATATAAATAAATACATAAATAATTAAGCACATTACACATGAAAAAAGTGTTTGTACCTGGTAAAATAAGAGAAGAGCATACATTCTAGTTAAGAAATATGGTGTCCTTTAATTTAACCCACATACCTTGAAGGGTATTTTAGTAGTTAATGTATGTCCATGGTAAATGATAGGCATGCCATCATCTCCATCCCAGCAGTCTAATTCTACACTTCTGCAGCCTTGCAAAAGGACCTAATAGAGAATGAACTTAAGTCATGTCAGATTTATGAACTTGTCTTTATTATTCTTTGTTGCAGAGATAAATCCACACACAATATAATACTCATTCAGCACCGAGATTTAGCTGGCACGTCAGAAAAGTGTTTCCTGTGGGAAAATTCAAATTTAGCTTCATGGGTCAAAATAGCTTGTGTCAAAATAGTCATTCTATGCCGACCTATTTGCTACCCGAAAGAAAGTACACAGATTTTTAAAAGAAAAAATACAAATGTCTATACTGGCTTGATTCCAACATTTCGCGTGTCTAAGCGATTCAAGCAACTGGAAAGAATACAAATTCTCCTTTTCGAGGTTCATTCTGGTTTATGCTTGTGAAGGTTCTCATTCATCCAGGTCATGGTATATCTGTTGTATTCAATTAGATCAACTAACTAAACTTCAAGTCCAGTTGATCTAATTGAATACAACAGATATTCTGGTTTATGGTTCATAGATACATATAAGCTGCATAAGTTGCAATCACAGAAAAAATGTATTCATTAATTAGATTTACTATAAATTTAATATTTTAAGTTACTGAAATGAATATAGCTCTTTTTCTTTTTGAGTAAGGGCGAGATTTTCTTCTGCTTGATACTGTTTTAATCAACTGTTATGTATTTTTGTTTTAAATTTACAGTTGTCAAGTGGCTGGTGTGTATGGATGCAACCATGGAGTCATGATTATATTCTAAGACAGGAAATCAGGACACTGAGATGTCTCTTTGAGATTCTGTATTTGGCCTGAAACTGAAGGGCTCTTAAAGGATAACTATGTATAAGTGTGTATAAAGTTTATTTAAAAAAAGAGTTAAACTGAAAAGTACTTGGGACAGGGATATAGGCCTTGTAATTCCTACCTTCCAATATTGTTTCTGTGAGGAGCACCAGCCCAAAGAAAACTGATTCTGCCAGTCTTCCTCCTGGCTTCAGCACTATCTTTAAAACAGAATTAGTCCAGGACTAACCTGGCAAGTGAAAACTGTACGTTCTGTAGCTCCTCAATGAAACAATACTGTGAGGTGGAAATAATCAATCCTACCACCTGACCCAGGTATTTTCCATTTTTAAAAAGTACATTTTTAGAGCATAGATCCTTTAATGGAGATATAAAAATAATTATTAGGTTCAGATGATACACATTTACATTTTATTTTGAAAATACTACAGTTAAAAGTACCTTTAACTTACCGTATATACTCGAGTATAAACCGAGTTTTTCAGGCTGAAAAATCAGCCTGAAAACTTGGGCTCGGTTTATACTCGAGTCACGCTACCTTACCATCGGCAGCCACACGATCTTTCTCTGCACTGGCGCGCCGGCCTGACGTCACAGCCCGGGCCAAGCCCGGCGCCGGGCAGTGACGTCAGCCGGCGCGCCAGTGCAGAGAAAGATCTTGCGGCTGCGGAATGCAGAGGAGACTTCAATGCTTCTTCAATGCTGGCCCAAGGATTCTTCAATGCGGCCCTTGCTTGGATGGATGGAGAAGAGCCCACAGGGAGAAGAACCCACAGGTACTGAACTGGGTGGGAGGGTGAGGGGGAGGGTGGCATTCAAGAGTTTTGGGAACTACAACTCCCAGCTAATAAAGCATGCTGGGAGTTGTAGTTCCCAAACATCTTGAATGCCACCCTCACTTGGAATTCAAGATGTTTGGAAACACAACTCCCAGCTAATAAAGCATGATGGAGTTGTAGTTTCCAAACATCTTGAATGCCACCCTCACTTGGCATTCAAGATGTTTGGAAACTACAACTCCCAGCATGCTTTATTAGCTGGGAGTTGTAGTTTCCAAACATCTTGAATGCCACCCTCACTTGGCATTCAAGATGTTTGGAAACTACAACTCCCAGCATGCTTTATTAGCTGGGAGTTGTAGTTTCCAAACATCTTGAATGCCAAGTTTCTACCCTCGGTTTATACTCGAGTCAACAACTTTATTAGGATTTTTAGCTGAAATTGGGTACCTCGGTTTATACTCGGGTCGGTTTATACTCGAGTATATACGGTATCTTAATGTTTGCTCAGTTTCCCCAAATAAAGCCATGAATGCGCAGTATTTAGTACTGGTCTATTCCATCCCCTTTCCAGTTTCCGCACATAATCAATAGGAAGACGCTCCCTACAAGGAGCATGTCTCCCATTGAGCTGTCCAGGAGGAGTCCCAGACTCTAAGAAGGGGGTGGCACACACCCTGGGTACTATTAGTGGAGGGAAAGTCGTTTTTGAGGGTATAGTTGCCATTTAATATTTATTGGAAATTTTAGACGACAACTTAAAATTAGCATTAAAGCTTTAAAAGTATTTACTGTTCTTTAATTTAGCAACATGACATTTAAAAGTATATACAGTATAGCATTTAAAACATCCTGGAAAGAACAAAAACAAAACTGACAAAACAAGTCCTAATTTAGATCCAAATTCTGCAATTGCGGATAGTAACCAGTAGGTGGCGCTGTGTTAACCTACATAGAAAGTTACAGGAGCTGATCTGCCTTTACACTTCCTACTTCCTGTAGTCTGGCTGTTGGACCCACTGTCACTGCTCATCTGGATGCTGTACATCTGATGGGTCTCCTCAGTTTGGGGCAAAAAAACAGCTGCTAGTACAGTGCAAATGACAGCTTAAAACTACAACTCTCAGGTGACATTTTTAACTATTGGGGTCAGAGAGTCCTTTACTATATGGGGTCAGAGGGCCCTTTACAATATGGGGTTCAGGAGAATTGTAAATGATGGTAAGCTTAATTAAAAGTTTACTGAACCTTGCCACTCCACATGTTTAGAAACTGAAACTCCCAGCAACAAAGCATGATGGGAGTTGTAGTTTCCAAACATCCGGTGTGCCAAGGAATTGGAGGTTACTGGTACTGGATGCGGCTATTACTGAATGGGATTCATGTATGGAAATTCTGCTGTCCATTTAAAGGGCAACTAAAGCCTAAAAACAACACAGAATCAGAAGGCAGTAGTGGTGATAATTTCTACCCTCGACTTATACTCAAGTCAATCAGTTTTCAAAAAATTTTCGGGTAAAAATAGGTACCTCGACTTATACTCGGATCAACTATACTCGAGTATATACGGTAATTGTAATGGCAGGTTTAATGTAGCTGTGAGAGAAAGAAAAAAAAACCTCAAAAACCCAGTGCAAAAAAGTCAGCACAAACACACTGCCACGGCAACAAATCAGTCACTCGAGAAAAAGCACATTACGGTCTTGGAGTAGCCTAGCCAGTCTCCAGACCATAATCCTATAGAAAGTCTGTGGAGGGAGCAGAAGGTTCGAGTTGCCAAACATCAGCCTTGAAACCTTTCTAACTTGGACAGGATCTGCAAAGAGGAGTGGGACAAAATCCCTCCTGAGATATGTGCAAACCTGGTGGCCAACTACAAGAAATGTCTGACCTTTGTGATTGCCTCCAAATACTAAGTCATTTTTGCGAAGTGATCAAATATTCTTTTTCACTCACTACAATGCACATGAACCTTTGACTTATGTGCATTGGGTTGTTAAGGTTTATTTTGTTGTTCTGTTTCACAGCTACAATAAACTCCCATATAATTATAGACTTTGTCTACAAATTCAGAGGAGGATCAAATACTTCTTTCTCTCACTGTATGTGCATTACCCTGTGATATGATGCATATTTCTAAAACATCACCTTGCTTTTCTCCACTGAATTTAGTAGCCATACATGCTAAAAGCCCTTTTCTAAGGCCCTTCATAGGCAAGACAATCACACATCATACATTTTACTTTTCCTGAAAACCATTGCAGTCTTTGGGCATTATTTAACTTTTAAAGCTGACAAGAAAATATGGTTAATGCTCAGATCTGTTCTTCAGATGCAGATACAAAAAATTCAATAATCAGGAGCAGGGAGGTGAGCTACAAGAAACACTATATATGTATCTAAAGACAATTGAATATATCGGTGAGTCTGAATTTTAATGTGACACAAGGTAATCAATAGCCTGAAACCTTAAAGGAGATCTATAGTGCACATACAGTTACAATGAAAAGTACCTGGGGCAGGGAGTTTGGATTGGTGCTTTCTTTCTCCCAATATCATTTCTATGAGGCGTGGCACCATGAAAAAACTGCTTCTTCCAGTCTTACAAGAAGGCCCAAGGCTGTACTAAAGGGTTAATTGATATGTTATATGCTGGGCCGGCCTTAGAATAAATGGTACCCTGTGCAACATTTTGAATATAGTTGCATTGACCACTGGGGCGCCGTAAAATGTGATGCAGGACCCTTCCGGTGCCCCCTGGGGATGGCGCGCTGGTTATATGATATTTTGGCATCCAGTTTATGCTAATATTGACACCAGGACCTAAATGTGCCATTGCAGTATTTATCACTGAATGTGGCCAATTTCAAAATTGTCCCCACTTACTTTGGCTCCTGTCCACTGTCAGCCACTGATGACCTCAGTAAGCTGCTAGCAGTGTGAGGATAATTAGCATATCACTATAAGAAGAACCAAAACAGCAATTAACTGTGCCAAAGGGGAAGGGGGATTCTGGGCACCTGTAACCCTATACAGTCCAAGCAACACTCCAGCACAACGCTGTTGGCTTTTAGCCAGACAAATCAGTAGGTGCAGCCCTCCACTCCTAGGGCAAGATAATTCTTATAGCAAAAGAAAGTATAGGGGAGCACACTACAATAGTGAATCCAAAGTTTTTATAGTGAAAACAACAACAACAACGTTTCTTGGAATGAGGCAGAAATACAAATCAAGGGAGGAGACCTTTTTGCTGCACCACAAGAGCTAGGTTTACCAGGTTTTAGTATCTTACTTGACTGTAAAGCTCTACTGACGATTCTCCTTTTAACTGATGCCCTGTAAGGTAGGTGTTATGGGAAGATTCAATGAAGTAATACGAAAGGGGTAACTGAAGTTCCTCAATGTTTGTCTGAGACTCATCATTTGTTGATGCAAAGTTGTCTTTATCCATTAGGTACCTTGAAATACGGAGACAGTGAAGAGGCATAAATAAATAAATAGCAAAACTCCACTGTAAAGCGATGTAAAACAATCAAAAGGTTTCTGTGACATTACCTGGCAAATCCCTCGAATGACATGATCCCCTGCTGGCGCATGCTAATACTTGGTTCAAATTTCTGAAAAAGCCAAAGACAATCAAAGTTTTTTTTTCAAATTCTACAGTAAAGTTCTTTAACAGTAAAATGAATAAATACACACCCCATTAAGTCCATACTAAGCTATTACAGTGATTGAGGAATTCTATTACCAAAAAAATAGGATTTTTAATAGGATTATTGCCAAAAAAACATATAAGGTCTTTACTAGACTCTAAAGTCCCCCATACTCATGCAACTGCCACTACATTTATGCCAACAAATTAAATTTTCCTATGATGCCATCCATGGTAGTTTGTTGGCATTGTGGTCAGTCGTTTCTGTGCTGATATTGGGTTAATCCATCAATTGGGATTTGTTAAACATTGGCTAGGTGTATGGCCACCTTGAAATCCTTCAGATCTAGGCAGAAAAAATATTCAGTGAGATTCAATAAAAGTTCTAATCATTAAAAATGGTGCTATTTTACCCCAACCAATCAGATGTAAGCTTTCAAATGTTAAGTAAGATCTGATTGGTTGGGACAAAATTACTTTTATTAAATCTCCCCGATTTTGTATTCTATGTAGCTATTCCATAAATCAATAATTTGATGATGGTTTATCAGTGACCCAGGATTTAGGACCGGTTAGTAAAGTGAGAGTCTATGGGATATTATCATTTACAGTGGGGCTACAGTGGTTAGCACTGATGCCTTGCAGCGCTGAAGTCCTGAGTTCGATTCCACCCTTGGACACATCTGCAAGGAGTTTGTATGTTCTCCCCGTGCTTGCTTGGGTTTCCTCCGGGCACTCCGGTTTCCCCCACAATCATAAAGACATACTGATAGGTTGTATGTGTCAAATAAATGTGCTTAGATTATAAGCTCTTCGGGACAGGGCCTGATGTGAATGTATACATATTACTGTAAAGCGCTACAGAAGATGTTTGCCCTATTTAAATCCACAATAATAATAATAATTTACTCGAAACTATTGGGGCAGTTTAATGAAGTATATATATGAAAAATACATTATATGAAAAAGAAACTATTTAACTAAGTGGTTTCTTTACAGAGTTCAGGAAAATGTACACCTGATATGAGTTGACATGTGTGAGGAAGATTATAGACCTTAACAAATTTTTCTGCGTCTAAAAATATTTGTAATCCTTGAAAATTCTAAATATGAAATGATTGTTTTTTTCTCATCTACGATTTTCTAGATATTAACAACAAAATGTTATTTAGTTACTGGCCACACAATCCAGCCAAACATCCTTTTATTCAATATAGTAAATAATAATTTATCGCTTTCTACACACGTTTCATTATCTCTATCCCCCAAAGCAAACACATTTGAACATGACCCTATTGACTTATACAGAACTAGTAAAGGTTGTATTGTAACATGTACATTATTTTATATGTATATACCATAGAAACATTTTTATTTAAAAACCTCTGCTATCACCAAATTGTGCTTATTCTCATAGAAAATAGATATTAATAGGATTCATTTTAATATCATAAATCCAGACTTCCCTTTAAATTAGATATGTTGGATTCATAGCAACAAAATAAAATAGTAGTTCAAGTTGAATAAATATATATATTTGTCTAGTTTATCCTTTTTACCCTACGTATGATTCCTACCTAACAGCTGATCCTCAGGAAGGCCCAATCCTTGTATGAAGGCACATCAATTAGCACCAGAAACGGGAAACATTATTTCTGCCTCCAAATGGCAATTGAATGATTTCCAGATTCAACAAGAGCTTTGGGGCTTATTTAACAAGAAGTGCAATAATGTGCCTGCTATATATGCAGCAACCAATAAGATGTTTCCTGGTCTACTACAGTTAGAAAACATCTACAGATTAATATCTATTAACAGGCAAAACTTTTGCACCTTTTACTAAAGGAGAACTATACTTACCTCCCCCCACCCTTGATTTATTCACAACCAACAGTACCCAGGGTGAGGACCTATTCCTCTAGGTTCTTAAAAATTGGTTTACACAAAAACAGCTGTAATACGTTTTTCCCCTTCGCTGGTCTTGTGCAGTGCCACCCATTCTGCATTCCGCAAACCTTTTTGCAGAATTGGTCTCATCACTGATAGAGTTTTGGGTGGAGCTAGATGGACCTGGAAGGACTGCTAAGGGAAACTGAGATAGGTAAAGCAGCTGATGGTGTGTAAATCCAGGAGTGAGAACCTAGAGGTTTAATAGCTCCCCTTGGGTGATTTTAAAAGGAGGGGGTCTTTTTTTTGGGGGGGGGGTGTTTGTAGTTCACCTTTAACTAAGCCCCTTTATGTATTATTACCAGTAAAGTATTTTTCTATTCTAAAAAAGCATAAAATGAACATGGAATACTTTCCATGATTTAATAAATTACTTCACATGTTTTCAATGTAATTGCTAGATCACCCTTACATACACATGTAAAAACACCTGTTAGTATGAAGTATGGTCTGTTTAAACTTATCAGATGATAATACAATATAAATATGGTGTTGCAGACGTTGTGTAAAAAAACTTAAGCAGATTGATCTATCATTTATCATAGAAATAAGTCGAAGTTGTCAGTCAAAGCAACTCTTCCAAGGAAACGATCAGAGCAATCTTCCCACATTTCCCTGTCTATATCCCATTACATATATTACACTACAGACATCACAATGACATCAAACATTCATCTGACCTGAATAATGCTAAGAACTTCATCGTAGGTGTAATGTTCTCCTTGGCAATTAACCAGGAAATCATTAAATTGCTGTATTCCCAATCCAAAAACACCAAAAGACGTGCTTTCTACGCCTGTTCCATTAGTTACAATGCTGGCAGCAGCAATAGCATCAGAGATTTGCCTCTGGTTTTCAGACAGTTGCTGTCTGCTGCGAATGAATAATCCCAAGTCAGACACATTCCTGGTCAATAAATCTGTGAAATGAAATATGTATGAATTGCAGTCAACTACCCTAGACAAACAGAAGTAGAATTCATAATTAAAGAGCAAATATTAAATCATTACATATTAACTTGAAATAACTGTTTGCCTGATAGTGTTTCTGTTTAAATATTACATCTTATCTTAAAAACAGAGTTAATAATCTTTTCATGTACAGAAGAGTATATATAGTATTATATCTTAATAGGGCGGATCGCCAGTGGTGTAACTGGGAATCACTGGGTCCCCCCAGCAAAACTATGATGGGGCCCCTATCCGTGCTTCATCCACAGAGGTTTTCTGGGAGGAGGCTTAATCTGTCATAGGAAAAATAAGAAAATGGGGCCTCCCTACTGTTGCTCCCCTGATAATCAGTGTATTTACTGCTTGCAGATCACTTTGCTTTACCCCATTGGGAATAACCAGTGGTGAAAACATTTTATCCCAGGTGTAACTCAAACCAAAATAAATAAAACATTATTTTTACACCTTGTTAGAAAGGCTACAGACTGTATTTGTTTATATATTATTATATAACATTATAGTTTCATATACAATACCAGTGAAGATCTGTCAGCTGTTTGACAGTTCACCACTATTATATTGGAAAGTAGGAAAATAAACATTTAAAATCCCAAAGGTTGTTTTCAAGCATTTGATAATGTTACGCTTCTCTCATATGACTGTAGTAAAAGGAGAATTATACTTATCTCCGCCCTCCATCTTTCCATTAAAACCCAGGATGAAGACCCGCACTCAAATAACCCAGAAAGAGGCACACTCAGCCAGGAACAAATAGGACTGCTTCGCTTCCAACAGGTAAGTAAAACCAAATGCTTTATTTCTTCACATATAAAACAGTATTAAATAAAAAGGAGACACCTGACGCATTTTGTGCTGTGCTAGCACTTCCTCATGGTATTCCACGGAGACCAGCACTCATCTTCAGTATGAGACCTGGCCAATGCGCAGACAAAATTCTTGCAGAACACATCTTCCCATAGTTCTTGAAATTGAAAGGTGGGGCGGGACCAGACAGGCCAGGGAGACTTTTGTTATGTGAAACAGCTGATTGCCAATAAACCCAGGGGTGAGGACCAAGAGTACTCACACAGGGTACTATTAATGGGAGGGGTGTGTGGAATGTATAGTTCTCCATAAATAATAGCCTATTGTTTTAGAGACTCCATTTTTCTATCCAGTGCAGTACAAAGTATAAAACAATGGTTTAAACGTACTTGCCAATACATGTTAGCAATAAAAGGTAATCATTCTATGTTAAGCCATAAATCCAACTATTCTTTTTTTATTAAACTAACCTAAATCTGGTTGAACTCCACTGACATTCTCATCAATCGTCAAATTAGTATAAAGTGGAATTGATTCTGACCCTGACCGATTGCAGGCCACAGCGTACACATCAAAAATGTCCTTCAGATCCTTTCGGCTTCTTACACTAAAATATAAAAATTGCCAGTTGAAAAATTTCTCACAAAACACTAGAGGACACTCACAATACATAGAGGTCTATATGAAGGAATCCTTAGCTTAGTACCTGAAAGATTTGAATAGTTCTACAAATTCAATGAAGTTCATGTTACTATCTGAAACCATAAAGGACTGAAAGCCTTTCATTCCACCCTTAACTCTTCCGTGCCAACTCGAACTGCTCCATGTGCTGATAGAAAAAAAACAGACAATCTGTTTCAAGCACTTATTTTACTAACAATTTTACTGCCAAACACACTGTGCCAACTTGTAAATGCATGCGTGCCAGTTTCTACATAGGGAAAATACTGTAATTAATTTTAATTTGGTGATAAGTTTAAATCTACAGCATATTGTGCCATTTGGCAGAATAGTTTAAAAGATAAAAAGATGCTCTTTGCTGCCAAAAATGGGCTTAGAAAAATCCACTGATGATTTTACTGTTTTAAAATGAAAATGATTTACAACAGAGATAGAAAAGTATTTAGCGTTTGTTCCTAGTAATGATATTAGATGCAAAAACATTTGTGGATCAGACATACTTGGATTGTGGTTTGTTTGAGTTGGACAGAACGGGAGAGGAGGCAGGTCGCATTGGAGTAGATGGCCCTGGAGTCAAGTTTGGTGACCCAGATGCTGTCATAGAATGAGCTCTCCGAGAAGGAAGTGTATGAGACATTGAAAACCCAGCAATGTTCTGATCTAAAATCAGACACACAAAAACATGTTTAATATTAATTAGTGGTAATTAGAATGCTGGAATATGGTAAACTATTTTAACACACACACACACACACACACACACACACATTTCAACAATCAAGAAAGTGCCAAGAAACTCTTTATTGCTTTAAAGGTGACCTAAAGATATGCCATAAGGAAGAGGGAAGAACCATGCGTTCTGACTTCAAGGGTAAAATAAACAAAACAGAGGGCAAAGTAAGGGAATCTGTTTACTAGAATGTAGCATATTAGAGCCAAATGCAATTCTGGCCTCAGTGAGGATTTAGAGCAATTTAATTTGATATGGTAAAAAATTGAATATCAGATTGGACCATAATGATATAAGGTATACTTGTATAAACTAGTTGATGGTGCATATTGTTATAAAATGAGCTTTAACAAGTTCCTCTTTCTTATTGTGAAGACTAACAAGTATTTGTAAATAATAGATCTATTTCATCATTTGCAAGATATTGCAACATAATGGAAGCACAAAAAATAAAAGTAAGGCTGGGGATTTGAATCTGTGTCCCAATGGTCTGTTTGTTTCTAAATCCAGAACCTTAGCAGTGCACAACCACTGCACATGCCAAAAAGCAAGTATATTTAAAATCTTTATCTTTTGCTAGGAAAAAATGCCAGTAAAATCAGTTCACTATTTTGTATTACCCAGGAACAATGCCAGCAATTCATGCTGGTTGGTAAATAAAAAAACTGAACTGCTATATATAAAGTTTGTGCATGTGTAGAAACATTTTATTTTTTTAGAAACAAGATGAAAACAAAAACACCTCAGGCAGTAAACTATTTTTTATTGTTTCATTAGTAAACCAGGGGATTTGAACTTGTGACTTCTTGGGTTGTGTGTTCCTAAAAACATGGCATTTACATGTTGTGCCACCAGAAACTCAACAATGAACACAGGTACATACTGAGGTCAGGGGGCATGGCTCTTTGATGCTAACATGGACTGTGATTTGTACTGGCGACAACATGGAAGCCTTCTGTACTACAAAATTTATTAATAACATGTACTAAATGCAACTTACTAGAGAAAAATCTTACAATGTATATGTGTTCTGTGGAGAAAAGCTTTCACATTAGGATTAAATTTTAAAAAATTAAGTATAGTTTTCTTTTAAATATCTAGTTAATAATCAAAACATCAAATAATGTGCTAAAAGTATCAGTTGGTATTGAGGACAGGTAACAGGGTGGAAATGCACATTAATATTACAATACACTTTCAGGGAGATTCAATAAAAGTTCTTATTGTTTAAAATGGTGCTAATTTTGCCCCAACCAATCAGATCTTATTTAACATTTGAAAGCTATCATCTGATTGGTTGGGGCAAAATTAGCACCATTTTAAAGGATAAGAACTTTTATTGAATAACCCCCTTTGTTTTCTAACCTTGCTCTTCTTGCTCCTCAATTTCTGGTGGATCAGAACCACTTCTACTGCGACTTTCTTTGCAACTTTTACATTTGCGAGTGACCATCTCATCATCTGCTGCATCTCCACTTTCTCCCTGAAATACAAAAAATATATCACATCACGTCTTACAGATTTACAGTTATAATACATAAGGCTCTGAATTTTCAATGGGGAGATGCATTGGAATATTGGAATATTTCCTTATAAAAAGGTCTTGGCTACATAGTCTTATGAACCATAGAAAGACATCCGAGTCTCCCATGCTTACTAAACATAGATTTTTCACAGAGTTCTCACTCAGTGAAAGGATATATGGTCAGGGAACTACCCAGTTCCTTTATATCCTTATATACACTTATATACACTATAAGGAGTGTATTACTGCATATATATTTTAGTCATAGTGTTGTAATATATTTACATGTAAAGGGCAAATAGGAGATTAATAAACTTTAGAACATGCTACTTCCCAGTTGGAGATAGCAAAGAATCACCCTATATGGTTAAGACAGGTAAATTTTACCATACAGAAGAATATTTCTTTCTCTTGAAGATCCACAAAGAGAAAAGCCCACATTAGCTAGAAAAATGTTACTAAATATACATCTGAAAACTTTTTGCCATATGTCTAAAACTCAATGTTATTCTGTTGCTTTAGTAGCAGAGATAAGTATGGCAATTATTTGCAGAACTTACTATGTTAACAATCAAATCAACCTATGTGAAGCTTGTATTTTGTACATTATTTCTCTTGGTTGTGTACATTTATTTTATGTATTGCTCCATACAACTGCAGCTACAAAGCAGTCTGTGGATATAACTAATCTTTTGTAAATTAGATTCTTGACATGGCCACAGTTTAATGTTACTATAGAGAAAATTCAATAGAAACAGAAACAAAATACAGAAATGATACATACGAAGGAGCATTTGGGACACAAAAAGTATTTTTTGCTTATCTAACACACCTGTTATATGACCAATATAGCATAATTTTCTTCCTACCCACTTCTTTTTATGTTTTAAAGGATATGTCCACCCAAAAAATAAACTTTTAATATGTTACTTATATACTAGCTCCAACCTGAAACCTTAAAGTTTGAACATTTCTCTCCCGCGACGTTCAGTGACCCCGCGCTGGTGCGTAAAAAAACTAAATCCCATTCCCTCCTCTTGCGCGTAATCTGCAACACGCAAGCCAATCAGAAACCGGCAATCTCGAAGCAGCTGGATCAACAGAGGGACGTTTCAGGGTGTCAGACACCTGATGAAAGGGACAGTGTGTCCCTGAAAGTTGTGTTAATGTGATCCAATAAAGAAGCATATATTCACAGAAGAGTGCCCCTCTCATGACTTTTTATGCTTGTGCTATAGCTGTGGGTCCATGGTAGAGGACCAGAGAAGGGAGCACCTTTGAAGTTTGTGGCTAAACTGCCAAAAAGGAGTGCCTAGGCCCGAAACCCAGTTTGCAGTACTTAGTAAGTGTGCATCCGAGGATATGTTCCTGGAGTATTTGGCTGTAGAGTCAGGCCAATGGATTTTTTGAAAATATGAGCACATTAGCATAAAGAAAATATATTATTTTGAATCAGGTGCAATTAATCTTAAAAACGTGTTCTTCGACCTAAATCCTGAGCATTGTAAAAAAACTGTAAATTGACATTGATAGAATATGTGAATATAGGCAGTCTCAATTTATATATACATTTTGTGTGTTACAATGGGGGTTTAACCAAGTCTCTTGGGATTGTGCACTCCACACAAGGAATGGTCATGGGCTCAGTTGATCAGCAGCTTTCAGCTCATAAAAGGCAAAAACTGGTAGAATAAGACCCGGTTAAAGAAAGCAAACTTAGAAGTGGTTGCTAGGCTTAAAATGATTTATTTTTCTATTAATAATTTATTATAATATAGTTATAGTACTAATTGCTTTCATTTATCCATAATAATAAAACCTTTTTAGCCAAATTATTATGGGCATAGAGAATGTAAGAAAGTTTTATTGAATTGGACATGCACCTGGATTATATTGTGTTTGTGTGTGTGTACTAAAGTCTCCAGATAAAATTGACAGAGCACATTTACAATAATACAAGCTGTGCCTTACTTCTACCTTTATTGTGGTTGTTGGTGGATTTATTTAATTAAGTGATAATTAGGATCAGTTCACATAATCCATCTATTTGTGTTGATGGGAGTCTGAGTGTAAACTTTTATACATGCTCTTTAATGCACAACAGATCTAACAGACATTCATGTCATCTAACAGCATAGACATCCTGCCTCTCTCAGACACAGCAGAGGGATTTTACAGTATGCAGTATTTTGCAAACATATTTCTCCCCACAATTACACATTTGTTTACTTTTCAAACAAAAAAAGAAGAGGACTTTTTTCAGTTTATTTTCTAGTCTACATGAATGGCATAAAGAAATCTGGGTATTTGAACTTGCAACCTCATGATTATGTATTTTGAAAAGTAGAGCACTAGTCCGCTATACTACCAGAACAAATACACAGGAGAAATGGTACATTTAGAAACTTTATCTTTTGCTAGGGAAAAGAATAGATTCAAGAAACAAACAAACAAAAAAAAAACACAGTAAAAGCAGCACACTATTTAGTATTAATATCCTGGTAGGTTGTCTTTTTTGTGCCATTTATGTTGACTGGGAAATAAACTGCAGGGGAATAGCTGCTGTTAAATTCTTAGTAGCTTCCAGATTCATTTGGAGATATCTATAAAGAAAATGTTCTGTAAATAGAGACAGCAGATATTTGGGTAAGGGGACATGGCCAATAGGTGCTCACAAGTAGAGATGGACTAGAACTCGAACTTGAACCCGAGTTTGAGCTGAACTATTTGAGTACGAACGGACTTGGACTTCTCGAACTATTCCGGACCCGGATTTTCGATATTTCCGGACTTTCGATAATTATCGAATGTTCGAACGTTCGAGGCGTGCGAATATGCGAGTAAAATGTCTATTATACCAATATGTGAGTAAATATCGAATTATCGAATCCGCAAGTAAAATGTCTATTATGGGGCGGAGCTAAACTGGCTTCCTAAGCGGGCGCAACTTAGCAGAGCTCCCCTGCCTTACAATACCTGATGTCTTAATTAGCACAGCTACATTCTACTTTACCAGCTAAACCTTAACCCAAACAACTCCTAAGATGACGAAGCCGAAAGAAAAGAGAGAAAATGAGCGAAAGGAGGCCGCAGAGAAACTTGCTAAGTTTGCGCGCCATAACTCACAAGATGTCGCCGACAACTCGGATAACACACCACCCACACCAGAACAACCTGGAACGGTAACACCGGAGACCTCTAACTCCACCGGCAACCTTACTCTGGAGCAAATGCATACACAGCACATGGCCGCCATACAGGAAAGCAAATCCTTGTTGGCATATATGATCGAGGAGGTCAAAATCGACACAGGCCTCCTACGAGAAGATATGCACCGACTGCGACACAGAGTAAGTGAGACAGAGGGTCGAATCTCGCAGATGGAAGACACGCTGAACCCCATACAAAACTCCATCACTTCCCTACAACAACAGGTCAGAACCCAGCAGCAAAAGTCCGACGACTTAGAAAACTGCCTGAGAAGGCAAAACCTACGAATACTGGGGGTCCCGGAGGGAGCCGAGGGACCTTCACCAGAAACCTTTATTGAAAAAATGCTCCGATCCCAATTTCCAGACCTTGAAGCAGCCCCTACGTTTGCGGTCAAGAGGGCATACAGGGTGCCAACCAGTGCACCACCACCCGGCTCTAGACCGCGACCGATCATCGCAAGGTTACTAAATGCAAAGGACCGCGATTCGATCCTACGACTGTCGAGGTTAAAGGGGAACCTTAAATATGAAAACACTGCCCTGTATATATTCATAGACTTCTCAGCCGACTTCTTAAAGCGCAGAGCCTCATTCCAAGAAGTTAAAAAGCAACTACAAATAAAAGGCCTTAAGTACTCCATGGCATACCCGGCCAAGCTACGTATAATCGATGGCACCACCACGTGCTTCTTCGATGCGCTGGAGGAGGCCATGGACTGGATCCGTACCTACAGACCGAGAGATGCTGAATAGCAGACCAGAAGACGGAACATCCAGAAGACGCAACCACCGAATACCCCCCCCAAGCCACCCTGCTTCACCCAAAGACAAAAGAACCAACAAATAGACGCAATCCAGACAAACCAACACACTCTCCACGTATGTAAACACAACTATACCTCTCCACCTTCATGCTAAGTGAAACTCTATTTACATCCTCACCCAACTAGCTGCATCGAACTCTCACTCGACTCCACACCCGGATGACTTCCACTACCACCCTTCACCCACCTGGATTTCCAGAACCAACCAAAATATACCAAACAACAACAACTAACAGCCAAGCAGCACAGATACCACCAAAAAACTTCACCATTCTACTTCCAACTAACTTCCCATTGGACCGATATAACAACCTCAAATCAGCGTAACAGTAAATATACCAAGACTATAATAAGCTAAGTGAATGTTTAACTGTCTCCCAATAACACCCCAACCCCCCCCTCTTCTCTCTTCCCCCACCCTCCATCCCCCCCCAACCCCAGGTAAACTTATATGTAAAATATCAAACTGCTATGATACTACAATGTATGTTTAATGTAGTACTGGTTGAAATGCTGATTTGATAACTCTCACAAGATAAAAAACAATACTATATAATAGGGATATGGTGTACTACAAATGTAATGTGTACGATGGTATCAATGGGTAGTATTGCAGATGCTATTTATACTATATCACTTACAATACAAATTTAAATGATGTCTAAAATATGTACAAATCAATCCTTCTATCTTACCTAACTTACCTAACCCTCCAACTTCCCCCCCCACCCCTGCCCTCTTTACCTGATACACCTACAAAAAGAAAAACTAAAACAGAAATATCTATACGCTGCGCAAACTGTCCAAATGCTACTCCCTCCACTACTCTACAATGGGATATAATCTAATGCAATAGGAATACCAAACACTGCTAGCACGAACAACTAACACTGCTAATACAACACTGGAAGCATGTGCTATCAAAATCCCATGGAATATAAGTTAAAATATGTGACACTATAACCATTTCTTAGACCCCGATATAGCAGACACCCTCACCTATACCCCCCCCACCTTCCTCCCCATACACACACACCTTTTTTCCTCCCCACCCCCCCAATCAGCGTAACAGTAAATATGCCAAGACTATAATAAGCTAAGTAAATGTTTAACTGTCTCCTAATAACATCCCACCTCCCACCACCATTCTCTCTCCCCCACCCTCCATCCCCCCCAACCCCAGGTAAACTTATATGTAAAGCATCAAACTGCTATGATACTACAATGTATGTATAATGTAGTACTGGTTGAAATGTTGGTTTGATAACTCTCACAAGATAAATAACAATACTATATAATAGGGATGTAGTGTACTACAAATGTAATGTTTACAGTGGTGTCGATGGGTAATGTTGCAAATGCTATCTTCACTATATCTCTTACAATACAAATTTAAATGATGTCTAAAACATGCAGATCAACCCTTCTGTCTTACCCAACTTACCTAACCCTCCAACTTCCCCCCCACCTCTACCCCCTTTACCTGCCGATATAGCAGACACCCTCACCACTACAATGGCCCAAAACGCAATGCCAAACTTCAATCTATTCTATCTAGCTGGGCAACTTAAACATTTACAAACCTGGATAGACCCAAAAACTGAGCCAAGAGGATCAGAGAAGATGCTACAGCAATATTTAAACGGTTCACTAATGGCATATCTGCAAAATCCCTCAAAACACCTTATTGGCCGGGGCACAACAATTCATAAACTGGCGAGCAAGACCTGGGAAACCACCAATTATTTCCAACAAAATTATCAAATATGTAGGTACACCACCCGAGACCCCCCTATGGCAGAACAAAAGTTTCCCACACCTAACAACAATACCCTATAAACAATGGCAAATCAGTAAAATACTCACCTTTGCGGACATTATAGACAACAACTCAGTCAAAACATACGAAACACTACAACAACAGTATGAACTACCAAGATCATTCCACTACAGATACCTGCAAGTAAAACACTGCTTGGCAGCAGAATTCCCTACCTACCCCACAATAGAACTCTCAAAACACCCTATAATTGGAATCCTCCACACTCAAGGAATGCAAGGCTTAATATCCCGTATATACACGAAACTAATACAGCAACAGGCAACCCAACAAGTTAACGAACTGACAACAAAATGGAAAACCCTTCTACCACAACTGCCGGATGACGCATGGGAAGAGTTCGCAAACTCACATACAACTATATCACCATCAGCAAACAATAGACTGATCCAATATAATGTTCTACACCAAACATATTTCACTCCCAAAAGACTGCACAGAATCTCATGACTAAAACCACATACATGCCCAAAATGTACACAAGATCAAGCAGATTTCTGGCACTTACTGTGGAACTGCCCGTGTGTCAGACAATTCTGGATACAAGTAGTCACATTCATGTCAAACTTATGTATATTGTCAATTCCATTCAAAGGAGAGATCTGTATACTGGGACTTCTCAATAATGAACACTGGAGTAGATACCAGAAAATACTCTTAACCGAAACATTATTTTACGCACGGAAAACAATAATACTTAAATGGATGTCCTCAGACAAACCAACTCTAAATCAATGGAAAGATCTGATTAATCCGACTCTACCATATTTCAAAATACTATACAAAAAAATGTCTATTATACCTATATGCAAGTAAATATCGATTATCGAATCCGTGAGTAAAATGTCCATTATACCTATACGCGAGTAAATATAGAATTTTCAAATCCGCAAATCGTTCATGGGATAATTATCGAATGTTCGAAGGTTAGAGCTCGAAAGTAGCACGCGTGAGAGTAAAATCGAGTTTTCGAAAGTCCTGGATATTCGGACGTGTTCCCCCGACCATTTGCCAGGTCCCACAGCCATCTACATTAAGTAAACATTGATATTTTAATTGTATTTCATTAGAACTTTTCGAACTATTTGACTCCCATTGACTTTAATGGGTCCGTTTTCGAACTCTCTAGTTCGAAAGATTGAAAACAGACCAAACTTTCAAAAGTTCGTCCATCTCTACTCACAAGCCTGTTTGAAGACGTCGTGGACTGAGATCTACAAGCAATATAGAGACCTTCTTAGTTACAGATTCCACTTTGTACGTGCAACTTATTGGGGTAGTTTCTTACAATGCATGGGTGTTCTGAAGAGAATATGAAACTGTGTAATATTTAGCAAATACAGCTATTTAGGTTACAGAAAGGTATGCTTCCTTGTTATTATGCAGTATCTATACGGTTTGCAAATATAATTCCAATGGATTTGATAAGGATTCAGTCTGATCAGTTTTCTCACTGATAAGGAAATACATCTGTCTCTGTTTCAGTAGAACCCATGAAGTGTGTGAACACCTAAAGCAATGTAAATAAAAATAGGATTTTTCATCTTAATAACTGAATTTACAAATACATTTTATTTTCAGATGAATCAGACTGAATCAGTCCTGTTTTCAAGAATAATGGATCCTACTGATGAGGTTAGAAAGTTAGATTCCAGGGTTTCATCCAGACAATTACATGCAGTAAAACCTATGAAGGCCATTGTAAATTAATGTTAGAGAAAAAGTAGATACAAAGGTTGACAGAAAACTAATACTTGATGTTGTAAATGATTAGCAATTTTCTACAAATGTGATATGTCAGGTAGAGACAGACTATGGGTTATTTTTGTATAATGTTTCTCTATAGCCACATTCTATCCAATCACACAAAACAGCAAACCATAATGAAGCAAATGAAAGTTTAAAAGCAAATAACATATAGGAAACAAAATAATAGAAGCTCAAATTTTTGTATGTTGAAACCTCCCACCCAAAAGAAACAGCTATTCACTGGTTTCAATGACTTATTGGATAGGTGTGAACATCACTGAAATTTCTGTGTCTGTGGACTTTACGGCATGCAGAATGTAAAAACAGATGTTCGAAAACAGCCAGTTCCATTCCGTTTTAGGATTTTCAGAATTTTCAAAGAAATCCAAAAACAGACCCAAAGAAGTCAATGGGGCAGAAAAAATATGAAACTTCCGAGTAGGGTAAATAAAGCATGGTAGCTTACAGTAGGTGTCTCAGACACCTGGAAAATGGTATGGGGAACAAACTTCCTGTACACACAAGCTATTTTCAAGATTTCCAGGCTACTTTTGAGGGTTACCAAATGTATCTGTTGTATTCAATTAGATCAACCGGACTTGAAGTTTAGTTCTTGAAGACGTTTCGCTAGTCATCCGACTGGCTTTCTCAATTCAGAATGACTTATACAAGAATCTGTGGCAATTATGTACCCTGGAAAATCCCAATTAGCATATCACAGCCAAGTGTTAAGGGCGTGATTGGATAGTGGCTAAGAGGTGTTATAGGAACGTCCAGGGTAAGGTGTCAAAACAGCATAATTGCCACAGATTCTTGTACAAGTCATTCTGAATTGAGAAAGCCAGTCGGATGACTAGCAAAACGTCTTCAAGAACTAAACTTCAAGTCCAGTTGATCTAATTGAATACAACAGCTATACCATGACCTGGATGAATGAGAACCTTCACAAGCATGTTACCAAATATACTGTACATGGCTACTTTTGGGGGTTACCAAAAGTAGCCTTGTATATTCCGTAGCCTCGGCATCCTTGAAAGTAGTTATGTATTTTCCAGGGTTGCTAGAAATACTGAAAGTTCCAAACGGTTCAGACAGAACATTGGAACATCAGGACCAGGAGTTCCAAGTCTGACCCAGATTCCATCCCTACTAATCATAGACCTTACCTTATTAATACTTTTTACAAAAACACAAAACCCCTCCAAACACACTCCTTGCTTCCCTTTAACATCAGTAGCCCATTCTTTGTCTTTTAAAGATCCAATGGGCAGTTCTCTTCTATAATTCATCTGTGCCTTCCCTCTTTTTAATGAAAAAGCTTCCTACTAGCATCTTAATAATGATCAGTACAACATAGGACCAATGCTCTACATGCAGCTGTTCAACTACAAAGTTTTTTTTTTTTAAAAATGTGTGCTACATAATAATTTTAATACAGACTTTCTCACAAACAGGGCATATTGTATGTCACTATTGTTATAATCAAAAATTCTTTTTAGCTTTGTGCTGCAAAAACACATCAAATTACAGTAATAAAGTGTGTACTGTGAATCATGGTATCAAGATATGAGCTTGAATTTAATGAGCTTAATTATTATAGATAGAAATGGTTAAAACTATTATACTATAGTAGCATAGTAAATATATTGCTTAATTATTCCCATTTTATTTATTTCTATTATTTTTATTTTGCCTGGTTCTTACAGGTAGTGAAGTTGTGTGGAGACGGGAAGTTGTAAAGTGTCACTGATCTTAAATCAGAGAATCATTACTTACATTCTGGGGTGTCTGGCGAGCCTTTTTTTTTAAGGCAATGTCCCTTTAAGTATGGAGATGTAATGTGGGTTTGAATAGAACCTAGTTTTGAATCAAATCTGAGGGTTTCGAAGTCCCGATGAAACTTTCAGAACTCCCCGAATTTCACAGAACCCAGATTTTTCAAAAATAGACGATTTACGAAAATCGAAAGTAGGCGATAATCCAAAATCGAAAGTAGACGATTAATCGAAAATCGAAAGTAGCCGATTTTCAAAAACCGAAAATCGAAAGTAGACTTTTTCGAAAAATTTAGAAAATTCGAAAACAGAATGAAACTCAACAGTTTCGAACATCTCTACTAGAGATGGACGAACTTCCTAAAGTTTGGTTCATTTTAGAACTATAAAACTTCAGTAAAAACTCTATAGTTCGAAAACGAACGAAGTCAATGGGGAAAAATAGAAAAAGTTCTGATAAAATACAGTTAAAATAGCAATGGTAAATTATAAAGATGGACGAACTTTCGAAAGTTCGGTCCGTTTTTTCAAACTTCTAAAAAAGTTTGAAAGATCGAAAGTACGAAAACTGACCCATTAAAGTCAATGGGGGTAAATAGTTCGGAAAGTTTGAATGAACTTTCTGAAATATTGCAGTGTAAACTTACCTTACAGGCCCCTGGGACCTGAGAGATGTTCTGGGAAACAGGTCCGTGCGTGGGGAACAGCATAAAAACTGGACATAGCGCACACGTGCGCTACTTCCGGTTTCTGCGTACCGCTTTTGAACATTCGGCAAAACTCGAATGGCCGCTTCCAGCCGGACGTTAGGGGGTCCCGCAGCTCAAAACTAGGACCCCCTCCTGGGTCCTTACAAAGACCTTTGTGGCCCTGATAAGGGCCCTTTGGGGCTTAGGGGGTCCCGCAGCTCGAACCGGGACCCCCTTCCCCGGCACTTATAAGTGCCCTTGTGGCCCTAACAAGGGCCCTTTGGGGCTTAAGGGGTCCCACAGCTGCAGACCCCTTAAGCCCCAAAAAGCCCTTGTCAGGGCCACAAGGACCCTGATAGAGCCGGGGGGGTCCTGGTTCGAGCTACGGGACCCCTTAAGCCCCAAAGGACCCTTGTCAGGGCCACAAAGGTCCTTGCAAGGACCCGAGAGGGGGCCCAGGTTTCGAGCTGCGGGACCCCCGAACGTTCAGCCACGGGATTGTCGGCCATTCTGCAATCTGCGAGCGGCCATTTTCAGGAATCAATTCCAAAATTCAAAAAAAAAATTTGGATCCTTTAATTTTTGCTAATTATCAGAAATATGCCTGTGAGTTCAGAAAACCCGAAAGTTCATAGTTCGGAGAGTTTCTAAAAAGTCAGAGTTTGTACAAACTCATAAAATCCGTCTCAAATTCGGGTTTGAGTTCTAGTTCATCCCTAGTTGCAGCCATCAGTCAAGGCTGTGATGCTTTTCTCACATTTAGCTCCCAAAGCTGCAAAGGAGACCGCAATTGCAGCAAGGACCAGCAGACATCAAGGTTAGACATCAGATATTGGATGCTACGGGAGAGAAAGGTAAGTATTGTGCAAATGGGGTTGGGTGTGTGAATAATTTCTATTAAATGTTTTCTGATGTAATCAATAAACTAGGGTTTACAAAAAAAAATTAGTGACATGGATTAGAAAATTTACCCTCATAAGTACTTTCTTCTTCTTCTTGGCAGTATTGATTCCTAGTGCATTGTTCTTTGGCATATTTGGTTTCTCTGTGCTTTTTGTTACATTCCCTGTGCTAGTGTTTCTTGTAGTCCAACGCCTGCCTCCAAAAAGCTCAATAGCTTGTGCCAAAGTTGGTCCTTCAAACCTGTTATCCTCCTAAAGAGAAAGAACATTTCAGATGACAAGAGTTTACATTATAAAACATACAGTACCTTATACCTTACCTTTATAAAGGTCCATTCCATTCCATTTTTATTTTAATTATATTTAAAATGTAACCTGATTATAGTCATCTATTAAAAATTCTACCAAATTATGCTGTGTTCATGGCAGTTTGCATGCATGTGTTTGTAATTTTTCAAGGTTATTACAAATTTATTCAAAATACCCTAAACTTTTTTTGCAGTTGGTATGGCAGGTTGTGAATGGTGAGAACAAGAAGACAACTTTAAAGGGCATGTCCACCCCCTATAAACTTTTTAGTTTTGGGAAAAGACATGACATTGCTTCTAAACAAAATAAGATTTATATGTGTCAGGCTACTGGAATGATTGAAAATGTTAAATGAATCAGGGGGGAAAACTGCAGACAATAAGTGTAATGCAGGTATTCCCATCTCATGGCAAATCATAATATGTTGATTAGTCTCTTGCCATAGAATCTGGTCACATCATGGAGCAAGTTTTACCATTTCCCTAAAATGCCCAGGCCCTCTCATTTCTACCTGAAAGAGCATGTCTCTCACTCAAATAAAAAATGATATGTAAAGTAAATTACCCCCAACCAGAAACTACAATATAGTTACAAAGTTATGGGACTAACCTATTATGCAGCAAAATATTCTTCTCGTTCTTCCCTCTGCATCTCAGATGGTCTCTGCCTCCTTTCCAAGCTTGCACATGCTTAGAGAAGGCTATCATGTCAACAGTCACATCCATCACTGACAGCTGCTAACAGGAAGCAGAGGGAGGAGTAACAGAATACTGGGTAGAACTTAGTCTGACATTTCTCAGATTTCTAACTAGTTTTGGGGGAGATGCTTATATACAATTTTTCATTTGAGGGGTAAGCTTGTCCTTTAAACCTAACCATAATTTACATATGCCCTTGCAATCCAGTGCTCTCACGGGATACAGGTTGCTGCAATTGAGTTGCATGTGGCCTGTAAGCCACATGTTGAACATAAGAAAAATATTCCAGCCGAAGCCAGCTTCTGAAAGCTGCTCCAGATACACCCCCTTCACTTCCACGTTTCCAACCTATAACATTTAATACTTAGGTTAAGGTGAGATTCATACAGAGCCATGCAGCCTCTGGTAAATATCTTCTGGGAGACTTGCCCAGAGCACTTGCGTCTCTGGGTGATTCTCTCTGGTTGTATTTACAGATTAAATGAAATGGTAAAAAAACAACATATCCTTAGTTTAGGTTCTAACATATGTATGATGTAAAGTAAAAAACATTAAATGCTGCATTGGAGCAAAAAATAGCAAAAATAATAGTACTATTGGACCAGTGATTTATACTCTGAACCCTCTGAAAGTCTGTTGGCTTCAACTCCATTTGCCTTTAATACATGGTTTACAGATTTGTTTAATTCAGTTCTATAATTTGCCTCACTTGAGGTTAATAGATGAGTTTAAATTTAACTGGTGCAAACATCTTCTTAGAATACAGTGTCACCTACTTATAAAGCACTGCTCAACATTCCCTGTAGAGACTCCATCATCAAGCTCCAAGGATCATTATAAGTTTAATTGGCTGAATCTTGAAAAATGTGATTGTTGTTTGCCATTTTAACTTGGGCATAATTTAACATATACCATCAGTCATCTTATAGACAGCTGAGCAGCATTTCAATTCAGAGCATCTTGTTTAATGGTATCCGTTTAAACCCAATCCCAACAACACCCAACTGCTATAAAAATCTGTAAGGCAGCAACCAGTTGAATGCACGTTTGGAGTGAAACTTTATCTGTTGCTTGATTAAATGGATGATTTCAAGTGCAAATTATTGGAGTGTATAATCAGCAGTAAATAAGTGAAAAAAACAAACAACACCCCACATCTTTATTAGCAAAAGAGGAGGATTCCATAGATTCCCCATGTTATTTAACATTCCACTAATCTGTTCAGAAAAAAATATTTAAACTCTACAATGACACATGCATACAGGCCAATAATCCCCAAAGCCCAAAATAGTTGCCTTGAAAAATATTTATTGGTAGGATTAGAGGATAAAATGTGCCCTTCCTGTGGCATAAGTAAGTTCCATCCCTTCTTTTATAGCCTCCACGTGCAAACATTTTATTTCCCTTTAGAAACAGTGTGGAAATGATGCAATACGTTCAGTGTAAAGTTGGGTTTGATCATGTTCTAAGTTAAGCCGTATAGTTATAGTTTGCTAGCTTAGAAACACTCTCTACAGTTTGCTAGTTTGGAAACACTCTATGTTCTATATTTTATTTTATTTACTGCTGTAGTTTTTATTCTTTGGGATCACAGCGTGTGTGAACTGGTGTAAATTGTATTGTTTATCCAATAGAGTGAGCAGTGGCTCATGGTGTCTTTACACCATGCGTGTTATATACTTTATGTAGGTGTCTGTATCCAAGAGTCCAGGCAGGAACAGTGTGAAGTGCACCCCCTGAAGTCCGTGCCACAACAGGTAAGTATCAATATAAATGAGTTGAAGGGAGGCACACTCTGTATACAGTGAATCAAATGCTCATTTATTACTGTGCTGAATAAAGGCCAAGTACACAACGTTTCGGAAAGACTAAGCCCCGTTCCTCAGGTATGCACTATATGCAGGTGCAAAACTGTGTGCTCCAATTACCCTAATTACTCTCCCCTTTTAATTAAAAACAAAAGTCAAAATTATCTTATTAACCTTTGTCACAATTAGTGCCAAAATTTCATCCCTGAAATTATAAAGCAATGAAAGGTCCAACATGGTGTTAATTCCTTTTTTTAGACATTTTAGAACTGCTGTAAATGGAAGATGTTAGAACATAAATGAGGTCCTTATAAATGAATAAAAAGTGTATTACGGACACCAATGGTGGTTTACTCGGTTACATAAATGAGTGTTTGCTATTGGCTGCTGCAGATTAAGAACACTGGCAACATGTTTCACCTCTTATTGAATAAAATATATATTTATATGTGTACTTGTAAAACAAAGACATGCATGCAAAAGTATTTGTGTGTAATTGTTGTTATACTGTTTGTACTCAGTTATCTACCTGGTAGAGACTGACATATTGCTTCCTTAGCCACTGTAGCCTCTGATCGGGGAATTTTTTCATCTTCCTCACAGCCTTGGTTAGTTCCAGCAGTCCATCATACAAAGTTCTGGCTGTATACTTTGGTGCTACAAAGTGCAGTAATTTGTTGTCAGTAGTATGGAGACCAAAAAGCAGCGTGACTCCATTTTCTTCCAGGTTCATATTACATAGTTTGTTTTGAACACACACAGTGTGCATATCAATTCCCGGATGTCCCATGTAAACAGCCTTTACGCAGAACAAGTCCAAATATCCTTCGGCAAGTCCATTCATTCCAGCATTGGCAAGAAACGGGAATTTAATCTCTGCCGTGCTACCTAGGTTACCTAATTTATTTTTAGCATTTGCAAGACATGTGGATGGTTTTGTCCAAGTCAATGTGGAGTTGTCTGGTTGAAGTTGAAGGAAGCAACGAACAGAAAGATGTGTCTCCTGGTCATAACGAATAACAGTCATCCCTTGCTGAAGAAATTGGTAGACATCTGCTCTCATTGATAACACATACCA
The DNA here is from genome assembly GCA_019447015.1 of Hymenochirus boettgeri. NCBI lineage: Eukaryota > Metazoa > Chordata > Amphibia > Anura > Pipidae > Hymenochirus > Hymenochirus boettgeri. The sequence goes on along the minus strand of CM033475.1, from coordinate 60,810,745 downwards.
GGGAATTAGTTCTGTTCCATGGCTAAATTGCTTCTGTTGCTCTTCCATTCCTTGCATGTCACATTCTTTTGACTGCTCATAGATATCACTTTCAGAGTCAGATAAGTCTCCCATAATGAACCTAAAGATGAAATACAGCCATGATCAAACTAACCATCAATATTCCTTGATTTTATACACAAACAAACATGTTTAAATGCAAATACAACAAATAAAATGATTAACACGTACAACAAGTTGTAAAAAATGTAAAGAAAGTCCCCCATCATCATTTCTGTGTTCCTCCTGTTCTTTTCATTCTTATCCTCTATATTTCTTACCCTTATTTTCTTACACCTGCATCTTACTTATCTGTATCTTTCTTTTCCTCTATATCTCCTGCTGGTCCCTAGATTTGCTTTTCTTCCACCAACAGTCTCCTTTCCCTATACACGCACAGGCCTTTCTCTTCAGCCTTTGTGTCATCACTAAGTGTCAGATAATCTCTCCCTGTTGTATTTTACACTGGTAATTCCAATTCTGAAAGCAGTTTCCCAAATTTGTTAATCTTTAATGTTGACCAACCAACATTTTATGTAATACAGAAAGTTAAAAATATTTATTTAGTGCCATATAATTTATTTGCGTTGCAAAATTATTCAAATGGAAATTTTGAGGCCAAACTGAAATGTTCACCTTTTTGTAAGTATATATTTCTCTTTGGCCTAGCCAATAAATAACACCACCGCTCTTTTAAAAATCAACAACCCAAAGTCATCAAGCCCCACTGTTAACTAACAGCTGAAGAATCAATCTGTAATTTGGTCAGGCTTTGTTCTAGTTCTACCACATTGTTGGACTAGATGGAAGTACAAAATGTCTCTATTTAACTTTCAATACTATGTAACTATTTCACTATATTTACTCTAGATACCACAATCAGCTGGTGGCACCTATCTTAGTAATGGTGTGTGCAATCAGCTGTTTAAAAAGAGCCAATTGTGGTATCTAGCAGGCAGATCTATAGTTATGTCGCTAACTAGGACTGCACAAATGGATAGCAATGTATTCAATCTTGGATGCTGTACAGCAACCGGGGGCCACAAACAATGGCCAGAAGGGCTGGATTCGGCCCGCGGGCCTTGAGTTTGACACGTGTGCATTAGAAAGATTTGATGTTCGATCCTTGAATCTAATGTCTTTTGGATATTGTTTTCTGCTTGCAGTTCTTAACTTTCTGCTACATTCCTGCCTAGCCCAATTATTTTGTGATTGCAACTTTGTAAGTCGACCTGACCATGATCCTATGCTTAGATTAAAAGCCCCTATTGCTTGCAAGTTGTTGGATGATAAGTTAACTTCAATTGGTAGGATAAAGGTCGATAAAATGATCCACAAACAATTATTTTACTAGCTGGTTCTTACATTGCCCAAGTGCCTATCTTCCTTTTTAGATTCTGCAGGGGGGCAGGACTTAACATTAACATGGTGGACTAGTTTCGCTTCAATTAAAATATTTTACTATATAGTTTTATCTTTTATTTGCAGATATAAAGAGGAGTTAAAACAACAGACATGGAACTCCCAGACACCAGGAGGATAACAGCGCCCATCTGATATAATCTGTGCAATAAAATAGCAGGTGTGTTGTAGACCTTAATATTCTGGGCCCACGACAGACCTAAAAACATAAAATTTCGTCAACATCAAAATCAATGTGAATTGAGTTAAATGAATAGTTTCTTTCGTTGTATTGCTTGAAGTCTAAAAAAGATAAGTTGTTTTTTTCATCCATCAGTAGTGAAGGGATTTGTCTCCTTGCAGTATGTTGTAAAAAGATCAAACAAAATCTAAAAAAACGTATCTGAGCAACAAAATAAAAAGAAAGAAACTGTACTTTGAAATGAAAGTTAGCGGCTTGTGTCTCCATAGCTACAAAGACAAAGAAATAAACAAGTGAAATATTCACCCACAATGAAAATACTAAAATAAAGGCACATCACTCACTGCAGTCTATTTCTGTCCATCACCGAGTTCTTTCTTGTACATCCGCCATCACTTATAGTTTCATCCCCTTCTTCAGACTCCAAGCTGCGGTTACAGCTGCGAATGGTTTGCATAATATTATTCACTGTAGACTCTTTTTCTGTGTCCTTCAATCCATCTTTCCCTATTCGCTGAAGAAAGTTGTCTTGCCCATTGTAATCTGAAACAAACTGTATTGCAAAATATAACTATATACCTTGCCAAATTGCCTACCAATCACAACAATACTTTCTAATTATATACTCAAATGAAAGCGGTCATCCATTTACTGATCTGGTCTTCTTCAGACTAAAGCAAACCAAACAATTTGCCTGCTGCTGGATTTGCTTTTAAAGCGTGATAACAGTACCACAAATTCACTTTATAAAAAAGAAATTACATAACTCATACTTTCCCCCCTACTTTTGCATATATGTCAAATGTAAATATTATTGTACCAGGGCAGGTAACTAATGATTGGGAGATGGTGGAATATTAATGGTATGACAACCTTTATATTGCTAGAACTTGTACTGAATGTACTGAAATTGAAAGCTGGCCAATCCTGCCAGGTTGAATATGTAATCTGATTGGAGAAAATTGGTTTCCTGCTGTTTTAATGTGGAGATTTCATTGGAGTTTTGACTGACAAAATGTTGTTAAAATTCAGGTTTGGAAGGAAACTACATCCCTACTGAAATGTGACCTAGTACCAGATACATAGTAACATAGTAACATAGTAACATAGTAATTAAGGTTGAATAAAGACATTCGTCCATCAAGTCCAACCTATAACCTTTTTTTTTTTTTTTTTAACCCTACCTAACAGTTGATCCAGAGGAAGGCAAAAAACCCCAGCTAAAAAAGGGGGGAAAAAATTCCTTCCTGACTCCAAACGGCAATCGGAAAGTATCCCTGGATCAACCAGATCTATATGCATTAATACCAGTAATTCTCAATATTTTTTAGTTTTAGAAACTTATCCAGGCCTTTTTTAAAGTTATTCAATGAACTTGCCATTACCACCTCTGCTGGAAGACAGTTCCACAGTTTCACCGTTCTCACTGTAAAGAAACCTCTCCTAACTTGAAGATGAAACTTCTTTTCTTCCAACCTTAAAGGATGTCCACGAGTCCTCTGATATGACCTATTAGTGAACAATGCACCAGAGAGTTCACTGTATGGGCCATTAATATATTTGTATAAGGTTATCATGTCCCCACGCAACCGCCGCTTCTCCAATGTAAACAGCCCTAACTTGTCTAATCTGCCTGCATATTCAAGCCCCTCCATTCCCCTTATTAATTTAGTTGCCCTTCTCTGGACTGCTTCCATTTCCAAGATGTCCCCTTTGTATATGGGATTCCAAAACTGCATCGCATATTCCAAATGAGGCCTTACCAGTGCCTTGTAAAGAGTATAAGAATAAAATAGCAAAATTTAAACAGTGGCTGACAAGCTGTACAAGGTGTCCAGGCATGAGAGGATGAACAAAACATTTCTGGACATCTCTAGATATTGAACTGGTGTTTTTACATCCCAGAGGTGTAGACATTCTTTAAAAAAAACAGTAAACAGGTTTTGAAGTATGTTATTTTACCTACAAATGTGAATATAACTGCCTGATACAATTTTATAAATTAGCCAGAAGGCAAAATAAATGTTGTTTCTTGTAGTGCAGTTACAATACCTCCAACGTTTCAGACTGAGAATCATATTGTGGACAAACGCTGATGAGACTTGCTGCTCCATTAAGAACCTCACATAGTTCTTTTAGAAAGACTCCACAAAAAGGTACCACTTTACAGCCAGGTATATTCAGGGCCCTATTTACCACCTTCCTGTACTCTGATGATGATTCGTGCTGTGCCATAGCATCCTTTAAGCTGCGCATTGTTTCAATGTCAGACTGATCCATAAATTGCCACATTTTTAATACTTTTCTTGACCTATTTATAGAATAAAAGAGGTGTTTTTTTATTCAATGTACACAAATCTAACTCGATACTGTTAATTAAAATGATCACTGAATGCAAAACACATTTTACTAACAACTCTTTTTGGTGAATAAATAATTTCCAAATAGATTTTTTTCCCTAGATGTGGCTGATATAAATAATTGATTTTTTCAAAATTATAGATAAATAATTCAAAGCCTTTTCAAAATGAAATGGTTCAATCTACACAGATGAAATACTTTGCCAGTTTAATTCACTCTACTCAACTGTAATTCACTTTGTTGTAGTTGTGATCCTAAAATTAATTTGTCAATATTTACAATTCTTTAAGCTCTACCTGCTGTTCCATTTAAAAACATCAAGGTCACTGCTCTAGGTATATATAAAGGTTAGGATATGTCCTGTTAATTTAACAAGTTAGGGTTTAATAAAAGCCTGCCCTCTTTCCTTTAAAATGAGTCTTTGATCACATCTCTGGCTGCAAACTTTCAGAAAGGTTATTGCGGATAATGTTCAAACTTTCTGCTGCCAGTAGCTTTAATCACCTGACCCTCTGCTCTTCCCCTCCACCCCAGGGTTAAGACTTAGTTCTGGAAAAGATGGGAAGTACTTGCACAGAGGTTTAAAAAAATCACCGTTGAGGAGGGGGGCTATTAATGAAGGTACAAGCTGGTTAAAGCCGAAAGTGTTTCCAGCAATATAACTTATCACAAGTTTTACCTAGAGACATGATTGAGGGTTAATTTTAAAGGTATGACAGAAGGGCTTTTAATTAATTTAACTAGTTTGGAGACCACAGTTGCCCTTTAGGAAGTATCCAATATCTTCATATTCCAAGCTATTGAAACTGTATTTGACATAACACCATCCAGTGTTTATCATAAGTTCCTTAAAGTGTACCTGAGGCCTGCTAGGAATTCCATGACAGCATTGTAATTTCCCATGTTCCAACAGCACTTAGCAATATGAACAATGTGTGAAAAAACTTCCCTTTTCTCCTCCATGGATCCAGCAGTTAGAATTAGCCATGTGACCCAGGAACTAACCTTAAATAAAAAAAATGTAAACATCAGATTTTGATTATTCGTATCTAGTACCAAAATTGTCCTTATATCTCAGTAAACTAATTCTGGTAACTGGAATACTATGTAGCTGCTATTTATATTTAATCTAAGGGTTGGTGCCTTCAATCTGCCACTAGGATGACTGGCATAGATGCGGTAGAAGGATTGGCTAGACATCTGGGATATCTCAGTACATAAATCCACCAGCTGATGAAACCTAATAAGAGACCTGAAATGACCGTGTATGTTTTTAGTAGAATTGACAAACACATGAAATACATTTAGCAGAACAGTGATCTTTTCTGTTCATTGAACACATTTTCAGAGTAATCTGCTTTTCATGAAGCTTCTGTTTGGAGATACAGCACATGAATATTTATGTAAAAAATACATTAAAGGTTTCAGCATATTTCAGCAGCTGTATAGAAATAAGCTAGAAACACCACAGGCTACACTGTGCAATCACTTGAATGCCTGCTAAGATGCCAGCATTTTATTCTTGTGATAACAAGGGAGGTTAAAACCTGAAATCTTATTGTATATTTGGACAATTTTACACTTTGATTTAAGTTGCATTCAAGTAAAAGCTGCACCCGAGTGCAAAATAAGTTACAGGATGAACTTCTGGAGCTCCTGGGTGTGTTGAAAGGGGGTTACAGAACATGCCACAAAGCTAAGCTGATGTGATAGTGAAGTCAGCTCAGTTCAGTAGCAATCTTAATTTATGCATTTATGGATCATTTTACAGGTTTATGGTGCCCTTTCCCTGTGTTTATAATGCGCATCCAAACCCAGATAATCTGAGTGAAATGTAGACAAGCCCTTAGAGAGGCACTGTACTTAATAAATTGAACAGCCCACTTGCTCAGCATGCTTGTAATTTCAAGAGAAGCCAAATTCAACACTGTGTCTAGAAATACAATAGTAATACATTTCTGTCCGCTGTGATGGCTTCAGATCTACTGAATTTCCAGCTCAGCCTGTAACAGATTTTAAAGTTTCTTATAAAAAAGGAATGTTACCGGACAACTTCGACCTTAATTGCTTCATCTGGAGTAGCCTATTCTATACTATACTAACTTGGACATTCATGTCTACATTATAATTTATTGCAACATCTGGAAGAGCCAATACTATGCTATACTGTACTATACTATTTTATACTGTACTGTATTATACTATATTATACTGTACTGTACTTTACTAACTTGGACATTCATGTCTACATTATAATTCATTGCTACATCTGAAAGAGCCAATACTATGCTATACTGTACTATACTATATTATACTGTACTGTACTATACTATATTATACTGTACGATACTATATTATACTGTAATGTACAATATTATATTGTACTGTACTATACTATATTATACTGTACTATACTATATTATACTGTACGGTACTATACTATGCTATACTGTACTATACTATATTATACTGTACTGTACTATACTATATTATTCTGTACTGTACTATATTATACTGTATTGTACTATACTATATTATACTGTACTGTACTATACTATGCTATACTGTACTATACTATATTATACTGTACGTACGATACAATTATACTGTACTATACTATATTATACTGTACTGTACTATACTATGCTATACTGTACTATACTATATTATACTGTACTGTACTATACTATATTGTACTGTACTATACTATATTATACTGTACTGTACTATACTATATTATACTGTACTATACTATATTATACTGTACTGTACTATACTATGCTATACTGTACTATACTATATTATACTGTACTGATACTATCCTATATTATACGTACTTGTTCTACTATACTATGCTATACTGTACTATACTATATTATACTGTACTGTACTATGCTATATTGTACTGTACTATGCTATATTGTACTGTACTATACTATATTATACTGTACTGTACTATACTATACTAACTTGGACACTCATGTCTACATTATTATTCATTTCTACATCTGGAAGAGCCTGTTTCTTTGACAGTTTTTTATATTAGTCAACTGTGTCCCAGTTGGTCTTTCTAGATTGAAATTCTAGCATACTTGTGTCTTTGCAGTCTACCAAATAAATGATTTGCTGCAATTTGGCCTCCAATACTGTACCTTTTCACTGATCACTTTGGCTAATGTATCATTGTCTAAGTGATCAATTTGAGACTTGCAGGTTTGTTTCACTTTAAAATGATTGTCGATTCTTTAGTTAAAACAAGTCAACTTTCAGGGGCCACCACATCCATTCTTAGTATTTTTACCAACATTTGCACCTGTCTAACACAACTCACAACCTTAACAGCAATTCCCAGGGGATTGTTAGTTTGTAGAATGCCTGTGCTGATTTGTCGCCCAAATATAGACTGACATCTCCCTTTTTCTAAACAGTTAATGAGGACACAAAGATAATTAAGGGATCCATTATGAGCAATGTTCAATTCAAATACAATATATGGAAAAAAAATTCTCTGTACAATCAATTTAATCTAAACTGTAAAATATTGATACATAAATCATTTCAGCCCAGAATTTCTAAAAAGGATTCCTTCACTATTTATTTGGGTTTAGCTAAGGCCAGTATAAGGCAGTTCTCAATTGAACGGTATAGTTAAAGGACAATTATACTTAACATTTCCCCGATCCATTCCTGCAAAGTACCCAGGGTGAGGACTTAAAACGCTAAGTCCTCACCTCTGGGTACTTTACAAAAGTCCTGCACTACTTACTTGCAATCTCCCTCGTCGCTCCGGTCCGGTCCTTCCCACTGGCACTGTCAGTGACAGTCCGGGAGGCAGCCAATGGGAAGACACGCCTCCTTGCAGAGCGTGTCTTCCCATTGGCTGCTTCGCAACCTGTCACTCAAAGGCAGCCAATCAGGGACATGGCTGCCGGCTGCTCAGAACACCGGAGGATAGAGGGAAGGTAAGTAACTATCGGGGCACTTTCTATGAAATCTCATATGGCGGTTGGGGCTGGGGGATCAATATATATAATATATAGTGGGGAATTTACACTAGGGGGAGGGAGAAGAAAACGGGAGGGAGAGGGAGGGGGGGAGGACTCTCCTGCGCATGCCTCAACCTTGTCGAGGTTGAGGCAGAGACAAGCGCAGGATGAGTCACTGGGAGCTTCTACACTACAATTTTCCTGGCTTTGGAGGGGCACAGCATGGCAACCATAAGGAGCTGGGATGTAAGGTAAGGATTTTTGTACACTACAGAGTGGGGCCAGTATGGGGTTAAATTTGAGTTTTGGGGGTGGACATGCCCTTTAATAAAGTTTTTTTTAATGCAGATTATACTGATATCACAACTTTGTAAACATCTAATATTGACAGCACTAGGGGGCAGGGCCGTTTCTAGCCATTTTAGTGCTCTAGGGGCCCTCCCACCTACGTGCACACCCTCCCCCCCAAAAAACAAACAAACCCTTTGCCTGTAAAACTACAGCTGGGTTTCTTCCTTCTGCTTCTGACACTGTCTACTGTGACTGTTTTTTTATAGTGGAACCGCTTTACTAGTTGGTAAGAGGCACACGCTGTACCAGGTGAGGCGGGCGTGTATACATACTTTTGTATGAATGCAACGACACTGGCCACAAATGAAATACTGGTTGGAAGGACAGGATAGGTTTCAGTGGATGTGCGGTATGTGGCACCAGTGTTCTCCCCAGAATTTTTTGCCAGCCGCGTAGGACAGAACAGGGAAATTTGGTGAGATCTGAGATGTTTTACTCTTTCAGTGCTTTTCCAAGAATATTGGCATTAATAATTTCAGTGCCAGCAGAACATTACCATTAACCTTTTAGTGCCAGCAGATTTTACTATTAATACTTTCAGTGCCAGCACCTTTCCAGAGAATTGCTATTAACCCTTCGGTGCCAGCAGACTTCCACATAGTATTGCCATTAACACTTTTAGTGCAAGAAGAGTATTACCATGAACCATTCAATGCCAAAAGACTTTCCTATTAACACTTTCAGTGCCAGCAGAGTATTACCTTTAAACCATTCAGCTGCCAGTATTGACATGATATACAGCTCCTCACCCACTCTAAGTTCTAATTGGAGAGTTGGATGGAAGGAAGAAAGAGGCAGGGATAGGGATATCATGGCTGCTAGTCTCTGGGGCCAGCTTTTACCTGGCATTTTAAACTGTTCTGTACTATTAGCTGAGCACATCCTTTCCCTCCTTCCTTCACCTTCAGTTCATTTGCAAATTGCAACATTTGTTGCTATGAAGAGTGTGTGGAGTTCAGGCTCTGTACTAGATACAATGTTGCAGGTTATAGCTGAACAAGGAGAACAGGTCTAACATGGCAAGTAGAAGCTGACAGGGAGATGCTAGGGAGAAGAATAGGTGCTATAGAAGCATAGATCAACATAGGGGCCCTAATTCTTTGCCTAGGTGGCCAATGCCTAAAATCGGCCCTGCTAGGGGGAGACTGTGGGAACAGTTATGGAAAATTACAGCTAAATAGGGTGACAGTGCTACTAATCTTGCCAATCTGTATACAGAATAAATGTGAATTGCAGGACCCTATAGATTTGCAGATATAAGACAGGGATGTTGAGCCCAACAGATGTTTGGAAACTACAATTTCCAGCATTTCCTGGCTGCAGCAGGCAGGGAATGCGGGGAGTTGCAGTTTTTGGAGGGCCACAAATTTGGTCCTCGGATATAAAGTAATTGAGAAATCAGGAAAAAACACAAATAAAACACAATTAAATATGTAAAACCAGAAAAAAAAAACTAATTTACAAAAAAGTGTATAAATCTAAAAACTGTAATAGGATTGTTGCATATGATGCAGAACAATATCTTGTAACTAATAGAGATGGACACACAACCGAACCCGAGTTCAAGCTTTATGAGTTTGGACAAACTCAAACTATTCAAACTAGTTCGAACCCTAGTTTTTCCAGACTCGCGGCTGTATTTTCAATAATTATTGTAAATTCGAAAATTATCGAATTTACAAACTGTTCGCTAACCCTAGAATGTATGGTTCACTAACTCTCGAAAGTATCGTTTGTTTTCGATAACCCTTGAATGTGTGGATTGTTTTTGCTAACCCTCGAAAGTATAGTTCGTTTTCGGTAACCCTAGAATGTATGGATCTTTTTCGGAAACCTTTGAATGTATCGTTTGCTAACCCTCGAAAGTGTCGTTTGTTTTCGCTAACCCTCGAAAGTATCGTTTGATTTCGGAAACCCTCGAATTTATGGTTCATTTTCCTCTAACCCTCGAAAGTATCATTCGGTAACCCTCGAATAGGCCGTAACCCTCGAATGTAGCTTGCGCAAAACCCGACAATTGCCCACTCGAGTATAAGAAGTGTTTTAACAAGTTTTGGTTATAGTGACATGTTGCCCAGACCATTTTTCAGGTGCCACAGTAGGTTAGTTTAGCTGTAAATCACTCTGACAAACTATTACTCTCCCATTGACTTTAATGGGTCTGAATTCGAACTTTTGAACTTTTACTGAAGTTCGAAACTTTATGAAGTTCGGCCATCTCTAGTAACTAAGGGTGTTATTTTATTCTAGAGGATACATAATTCAATACAGTATATACAGTAACTACTTCCAGGATAAAGTAAGGATATCCTTTCATTAGCTCATGTGGATTTATGTAATGACTGGTCCTTAGTTTGGGATTATTCATTTTTCTCTGTGGGGACCTGGCGATAAATATCTGCTTTAATTACTTCATAAAAATATTTAGAGACTGAAAATTTGAAAAACGAGTAGATGTAAATTAACTATCTTTTATTCCATTCCAAAAACCATTTATATAAAGTGTTGTGGCAAACCATAATATAACTGACAAGAAACTCTGGAAATATGCTGACACCTTGCTTTTCTGAATATCAGTCGATCCAAGAAAAACAACTATTATTATGTTTTTGGTTTAAACTGTTTATCATTCCATATGTGCATACAAACACCCCATATTATATTAAATCATTTAGACATGGGTATAATGTGCATTAAGGCAGAAATTGTACTTATAACAGTTCAGTTTATATAATAATAATGATTATAAAAATTATATATATATATATATATATATATATATATATATATATATATATATGAACCTGCCAATGAGGACATCGACCAAGGTCGGGCTCTATTGAGAAGGGAAGCCAGATGGATTAGAGTCTTAGATACCTTAGTACCAAGGTGCCTCAATGAACAACTGGCACTGTCCTGTTTTTTATAGCTCCACCTACCTCAATAGGATTGGGTGGTTATTCTATGCTTTAAGACTCCCCTTACCTTAATTGTCTCTCCTTATTAGCACATTGTGTACATGGGAGAGGGGAGGGCACTTACCTATATCTGGTGATGTAATGGCAAAATGGAGTATCCTGACAACGGATGGCAAACATGGCTGAAACGCGTAGATTGATATTCTATGTATAATAAAGCAACTATTTTTTTAAAAAAAGTCCAGCGGAGTGCCTCATACATTTAGATATGCTGTTACTTCAGAGAGCACCCAGGCACTGAAAATACAGGACGAGCAGAAGTGCAGATATTTGATAATTATATATATATATATAATTATATATATCCAACGATCAAGGAAGCACTCGTGGAACTTATTTCTGTGCAACAGTTTATTGTAAGTACATTGTAAGTACATCTACGCGTTTCGGTGAAGCCTTACGCCGTCTTCAGGATCCTCGGCATATATAGCTTATTGGCGTGGTTGGGGTATGAGCGTGACCGTGATGTTTGGAAGTGTGTCCATGACAGCAATATCTGGGGGCGTGGTCACATTCCAGGAGGCTCTGCTTTAAATTTCTTAGCATGACAATAACTGCAAATGTGGTTCATATCACCAATAATAACATAGTCTTTCCAGGGTTTATATTTTAAAACCTTCCAGGAGCAAATTGTAATGTGTTACAGACCTTAAGGGAAATGTCTGGTTCCCTCTGTTATAGAAGCTGTTGTTCTGTGTGTGCAGCTCTCTGAGTTGTGTAGCCATACATTACGCAGTTGTTGTGCCACTGAAGTGGACTCTGTGTCTGTGTTGTTGAAGTCGGGCAGCACACAGAGCCCAGGCCCTTCACCTGAGTTACTGAATTGGGGAATCACACTCTGCAAGTGATGTGCAGGCTTTTTATTGGTCAAACTGGACTGCATGGGTGTCACGGTTATGTGGAAGCATTCATGGGGTGTGGCTGTGAGGTGAGTACATACATACATACATACATACATACATTCATACATACATACATACATACAAGATTTCTGCTTTATATCGTAGATATATCAATGTTAGTTTATATAATGATAATAATAATAAAAATACATAGGAAACATTGGTAAATAACAAGTCATTCCAGGGATGGCGCTATGCTATAGGACATGAAAAGGACTAAAAGAAAATAAAACCCTTTAGAGGCCCTGAGATTCCATAAACAAATGTTGTTGATATCTAATCGTTTCATGTTCTTAAGAGCTTATTGGTATATCTTAGCAAATTAACTGCGTACAGTTGTAACTGCTAATAATGGCAAGCAGACAGTCTGTTATTGTGATCGGTCTGGATCCTTCAGTAAAAGATAACAGGAAGGACTTTGTGTAAAAAGGAAAAGATTTGAGCTATGCTCCTTGTGAACTGTAGCGTTAGCCATGAATCGTGGCTGTGAGAAATGTCACATTGCTTGGTGACGTTATTTTTTTTATTATAGTACATACCTCTAGCAATATTGTAAAAACCTTTAGCTCCTTAAACTTGCAGAAGGAAACATATCTGTGTGTGAGGATGTATACTCATGAAATGTATTTTCAGTGTCAGTTTCACTTAAGTCTCTAGCCCTCCTTGAAAACCAGATGGAGAAAATTAGGAAGAACAAAGGATTAATGACACAGTCATGTCAACCTGCTTACAATCTACAGTAATCAAATCTACATTCTCTGTGAAGAAGGACAAATCCAATTTCTCTTATTTACCACATTATGTAATTGTATTTCTGGAATCAAAACAATTGTATATAAGCTACTATGTCTTATTTCTTATTCATCTAAACGAAGTTTATCCAATGAATTTATAGTAATGCTTTAATATATTAATAAGAGCATCACATTCCCAGCACAACATGTTTGCAATTATCTGTTTGTATATTAATTGCATAATCAGGAATGGTTTATGTGATGTAATGCATTTTCTTAAAGTTAGTTACTTTCAAACAATTGTTTTGAACAGGGCTAGGTAGTAAACCTTTGTTATGGTTGTTTGAATTAAATATCATATCACTAGATGAAGCCTGAGTGCAGCTTGACAACCCTGCATCCATTCTTCTTCTACTTCCCATCCATCTTTCCCCTCTCTCTTCCACATTTATTGCCCCTTTACTCCACCCAAACAATTCCCAACCCCATCTGCCTCGTACTCCACCCCTTTAGTCGCCTTCTCCGACCATTTTGCTGCCCCTCCCGAGTTCCGCTTGGGATCTGGCATCCTTGGCTGAAATGTGTTTGTGCCTTTACAGCCTTAGTGTTTCACGTATCAAATCTGAAGGGAATAAAATTCTAAGCTACAGGTAGTAGACACAAGTTAAAACTGCCAAGACCTGTGTGACAAGGCACTACATTTTTAAAAAGAGAAAGGCAAATTAATAAACATGAGGAAAAAAAGGAAATGTGAGGCAGTAGAAATAAATTGAAAGAATATGACCTGCACGATATAGCAAAGAGATTGCATTTAAATTAAAACTTATAATTAAGGTGGTGAGTAAGGTGAATAAGCATATAATGAGCTATTAACTCTCTAGACACAAATACTGTGCATATGATTAAATGATTTGATTATTCCTGTTTCCTGGATGGTGATCCCTGTCACCCTCACATCTACACATAGTAATTGAGGTTGAATAAAGATACACGTCCATCAAATCCAAAATTTTTACCCTCCTTTTTAACGCTACCTAACAGTTGATCCAGTGGATGGCAAAAAACGCAATTGCTTCAAACTGCAATTGGAAAGTATCCCTGGATCAACCAGAACTACAGTACATTATTAGTACCAGTAATTCTCAATATTTTTTAGTTTAAGAAACTTATCCAGCCCACTTTTAAAGATATTCAATCAACTTGCCATTACCACATGAACTTACCATACTCACTGTGAAGAAACCTTTCTGTAGGCATTGCAAAGCAACTTGGGAAGTGGATAGTTACTTGTGAATCACCTGCACTATTGTGTTTAGTTCTTCTGAAAGCATCTCCCCTTATGGATAATACTACAAACTGTGCCTATGTTCCAGCAAAAAGAGTTAAAGAAAAAACAATACTGAATGCTGAAAATGACTTTAATAACCCTGATAATTAAGCAATAAAATATCACTTACATATCTGGCACAATATTAATAGATGTGGTAGGATTTAACAAGGCTGGTAAATGGTGCTTTTTCTTTTACTTGTCCTAAGTGTAAATAATCTTCCAAATAAAAACTAGGTCAGTTCGCCCTTTTTTTGAAGAACTAAGTTGCTTATAAAAAAAGAAAGGTGAAGTACAGGGGAAGGTACATTCTCTGTTTTTTTAGCAGGTCAAGCAAGAGAATTCTAGAAAAAAAACAAACCCAAACAGAAATTTTCACTAAGACGGGTGAGCAAAGCCAGTCCCAAACAGCAATCTTCCTGGTCATTTTTCATAGGCAGTTACTTAAGCAGAACATTGTCTTCAGTGCGTGGTAAATTGCTTATAATAACTAGTAAATTATGGGCAGTGTTTGCGAACCTGAGTGTGTTTTATTGGTTCTTTATATCATTTGGTCCTGTGTATTATGTTATTTTATATTTAAGAATACACTATTTTTATTGTGCACCCTATTTGTGAGTGCAAATACCAGCAGATTTCTTAAAGAGAACATTATGAAGGACTGCCATTTAATCATTTATAGGTAAAGAAGTTACATATGTAAGTCCCCTAAAAAGAGAAAGATGGCAAAGTCCCTGTTACGAAGGCGTCTAGTCTGGAGTTGATACACTATTTTGTTAGGTATTATTTTGCACCATATCCCAAATACAGTGCTATTGACTTTTGTTAAATTTGTAGCCCACAATTAAGTATCCATGGAAACTTTGAAAATCCTGTGGCAAAATTTTATGTGAAGTTTCTACCGATGAAATGTTGATGGTGGAAATGGTAATTTTCACACTTCAGTTCATCCCAACACAAAATATGTATCACAAAGTCCTGCCTTATAGCTTTATCATCTTGCATCAATGTTATCTGGTTACTACAAATACTGTAGCAATAAAAGCCCAGTAGGTTAAATACAAGCAGAAGAGACATGTACCTGACATTTAATATAGGTGTGTTTATAGGTTTAGAAGATGGGCAGAGGTGGGTTTGAAATAAAGTAATATTTTTATATTATATAATATGCTTGGTCAAAACATCTATAAATAAAACATTAAAGAAAGGATTGACGTTGGTAATAATATTAAATAAATAAAATTACATAAAACATATAATCATATTGTCATAGTGTAGTTTGATGTCAGTCTGACATGGGGTAGGGCCAAGAAGAGTCTTCTTGGCCCTTGAGCCTTGTATATCTTTACCAATGGTATTTAAAGCACTGTCATATTTGAATAGTGGAATATCCATGGAGTGACCAAGTGCTTTAATATGTGAGTCCATGTGATCTATGCCTAGTAGGATACGAAAAATATTATATGGAATATAACACCCCATGCAGGTTCCTTTATCTCTATAGCATAGCAGGGATGAAAGAGATTGTGACGAGATATAAAAACAAATCTCTTCACAGCTGTATTTTTTTTTTTTTACAAATTCCATCCAAAAGAAAAAAATGCGATCTATTGATCCACTCAAAATAGCAAATTCCATTACAGCTCCTGCTGTCACACCCCTAGGGTGCAAACTTGCCAGTCAGAAATGATCAGTGTATGTTCAATAGCAAATGTTTAATACAATGTCCTTCTATGGAACTGGAAATGTTCTGTAGCAATTTACACAGAAAGCAAAAATTCTAGAGCCGTTTTCCACTATTAACTGCTCCTTGGCATCTAAAATCTGAAACTGCTAATTAAACTGCCCTGCATTGGCCTTTATGAAGCAGATATACTCTGTGAATTAACAGTATCAAACAGTATCTGGAAAGCTTTCTTAATTTAAACATAAAATAGATCCAAGTCCATGTTTACAATTCTGCGTGCTGACAGAGGTTATACATATGCTGAACTGAAATTAACGTAAGCAAGGGCTTCCACTTTTCCTTTTAAAGTCAAAGGGCGGCGTTTCTCTGTGCTCATATATTAAAAGTAAATTAAATTCCTTTTTTACATTGGTACGTTAGCAGGAAAAAATCTGAACATTAACTTTAGTTAATAAATAGTTTTAGTTCATTAAAAAAAACAAATATACAGTGCACACATAAAACCCTACTGCAGCATGTCCTACGGTAATTAAATTTTTACAAAGCATGTTTCCTGACATGCTAAGAATGATTTATGGTCAAGATCTCTTGGAATTACATGATGCTCCTTAATCTGGATTATCCTTCAGAAAGAAATTTAATTAAGGGAGGGGAATTACACAGCAGGGGTCAAGCTAAATTTAAAAAAAATAAAAAAATTTGAAGACGCTTTTAGAGTCAGACAATAAAAAGAAATTTTTGTAAATAATTGATTATCAACTAATGCAGTGATGGCCAACCCACGGCTTGCAGGATGCAAGCAGCCCGCTTGTGGTTTTTTTGCAGCCCACAGGGATGCATGGGTGAGTGGGGATTGGGCATTCTGGGGGTGGGGCGTGGGCAGATCGTGGGGCAGTGCTACATCCATAACTGAATGGGGGCACTAGTGTGGCCCCCAGTGTGGCTCAGGTTGGGCACCCTTGTCCTAATGTATAGACATATTAACACAATGCGAGTAAGCTAATAGCCTAATATAAATAACCTTTAGCCATAAACAGACTTTTATCTTTGTTGTTGTGATTGTTACTATCAATGAAAAGTATTCTGGTCTCAAATCAAATGGCTCTAGAGAGGTTGTTTTTGTTTGTTTTAACAGATAAAACCTAACTATACAGTATTTGTTTTGTTGATGAAAATGTGTGTAGCCCCCACCACTAGTTTATGTTATCACTTCTCTGCCTTTCCATTTCTACAGACAGTCTAACATTAAAAACAATTTGAACAAAAATTGAATCTAAGTGTCTGAATAATTTTTACTTGTCTGGGAATCTACAATAACTTGGCAATAAGTTTTATACCTACAAGGAACATCTAAACAACAAGCTCAAAGATAATGGAAAAAGTGCCAAGATGTTTGTTTGTTACAAACAACAGCAAGGAAACAAAACATTTGTACTGACATTGAAAATTAGAATAACTCAGTCACAGTTTTATACAAAAGAACCAGTTTTGTGACCTTTAGATAAAAGAATTATTCTATTCTTACCTCCTTAAGCTGGGCATTGTGATGGCATGTAATGGGAATAAAGTTTTTGGAAGATGTGAGTGATGCCAAATCATCCCAGGAACAATTCTATTTGGCTGGCTCTGCTAACTGCTATATATATATATATATATTAATACATGTGTTCGTGGTTAGGGGCACTCCTGAGCGTAAACTGCCTGGTGCTCAATCCAAGGATATGCAGCAACTCTAGAAACAGAGGCACTCACAGGGCTTCCAAACATAAGAAAGTTTATTCCAACATGGAGGTTGACATGTTTCCGCCCCTCAAACGGGACCGTTTGAGGGGCGGAAACATGTCAACCTCCATGTTGGAATAAACTTTCTTATGTTTGTGGAAGCCCTGTGAGTGCCCTGTTTCTAGAGTTGCTATATATTATATATATATAATATAATGTCTAAACATTCTAAAACTTCCCATTTTTACATTGTAAAGTTTAGAAAGATTTAGTCCCACTCAAATTACACAGATAGATTTACATAAAGCAAATTAAAAAAGAGGAAACTGAGCAGTACTTGCTTAGTAGTACTTGCTGGCCCCCCAGTGGGCAACATCACAATAAAGCACATCACAATAAAATTTAGGTGATTACATAATACCAAAAAAGAAAATAATATCATTTTGTGTCCGTTCTCTTACAAGATTAACTTCCCAAAAAATCCATAGCACAATCAGACACTATGATTAGCATTGATGTATAAACATTTCTCTAGCAATCAATTCTGTTTAATGACCGAAATCAGGGTGAAATAGAAACACAGACCAACACTGTAGCTTCAGTGAGAATTTTACATATGTTCAAATACAGAATCTTGCAGGTGCTGTGAACGCCTTTGGATTTGTCACCCATGATTGCAGTCAATATGTAGACATTGTATGACCATGATTACAGACTAAATGTAGACATTGTATGGCCATTGTATGACCATGATTACAGTCTATATGTAGACATTGTATGACCATAATTACACTTTATATGTAGACATTGTATGACCATGATTACAGTCTATATGTAGACATTGTATGACCATGATTACAGTCTATATCTGTTGTATTCAATTAGATCAACTGGACTTGAAATGTAGTTCGCATCTTAAGGATAAAGGACATACCTTTGAAGATTGTAATGTTAACACAGATTCTTGTACAAGTCATTCTGAATTGAGAAAGCCAGTCGGATTTGTAATGTTAACATACTGGCGAAGGAACGTGACTGGTTCAAGAGAGGTGTTAAGGAGGCCATTTATGTGAAAATAAAGAAACCAAGCCTAAATAGAGGTGGGGGGGTTCGACACCAACTGTCTGCCATGTACAATGCTGTTTTAACACCTTACTCTGGGCGTTCCTATAACACCTCTTAGCCACTATCTAATCACACCCTTAACACCTGGCTGTGATATGCTAATTGGGATTTTCCAGGGTACATAATTGCCACAGATTCTTGTACAAGTCATTCTGAATTGAGAAAGCCAGTCGGATGACTAGCGAAACGTCTTCAAGAACTAAACTTCAAGTCCGGTTGATCTAATTGAATACAACAGATATACCATGACCTGGATGAATGAGAACCTTCACAAACCGATTAGCAGTCTATGTTTAGACATTGTATGACCATGATTACAGTCTATATGTAGACATTGTATGACCATAATTACAGTTTATATGTAGACATTGTATGACCATCCTAGTCTATGACCTTCCCTAGTCTATGACCTTCCCTAGTCTATGACCTTCCCTAGTCTATGAAGTTCCCTAGTCTATGAAGTTCCCTAGTCTATGAAGTTCCCTAGTCTATGAAGTTCCCTAGTCTATGACGTTACCTAGTCTATGACCTTCCCTAGTCTATGACGTTACCTAGTCTATGACGTTAGCTAGTCTATGACCTTCCCTAGTCTGACGTTACCTAGGGGTTGCCCTCCCCGGCAACCCCTCCAAGCCCCCCGCCCCGGCCGCTCCCGGGGAGGGGAAGGGAGGGAGCCGCTTGGAGGGGTGGAGGCACCCTCCAGCGGGGCCCTGAGAAGGGCCTTTAGGGGCTTAGGGGGTCCCGCAGCTCGAACCGGGACCCCCCCTCCCCTTGTAAGGGCCTTTGCGGCACTTACAAGTGCCCTTGCGGCTTTAACAAGAGCCCTTTGGGGCTTAGGGGTCCCGCAGCTCGAAACAGGACACCCTCCCCGGCCCTTGTAAGGGCCCTTGCTGCACCGACAAGTGCCTTTGGGGCTTAGGGGTCCCGCAGCTCGAACCGGGACCCCCTCCCCGGCCCTTGTAAGGGCCCTTGTGGCACTGACCCCCCGGGACCCCCAGTCTTAAAAGAGCCCTTGGGCGACGTCTTCGGACTGGCGACACCAACCCCACTCAGGTCGCCGATGCCAGGCAGGCTCACTGGCGGCCGCAGTGAGTCTGCCTGGCATCGGCGTTATAGAGGCCCCCCCCAGTTTCAGGAGTGAGGTGGTACTTAAATTTAGTAATCAGGGTAAGTAATTTTCGTCCGTACTCGCGCGTGTCTTACTTACTCCCGGCGCTAAGTAGTGACGTCACTACTCGGCGCCGGCAGTAAGTTAGACAGCCGCCAAGTATGGACGTCTTGCAGCGTGCAGACAGCAGAGTGCCAGCAGGATCCAGAATTTACTTACCGTACCTGATTACATAGAGGCAAGTACGCAGCAGCAATTTTGGAAATTATTACAGTGACCCAGTATAAGCCATGGTTGGGTGTTAAGGCTATTTTAAAGCCTGAAAACCTCGGCTTATACGTCGATATATACGGTATGTACCCCTGGAAAGTCCCAATTAGCATTCACAGCCAAGTGTAAGACGTTACAATGCAAGGCGTGATTTGCATTGTTGCTAAGGGGTGTTATAGATGCTCAGGGTAGAGGTGTTAAACAGCATTGTCCAGCTTACGTCTGGAATCCACAGTTAAAGGCATCAGAGCCAAACAGATACACTGCAAAGCTCAAACAACAGCTCCTAAACGAACGAGTGCGACAGACGCATTTACAGTTGATGTCTTTAATCCACAACATCAGAAACTAAAACATAACGCGGCATCACAGCTACCTGTGGCCACCTGGGAAAGAGTGATGATTTCACCAAACAAGCACAGTTTTTCTCAGCCTGTAAGGCAAGCAAAGGCAAACAAAACAAGTTCTCTATTCTGTCTCCCAGAACACCCCCAAGGAGATGAACACCTGGGAACCAAAGGAGGAATTGTCCCTTATCAAACAAGAGCAATGGGTGAGATTGGTACTACCAGGACCCTGACCCAGCCAGGAAGAGGTGAACAAACAACAACACTGGCTTTCTTGGACTGCTTGTAAAGGCGGAGAATATGTAAACTGGCACCCACACAGTCAGTATTTTGATGTTTGGCTCCCACCACCCTTAGATCATAAGCTGGGTGTCCATCAGAACCCTGCAACACAGAGCAAGAACATCCCCACTAGCACAGAGCAAAGGCTAAAGGAATGAAATATCTCAGAGGAGCCCTTAAAACTTGTGGATATCCAGACTGGGCTTTGTCAAATGAAGCAGAAGGGAAAAGAACACAAATACCAACAGTGAAGGGGAAAGCAAACAGGAGGAAAACAGGTCATCCCATATGTAAATACAACAAAAACAAATATAATAATCAAAAAATAATGTAATAATGCCCAAAGGGGGCCACCAATACAACCAGATATTAACAGCGTATATGCCACCACACACAAGTTCCTAATTTACGTCAGTTCAGATCCTCACTCTCACCCTGTTGATAATATATATCTTTAGGTGGTGCCTACACAAACGTGCTCTGCTTGGTAATTGGCACCGTATCATCATTTTACTGACTTTATATTTTCTACAACCTTAGTTAGGTGATTTATAATTCACAGCATCCTTCTAAACACCCTTAGACGCGCCCCTCAAACATACATTCACATGCACTTATAAGGACATACAAAACATACAGATCAATACATTAAAACATATATACACAAAAAATGTCTTAAAACGCCCTTTTCTCCTGTGCTCTTATCATCTCTTTTCAGGATGGATCGTATAATAATCATTTTCCCCATTGACTTATGGGTTTGTTTCTGACCTATAGAACTATAGTAATAAGTTTTGTCCATTTCTATTAGTAGTTTACAATGGCATTAAGGCCGGTATTACAAATTGCTAATACCACACCTTAATAATAAGGACCTTTCTTTTATCAATGGAGCCATTGTTTCATTTATACAGTATGTGCCGAATACAATATGCAGCTCTTCATAGAATTGCATGCTTTTGCAGATTTTCACAGATTTGGTAATAATACAATTCACAGTTTGAAATCCTGCCTAATGAAAAGTAAACTCCCCGCTATTTATCAAAACCCACTGAATTAAAGAGCACACTACTATTGGGTGCTCACAATAAGTGGCCAGAGAACGGAAAGTAAGACATGCTTCCTTAACTCTGTTCTTCAATTATGCAATAGAGGAGTTGTTCACTTTCTCTGAGTGAACTACATTTATCCTTAAGGACTAGGCCACACTATCTCACTTTTTTTGCGTTTGTGCATGTTTTTTTTCCGATCATTGAAATCACATCAACGCACCGAAACCGTGCCTTTCGGGTGCGATGCTATTGCGATTTGCGTTCCGCATTTTTTTATGGCATGCATTTTTCTATATCTATTGAAAAAATGCATGCCACAAATGCAAGAAAATCACACATGAAATCGCATGCGATTCCTTTGCGATTGTGGCCATGCCCTCAGGGGGAACCTGACCCAACTGATTCTCTTTCTACCACTGAATAACTAATCTAAATAGCCTAATTCTTTATATGAACTTTTGGGGGTTAAGATACACATCCCTGAAACATTTTTCATACAATAGCAACGGGGATTAAGCGGACAAAGGACATTTAAAAACTCTGCCGTCTGATTACCCGGGGCTGCTTCTTTAAACCTTAACTTTGCTAAGGGCAAGGTCCTGTTTTGAGTGCGCTTAGGCAATGCCTTTTGTTCTCATTCCGGTCCATTTGCAGGTTAACAGACATCCGTTTTTCTACGCATTTGTCCGCGTGTGTCCGCGTTTCCAGTCCATTTGCATGCGTGTGCAGTTTTTGGAAAATCAACAGGAAACATGCAAAAAACGCAAAAAAATAAGTTTGTCTGCGTGTGTTTTTTTGGGGGGCTTCCTATAATTATTAAAGTGCGATTCTGACACACACGACCAAAGTCGTGCATGCATGCAGATAAAAAATGGACCAAAACGATTCGGAACGCAAATATACCATGGAACTAATTCTTGTCGATTTCCATTATATTTTTAAAATTACATTGCAATTTGCAAAACAGAAAACGGAATGCAATGCGCATAGTGGGACCTAACCTCTATGATCTGTGCCATGTTGGTACTTTTATATATAAAACATGATATGTACATGGAAGTTTTAGAAAGGCCCATCTAGGAATCTTGTTTAAAGGCCACACTAGCTTTTCCTTTAAAACTTTAGCAATGTGGTTTTGAAGCTAACATCTAATAATCTCCTTTTAAAACCCATTCATTTAGTAATAGCTTTAGCATTCACTTCTCTGTGTTATTGGTTGGTATAGTGAAAATATGTGAGCTTTGGCATAGTTGTGTTCACCTTAGGGGAAATGTGCTAAAGGAATCTAATTGCTTTTTGGTCTCAGGTAGGGAATTTGCAGTAATGAGCTCCAACAGGAGCATTTCAAGATAACACACATTACCACCCAGTCAATGATAGAGACAGAATCTGCAAGATGGGAGTACACATAGTCACATAGTCGTTCTCCCTAATAAAGTATGGGTTGCCTGTAAGTTCATGGCTGCCATACTCCCTACGTTCAAGGCCTACTCCCTAAACTTAGTACAGAGGGCCGAACTCGACAGGGAAAATTTTCTGGTCAGACCCTTTCTGATGTCGACGCCAAATGTTTGTTGCCATACACAGATTAGCGATATAGGGCCAATGCCATTGTACCAACCCTATATCGCTAATGTGTGTACACGCTTTAATCTGTTTTCTAATTTAGTACCAGTTAGCTTATGTCCTCCCTCTAATGAACATACTTCAATACTTTATAAAACAGGTCTACTAGAGATACTGATCTGTATAAAATAACATTTTGTGCTTTGGTTATTTGGCCCCAATAAGATAAATGAGTAAACTCCGTCTGTTTATTGCTGCCAGAAACCCACTCTCCTCACTAACCAGCTCCAGCAAAAAAGCGCAGGTTCTATATAACTAAATACACTTTAAAGTTAGCCCTGGGGTTCTCCCACTTCCTAAGGCTACGTTCATACACACGACCAAAGCGTACAATCCATTTTTTTTGTCTTTTTTAAGTCCACGTTGTTGAAAACGAATCTGTTCAGAATAAAATGCGTGCAGCAGTGATATTTGTTTTTTTACGGACTGGTTCAATCCAATCTAGAATATGAACGAGGCCTTACATTGTGACATCTGTTCATAATATGCAAATAATAACTTGGATTCAATATGATGTTGACAAATCAAAATGTCGTGTATGTTTATTCCCAACGGTTTAAAGTCCAAAAAATACCCGTCTAACAGACCAGAGGGACAACAAGAAAAGAAATAACAATGCACATTCCTGGGCCCCATATTGCCCTATGCTACAGAAAACACTACAGAGAAGAACAGGAGCAGAGGGAGGGAGCTCCTATGCACATGCCATAGTCCTCCATGGGGACAAGTAAGTAGCAGGCATGGAAGACACACAGACAGCTCAGGGGGTGTAACTACCAGGGGAGCAGGGGGACCTGGGAGACAATGAGGCCCAATCTTCTTATTTTTCCTATGACAGATATAGCCTCCTTCCTGAAAACCACTGTGGATGAGGCACGATAGAGGCCCCATCATAGTTTTGCTGGGGGGCGGCCCAGTGATTCATAGTTGTGCCACTACTCTTCACTTTTCTGAACAGACCATGGCAGGAGAACCATAAGGAACAGGGATGTAAGGTAAGGATTTTTGAACACTACACAGTGGGGCCACAGGTAAAATTTAGTTTTGAGGTGAACATGTCCACCCTGAAAATGATGTTTGGCATTTTCAGAAATGTAAAAGCCTGTAACAATCTGTACATTTTCTCAGGAATTGCTTCAATTTGCCACAATGTCTCACTAGTATTGTTAATCTGCCACAAACACCTAGAGATTGGTTTTATTCTCGCCTCAATCTTTCAAATAGCTGTCAATCTCAGGGGCAAGTCACAGAGTTTTCATGGGGGGTGGGGGGGATTCCTGAATGGGTCACCACAGAACAACCCAGAAGAATGTTCATGACCAAATACATCCCTAAATATTCTATTATATGGATCAAATAACATTATCGGGGAGATTCAATATTTGAACCCCTGTTACTTACCTTTGCGTGATCCATAACAAATGAAGCCGAGTTGCTTGGTTTTAAAGCCCGATCCAGCTCTGTGTTAAAGGGCATTTCCACACCCTTTTTAAAACTTTTTGTGGTACAGTAGAGCTCCCTCCCCCACCCGCCATATTATTTCTGTCGAAACTACGCCGAACTCTTCTTACCTTCCCTCTTTCCTCTGACATACTTCCCGCCCTCTGTTTGCATGAAACTGCAGCAGGGGCCGGACCGGCAGCCGCATCCGTGGCTGTCGTAAGTAAGTTCGGGAGTTTCTGACAAAACTATTATAGTGGTTGGGGCTGGGGGAGAGACCTACTATACCCAAAGGGGATTTACACTAGGGAGGGAGAGCAAAACGAGTGGGAGGGAAGGAGGGGGGGGGAGAGGCTGCACTGCGCATGACAAAATTCTCCCGGGGGAGAGACAGAGGCAGAGTCCTATATGGACTCTGCCAGGCTCCTGGTGGACAGTTTTTTTGGGACTTTGGAGGGGCATAGCAGGCCAATTTGGAGCAGGGTTTAAGGTAAGGATTTTATAGACTACAAGTGAGCAAGTAGTGGGTTACATTATTTTTTTGGGGTGGACATGCCCTTTAAGGTTGTGCTAAAAAGGTATGGGCACATTGAATGATTGTTCTATATAAACAATATACAAACCATATACAATACAATGTTAGTCAGGTATACAACCACCTCCATGCTTTCTCAGTATCCCTCTTCCTGCTCACTAATTCCATCACTGTGCAGTAGGTACAGTAAGTACTGTATATAAACCCAGTCTCAGCAATCACCTCAGGCAGCTGCAGGGTGGAATATGATGCAGATCTCTATTGATCTGTCCACAGGGCAGCTGGATACATTTTTGAAACAAAAAACTGCTGCTTCTCAACTGCAGCTAAATTAAAATGTACAATTAATGTGACAAACTATGTAACAGTCTGTATAACAATCTATGGGCACCAGAGAAGATGAACAGCAATGGCACTGAGCAGCAGAAGTGGGCGGATTCCGGGCACATTATCCCCCCCTAACCATGCCACTGAATCCACCATAATCCCCTTGAGATTTGTTTTTTTTTAATTTCAATTAAAAGATTACTTTAATCTAAAATTGGCCATACACGGACCAATTTGATCATACAATCATAGTTGGTGCAGTGGGGTAGCACCTGAGGATCCGGTTTAAGCATTTTTGGACTCCCCGGAATCTCCAGCTGGGCACCAGGGAATATTGGAGATGTGTTTGACCTTAAGGACCCCAGGTTGGATATTGGGTGTATAATTTACCATCAACCACAGAATACATCAAAATATATATTATATAGGGAAAGAAGAAAAAGGGGGGGGGTTAAATCCATATTATTAAACCTTAGATGCTGGGCTGTTATTCAAGTAAGTTGTGTTGTATTGAACTTACAGGGAGATTCAATAAAGTCTTCAGGGTTATTCAATAAAAGTTCTTATTGTTAAAAATGATGCTAATTTTGCTCCAACCAATCACATGTTAGCTTTCAAATCATTTCAAAGATCTGGTTGGTTGGGGCACCATTTTTAACAGTAAGAACTTTTATTGAATCTCTGTTAGTGTGTGTTTTCTTTCCAGTGTGCGTCATGTCTCGTTTTGTGGGAAATGTGGTACAATTTTTTACTTCCATTCCCTGCACATAAGCATGATGGGAAGAGGCGTGACTAGTGAATCACTGGGCCCCCCAGCAAAAATGATGGGGCCCCCATCCGTGCTTCATCCACAGTTTTTTTTTGTGAGAAAGTTATATCTCTCATAAAAAAAGAAAAATGGGACCCCCTTGGCTCCCAGGCCCCCCTGCGGTTGCCTCCCCTGCTCCCCTCTAGTTACGCCCCTGCGGGAAGTATTGTGTTTCTTTATGGGATTGTATTGCTCTGTTTTTGAATTGCATTTTCTCCCCCTCTCCTCCGGATATTTGCTGTCTTAGTGGATGCAGCCATTTTGTTAATCACTGGATCATTCTTGTAACTGCTAAACTTCTACAGTTTTTATTTTCATTGCTTAATGTGTTTGAGGATTGTTCAATTGCCATACACTTCAAAACTTCAAGATTTCCAAGCTGTGCCATCTACACCCCCCCCCCCCCCATATTAATGTACCCAGTGAGAACCTACACAGCTAAGTCATCACCCCTGGGTTAAGTACCTTGGGCTAGTAGTACCCAGTATACTTAGGGAGGAACGTGGGTCAGATTAGTATAATTGTCCTTTGCAGGTAATAGGAAGGGAATAGGAATAGATGTTACTTTATTCTGTATAGTTTTTTAATACATTTATGAATTAGGTTTTGTATGTTAATTTACATCAATCAAACTACATTTATTTATTTGCCCATCCTATGACCCAATTAGTGAAAATCACAACCTGTGGTACCGACAGGTGGTTGTGGACATGGGTGGGATCTGGGCATGTTGTGGGAGGACTTTGTTCGTCTGGGGGACGGGCATGGGCAGAGCAAAAAGAGGCCCCGTTACTGGCTGGGCATCCCTAGCTCACTAGCAATTATTGTAACTGTAACCATAGGTAAAAATAGTGAGCTCTGTTTTAGATGCCCTATGCACATTCACAGGTGTAGGGTGCAGATCCTTCCAACCCTTACCCCAAAAGGATTAATAAATCAAATATGGTAAAATACATATGGAAGTCGCACACCAGAAAAAGGAGAGTATAGAACTTTAATTCAACCATCAACACATCAGGTAGCACACGCTACCTGATGTGTTGATGGTTCAATAAAAAAATAGTGATTTGCATTTTTACTGCAACTAAACTAAGTAAATGTCCCCAGGCTGATATTCTAAGAAATCTCAAAATCTTTTACTGTTTTTATTATTACACAACATCCTAGAAATTACACTCATAAGATGAATTTTGTGGATCCATTTGCAATGCAGTTTATTCATTTCACGTTATCTTTTTCTGGCTAAACCCAATGTTCTCCATTTGATTGTTTCTAAAAAAAATGCCGGTAACTGGTCCAGAATAATTTCTTTCTAACCCGCTGTTAGTTTTTGTGTTGACCTAGTTTCAACTCAAATAATATTCACATGTTTATTAAAACTTTAGAAATGTTTTCAGCATACGTACATACATTCACCCCAGAGTCATCCTGATTATGAAGTGCTATAAATTATGCTTTATGAATTGCATGCTGGTTATTTAATTGTGGCTCATATACAGGACTTTATGCAACTGATCACCTGAGTGAGGCTATGGGATTTATATTGCAATTGCAGAAAGTACCTTTTCCTTCTTAATGGCTGGATCATTTTACACTGGCTTTTTCACAGGTGTTTAATACCAATGTAAAAATGTTGCGATCGCAATATGAAATCGCTTTATGTTGGCTGCATGTGATACTTTTTGAAAATGCATGCAGCCAGCTGTGTTTAATGACAGGCTTATGTACCAATTGGGCAAAAGTTTGCCCAGGCTCTTTAATTTGTAGCAACCAAGGCTAGGAAACAAACAGTTAGGGTGATTTACCCAGAACAAAATTGCTCAAGTAAATCCCAAATTCAATATTGGACTAGCTTGTGTTATTGTGTCCGATTGCCACTTGGAGTCAGGAAGAATTTTTTCCCCCTTCATAAATTTGGTTTTTTTTTTTTTGCCTTCCTCTGATCCACAGTTAGGCAGGAAATGAGGATATTGCTAGAGGGGTTGGACTGGATGAACGTATGTCTTTATTCAACCTCAAATACTATCTATACTATACTAAATGGTCACGCTAAATCAAACGCTATCCTGATTGAGTTCGTTCGCTGGCTGCGGGGATGTCTTTTACAATACTGAATCTGTCAGTTTACTTTAACCCCAAAATTGGTGACCATTTGTGTCCATGGACAGAAACGACCAATAGTTTGTAATTTGCATATGTTAGAGATAAACAACAGATCGCATTGCACATGGTGGAGCCTAGTCTCTCGATTTACATAATCGCTGTCATGTCAATATGCAGCAAAAATCGCAGTCCGTGTGGGGCCTGTTTTTTTTGGTTTGAACAGGCTCAAGTATATTTGTATTACTCCCAATCCATGTGCTGGCTTTAAGGGATAGTGTTAACAGCTTTCTGTGGAATACTTCAGGCTTCAGAAAAATAACAAGGTAGCAAAAAAAATAGGAAATATAAATCGACAGAATCTTTAGGATAAATAAAATCTCCACAACTTAATAAAATGACAAACTCTATTTTCTTTTCGAAATCCAAAAGACAGACGAGCAAGAGAGCATGAGAGTAGAGTGAAATATTCTTACAGCCCATGCACCGAGAGTCGCTATCGGCAACTCGCGCAAACATGGGCATGCTATAAGCCAATGCTATACACTCTAGTTGCATCGCTAAGTGTTGTATCTATTTCAGCACTTTAAGAGTCAGCTATCAGCTGGCTTTAAAGTGTCACAATACAATGCTCTTTCGGCATATACCATCGCTTGCAGCTGCTGCGCAGTTAACTTCTGCATTAGCCATGCAGACACCTCAATGAAGGAGTTTAAGTCACGCTATATATATATATATAATATTATAATATATATATAAATAGATATATCCACATAACATTGCACTCCATATATCATTTTACTTTCCCGGGTGCTGTCCCAATTGTACAAATATAGTAAGGAAGACGCACGCCTCACAGGTCTTGACAAAAAAGTTCAGAAAAACAGTTTTATCGGTCAACATGTTTCAACCTATATCAGGCCGTCATCAGGACTATATACCACACAAGCCACCCGATTAAATACCACCCAGTAACCAACCCCCTAAAAACTCCCGTAACCAGTGCATAATATACCCATAAAAACCACAAATCACAATCACATCGATCCATAAATAAATATATATACACACAATATTAAAAACTAAAATCTAATATCTAATTATAAGTTACCTCACACTCAGAAATGCAGAAATGCAGAACAATCGTGCAAATTCATAAACTCAGCCAGATAGAAATACTAGGCACCGGGCTGGCACCACTTCCGGGAGCGTCAGCAGACCACCTTAACAGCTGAGAGGGCAGATCACATGATCATCCCCATGGCGGCGCAAACAGATAGGAAACATGAAACCACGAAACACGCAACACAGCTAAACCCGGAAGTCCACCTCCCGATACCGAGATCCAAGGCAGACGCGTATAGCGATCATCTGGAGAGACGACAGCAATCTGTCACAAATATTGAGGAATCACAGCCTATTCTCCCTCCTTGTAAATATATAAATAAGCTACAGCAGTATAAAAAACAATAAATATAGTATCAAAAAGTCAAAATGTAAAACGATACCATGCACAATCTCACCCTGCATAATAACCCACATCATAAGAAATAGCAGTATTAACACTAAATCAATAAATATAGTAGAAAAGATAGAAACTATTATCAAACGGCAAAAAACACATATTCATACAACAATATAACTTTGTCAGTTAGATCCAAGAGTGTTATAGATAGCAGCTCAGATTATTTGTTTCATTAAGACCATATGGTCCAGAGTCTGTAGACATGAGATCCATCGTGCCCCAACGCAAGAGACTCCTTTCTCTATCGCCTTCCATAAGAGGAACATGGTCTATAAGCAGGCATTTCAGTGTAATAGGCCATGTCCTTTAGATTAAAAGTACCTAGCCACTTGCTGGTCTCCAAATTTCCTCATCTTTGTATCTGATAATTGATTAGAAAGGGCTGCTCTTATAGAACTCCGATGGTTGGCAATTCTCTCGCGAAATGATGTAGTAGTCTTTCCAATGTAAAACAAGCCACACGGGTACGTCAAAAAATAGATGACGAAGGAACTAGTGCAGGTAAGTCTGTGTCTAATTGTAATCCTTTTGCCCGTTCTTGGTGGGCAAAGTCTGTCCCTGTCAGCATATAGCCACAGGTCGTACAATTGGAAACTAAAGCACCCTGGTTTAGGAACACCCCAGGGCATTTTTCTTTCGGGCTTGGCACCCTTATTCAGATCTGTCTTGACTAATAAGTTGTCTAAAGTTTTACCTCTTCGATGAGCAAACCTTATCCTCTGTTGTTTGAACGGAAGGGACCCATCACCTCAATGATCTTCCACAGTTCATTCGCCTTAGCAACAAAGAGGGACTCAACACAGAGAAGATTATTGGAAATGTCACACATTAACTATCCCCTTGTTTTTTTGCAGGTTCAGTAGAAAATGATAAGGGCCTTAGTTAATTGTTGTTTCAACATTTGTATATTATACCCACGCCACAGAAATGGCAGGTCATTTCTTTAAGTTGGAGTTCAGCACGCTCCCCCCTGTATTATTTCTAAGCACCCTTAAATAGGAGTGTATGGTATCACCTTTATTAAGCTGGGGGATGAAAGCTGGTCCATGTAAATCGTATTTCGATCAGTATCCTTACAATACAATGAATTCCCCACACATCTCTTGTTTTAAAAATAAGTAGATCCAGGAACTCAATCTCATTTTCTTTGACATTAAACGTCAATTTGAAAGGGAATCAAGAGCATTAACCTTGGCTAGTTTTTCTTGCAACAGTAGCTCCACCTCCATCCCAATCAAAAAAATATCATCTTTATATCGTTTAAATAGACAGACCCCCTCGCCCAATTAGGTAAAAAATGTCCTGTTCAAAATACTGCATATACAAATTGGCAAACGAGGGGGCCACATTGGACCCCATCGCCGTAGACAAGTGTCAGTTGATATAGGGCAACATGAACCTCCAGTGGACTACCTCATGGAATTATTGCATATTATACTGGCTAAGATCATTTCTGCTTTCTTGAGCGGTATTATGTCCAACGCTGTGGCACGGCGGGGGGTCCAATATGGCCCCATCTTTTCCAAAGCCTGATGTTCCATTCTTTTCTGTAATGATTTCAGGAAACTGAATGAGGTATCAAAATTTGATGCCTACCCTATGCTGAGGTAGATGAGTTAGTCGAAAGGCTGGGTCCTGCGAGATATGTCACTACCTTAGATCTGACACAGGGTACTGGCAGGTACCCTTAACTGAATCAGCCAAGGAGAAGACGGCCTTCTCGACTCCCCAAGGACTGTTTCATTATGTAGGATGACCTTTGGGTTGCAAGGAGCCCCAGCCACCTTTCAAAGGATGATGGACAAGATCCTTAGCCACACAGCGGTACGCTGCGGCCTATTTGGATGACATCGTTGTCTTCAGTTCAGATTGGGAAAGCCACCTTCAAAAGTCCAGGCGGTCCTGGATGCCATTAGAAAGGCGGGGCTGACGCGAACCCCAAAAGTGTGCAGTAGGGTTGGAGGAGGCCCCTACTTGGGGTACACAATTGGGAGAGGTCTGATTAAGCCCAAGTGCAGAAAGTGGAGGCCATTAGGGACTGGCCCTGGCCCCCACGAAAAACAGGTCAGGACCTTCTTAGGTTTGGTGGGGTATTATAGGAGATTCATTCCAAATTTTGCCACTTTGGCCACTCCCATTACCAACCTCACAAAAGGGAAAAGTTTGTCCATATTTCATGGGGACGTGAGTTGGAATAAGCATTTCAAGGCCCAAGGAGGCTTTGTGCAGGGGTCCAGTCTTGGTCACGCCTGATTTTAAAAAAAAATTTCTGGTACAGACAGATGCTTCAGCTGTCAGGTTAGGAGCAGTTTTGTCCCAAGTGGTCAATGCAGAGGGCACCCGGTTGTTTATCGGGTCGAAGGCTGATGGCACCGAGGAAAGATATAGTATTGTGGAGCGGAGTGTCTGGCAAAAGTGGGCACTCGAGGCTCTACAGTACTACTCTTGGGTCGTCGCTTTCGCCTCATTACCGATCATGCTCCTCTCACCTGGATGTCTCAAAATAAAGAGAAAAATGCAAGGGTAACGCGGTGGTTTCTGGCGTTACAACCTTTAATTTTTTGGTGGAGCACAAGCTGGAAGACTGCATGGCAATGCAGATGCTCTATCGAGGCATTCTGCCTTGCAGCAGACTGTGTCCGAACAGAGGGGGGGAGTATGTGACAGAGTCGATACCCAGGAGTCGACCGATTGTCGCAGGTTGTGGTGGATGGAGGTATATTCCACCTGTGCAGACGCTTACGTTCTGTAGCAGCTCCGGAAAGGGTTTTACGCTCTGCCACATGGTCAGAGGTTAAAAAAAACCTTAGTTGTGTACTGAGCTGACCAGTTGCAGAGTGGGCGGGCGTAGGTGGTCGCCAGATCCTAGGTGGATTGATTGTTCCGTTTAAAGATTCTGCTGAAACCAGGCTCACAAAGAGTTAACAGAGCAGCTTTGTAAGTCTCAGCAAAGGGAGGAGGGGTGTGACCAGAAAGTCAGTTCAGTTTTGTTGTTTTTTGGAGGTTGGCTGTTTCTCTCTGGAGCCAGTGCAGGCTGCTTGGGGACTGTGTTTCAAGCTAATGCAAGCTTGTGGCCAGAACTGGCCCTTTTGCTTTATGAATGAACTGTATTTGACAAACTGCCAAGCGACTGTTGTTTTTGAAGCCTGCTGACAATAAACTCTTGTTTGCTTTGGAAATCACACCTGTCTGTCTGATTACTCCCGCTGAGTACTCACCATTTGTAGCTGATCCCTCACAGTATATATATATATATATATATATATATATATATAGTAAGGAAGATGCAACACACTCACACATTTCTTGACAAAAAAAGTTCAGAAAAACAGTTTATTCGTCAACATATTTCAACCTATATCAGGCCGTCATCAGGACTAATATACCACACAAGCCCACCAGATTAAATCCCCGATTAGGCGTGCTAAGTTTGCCCGCATCCAAACACCAACTGTGAGGGATCAGCTACAAATGGTGAGTACTCAGCGGGAGTTAGCACACAACAGGTGTGATTTCCAAAGCAAACAAGAGTTTATTTGTCAGCAGGCTTCAAAAACAACAGTCGCTTGGCGTTTGTCAAATACAGTTCATTCATAAAGCAAAAAGGGCCAGTTCTGGCACAAGCTTACATTCACTTAAAAACACAGCCTGCACTGGCTCCAGACAGAACACCCAACCTCCTCAAAAAACAACAAAACTGAACTGACTTTCTGGTCCATCCCCTCCTCCCTTCTGCTGACTTACAAAGCTGCTCTGTTAACTCTTTGTGAGCCTGGTTCAGCAGAATCTCTTAAACGGAACAATCAATCCACCTAGGATCTGGCGACCAGCTACGCCCCCCCACTCTGCAACTGGTCAGCTCCGGACCCAACTAAGGTTTTTTTTTTAACCTCTGACCATGTGACAGAGCGCAAAACCCTATTCCGGAGCTGCTACAGAACGTAGCGTCTGACCCCGGTGAATATACCTCCCATCCACCACACCTGCGACAAATCGATCGCCTCCTGGGTACATCGGTTAGCGTACTTACCATATATACTCAAGTAAACCAAGTTTTTCAGGCTTTAAAAACAGACTGAAAACCGAGTCAACCAAGTCAACCACTTACTTGTGAGTAATCCGGCAGTCGCTTACTCCGCATCCTTTGCACTTCCGGATGACGTCACTACTTGCCACCTCTCACTAAAGGTTGGTTTGTTATATGCAGAAAGGAGGTTTTACCCATATTTGCAAGTATTAGGACTGATTACCTCCTGTATGGGACTACTGTATGGGTATTCTGCTGTCATTCTAAAGCCTAAAACAATACAAATCGAAGGCAGTAGTAGTAGTGTTCATATTTACTTGAGTATATACAGTAAACTACAGAACAGGAGTGGTACACCTCCTGTGCTTTACTCTGTTAGCTCGTTTTTTGTTTGAAAAAGACAACTCACTCCATGCCCAGCATCCCCAACAAAAGCACAGTTCTTCTACTCCAATATTTAGCCAGCACAACATTTTCTGGCGAATCTATCTTGCCTCAAAGAAGAAGAAATGTTTAATCTTAAATGCAAGCAAATGTGTCTATCTCTGTGTAGCCATGTAGAGGCCACTTGTATAAGAAGATATTGCAGTGATCCAGCACCATAGATCACGTATTATTCTTTGCCCATGCTATGTTGTTGCCCTTCATGTTAAAAAATGGGATGACAGAGCTGAAACCACCAAGAACAAATAAGGCATATACATATGCATGATTAAATTAGATGCTGTGTTTTACCCTGCTTCTCTGGTTAACAGTGACCTCTGGTTGAACTGGGCTGAAAAACAGCCCTAAGGTAAAGAAACAATTATACCTATTAATAAGGTTCATGATCTCTGAATTATCTTTTGCTACTTTTCTGAACTTGGGGATTTGTTCTACATCATTTGATCTGCAGTTCCAGTCAAGTCAACAATTTTTATCTTCCTGACACTGAAGTTCCTTCTTTGTGTGGCCCATCTTCTTATGTTCACAATACACAATGACAGACAAATTCACTTAGTTTAAATTACAACTATACAGTAAAAAAAATTGTACTGTAGAATTTTTTTACTGTAGAAAAGGCACACAGTGCAATATTTCGGCCCAATTGATCGATTATTCAGTGTATTGGTCAATGAGGCCAAAATTGTTGCATTGGTTTTCGCCGGCGACCGACCGTTCAATTATTAATGGACACATCTTTTTGTCTTCTATGGACTGTTCACTGAGTGGCGTCGAACTGACGTCCGTGGCTACCTTTTTCATCGTATTTGTACCCAGCTTTAGGTTAAAGACAGGATTGTCTTGTGCAATACCACAAATTCTGTAGTTCAGCATTGATGTCACAATACTCCACTTCTAATGCTTCAAGGTCTGGGACAGCCTAATATAGTTAAAATTAGGGTGTTGTGTCAGTAATTAGCTGTAGTGTTGAGTCAGTAATGTGTTTAATTTTTTTGTTTCCTTTATATGTGTAGTAGTTGTATGTACAGTGTATAGAAGAAAAAGGGAAATGGGTTAAGTAGCGTCGTAGAAGATCTCACACTATCAGAATATTCCATTCTACTTCCTGTCATGTGCAGAACAGACCAGCAAGTTCTTTAAGAACAACTTTACACTTTTGACTTTTCCATTTCCATGTAACACTATTAATTAATCTGGATAATGAAATTGACTTTGGACCACTAAATTAATTGGCAGAGACGTCATCACAGCCAATGAATTATACATGACCTTCCAGAAATCCTCCTGCAGAACAAGAGTCTGCCTTGATTGAGTAGATATTTCATTAACTATATTGTCTATAAAAATTACAAGAATAATGATAATCTCATGATTTATCAAAGCAACTTTAGCAAACCTGTAATTTCATTAATATTAAGTATACATGTAGGGCATGAACTCAACATGTTACTGTTTAGTAAGCAGGATGAAAGCACTCTAACTGATTAATTGGTGAAACCAGCGCGTCATTCTTTAACCTTAAAAACAATTGTTTTATTCTTCTGACTAGTCTAGAAATTCAAAATCACATCTTATGATGACGTCTAGTAGCGTTTATTGGTATATGCAACTGCAGTTGGACTGAAAGGGAGCAACAGTAGCAGTGCAAGTTGTAACTGAAGAAATGCACACTTTTGGTTTGAAGTCATTCTTCTGTGGCTTATAGACATTTCAAGGCTGCATATTTATTTACAAGAGTTTTATGGACTCATTTTCCCAGAGGTGCTAGTCAAAAATTGAGAAGAGAAGACAGAATAAGGAGAAATCTTAGTATGTCTTTACTAATGATAATACTGATATGAGAACCACAGCGGAACGCAAGGAATGCTAGTGAAATACAATGTTTTGAATCACTTTAACACCGCGTTTCTGTAGTGTGGGAACAGCTTAAGGCTGGGTAGACACGAAGGAATGTTTTTTCCCGGCCAAGCGATCGCTATAAGCGAGCATGTGACCACACGACAAATCACTGTTGGTCATGGCAATATTTGCCATTGCCAACAGTTTGCACAACCGATCATGCGGTCCCATACAGAACCCCATGATTGGCTGTGATTTACCAACATGTCCAATCGTCCGATCTGGAAGAATTGGCAACCAGCATTGGTCGCGGCCGAAACCCGCGCAGTTTTTCGGGCAGACCGACCGATACATGAATATTTCACTATATTCCCTCTAGTCTCTTTATCCATAATGCTAAATTTGTCTTGATGCCTAATGTGAAATACAGCAAAGTTCTGGATGTACTTTGGCACACTGTTGTTGGCTATTTAGCCACAAGTTGGTAGGTGCAGATCCTCTCAGCCCTCTACTTCCAAAGCTTCACAATCCAAGCAAGGTTAAGAGTAGAGGAGCACACTACAGGTAGCAAACTGAGGAAGGGACCTGTGAGTCACGAAATGTTGTATGCTATGTTTTTTGCACTAAATAAAGAATTCATCACCTAAGTAGTATGCTCCTCTACTCTTAACCTTGCTTCTAATGTGAAATACACATTTAATTATATGTACACTGGGAAATTTCTTTTATTTAATTGCCAATTATTGGAAAATATAATTCTTCCCACTATCACTGTAACATTTTTGGTTAAACTGCCCCTATTTCTTTAGATATCCGCGTAAACACATCTACATTTCAGCTGACAATCAAGTGCCTTATTATCAACTCTTCTGTTATCTGCAGTTTTGCTGTAGCTGGAATGGTGACCATAGAGATGGCATATAACTCGAACTCGAATGCAAGTTCGGGCCGAACTGTTCGAGTTCGAACAGACCCAGACTTTTCGAACTATCTCGGACTCAGAGTTTCGATATTTCCTGGACTTTCGATAATTTATCGAATGTTCACCGTTTGAGCAAATCGAATATGCGCGTAAAATGCCTATTATACCTATACGCGAGCATTGAATCC
This sequence comes from Hymenochirus boettgeri, assembly GCA_019447015.1. NCBI lineage: Eukaryota > Metazoa > Chordata > Amphibia > Anura > Pipidae > Hymenochirus > Hymenochirus boettgeri. The sequence continues at coordinate 60,773,090 of CM033475.1, read as the reverse complement.
GCAAGTAAAATGTCCATTATAACCTAGACGCGTGCATCGACCCCGCAAGTAAAATATCCTTTATACCTAGGCTCGACCATCGAATCCGCGAGTAAAAAATCGAATTTAAAAAACAAAACAATGGCAGCTAATTTGAGTATTGACAGCCCCTGGGTATAAATGATATACAAAAATACAATGTGACCACGCCATTTTGTCAGTGTGTTGGAGTGAAGACCTGACAGTGTAGGAGTTGGAGAGAGTTTTGTGTACTTTTTGAGCTTTGTGAGCTTTTCTGTGTGGATTTCAGTGTGGGGTTTAGCCTTTTGTTACCCACCCCTGTATTCACACATCTTGAGACTCAACAGTCCTTTTAAGGACTACCCTTGTTAGTCGTTTCCTGTTAAGGTCCTTCATTTGTGGTGTGGCCTTGTAGGTGGTTTTGTTTTTTTCTGGCTTTTGTGTCTTTAGGCTTTGTGCCTGTATATTCTTCTTGTGGATAACATAATTTGAAAATGTGAGACCTTTGGTCTAGGTGTCTGTTTTTTTGTTGTTTTGTATCTGTGTCAGTGTCTGTGTGTTGTGTAACTGACAGTGCTGACTTTAGAAGCAATCACAGCTTTCTGTCTGATCTGCTGTTTGCTGTCAGTTGTGTCTGTGTCATATTTGTGCTTTTAGTGTGAAAAAAATATATTGTTTGTCTTTTGTTTGTGTAAAAAAAAAAGCTTGTGTTATTGTTCTTCTGGTGTTTACTGTGTTTCTTGTGATATATATATATATGAGGGAAATGCCTGGCAGGGCAAGAGGGAGAGCCAGGAGCAGGGGTGCTTCTCGCACGTGGAGGGAGAGGGAGAGGCAGAAGAGAGCCTACTGAGGCTCTGGCTAGGAGCTACCTGCCCTTCGCAGGGTAGACGGGTTTCCATACCCAATATGTTTAGGGGTAGCCGTGCTAGGGCTATCCCTTCTAATCAAGGAAGTGTGTAGTAGAGTGTATTACCCAGCCTTCCTCATCCACCTCCTCAGAGGCACAGAGCATAAGCTGCTACGTTAGATACTGTGCCTGCTCCTTCCTCACCTGAGGCTCCTACTGTGGACATGGACCCTGATCCTCTTTATCAGAAGTTCGTTGCCCACTGTCCACTACCTTCGGGGATCCGGAGCAGGAGGCTCGGATATGTTTTTGCACACATGGGGCATATTTATAAAGGTTCATTAACTTTTCGCGGCCGTTTTCGGACATTAACGTTTACGCGATTTATAAAAGTCCGAAAACGGACGCGAAAGTTAACGAAGCGTTAACCCTTCGCGCGATACTTACCTGTTACCGCCGCTTCTATTTATAAAGCGGCGGTACTGGTTTCGCTCTGCTAGTATCGGCTGTTTTACTCGCCACCTTGTAGGTGACGAAGTCAGCCAACACTAGCCTCCCACGGGGGATGGGGCAACCCGCGGGGTGGTCGCACCCGCCCCGGGAGACACGCCCACCCCGCCCACAACCCCCCGCGGCGGCGGAGACCACCCGCCGCCGCTTCCCAGCAGCCCCTGCCGGGAAGGGCCGCGCAGTGTCGCGACCACCCCGCCACGCACCCCCTCCCCGCAACCCCTCCAAGCCCCCGCCCCGGCCGTCCCGGGGAGGGAAGGGAGGGAGCAGCTGGGAGGTGGAGGCACCCTCCAGTGGGGCCCTAAGAAGGGCCTTTTGGGGCTTAGGGGTCCCACAGCTCGAACCGGGGCCCCCCTCCCCGGCCCTATCAGGCCTTTGCGGCACTTACAAGTGCCCTTGCGGCTCTAACAAAGCCCTTGGGGCTTAGGGTCCAGCAGCTCGAAACAGGACCCCCTCCCTGGCCCTTATAAGGGCCCTTGCGGCACTGACAAGTGCCTTTGGCGCTTAGGGGTCCCGCCTCTCGAACCGGGACCCCCTCCCCGGCCCTTGTAAGGGCCCTTTCGGCACTGACAAGTGCCTTTGGGACTACACCGTTGCTGGGGAGGATAGTCATGTGGATTTGGGTTTGGGCCCCGTAGAACGAAAGGAGCCTCGTCTGGTGGGCCATGAAAGGCGAAAGGATGAACCCCTTCTGGGTGAAAAGGCCTGGGAATTGTCAAGGGTAGACCTTGGTACGGAGCGAAAAGGCCGAAAGGCGGGGTACCTGTGAACCGAGGGAAGCCTACGAGCCCTGTTTTGTGGAAGGAAGGAGCTCTTTCCTCCTGTGGCCTGAGAAATAATTTTCTCTAACTCTGGCCCGAACAATTGTCCCCCTAAAAATGGCAGGCTGGTGAGAGCTTTCTTAGAAGCGTGATCCGCAGCCCATGCTTTTAACCATAAGACTCTCCGTGATGCGATCGAGGAAGCTGAAGCTCTAGCTATGAGCCTGCTGGAGTCTAGGGCCGCATCTCTGATGTACACAGCAGCATCGGATAAATCTTAGATTATCTCTAGTAGATGAGCCTTAGTCGGATCTGATCCGATTTCTTGGTAAAGTTGGTTGAGCCATACTTCCATGGCCTTAGCCACCCATGCGGAAGCGAAAGTGGATCGCAGGGTGCCCCGCAGCCGAAAAGGAGAGTTTGAGAAAGTCCTCTATGCGCCTGTCATTCTGGTCTTAAAGGTCGCCGCTTCTGAAAGCGGGATAGTTGTAGCTCTGGATAAGCAAGCCACCAGGGGATCGACTGCTGGTGGAGAGGACCACCTATCTACGTCAGATTTGGCAAAGGGAAACATACTATTAAAATGACGGGATAGTTGCATACGACGTTCTGGGGCAGACCATTCCTGCAGAACAATCCTATCTAATTGTTCATAGGAGGGAAACTGAACCGAGGATATTTTGGCCCTGGAGAAAAGGGACTTTGAGGGATCCTCTTGGGATTCCGAGTCCTGAATGTTAAGGGCAGTAAGTACTGACCTTATGAGAGAGTCAATCGCGTCTGCTGTAAAGGTGGTCTGCGGCTCCTGTTCTGGAGCATCGTACTCCAGCTCACCTTCCTCAGGGGTGTCTTCATCGTCCTGGTTTGGATCCTCAGCCGATCCACAGCCCATGAAGGAGGTGGTCTCCTGAGATCTGGTGTCTACACGCCCTGTCTGGGGCTGTGAGTGTCCGCGAATGTAAGACCTGCGAAATAGAGGCAGACAGAGAAGACACAGAGGATGCTAAGGATTTTGCCCATGCAGGTTCGTGTTCCTGATGGAAAATCCGAGGGGCTACGTCTTGCGCGGACCCTGCCGCGTTAGCTTAAGAGCGTCTAGCGCATCTCGAATTGATTGTGCCCAAGGGGGTCTTGACCAGTAGCACTGGAGGCAGATAATGCCTCATGGGCAGCACTGCACGGGGCACACCTAGGGCCAGAATGACCCGCGGACAATTTAGATGGACACACTGCGCATACATAAGATGTAGCGCAAGATGGATTTGTTCCCCTTTTGGCGGGACGGGAGCAACCCCTTGTCGGACATGGTGATTGGGAAGAAAAAAACAGAAAAAGTTTTTTTTTTGGGGGGGGGGGGGGGGGGGGGGGGGGAGAGATCCCACAGGGAGAGAAGAATGAGGACTATAAAGCTGAAAATAATAAGCTAAAAAACTACCTGCCAAATAGAAGAAAAGGAAGGCCAAAAGGTAGAGAAAAAAGGCAGGGAGAGAGAGAGTCCGAGCCTGATGCGATCCGAGCAGTGGAGAGAGGAGCTGCCACGTGGAGAGGAGAAAACTGAGGCCTGCCTCTGCAAAAACGCGCCAGGGAAATTCCCGCCGGCCGGGGGGCTCCTGCCCGCAGGGGGAAGGAAGGGAAGGACCGGGGTCCTTCAATAGGTGCCCAGAACGTGCCTGATCAAAACATTCCCGAATTCTTAATGCAAGAGAGGGAATTCAATCATACCTGGCTCTCTGAAGTTAGCAGCACGGAGAGAGAGAGCAGCTGTGTATTACAGCTCAAGCAGGTACTCGGCAGCTAGGAGTGGGTGAATAGCTGCTGTAAAGCTCGTTGGGGAAAAGCTGTGGAAAGGCACAGGATCAGCTGTTCCCAGGTCTGTATCAGACCTATCTTCTTCTTCTTTGTTTTTTTTTTTTTTTTTAAGTGGGAGAAGTGATCCAACTCCTGAGCGGACAATTGAAGAACTGAAGCAGGCTCTGGTGCAGTACTATATAAGGTAAGGGGAGGAGCACCTGAGCCTGTGAAAATTAACTTTCAAGTGTCCGTCTGGAGGTGAAGCACTTAACCCCTACGGTGCCTGGGTCCCCCTTGGCTGAAGGAGAAAATGAAAAATATTCCAAAATTACGAGATTTCTCGTATTTTCGAAAATTTTCGAAGTTCGGAAGGCGGAAAATCCGGAAAAATCCACCGTTCGCAAACGGGATAAATCCGCTGCGGATCCGGGTTCGGATTCGCGAACTGGCCATCCCTACTTATTAACAGTAAAATTTAAATCTAATGGTAAAAGTAGAAAAACATAAAACTATCACTAAGTACATTTTGAGCATATTGCTTGTTTAAAAATGCATTTACGGAAACATTCTATTTAAAAGGTCAAATGCCATTTATATTTAAAAAGTCAAAAGGGGAATTAAAGGGACACTTAAGGGAGAGAAAAAGACTTGCCTTTATCTTTTCTATAGTTATGTCAGGAACTTTTTTGCTCTCAGTGCTACCTGTCATTAGATCTCATGTCCTGTTCAGCTCACTCCTAGTCTGTATGCATTTTCCCTTGTCTATGTCATCCCCTCCCAAAACTGAGGTACAGATAGAGTGTGGAGCATGTGCAGTGATGATGATTTGTGCCTTCAAAAATCACTAGCATTCACAGAGTGATTTTGTGTTATAGTGAAAGTGGCGCTGCTTTGTAGCAGCATTGGCAGTTGTAATAACTGCTTAAATCAAGTACGTTTTTCTTTTTGCTGTAGGCGTGAAAATGTGTGTGTATGATGGGGGGGCTAAATTGTAATTGATTTCTTTAGGTACCAGTGCTATATTGGGGCTCCAGTATCATAGACAGCAGCACTACTGTAGGATTGGGTTTATCTGCACAGAAAGAGCACAGAGCAACAGACAATGCTTATTCCTTTTCTGATCTAACGCTGAATCAATTAGCCATGCATGATCAGTGATAGAGAAATAAGCTTTACTTTTATAGAATGGATAGTTTCTACATGTAGTGTGGCAGGGAGAAGGGCTGGGTGATTGACAGTTCTTTAATGACTAGCTTTGCCCCGCCCGCTTTTAAAACAAAACTCCCAGAGCTAAAAAAACAAGGGATAGGGAGGTCAAAGAGGAAAAAAAGGCAGATTAAATATGGTGGTAATTAATCCTTATTACTGTGTGATTAGAAAATTATTTAGCACAGTGTACATGTCCTTTAAACAAAAAATGGTAAAGCAGTATAGCACCCTGAATTACTGCTTCAATAGTATTTACATTTTAATATTTTCAGAGGAGATTGTTGCAATATGGAGAGACAAGGTCATATGCTTCCCTGGTTAAAAGGAGGGAGACGGCATACAGACAATTCTGCCACCCCTGCATTTTTGCAGCTCTTATCCTAGTTTGTTTTTTTGCAACTGAACATTCCTTAACAGTAAAATTTTAACTACCCAAAACACAAACCCTTAGATACCATACCTCAAAACATTGTTTTGCTGCCAGTTCAGTGTGTGTAGCACTGGTTCAGCTGATGCATCAGAGTTAGTTGTACTGCGGTGTACTGACTTATTTGCATTATACTGTAGGGAACGGTGACCAAACTTTGAAGAACACATGAGAGAGCCTAAAATAAAAATTAAAAGGTAGCACAATACACATTTGTACTTTTATGTTCCTGTTCCTTTAAATATACTAGGATAAATCATTTTGAACAACACTACACCCAACTCCCCTCATCTAATTTATAGGTGATAGGAGCAATAATCCCTTTCAATCAACATGAAAGGGATTTTGTTGAGCTTGAACTTTTAGTCACTTTTAGTAACTTTTTTAGGACCTGTCAGAGGAGGCGGCAGAGGAGCGAAGACCGGTTAAGTTCTGTAACTTGTTCCTGGCTCCTGAACATTTTATTGAAGAACGAGTAGTAAGACACAGCTCATTTAGCGCCCGTCTTCAATAAACTGAATACCAAAAGGTTGTTTTTACCAGTGGAGATTTAAAAGTAATGACTAGTTTGAAGAAGAAACAATTTAAAAGGCATTAATGCAGCATAGGAAACCCAGTTTTCTAGATTATTCTAAACGTCTTTTTTAAGCTTATCAAACACTTAAAAAAAAAATAAATAAATGTAAACTCTTCAATTTAGATAAGACAGGAATCAATCAACCCTAGATCACTGCCTTATTTTAGAATGGTGGTTAAATAAGTTATTCTCATATCAGTGTTCATGCTTTTTTTTTTTTTTTTTTTTAGTCTTTTTTTATAGTAGTAGGAAAGATTCCTGGGGAGGACAAAGAGGGAGGGTAAAACACAGCAGGATTATCCATTAAGACAAAGTAGGCAACTGCCAAAGGCCCAGTAAACATCAGGGGGCCCTGTTTCTGTACCACAGACATACAAGAAAGGGGGCCCAAAATGTCAGCCCTGTCTGGGGCCCAATTTGATCTTAATCATCAAATGGGACACAACAAAGCATAGAGAAGAAAAGTTAAAGAATACCTGCTGATCATGCATAACGTCTGGCAAACGCTGGTGGTATTCTAGCTGTTTTTTAATCTGATCAATTTGTTCTTGCCAGTGTTCCTTCTCTTCACATGAGAAAGCTCCGAATCCGTACATTTTCTTGACGTCTCATACTAATATTCTGCTGTTGCCTTGTTCTAGGAGAACGATAATTTCCATCAGCTGAAAAAGGACGCTGTTCCTTCCATCTAAGTAAAAATTCAAAAACAAATTAATATGGAGTATAATTTGTCCAAAGAAATCTGGTAGTACTGTGTGGTATAACTGTAGTAATACTGTGTGGTATTACTGTGTAATTACTGTGTCGTATTACTGTAGTAATTACTGTGTGGTATTACTGTGCAGTGTTACTGTAGTAGTACTGTATGGTATAACTGTAGTAGTACTGTATGGTATAACTGTAGTAGTACTGTGTGGTTAAACTGTAGTAGTACGCATGGTGTTACTGTAGTAGTACTGTGGTGTTACTCACAATATATACAAAATTGGGCTGCTGTACATCCATATTAAAGTGACCAACTAGAGACCAAAAATTTAATACATAAAAAAATAGAATTCTAGTGCACAACAATTCTAATTGCATATTGGCTACCCACTTTAAAATAGAGAGTCATCTTCAAGCATCCAGACCACACAGGAGAAAGCTGTCAGATCATGCAGCCAAAAAGGCAAGTAGATTAGGACCCAGTTACATACGCAACCTTGATGTGGTGACTGGGCTTAAAATAATTTGGCCAACTTATTGAACTAAGTTTTATTATCCAGGGTTTAGCAGGACTGTTTGTAGCAGCAACTTATGGAGGTAGCCAATATGCAATTAACATTGTTTGTGCACTAGAATTCTATTTTTTGTGTGGTGTTATTACTGTGTGGTCTCACTGTAGTGGTACTATGTGATATTACTGTAGAGGTACTGTGGTATTACGTGTGTGTGTTACTGTAGAAGTACTGTGTGATATTCTGTAATAGTACGGTGTGGTATTAATGTAGTAGTACAGTGTAGTAGAATGGTGGTAATGGTGGTAGTACGGTGTAGTGGAACTGTAGTAGTATTGTGTGGTATTACTGTAATAGTACTGCGTGGTATTACTGTAATAGTACTGTGTGGTTTAATGTAGGAGTACTGTGTAGTGGAACTTAGTCAGTACTGTGTGGTATAACTGTAGTAGTATTTGGGTATTACCAAAGCATTTTTCACAATACAAACCAGAATGAAATCATATAAGACAAGTGTATATATACACGGACGCTGCCCATCAGTGCACGTCTGTAACTTTATCTAACCATTGCCTACAGGGTCCAGAGGGGGGGGGGGCGGAGGTTAGGGGTGGTACACGTGCAGCAGGGTTTTATAGTTATTAAAGAAAGTTCAAAACACAGTAAACTAGACAGTTTAACCTGGTGATACATGGAAATTAATTTGACACTGCAAAACCAAAGCCCCAAATACCCACTGTATAAAGTAAGGAATTACGGAATGCCAAGCAAGGGAACCATGGTAAAACAGAATCAAACAAATCTGAAAAAAATTAGCTAAAAAATAGACTTCCACTAAATACATTGCAACATACTTGCCCATTTTCAAATTAACGAGGTAGAAACCCCAATTATTATTATGAGTTTTTAGCATATATACTGTAAACCACATAATGTAAACAAGCTACAGATTAGCTTATTTTTATTAAATAATGTAGTGTAACTTGAAAAGGGCATATTCTTAAAAAGTAAGGCACGTTGGGACACTCCTTAAACATAGCTTATCTACAGAAGAGCAATGCACAATGAGCATATAGGGATCATCATCTTACAAGGAAAGGGTTGTCAAATATATGACCATTGTGAGACTAAGTGGAATCAGAGATCATAGCCTTTCAATATAGAAAAACATTGTCTTAAAGAAAAAAAACTCTGGTGTGGGAGCATTATGGGACATAAAGTAACACCCTCTAGAAAAAGAAGAAAAGAATACATGACCAATGTATTCAACAGAGAGATGAATACATTTAACTCAAAATTTTATAAGGTGTGGTATGTAAAAAAAAAAAAAGAAAGAAAAAAAGAAAAACATGATTATGAATCTAGCATAAAAAAAATCAAGCAGATGAAGCGGGAAAACTAACAATGTACAATACTGATGAAATGAATGAAAATGCACCAACCCATCTTTTCTGCTTCTTTCACTAGACCTCATCTGATTAGTGCTGTTTGAGGCTGAGAATCATTTTCGCAAGAAGTGTCCCCTTCATCCTCTTCCTGATTTTCTTCTGAGAGGCATTCATCATCATCTTCATCATCAAGAGCACCACTGTGTGGATCCCCCCAAGAGCCATTGTCCTGAAAAGCAAAAAAAAATATAGACCAAAGCACTATGAGTTATTTACCGAGATAGCCCAGTTTGTATATACTTTATGACTGCTGCCAGTGGTGTAATAGGAATCACTGGGCCCCAGCAAAAACTATCATGGGGCCGCTTTCATAATACAGTCGTTTTATGGGAGGAGGCTATATCGGTCATAGAAAAAAAAAAATAAATGGGGTACCCTGGGCACCATGCAATTGCAGAGTTCTTTGTGGCTTCATATAATGGGCTTGTTTAAAAAAGCTTTCGGATACCAGAATGACAAAGAACTCAGGAGCATTGGTGAACACGATGATGTTCAGCCATGGAAGTACAAAAAAATGCCATTGCCAATTATCTCTAACTAGACAGACAACAAACAGTAATTGTCCTATAAAATAGTTTACATAGTTACAGTAATTAAGGTTTTAAATAAAGACATACGTCCATCAAGTCCAACCTATTCACCCCTTTTTTTTTTTTTAACCCTACCTAATCAATTCCTATAAACTCAATCTTGGTAAAAAAAAAAAAAAAAACATTAAATCTTGTTATAGTATGGCAGGAAAGTCCATGGGAGTATCCCGACTGTTCCTGCATTCTGTATGGAAGATCTGAATTTAAAAGCTTATAATTCATACATACGGTATAAAGACTTGCAAACACACACTCACTTCTCAGTCCGTGTTTGTGTTGGTACCCTGAGTTTCGTGTCATCACTATTATAGAGGCCCCAGACCCAGTTTGTGGCTCCTTGCCTCCTCTGATCTCTGCCATCAAAGTTTCAACTGCTTTCTTCTTTGTCGCAGATCTTCTCGCAAATTTGGTGTCTACGGATTTCAGACCAAACCTTAACAAGCAACAGAATAAAGTAAAGGAATATTACCATATTCAGAAAATGCAACTTCATTCATAGAAGCCAGAACGATGCAATACAGCAACCAATCAGATGCAGAATAATAGCATCGGCAAATTTTGCACCACTTGTACATAACCCTGTTATAGTTTTGTATTACCATGTTGAGGAAGGTAGGACAATTTAAAGTCTGAACACTCCAGTACCAGTATGTTGGCAGATCTACCCTAGATGCACAAAACTACTGTAGTTCAAAAAGACTAAAAATATCATTTTACAGATAAGTACATATAATAATTCAAAACTAGAGCACAGATGAAGCACTGGAAAATAAGTGAGGCTTACATCAATTAAAAAAGTTTAAACATTTAGGGAATAGTTCATATTTAATAATATGCTCAACCAGTTTTAAAGAAGAAATATAGTGCACAAACAGGGTTATTCAATAAAAGTTCTTATCGTTTAAAATGGTGCTAATTTGCCCCAACCAATCAGATGTTATTTAACATTTGAAAACACATCTGATTGGTTGGGGCAAAATTAGCACATTTTAAACGATAAGAGCTTTTATTGAATCTCCCTGAAAGTTTTTACAAAAAAGTACCTGAAAAGTACTGGGCAAGGAGGTAGGATGGCAGCATGAAGAAAACTGCTTATGCCAGTCATCCTGTGTGCTTCAGCTCTGTTTTTAATACAGAAAAGGCCCAGGGCCATAACCTGTCAGATGAAAACGTGCTGTAACAAAACAATATTGTCCCCATAAGCACCCGCGGTGCCAAAAGCCTCCTCCCGTTTGTCCCAAAGAGGGAGTGAAGAGAGTAATAATTCTAAACGAAAAAAACCCCACAAAACTTATGGCAACAAGCCAAACTACAAAGAAACCCCGATGAGGGACACTGACTGGAGGGTTGTGTCTGGGTCCCTCTTTGGCTTCAGAGAAAAGTATTTTACGCAAGTATAAATGTTTCTTTTCTCTATAGGCCTCAGGGGGACACAGGCACACTGGAGACATCCAAATCCCCAGTAGCACAAGGTAAGAAAAATAAATTAATCTTCCGCAGCCTGCAACACAGAACGTCCCAATGACATTTCTGCAGAGGCAAAGACATGAAGTCTGTAAAATTTATCAATATCGAAATGGACGACAAAGTTGTCACCTGACAGTCCTGATCCACTAAAGCTAAAGGCGGGCATGAAGCACCTATGGCTCTAGTAGAATGGGCTTCAACCTGCCTGGGAGGAACAGCCCCAGCCTGACAATAACAGTGCAGGATGGCTGATCTTATCCATCTCGAAGTCCGAGAGTCCGAGGCGAGGCTCTAGAACCACGGCGTGGGCCTACCAAGAGGACAAAACAAGCCTGAGAAGATGTAATGTCGTTAGTTCAGGTGACGTAAATATGAAGAGCCTTGACACCAAACCTGAACAGTGAAGCCATCTTTCCTTGGGAGAGGAAGGACGAGGATAAAAAAAAGGGAAATGCCAACAGAAAAATGGTCTTCCAGGATAGGAGAGTCAAGAAAATCGACTTTAAATGCTCAAAGGGGGGCAACCTGAGGGCCCAAAGGACTAAAGTCAGGTCCCACGGTGAGTTGGCGCACTACTGGGAGGCACCCCTTGTAGAAAGGTGTGTACGTCCCTTCTCTGAGCCATCCGGCGATGAAAAAAAGACGGACAGAGCCCCTTCAGTACACTCAAAGAGAGACCCTAGTTACCCCAGATTGCAAGAAACGGATATTTCTAGAAAGCACAAACGATCTCTGTGGGAGGCCACGTTCCTTGCCCCGGATGCATAGGTGTTGCCAGACTCTGAAATAGATCTTGCTGAGGGGGGCTTTCTGGTGCAAAACTATGCAAAGGATATGCTGGGCACTCTCACTAATATAGCTTAAAAACCTTTATTGTGCTTAAGATGCCCTATAATCCAACCTACATTTTACGACTGAAGATCCTTAGTGAACAGGAGACAGTAGCTATACCTTTATACATTTACTTAAGGCATTTACAGCATTATACCTCCATTGTTGTATTAGCTTCAGCTGAGGACACCACATTGACTAGAGTCTGACAACTTGTCTGAAGGTGATCTGAGTCCTGGACGTAGCTTGCCCTGCCATCGTCTGGAGATTGATCGATTTGTCTTGTGGAAGGAAACTCTTGTGATTCTCCATGTCGAACAACATGCCCAGGAAGGACATCCTCTGAGAGTAGGAGAGAGGATTTTATCAATTGTGATCCATCCAAATTGGGTTATAATGTTGATGCACAAAAACGTGAGAAGGAGCCTTGATGAGAAGTTGTCCAAGTATGGCATGAAGATGATGTTCTGGAGGCTTTTGAAACCTAGCTGTCATGCCATGATTTTGGTAAATCCCCGGAGCGTGATGCCAGACCGAACGGGAGGGCAGTAATGTGGAAATGGGGCTTGGCCCCTCGAAAACCTGAGAAATTTGTAAAAAAAATCTTTTCTAAAGTCAGAATGACTGACCGAAATGACTGTATATTGAAGGGAACTTCTGAACATGGCAGTTTAGTGGCTTTAAAGGGCAACTGTGGTCTCGATTTCTTCCAAACTAGTAAGAATTGTATAAAAAGCCTTTCACCATAACATCAAAATAAAACCTAAATCACATCTCTAGATAAAATTTGTGATTAGTTACTGCGGAAAGGTTCAGCAATATATCTTCCTGCTGATACTTCCTGTATTCAGCCTTGTGACCCAGCTTGTAGTCATGTGACCTCAGTCTGGAAGGGGCAAAGGAAGGGTACCCCTTCCGCTTTGGGGAAGAAGGAACTCCCCCCGTTGCTTGAGAGATTATTTTTTCTAGTTCTGGTCCAAACAGCTGTCCCCCTGAAAAGGAAGACTGTTTTTTTGAAGCAGCATCAGCTGTCCAGGCTTTTAACCACAAGACCCTTTGCGTTGCTGAGGCGGAAGCCCTAGCGATTAGCAGCTGGACTCTAACGCTGCGTCTCCAATATAAACCTCCGCGTCTGATAAATCCTGAATTAAATCTAATAGATAGGATTTTGTTGGATTGGGGTAGAGATTTTGATTTAATGGTTGAGCTAGACCATACCGCCATGCTTTTGCCATCCAAGCGAAGGCAAAAGTGGGTCTTAAAGCAGATCCTGCGTGAAAGATATTTTAATAGCGCCTCAATACGACAATCGTTTGGGTCTTAAAGGTCGCTGCTTCAGACAGGGGAATGGTGGTGGCTCTAGAGAGTCGAGCCACTGGAGGGTCGACTATGGGGAGGAGAGGCCCATTGATCTATGTCTGTCTTGGGAAAGGGGAACATCGTGTTAAAGAGCCGGGACTGACTAGTGTCGGTGCTCTGGATCACACATTCTTGTAGGACAATTTTGTTAACTGTTCTAAGAGGGTAATTGAATGGAGGCTTTTTTAACTCTAGAAAAAAGTGTTTAGGAGGGGTCCTCTTGCGATTCTGAGCCCTGAATGTTAGAAGGACTGACCTATGAGTGAATCTACAGCTTGGTGCTCCGTTTGGGAGTGTCGTATTCAATTTCACCTTCCTCTGTGAACTCATCCTCCTCTTGAGGAGAGTCCCCCGTTAAACAGGATACAATAGGTTCCTGTGGCCTTGCAGGTCTGGAATCTCTGTCTGTAGTCACCAGCTGTCCAGATTGTAGGACCTGTGAAATGGAAGCAGACAGGGAGGACATAGAGGCGGCTAATGACCTAATGGCTCTTGCCCATTCTGCTCTTGACTGACTGTGTCAGTAGGCACAGATGGAGGGTCATTGGTAGCATTACAAGAAGTGCACTGTGGACCAGATGGCCTGCAGGCAGTTTTATTTGGATGTCGCACATACATATGAACTGCGACCAGAGGTTGTTATTCCCTTTTTGCCAAGACGGGAGCGACCCCTTACTGGCCATGATAGAAGAAAAATAGAATGGATAACCTTTTTTTTTTTTTTAATCAGAAGCTGGAAAGTAGAGGGAAGGATCTCACTCCCAATGCTTATCCCAGAGAACTAACTATCTGTCTGCCAATGAATTGAAAGAAAACAGAGGCTGGAGAAGAGCAGAATAGGTAGGTGGAGAGGTAACCGGTTTGTAGCTGTAGAAAGGCAGCTAACAGGGCTGCCCGGACTGAGCAGGAGAGGGAGAGCCTGGAGATCACGATCCTTGCCGAGTGTCAGAGCATTATAGGAGCAGAGGGAGGTAAGCAGACGGGGAACCGAAAGTCTTGCCCCGTGCGTATAAGTGAAGTCGCGCCCAAAAGAGGAAAGGCACGAACGGCCAGAAGGAGCAGCTCCCGCCCTCCCGGATGGACCCAAGTGCCTTACCTTGAGGTGAGGCTTCTGGATTACTGCCTGAACGGGAGGTACCATTCTTGACTTCAGCAGTGAGGCAGCAGCTGCCGAAGGCCATAGGTTTTTACCTGTGAGCCTTCTGAGGGCTGATCCAGCCAGGAGAGAATGTCCTTAAGGATGGCTCCAGGTTTGGCAACATCACACTAGAAGGGGGGGGAACTGCCCAATCTGAGTGTGGTTCGTGAGGAAGCACTGGAAGGGGGTTCCTGAGGAAGTGCTGGAAGGGGGTTCCTTCCAGCTGTTCCATGAGGTGTCAATATATGTAACAGAAGTGGGGGGGGGGGGGGTTAGGGAACAGCCGAGTCTGTATGTTGAGGTAGAGGGGAAGCCAGGGGGTGTTTCTTCCAGCTTTTCCCATAAGATTCCTTCAGATGATAGTAGTCCAACTCCTGAGTGGACCCTTGAAAAACTGAAGCAGGCTGCTGAATATAAGGTAAGGGGAGGAGCCCTAGAGCCTATGCAAACTTCAATATTCAAGTATCCACTCCTGGAGGTGGAATACTTAACCCCTGCTGGCCTGGGTCCCCCAAGGCTAAAAGAGAAAGAATATTTACCTTTTTTTTAACTTTAACTTTGTCTTCAAATATAATAAGGAATCTTTAACTACTAGGTGCAAAAAAAACCAAAGTATTTCAATTGATTCAGTGACATGCATTCTACCCTATAATCCAGTCTATTATTACAATCTCAAAATGAGACATGATCACTTGACTGCAGATTGTAAGGTACACAGATATGCTCAAAAAATAATAGATAGGATAAAATCAGTAAAATAGCTTCCCCCCCCTTTTTTTCATAATCTTTGCTGATGAGGAAAGTTAAAGAAAACTTGCTGTACCCAATTACTTTGGAATGCTTAATAAGCTTTTTACTTACGTTTTTAATAGCAAGATCTTTATAAGAATCTTATGTTTTGAGTAACATGGTAAACGGACTCTAGATTACCTCATTGCAACAGAAGATGAATCTTCAGGATCCGGCATAGCAGGGATCACAATTTTACTGTTTACACTGACTTCAGTAGAGTTGAAGTAGTAGTTACCATTTTTCTGCTCTGCCGATTTACAGAGTTAGTTTCAGCACTTGATGTAGAGAACTAAAATAAAGACATGTATCAGGATCAACACCCATGATTTGTTTTATTAAACCTTACATGTACGTTTAGAAATAGTTACACTAACAACATCAAAAACATCCTGTGTTTTGAAAGTAATAAAAATAAAATGCAGATTTCCAGCATTATAGCTCAGTTCCAAGTTTAAATGATAAACTGTTACTACATTGGTTGAGCAAAGCATTGGGAATGGTTCCTACCACCCATGCACTGTTTTTTTACAAGTTCTTATTCTGATCATATTGTAACAAGACAAGACAAAGTAAATCCTGTGACCATATGTGGTCATTTGCAATCTTGCACTGGCCCAATGCTACTAGACCTGTATACCAAAAAAATCTTTTGGGATGAAAAATTGGATCCGCCCAGGCTGGCTGATTTCATTTTATTAGGTTCCCCTTTTCATTTTATAAATAAATGGTGATAAATTTATTATTAAAACCGATGAATGGATCTAAAATATCCACCCAAAATCTACCTTTTTCTGTAGTGTAGGGGACCTCCCTCCCAACCCTAACCTCTTAAAACTTAAAAAAAGTGCCCAGAGTCAGACTTACCAATCTTCCCTCGGCCTCTAACTAATGCTACTTCCAGGAATGAGTAGCAATAGCGCTGGGACATCAGCCAATCACAGACGCAGTACCGGCTATTGAAAAAGCAGCGAAGTAACTAGGTCTAGTAAGTCTATTTCTCTGCACTTTTTAAGTTTTAAACATGGTGGTTAGGGTTGGGATGCCCTACACTACAGAAAAAGTTATTTTATTTAAAACATTTACAGCAGCGACGATGGATTCAGATGGAGGGGGCAGTTTCTAACTATTTAGTTTTGGGTGGTTTATCTTATAATATTTTCATTTGAGGGGTGGACTTGCCCTTTAAGGTAATACTCTATCATAACCTACCCTGTAGTGGATTTCTATGGGAGGAACTGTAAGATATAGCTTTACAATCTTACAGTTCCAGGAGGAGAAGGAGAAGGAAACCAGAAGCACAAAGGGGTAGGTATAATAAATAATGCACCCGAACTGCAAATTAAAGAGATGTTAGAAGTCACCTTGGAGTTGCCTCCCCTCTGGTCACAGAACCCTTGGGGACTTCTAATATCCTTATAATTTACAGTTGGGGGTGCATTATACTTATTATTATATTATTAAATTATAAAGTTATAAAAGTAACCGCTTTATACAATGAGATCAAATAACACAAAGCAGGATCAAGTTCAACTCTGCAACAGTTCCCTAGTAAAGCTAATTGCCCACCCCTGGTGTAAGCTAAAACTAGTATCTAACCACACTAATTAACAGAGATCTTACTGTACATATTGCCAGATTGATTATGCCATTTATAAAATATGCTTGTGGCAAACTAAAACGGTTTCAAAAGACTGCATTGAAACACCAAACTGAGAAAAATGTTACCAACAGCAACAAATGTAATGCCAGCTGCCGGCAAAGGATGGGTTAAAAGTCATACTAAAACAGAATTCTAATGCACAAACAATTCTAATTGCATATTGGCTACCTCCAGGAGGTAGCCAATATGCAATTAGAATTGTTTGTGCACTAGAATTCTGTTTTTTTGTATGTATTATATTTTGGTCTTTAGTTGCACTTTAATATGGAGTGTACAACAGCCCATTTTCTATATATTATGGGTTAAAGTCGCACTTACCAAATATGAATCTCTTAGCGCAACTTAAACTCCAGCACATGTGCTGCGGCCTGGGTACTCCAGGTGATACTGTAGTTAAACGGTCATGTGACCAGCCCTAATGGGTCTAACCGCTTTTGTCCAAAGTTTAATGTACAGGCCAAATTTATTCTCTTGGTTACTTGATTTGATATTAGCACAAAAACGCAACTATGAGATGGCTGCTGGTAAAGGAGAAAAGTTTTTGACAAGTAGTTAAGTAGTTAAATTACTGAAAAGGGATTTGCCTTAGCGTAGAGGGGGAAGTTCAGTGCAAATACATATGTTTTTCGAAAAAAAGAGCAGTATTTTTCCATCCCAATGACCTTAATCTGCCAATTCAGCGTTTTGTCTGAGTATAAATAAATACTGATTCCTGTTTGCAGAACCCTAGTACAGACCGTTATGGTCTTGCCCCTGACCCAGCGCCTGGTATGCATTACACCAAACTAACAATTTAACAAATTTTGATCATTTCAAACTAACTTTCCCTTATATCTAAAATTAAATTTATGTAAGTAGCAATTACTCTGTGTGTTGCTGCATGCAGAACTTGATTTGTCAGGTTCATTATATGTGTTATAAAATTTAAAAAATGAGGGGAATGTATTTTTGTATAACTATAACTTTTTCTTTGTGACAAGGTTCATTATGCCCATTTCCTCTTAACCAACTCCTCCTTGCCTTAGGGACTTTTTTTAAATGAGCATGTCGTAATACACATCGCATCACTAAGAGATGAAATGTCCGAACTGTCACCACTCCAGTTGCACCCTTCAAGCAAAATCCAGTACAGAGTTACTATAAGGTAGTTAAAGGAAACTCCACCCTAATAAGAACATCTTTAGAAAGAATGGCCTCTTCAAATATGTTGATATATCATAGTTTGTCCTAGGATTCATTACTGTATGCTAATATGCTTCTGGATGCCTCATGGAAACCGAGCAATTTAGAAACCGTACTGAGTCATTGGCTGTAATGTCAACTGTCAAATCCATAACTGACAGTTGCTAACTGGAAGAACCAGGAAGAAGAAACAGGGACAACGGACATTGTGCAGGATTTTCAGGTTAGACTTATATTTCAGATTTCAATTATTTCGTTTAGGGTTTTTAGCATTTAGATACATTAGATCATTACAAGAAAATAAGCATATTTTTGTGAAGGTTTCTCATTCATCCAGGTCATGGTATCGTTGTATTCATTATAGATCAACTGGACTTGAAGTTTAATCTTGAAGACGTTCGCTAGTCATCACGACTGGCTTTCTCATTCAGAATGACTTGTCAAGATCTGTGGCAATTAGTACCTGGAAAATCCCAATTAGCATATCAAGCCAGGTGTTAAGGGCGTGATTGGATAGTGGCTAAGAGGTTGTTATAGGAACACCCAGAGTAAGGTGTCAAAACAGACAGTGTACACCAACATGTCTGCCATGTACAATGCTGTTTTGACACCTTACTCTGGCCGTTCCTATAACACCTACTTAGCCACTATCAATCAAACCCCTACATCTAAAAGAGAAATCTTATCCGATTCAAGCAGAAATAACAGCTGCCAGAGCTGCTTACCTTCCCTTAGCAAAGCAGTTTCATTTTCACTAGAACAAAAAAATTCACAGGGTGGAATGATATCGACTGTGTAATGCTAGCAGGGTCTCTGTCTTTGGGAGGGGCGTGGCATAGAAATGCATACTAACTAAGACTAGGAGTGAGCAGAAACAGAGACTTAAGGAGATCTGGGTGAAGAGAGAGAACAAGGTAGAAAGAGATTCAGTTCTGGCAGCTCTAAAAACTATAGAAAAGAATAAGGCAAGTCTTTTTTTCACTTTAGGTCACTTGAAAATGGTCAGCAGGCAAAATCACTAAGTAGTTTGGCTACCTGGATCTCAAGCTTTCTCCAACCCCACATGAACATTGCTGGTTAAGGGTTTAAAAAATATTTTTTTTTAAATGATAATCTTAAGCATATACACGTATTTATTCTAAAAAACAGATTAAATAATAAAAAAAACAGTTGTTGTGTGTAGTAAAGTTCTCCCATAATACCAAGCTTTGTAAAACTAAACATTTCATAGTAGAGTGCCACACCTGTAAATCGGGACAGCTTGCCTCAAAGTATGAATTCTTTTCTTGAATTTCAATGAGTTTCTTCTTTATTACTGTAAACTCTCTTAGTTCACTTGCCGTGCTGCACTGAATGTGTTTGATTCATTAGAATTTTTTCTCTGTAAACAAAATCCACATCAGACGAGAAACAGAAGGATTGCCTTATATAAATATTTTATTTTAAAAAAAAAAAGAGGAAGGAGAAGACATGAATTCTAGCTGCTCTGTATGTGGTACATCTTTCTGTGACTTTAGTTGATTTGGACGTTGTGTATTGGCTGCGAGTTAGATTTGCAGCATCCCCTGAAAGCTGATCACCAGTGAAGGATCTTTTCTGGCAACTCTGGCCCGAACAATTGTCCCCCTAAAAATGGCAGGCTGGTGAGAGCTTTCTTAGAAGCGTGATCCGCAGCCCATGCTTTTAACCATAAGACTCTCCGTGATGCGATCGAGGAAGCTGAAGCTCTAGCTATGAGCCTGCTGGAGTCTAGGGCCGCATCTCCGATGTACACAGCAGCATCGGATAAATCTTAGATTATCTCTAGTAGATGAGCCTTAGTCGGATCTGATCCGATTTCTTGGTAAAGTTGGTTGAGCCATACTTCCATGGCCTTAGCCACCCATGCGGAAGCGAAAGTGGATCGCAGGGCTGCCCCCGCAGCCGAAAAGGAGAGTTTGAGAAAGTCCTCTATGCGCCTGTCATTCTGGTCCTTAAAGGTCGCCGCTTCTGAAAGCGGGATAGTTGTAGCTCTGGATAAGCAAGCCACCAGGGGATCGACTGCTGGTGGAGAGGACCACCTATCTACTCAATTTGGCAAAGGAAACATACTATTAAAATGACGGGATAGTTGCATACGACGTTCTGGGGCAGACCATTCCTGCAGAACAATCCTATCTAATTGTTCATAGGAGGGAAACTGAACCGGAGATATTTTGGCCTGGAAAAAGGGACTTTGAGGATCCTCTTGGGATTCCGAGTCCTGAATGTTAAGGGCAGTAAGTACTGACCTTATGAGAATCAATCGCGTCTGCTGTAAAGGTGGTCTGCGGCTCCTGTTCTGGGACATCGTACCCAGCTCACCTTCCTCAGGGGTGTCTTCATCGTCCTGGTTTGGATCCTCAGCCGATCCACAGCCCATGAAGGAGTGGTCTCCTGAGATCTGGATGGTCTACACGCCCTGTCTGGGGCTGTGAGCTGTCCGAATGTAAGACCTGCGAAATAGAGGCAGACAGAGAAGACACGATTGCTAAGGATTTTGCCCAGCAGGTTCGTGTTCCTGATGGAAAATCCGAGGGCTACGTCTTGCGCGGACCCTGCCGCGTTAGCTTTAAGAGCGTCTAGCGACTCTTGAATTGAATTGGCCCAAGGGGGCTCTTGACCAGTAGCACTGGAGGCAGATAATGCCTCATGGGCAGCACTGCACGGGGCACACCTAGGGCCAGAATGACCCGCGGACAATTTAGATGGACACACTGCGCATACATAAGATGTAGCACAAGATGGATTTGTTCCCCTTTTGGCGGGACGGGAGCAACCCCTTGTAACTCTGGCCCGAACAATTGTCCCCCTAAAAATGGCAGGCTGGTGAGCGCTTTCTTAGAAGCGTGATCCGCAGCCCATGCTTTTAACCATAAGACGCGATCGCGGAAGCTGAAGCTCTAGCTATGAGCCTGCTGGAGTCTAGGGCCGCATCTCCGATGTACACAGCAGCATCGGATAAATCTTGGATTATCTCTAGTAGATGAGCCTTAGTCGGATCTGATCCGATTTCTTGGTAAACTCGGTTGAGCCATACTTCCATGGCCTTAGCCACCCATGCAGAAGCGAAAGTGGGTCGCAAGGCTGCCCCCGCAGCCAAAAAGGAGAGTTTGAGAAAGGCCTCTATGCGCCTGTCATTCTGCCCCCAGTTCCCCTTAAAGGTCGCCCGCTTTGAAAGCAGAATAGTTGTAGCTCTGGATAAGCGAGCCACCGGGGGATCGACTGCTGGTGGAGAGGACCACCTATCTACGTCAGATTTGGCAAAGGGAAACATACTATTAAAATGACGGGATAGTTGCATACGACGCTCTGGGGCAGACCATTCCTGCAGAACAATCCTATCTAATTGTTCATAGGAGGGAAACTGAACCGAGGTTATTTTGGCCCTGGAGAAAAGGGACTTTGAGGGATCCTCTTGGGATTCCGAGTCCTGAATGTTAAGGGCAGTAAGTACTGACCTTATGAGAGTCGATCGCGTCTGCTGTAAAGGTGGTCTGCGGCTCCTGTTCTGGAGCGTCGTACTCCAGCTCACCTTCCTCAGGGGTGCCTTCATCATCCTGGTGTGGATCCTCAGCCGATCCGCAGCCCATGAAGGAGGTGGTCTCCTGAGATCTGGATGGTCTACACGCCCTGTCTGGGGCTGTGAGCTCTCCGGAATGTAAGACCTGCGAAATAGAGGCAGACAGAGAAGACACAGAGGATGCTAAGGATTTTGCCCATGCAGGTTCGTGTTCCTGATGGAAAATCCGAGGGGCTACATCTTGCGCGGACCCTGCCGAAGGGGGCTCTTGATCAATAGCACTGGAGGCAGATAATGCCTCGTGGGCAGCACTGCACGGGGCACACCTAGGGCCAGAATGACCCGAGGGCAATTTATAGATTGACACACTGCGCATACATAAGATGTAGCGACAGTGGATTTGTGACTGGGGGTAGTCCACTCTATGATAAACCGCCAAAATTCATGTTCACTGCCTCAAACAAATCTAGAATTCTCATGGAGACTTATGTGCATGAGGGGTGTGGGGTGGTTGGGAGACACCGCATAGCAAGATCCAATAGTTAAGTATTCCAATCTCCCGCTTCGCTCCTGTCTCCATGAGAATAATTGATTCGAGATTGGATTTTAAACTTTAAGACACACATGAATTGGGTTTCATTACCCTCAAGAGATGTGAGCAGGCATTTTTATATAGTATTACAGTGGGCTTAATAAGTTATACTTTTTTAAGTTCAACTGTGAGGTTTATAGTACAGTAAGTTTGTTCCTAAATGTACCAGTTAGCCTTGTGTGGACGCCACAATGTAAGACTGCTGTGCAGCTTAAAGTAAGAACTAAAACTGGGTACACACATGGCCATAATTAGGACAGCCCACCCCTTGTGCTAGTGACCAACCAATATATCTGTATATATGGATTAGGTTCCTTGCAAAATGGCCTTTAAAAAAGCGTTTTAAACTCCAATTTTGCAGTGTATTTATGCTTTAAACAAACCATGTTGGATATAGTAGGTTTTTCTTATTATTGGCTATGCGTTTGGCAAAACAAAACAAACAGAATAATTTGCTTTATGAGAGAAAATTGGTATTAGTTTGCTAATTTTCTTCAGTTTAATCAAATCGTGCCAATAGTGGATCTAAACTGTTGTCTCTTCCCTGGACAGCGCTTTTGAACTCTTTTTGAGACTCCTCTCTTTTGGTTCCTGAAGGATTTGTTTGTCTTTGTATGTATCTAACCTGTCTCCCAAACAACATTTACTATGATACTGATGCTGCTGTGTTGTGCATTGGGAAGACTGCTTACATTTTATTAAAATCTTTGATTAAACAATATAAAAGATTTTGTTTTCTGCCAGCAGGGTGGGCCATACCATGACTTACTGCACAGTGTACTAGGAGCATATACGTGTTATAGACAATGTTTGGCTATGAAGTATTGTAATGTTAATTTGCCTCTAATTCATATTTGATATTAAATCGTATGTATGTATATGTAATTTATATAGCCAAACAACAGACGTAGGTACTTACAAAATTTCCAGTCTTTTTTAAGCTCCAAGTCTACTCCACTCCGTCTTTAGTGGTACAATACAAGTAGTTAAACAAATTGTGACGAGCCACAAGCAATAACATAAACTGCATCAATCTTTAATTTTATCAGCAACATGTTTTGGAGCCATGTGCTCCTTTATCAAGCTGCTTGATAACGGAGCATGTGGCTGTGAAACATGTTGCTTGATACACTTAAAGTTTAATGCAGTTTATGTTCACTGCTTGTGGCTTGTCAACAATTTGTTTCAACTACATATGTTTATTTATATAGCGCCACTTGGGGACACAGCTGTACAATATAAGAATACAAAAAGTCGTACAAGTGGGACAATGCAAAATATATAATAAGTATGTGCATCATGAAATATACAAGTGCTTGAACATTTAACGTGAGTAAAAGGTCCCTGCCACGTAGAGCTTACAATTTAATTAGTGTGGGTAACATACAGATACATAGGAAAGGGTGGAAGTGCTGAAGTAATAACTGGTGCAGTGTCAACAGTCCTATGCTTCTGTGCTCCGAGAGATAGGATGATAGAGGTTAGATTTAAAATTGGTTCCAGAGGATGTGAGCTACAAGAGAAAATAGTTTAATGGGGGAGGAGGCAGTGTGAGTGGGGGGACTTAAATGAGAAGAGGCGGGCAGTGACATATGGGACATGAGGAATAAGAACAGAGCGAAGGGATTTTAATGTTAAAGAAGGATTTTGTAGATAATGCGTTGTTTTAAATGGGGAGCCAGGTAGATGTGCGGCACAGAGGTGATTTAATTTCCTGATTGTTAGAGAACAAGACAACGCATGCGCGGCAGAGTTAAAGGGGAACTGTGGTCTCCAAACAAGTTGACCACCTCTCTATGTGCTCCACAGCCCAAGATATAAAGAAATGACTGACCAGAAAGTTAATGGGTGGGAGGCTGACATGTGACATTCCTAAGGCTTCTCCTGCACAGTGCCGCTGGCGAGCACAGCCTCAGACTCCCTCAGTGTGTGGGAGACAGTAAATCCCTCCTCCTCTCCTGCTGTGTGAAGGACCTGCAGCTGCAGAGAGGTAAGGGAATCTACAGCCTTCTCTGTCACTATTGTGAAAACATCCTTTTCAGGCAGAGTTCTCACTCTGCCTGAAAAAGCTGTTTCCACAGAGTTTTCGTGGGAGGGTAGGGGGGGTGTCAGAGTGTGCCACAGCACCCGTGAGTGGGCGGGGCCACGTCACCCGTGAGTGGGCAGGGCCACGTCACCCGTGAGCGGGCGGGACCACATGGGGCTGTAAGGGAATGGGCCAAGGGGGCCTGCATGGAGGGACCATGGGGTCCATGATGGGAGGGACCAGGGGGGCTGCAAAGGGGAGAGAGACAGGGCAATTGACTGAAAGGTTTCAGAGCAGGAAGCAGGAAGTGCAGGGGACCTGGTGATGCTTGCTGCCATCCACACAAAAATGTAAATATCTTCAAAACTTGCAAAATAAACATGGAAATAAATTGCAAAAATTCTCAGAGAGCAATTCCATCGGCTGAAGAGGAGAAATGGGAAGCAGGAAACCAAAAATTTGACATTTTTTGCCGAAAAATAAAAATTCAAAGAGCCTTAGATGGCACTGTGGTCTCAAAACAAGTTAGGGTTAAATGAAAGCCTGCGGTATAGCCTTTAAAATGAACCGACAATCACATCTCTGGCTGGAGCCTGTGAGACATTACATGTGCATAAATGTTCAATCTTCCTGCTTCCAGTAGGTTGAGTGACATTACCTGACCTCTGCCCCGCATCAATGAATTAACCTTTGACTCTGAACTTTTCTTTAAACACCACATTAATACCCTGTCCATCTCCTGGCTGGACTACTGTAAACCCCTCCTATGTGGTTTACCACCATGACAACTGACTGGCACCCCTTTAATCTATCCTTAACTCTGCGTGCCAGGCGCATTCTCCTCTCTTCCCGCTTCTCACACACCCTGCCCCTTTCTGTAATCTCTTCACTGGCTTCCCATTACCCAAAGGATCCAATTTAAGCTGCTAACCTTATCCTACAAGGCTCTTTCCAATACACCCCCCCTACATCTCTGATCTGTAAACATATACTACCCAAGGCTACCTTCCGCTCTGCTATATCTTCTCCTCTCATCACTCTGATCACCTCTTCCCACGCCCGTATACAAGACATTTCTTCTGCTGGCCCCTCTGCTCTGGAACACCTCATAAATTTGTTGGGTTTTTTTTGCCTTCCTCTGGATCAACAGTTAGGCAGGTAATGAGGATATTGCTAGATGGGTTGAACTGGATGGACGTATGTCTTTATTCAACCTCAAATACTATACTATACTTTAACTCGCTTCCTCACGTTATACGTCAGTCGCCATCACTTCATATCTTTAAACCGCAACCTCAAACTCATCTCTTCAGGCAATCTCGGCCTGCACATTTCTACCCCCTTTCTCGACCCATCGAGACCCGCAAGTTATAATCCACTGACAACTTAGTTACAGCTACTGACTGCTTCACCATATGTGTCGTCCTCATCTCCTCTAGACTGAAAGCTCTTTTGGGCAGGGCCTCCTTCCTATTGTACCACAGTATTGCTGTAACTTACCACACTAAATGCTGCTGGACCAGCATTAAATTATTTACTTTGTATCTTACTTGCACTTCCCTTGTATGTAATGTATGTTTTCCTCATGTATATTAATGCAACTGTAAAGCACCATGGAAGATGTTGGTGCTCTATAAATCCATAATAATAATATTGCTGAACCTTTCCAGCAATAACTTCTCACAAATTTTATATAGAGATGTGATTTAGGTTTTATTTTGAAGGTATGATGGAAGGCTTTTTATATATATGCTTACTAGTTTGGAAGAATTGGAGACCACAGTTACCCTTTAAATCAGCTGACTATTTTGTACTGTCCCTGGTAGGCTGCCCCACAATGCATGCTAAATGGTAAATAGATGCAGGGTATCAAGAAGCTTTCAAAGTCTTATCGGGGGACTTCCATATTTGTGTGGAGACATCTACTAATAGATGTGTAAAGAGACAGTGAATAGTGGGGTCAGGGGTTTGGCCATATGCTAACAAGGCTCTTTGAGGCAACATGGGCTATGATTTAGTACTGGCATACATGGAAGCCTTCTTAGTTACAAATTCTACTTTTTTACATGTATAGGTAAACTTCCTAGAGAGAATCTGCAATGAATAGTGTGTTTGGGAAGAAAAACGATTAAAAATGTAGTTAAGTTCTCCTTAAAGGAGAATTACCATCTAAAAGTTCAGATGTTTCCTTTATAGTCTTCTATC
Source organism: Hymenochirus boettgeri (assembly GCA_019447015.1). Lineage (NCBI taxonomy): Eukaryota > Metazoa > Chordata > Amphibia > Anura > Pipidae > Hymenochirus > Hymenochirus boettgeri. The sequence goes on along the minus strand of CM033475.1, from coordinate 60,746,917 downwards.
AGGGCTGTTTTGTAGCCGCTGCAACTAATGTACTGAGCTGATGGCGCTCTTTAAGATGAAATGTTTAACTCCAGCAAAAAGCTGGCTGTAAAGATTTGGAATGGTTTAACGCCATTCGCTATCGGTTCATGCATTGCAAGAGAGCAATATCGTCTCTCAGTTCATAGCCCTATATATCTTTAATGTTGAAAATACTACCACCTATCTAAATTTATTTAAAATTAGGTAAACTGTGAATAACTTCTCCAGCTGGTCAATTCATGTTTTGGTTGCAGCCCACACCGATATTTATTCTCTTCTAATTCCAACTGCAAAATGGATTTTAACATTAACCTCATATTCAATCACTATTTTGAATGTATCTTAATATTATTTCTGATTTCATTCATCTATGTACAGGTCCAAGGCATGTCTTTCATTGCTGCAGTACTCATTCTTAACTTAGAGAAGCGATGCATTCATAGCTTTGCAAATCTTCTAACAAGCCATGCCAGCTGGCCTTCTTCCGGGTGGATCACAGCATGGTATGCAAAACCAATGTCTGCTGTTCTGATTGACGCTGAGAAACCATTTCTCATTGTAAGCCTTGACACCCCCAGTTGGCAGTAGCATAAAGAGCCTTTATAGTACTTGTTTTAGATTAACTTGCCTTTCTTTCCCAACACTCTTCCTTTCTGTTATGTTCATAGAAGCTACAGTCATACTGGATTTATAGGGGTTTATTATGTTAACACAAAAATCAGTAAGCACGAGAATGAGCAGCATACTGTGCAATTGCTAATGAAGGAGACCCATTTGTTCACACTATATGTCTTTGTTCTAAACTATTTTTTATATATATATATATATTATATTCAGCTTGTTAAAAAACAATTTTGGGCACACTATCAAACTGAGCTCTTCCCTTTCATATATTTTACATTGAGCAGTTAGGCAGGGTTTTATATACTTCAGTACCTTCAGTAAATTCAGCAGCCCACCCTTTTTTGTTTTGCTTTGAATATGCTCTAAATATTTACATGTATGATCTTGTTATCCTTGTTTCATAGATGTTAAAATATTTTTGCTGCATTTGAAGTATTCTTTGAAGAGAATCTGCCCAAACTGTTCTTTCACTTCAATGCTTACAGTCTCACTCCAGACCTCTACCTTATTGACTGTTAAGTTTAAAGGTCCTCATTGTAGGTTTGAATGATCACTTTTGCTGTTTTCCTCTGTCAAAGATAAAGGGAGAGATGTTGCATCACTCTTCAGCACTTTTTAACTTTCCACACCCGTTGTGATGCAGTAATCAATGTCCGACAGTTCTGCATTGCGGGTAGCAGAGATTTGCATCCTGAAACATTGTCCTTTAAATTTTGTGCTGCTTTCTATTTACAGTTTCTATTTAGAGTAGCACAAAGTTATTTTGCTTCCGGTGCACTGCACTGTTTTTAAAGACGTGCAAACTGGGGCAAATCATTTTTTAACTAATCACACAGTAATTTATTACCACCAATCTTAAATCGTTTTTTTTTTCTTCTCTACCTTCCTATCCCTTGGTTTTTTGTTTTTTTTTTTTTTTTTTGCTCTGGGGGTTTACTTTTTAAAGAGGGCAGGGCAGAGCTAGTCTCCGTAAAGAACTGTCAATCACACAGCCCTCCCCCTGGCACATTACATGCAAAAACTACCCATTCTATAAAGTAAAAGGAGATTTTGTTCTTACTGTAAAATCTTTTTCTCCGAGGCCATAGGGGAGCCCAGGCACCGTAGGGGTTAAGTGCTCACCTCCAGGAGCGGACACTTGAGAGTTAATTTTCACAGGCTCAGGTGCTCCTCCCTTACCTTATATAGTACTGCACCAGGAGCCTGCTTTCAGTTTGTCCCAAATAGCGAAGGAAACAGTACAACAAGATAATAGAAACTTAGTGGCAACAGGCCAAACTATAAGGAACTGAGTACAATTCTAAACTAACCATTTAACTTAAGGGAGGGTTGTGCCTGGGTCCCCCTATGGCCTCGAGAAAAAGATTTTACAGGTAAGAACAAATCTCCTTTTCTCCTTCAGCCGGGGGACCCAGCACCGTAGGGGACGTCCCAAAGTCCCCGCCTGAAAAAAAGGGAGGGCAGAAGATAACCCTGCTGCTTGCAGCACTAGGCGACCTAGGGTCGCGTCTGCTGAAGCGAACACTTCTAACCTGTAGAATTTGAAAAAGTGTTTGATGGAAGACCATGTAGCGGCCTTGCAAATTTGGTCGATGGAAGCCCCGCGTCGAGCTGCCCATGAGGCACCCAGTGAATGAGCTGCAATCCGCACGGGAGGAGCAGCACCTGCTCCGTATAACAGCGCAGGATGAGATTTCAGATCCATCTGGATAGGGTCTGCGAAGATGCTCTGGAACCCTTAAGAGGTCCTGCCAGGAGAATGAACAGGGCATTAGAAGAACGAAAGGTGTGTCGTTCTGGACACTATATCCGAAGAGCTCTAACCACATCCAGGAGTGTAGCCGCTTTTCCTTGGGAGAGGAGGATGAGGAAACAGGCCAGAACAACGATGTCCTGATTCACGTGGAAGGAGGAGACAACTTGGGTAAGAAGCTTGAATGGGGCCGTAGTACCGCTTTATCCTTATGAAAGGATAAACAGGCGGTTCCAACGAAAGAGCTGCCAGCTCCGACGCTCTGCGAATCGAGGAAATGGGCAACAGAAAGAGAGTTTTCCAAGATAGTAGGGGTAGAGCTACAGAAGCTAATGGTTCGAAGGAGGACCTTGGAGGACCCGTAAGACTAGAGAAAGGTCCCATGGCTGAACTGGTTGCGTACGTGGCGGACGAAGATGGGCCACTCCCTGCAGAAAGTTTGGATATCCTTACGCGCGGTCAGCCGTCGATGGAAGTAGATCGAGAGAGCCGAGATCTGTACCTTAGGGCACTCAGGGACAATCCCTTGGTCAGCCCCAATTGTAGGAATCTCAACACTCGTGATAGAACGAAGGAGTGGGAAGGAAATCGTGTGAAGTTGCCCAGGAGACATATCTGTGCCAGATGCGGTGATAAATTTTTGCAGACGAAGGCTTCCTGGCTGCCAGCATGGTAGGTATGACGGACGACGGAATACCCCTCTTTTTTAGGATGGAATATTCAACAGCCACGCCGTCAAACTGAGACGTTTGAGGTCTGGATGAAGAAATGGACCTTGGGATAAGAGATCGGGAGGGAGGGGTAAGGGCCACGGTTCTGCTACCGACATTTTCAGTAGATCCGTAACCAGGATCTTCTTGGCCATCTGGGGGCTATGAATATCGTTGGTGCCTTCTCCAGTTTGACCTTTTTGAGAACTCGAGGAATCATTGCTATCGGGAAGAAAACATACACCATTCTGAATGTCCATGGTGCTACTACGCGTCCACTAGGGGCGCCTGCGGGTCCCTCGTTCGAGAGCAAAAGCAAGGTACCTTCCGATTGGAACGTGATGCCATCATGTCTATTTCCGGGATCCCCCACCGATTGGCTAGGGTCTGGAAGACCTCGTTGTGGATGGCCCATTCACCCGGATCCAAAGTGTGCGGGCTAGAAAGTCGGCTTCCACATTGAGAATCCCCGGAATGAAAATTGCTGATATGGCTGGGATGTTGTGTTCTGCCCATGAGAGGATCCGATGTGCTTCTTCCATGGCCAAATCGCTCCTCGTGCCCCCTTGGTGGTTGATATACGCCTCCGCGGTGGCGTTGTCTGACTGAATCCTGACAAATTTGTTTGTCAGGGCCGCGGTCCAATGGATAGAGCTAGAAATTATGGCTCGTAGTTCCAGGACATTGATTGGTAATTGGGATTCTTGAGGAGACCAGTCCCCGATTCGTTTGTGATTCGTATACTGCTCCCCAACCTATTAAGCTTGCATCCGTGGAGATTACTGTCCACTGAGGAATGCATAGAGAGTTTCCTTTTTGCAATTGACTTCTCCGTCCACCAGATCAAGGAGCGTTTGACTGCTTGAGGCAGAGAATCTTGGTATCGAGGGATTCCAGCGATCTGTTCCAGGATGTTAACGTGGCGCTGAGTGGCCGTAAGTGAAACATCGCGTAAGGAATTGCCTCCATTGCTGAAACCATTTTCCCGACGAGTCTCATCGCTTGACGGATTGATATCCGTGGGGCTGAAGTGCTTGGGATGTTAGACGTTTTCAACGCTGATCTCTTCTCTGGGGGAAGGAACACCTTCTGGAGAGAAGTATCGAACGACATTCCCAAAAATGTCATGCGATGACTGGGAATGAGGGATGACTTGTGTTGTTGACTATCCAGCCGAAAGAGTTAGGATCTGTAGACATGAGCTACTTGACTTGAGGCTACGCTGAAGGATGGGGCTTTCAACAAAAGGTCGTCCAGGTAGGGAGGAGAAAAATGCCTTGATGGCGAATGAAAGCTGCCTGGCAGGCCATAAATTTGGTGAAAACGCGGGGAGCGGAGGAGAGGCCAGGGTAGAGCCGTAAATTGATAGTGACTGTTTCCATTGCAAACCTGAGGAAACGGTGGTGACCATGCCATATGGGAATATGAAGATATGCATCTTGGATATCTATGGACGCCAGAAAGTCTCCTGGCTCTATGGCTAGAATGACAGACCTCAGGGACTCCATTTTGTATGGACATTGTTTGATGTATTGGTTTAGTTCCTTCAAGTCCAGGACGGGTCGAAAGGAGTCGTCCTTTTTGGGAACGAGATACAGGTTGGAGTAAAAACCCCGAAACCTGTGGGCAACTGGAACTGGTACTATAACCTTTGTCAACAAAAGCAGATGTATGGCTCTTTGGAGGGCCTGTCGCTTGAGTGGTGATCTGGGAGACTGGATGGAAAGAAGCGGGTGGGCGGAGGGGACAAAAGTTCTATGTGGTACCCTTGGGAGATAACCTTTTGGGTCCAGGCGTCTGTGGACGGACATCTCCAAATTTTGTGAAAGAAACTCAGACGGCCCCCTACCCTTTGCTGGGGAGGATAGTCATGTGGATTTGGGTTTGGGCCCCGTAGAACGAAAGGAGCCTCGTCTGGTGGGCCATGAAGGGCGAAAGGATGAACCCCTTCTGGGTGAAGGGGCCTGGGAATTGTCAAGGGTAGACCTTGGTACGGAGCGAAAAGGCCAAAAGGCGGGGTACCTATGAACCGAGGGAAGCCTACGAGCCCTGTTTTGTGGAAGGAAGGAGCTCTTTCCTCCTGTGGCCTGAGAAATAATTTTCTCTAACTCTGGCCCGACATTGTCCCCCTAAAAATGGCAGGCTGGTGACGCGTTTCTTAGAAGCGTGATCCCAGCCCATGCTTTTAACCATAAGACGCGATCGCGGAAGCTGAGCTCTAGCTATGAGCCTGCTGGAGTCTAGGGCCGCATCTCCGATGTACACAGCAGCATCGGATAAATCTTGGATTATCTCTAGTAGATGAGCCTTAGTCGGATCTGATCCGATTTCTTGTAAACTCGTTTGAGCCATACTTCCATGGCCTTAGCCACCCAGGAAAGCGAAAGTGGGTCGCAAGGCTGCCCCCGCAGCCAAAAAGGAGATTTGAGAAGCCTCTATGCGCCTGTCATTCTGGTCCTTAAAGGTCGCCGCTTCTGAAGCAGAATAGTTGTAGCTCTGATAAGCGAGCCACCGGGTCGACTGCTGGTGGAGAGGACCACCTATCTACGTCAGATTTGGCAAAGGGAAACATACTATTAAAATGACGGGATAGTTGCATACGACGCTCTGGGGCAGACCATTCCTGCAGACACATCCTATCAATTGTTCATAGGAGGGAAACTGAACCGAGGTTATTTTGGCCCTGGAGAAAAGGGACTTTGAGGGTCCTCTTGGGATTCCGAGTCCTGAATGTTAAGGGCAGTAAGTACTGACCTTATGAGAGTCGATCGCGTCTGCTGTAAAGGTGGTCTGCGGCTCCTGTTCTGGAGCGTCGTACTCCAGCTCACCTTCCTAGGGTGCCTTCATCATCCTGGTGTGGATCCTCAGCCGATCCGCAGCCATGAAGGAGGTGGTCTCCTGAGATCTGGATGGTCTACTACACCCCTGTCTGGGGCTGTGAGCTCTCCGGAATGTAAGACCTCCGAAATAGAGGCAGACAGAGAGACACAGAGGATGCTAAGGATTTTGCCCATGCAGGTTCGTGTTCCTGATGGAAAATCCGAGGGGCTACATCTTGCGCGGACCCTGCCGAAGGGGGCTCTTGATCAATAGCACTGGAGGCAGATAATGCCCTGTGGGCAGCACTGCACGGGGCACACCTAGGGCCAGAATGACCCGAGGGCATTTATAGATTGACAACAGGGACTTGAAGTTTAGTTCCTTGAAACGTTTCGCTAGTCATCCTACTGGCCTTTCCCTCAATTCTGACTTGTACAAGAATCTGTGGCAATTATGTACCCTGGAAAGTCCCAGTTAGCATATCACAGCCAGGTGTTAAGGGCGTGATTGGATAGTGGCTAAGAGGTGTTATAGGAACGCAGTGTTCTCCCTAGGGTCTTTTAGCCGGGCGGCCCACCCGGCTACTTTTTCATGCCACCCGGCTGGAAAAAAATTCTTGAGAGAACACTTGTGATTTAAAAGAATTTAGAAGTAGGTTTAATAGGTGTGCCAATAGGTCCGTAAAAACTCCCGCCAAAACTGCTCAGTCCAGACCCCTTTTTTACACCTGCAAGAATATTTTAGCAAGTTAACTAGCTTTTCCAAGATCTCCAAGGACACAAAAGGGTGTCACATGTGCTTGTGCTGCTATGTTACATGGGTTACCTGCAGGTGTTGACGAACTACAACTCCTTGCATTCTACAACCATGGAATGCTGGGAGTTATAGTTTTCAAACATCTAGTGGGACGAAAGTTAGACATCCCTGACCTATATAATGAGCATGATGCAGTGTACATTTTCCCTTCCCACCAAATTTCCACGTCCTACCCCACCCGGCTACTTTTTCATGCCACCCGGCAGGAAAAAAATTCTGGGGAGAACACTGGGAACGCCCAGGGTAAGGTGTCAAAACAGAATTGTACATGGCAGGGCTGATTCAGTTGCTTACATCTGCATGCAAATTCCTGTCCACTCGTTAATTTTTTTTTTTTTGCACCTTGATGATTTGTTGGAGCTCATAAAAGATGAGGATGGTGGAGTGGAATCCAGTGTATTAGGACTGACGGTGTACGTGTACCATTGTAGTTTAGTAATATGGTGTAGTTTATCCATTGTAGTTAGTACTTCCGGTGTAGTGTATCCATTGGTAGGTAGTACATATGGTGTAAGTGTATCCATTGTAACGTTGAGTACCATTATGGTGTAATTATCCATGTGTTAGTACATTTATGGTGTAGTGTAATCCGTGGTAGTTAGTACATTATGGTGGTCGTGTATCCATTGTAGTTATTCATTATGTGGTAGTGTATCCATTTGTAGTAAGTACATTTATGTGTGTTGTATCCATTGTAGTTATACATTATTTTAGTCGTGTATCCATTGTTAGTTAGTAACTTATGTGTAGTGTATCCATTGTTAGTTAGTCCATTATGGGGTAGTGTACTCCATTGTAGTTTAGTACATATGTTTGTGTATCCATTGTAGTTTAGTACATTATGGTGTCATTGTAATCCTTGTAGTTAGTACATTATGGTGTAGTGTATCCATTGGTAGTTAGGTACATTAATGTTCGTAGTTATCCATTGTAGTTTACTACATTTGGTGTAGTGTATCCATCAGTAGTTAGTACATTCATGGTTCACTGAATCCATTGTAGTTAGTACCTTATTGTGTAGTGATATCCTTGTGTTACTGACATTATGGTTCAAATTGGTAGCCATTGTAGTTAGTACATTATGGTGTGTGTATCCCTTGTATTAGTACATTAGGTGTTGTGTTCCATTGTAGTTTATTACATTATGTGTAGTGTACCATTGTAGTTAGTACAATATGGTGTAGTGTATCCCATTTAGTTAGTACATTATGGTGTCATTGTAATCAATTGTGTTTAGCACATTATGGTTTACTGTATCCTTTTATTAATACATTATGGTGTAGTGTATCCCTTGTAGTTAGTACATTTGGTGTAGTAATATCAAATTGATAATATCTCCAATTATGGGGGTAGTGTATCCCATTGAGTAGTTCGTACTTATGGATGGTGTAATTGTATCCATGTCGTTAGTACATTCTGGTGTATTGTAATCCATTGGTAGTTAGTACATTATGGGTGTATTGATCCATTGTAGTTAGTCTTATGTGTAGTGTATCCATTGTAGTTAGTAAGCTGCATTGTGGGTTGCAGTGTTCTCTATCAATTAAGTAAGTGTTTTGCAGTGTGCTATAATGAATTATTTACGTGTGTTGCAGTTGTGCTATATCATTACAGTATTGGTGTGGCAGTGTGCTATATCGTCATAGTTATTGGTTGCAAAGTACATGCTATATCGTTACCGTCAATGGGTTGCAGTATGCTAATATCAATTACAGCAAGTGGGTTTTGCAGTGTCTATACTGTTACAGTTAGAGGGTTTGCGTGGGCCATATCACGTTAGTGGGTTGCATGTGCTCATATCATTACAGCTCGTGGGTGCAGTGTGAATGATATCGTTATAGTTAGTAGGTTGCAGTGTGCTATATCGTTACAGTTTGGTTGCCAGTGTGCTATCGTTACAGTTATTTGGTTCAGTGTGAAGTTATTGTTACAGTTGTGGGTGCAGTGAGCTATGTTCTTTATAGTATAGTGGGTTTCAGTGTGCTATCATATCATTACGTTAATTGGTGTTTCAGTGTGCTATATCAATTGTTAGTGGTTGCGTTTGCTATTTTGTTGCATTTAGTGGGTTGCAGTGTGCTATATTTACAGCTAGTGGGTTGCAGTGTGCAATACTCGTTTACCTGTCGTGGTTGCAGTGTGCCATTCATTACAGAAGTGGGTTGCAGTGTGCTAATTTTACACTTATTAGGTTCAGTGTCCTATAATCATGCAGTAGTGTTTTTCAATGTGCTATCTCATTACGTTAGTGGGTTGCAGTGTGCTATAACATTACGTATGTTGTGTTGCAGTGTGCTATATGTCACAGTGAGTGGTTGCAGTGGGTGCTATATTGTTTACAGCTAGTGGTTAGCAGTCCCTGCTCTATCATTATAGTAAGTGGGTGCCGTGTGCTATATCATTACAGTATTGTGTGTTGGCTGATCTAGTCACTGTGGAGTAGGTTGCAATGGCGATATCTTTACAGTTAATTTGTTGCCGTGTGATATATTGTTACAGTTCGTGGGGTTGCAGTGAGCTTTTTCTTCTTTATATTTAGTGGGTTTGGAGGTGTGGCTATGTTGTTAAAGTTCGTGGTTGAAGTTTGCTCTATTTGTTACAGTTATGGGTTGAGTGTGCTATATTGTTACAGTTAGTGGATTTGCAATTGGGTTATATCATACCGTGATAGGTTTGCAGTGTGCTATAGTTGTGTTAAAAGTTCGTGGGTTTGAGTGGGCTATATATTGTTTACAGTTAAGTGTGTTGCGTGGGGGGGGGGGCTATATTGTTAGTTAGTGGATTGCAGTGGTGCCCATATCATTAAAATTAGTGGGTTGCATGTGCTATATGGTTAAAGTTGTAGTGGGTTGAGTGTGCCATATTGTTACAGTTTAGGGGTTGCAGTGTGCTAGATTTGTTACAAGTTATGTATTGCAAGTGTGCTATATCATTAACTTATGGTGTTGGCAGTGTGCTATATAGTCACAGTTAGTGGGTTGGCGTGTGCTATAATTGTTTACAGCTAGTGGTTGCAGTCTGTCTCTATTCTTATAGTAAAGTGGGTTTGCAGTGTGGCTATATCATACGTATGTGGTTTCTGTCTATATAGTCACTGTTAGTAGTGTTGCGTGTGCTATTCGTTTACAGTTAATTTGTTGCAGTGTGATATATTGTTACAGTTAGTGGTTGCAAGTGGAGCTGTTTCTTTATATTTGTGGGTTGAGTGTGCTTGTTGTTAGTTTGGGTTGACTTGCTATTTGTTACAGTTAGATGGGTGTGCAGTGTGTGCATATTGTTACAGTTGTGTTGGATTGGCAATGTGTTATAATATACATTAGTATTTTTGCAGGTGCTATATTGTTAAAGTTGTGGGTTGGAAGTGGTCCTATTATTGTTACAGTTAGTGGGTTGGCGTGTGTCTATAATTGTTATTTATGGATGCATGGGCCTATCATTCAATTAGTGTTGTTGCCGTGTGCTATATTGTTAAAGTTAGTGGTTGGAAGTTGTGCTATTTGTTACTGTTAGTGGTTGCAGTGTGCTTATTTGTTACAGTTAGTGGATGGCGTGTGTTATATCATCAGTTTAGTCGGTTGCATGTGCTGTATATCAATACAGCTACTATGTGGTTTCAGTTTGCTATATTGTTACAATAAGTGGGTTGCAGTGTGCTATAATTGTTTGCAGTGTGTTCTAATTTGTTACACGAAGTGGGGTTGCAAGTGTGCTATACTCGTTGCAGTTTTGTTCTTTGTATTGTTACAGCTAGCGGGTGCAGTGTGCTATATCATACAGTTAGTTGTTGTAGGGTGATATATTATTACATCAGTTAGTGGGTTTTGCAGTGTCTTTATATGTTCTCCCGTTAGGTGGTGCAGTGTGCTATCTCAATTTCCAGCTATGGGTTGCAGTGTGCTTTACATTACGTAAGTGGGTTGCAGTGTGCTGTATCTTACAGTTAGTTGGGGTTGCGTGTGCCTATATTCATTACAGTATGTGTTGTTGCAGTGGTGCCTAATAGGTCACAGTTGGTGGGGTTGGCAGTGTGCTATAATTGTTACATGCTTAGTGGGTTTGCAGTCTGCTCTATCATATTAATAGTTAGTGGGTTTTGGCAGTGTGCTATACTTCTCTATCAATATGTGTGTTGGCTATATAGTGCATGTTAGTATTTGCAAGGTGTGCTTCTATATCGTTATCTGTATCGTCTGTTGCATGTGTGATATATTTGTTACGTTTAGTTGGGTTGATTGGAGCTATTTTTCTGATAGTTAGGTGGTTGGTCAGTGTGCTATATCATTACAGTTTGGGTTGCTATGTGCTATATTGTTAAATGTTTGTGTGTGTTGAAGTGTGCTATTTTTGTTATCGTTAGTAGGTTTTTTTTTGTTTTCGTGTGCTATTATTGTACATTAGTGGATTGCAGTGTGTTATCTCAATACAGTTAGTAGGTTGCAGTGTGCTATCATATTTTGGCCCTATATGTTATTGTTAATTGTTATGGTTGAGTGTTGCTTTATTATAGATTGTTTACCAGTTAGGGTGTTTCACAGTGTTTTTTGCTATATATTGTTTGTTTAGTGGATTGCAGTGGGCCATATCATACAGTTAGTTGGGTTGCAGTGTGCTATATTGTTAATTAGTGGGTTTAAGTTGCTATATGTTACGTTTTGTGGTTGCAGTGGTGCGATCTTGTTACAGTTAGTGGATTGCAGTTGGTTTATATCATCGTTATGGTTGCAGTGTGCTATATCAATACAGCTAGTGGGTTCAGTGTTGCTATATTGTGACATAAGTGGGTTGCATGGGCATACATTACAGTTAGTGGGTTTGCAGTGTGCTATATGTTAAAAGTTATGTGGGTTGAAGTGTGCGATATTGTTTACAGTTAGTAGGGTTTGCTGTGTGCTATATTGTTTTTCATGTTAGTTGATTGCAAGTTGTTATATCATACAAGTTAGTCGTTTGCCGTGTGCGATATCAATACAGCTAGTGGGTTGCAAGTGTGCTATACTTTTGTTACAATAAGTGGGTTGCAGTGTGCTATTCTGGTTGCTGTGTGTTTATCTTTTTACCGATAGTGGGTTTGCAGTGTCTATATTGTTGCCGTTCATGGTTCTCCCAGGGTCTTTTAGCCGGGCGGCCCACCCGGCTACTTTTTCATGCCACCGCTGGAAAAAAATTCTTGAGAGAACACTTGTGATTTAAAAGAATTTAGAAGTAGGTTTAATAGGTGTGCCAATAGGTCCGTAAAAACTCCTGCCAAAACTGCTCAGTCAGACCCCTTTTTTACACCTGCAAGAATATTTTAGCAAGTTAACTAGCTTTTCCAAGATCTCCAAGGACACAAAAGGGTGTCACATGTTGCTTGTGCTGCTATGTTACATGGGTACCTGCAGGTGTTGACGAACTACAACTCCTTGCTTCTACAACCATGGATGTGCTGGAGTTTATAGTTTTCAAACATCTAGTGGGACAAAGTTAGACATCCCTGACTATATAATGAGCATGAGCAGTGTACATTTTCCCTTCCCACCAAATTTCCACGTCCTACCCCACCCGCTACTTTTTCATGCCACCCGGCAGGAAAAAAATTCTGGGAAAACCTGTAGCTGCAAATAAGCAACACTTGTTGTCTTGTTCCAGCTAGTGGGTTTGCAGTGTGCTATATCATTAACAGTTAGTTGGTGTAGTGTGATATATTATTACATTTAGTGGGTTGCAGTGTGGCTTTATTGTTACAGTTAGTGGTGTGCATTGTGCTATATATTACAGTTAGTGTGGTTTTCAGTGTGCTATACATTACGTAATGGAGTTGGCAGTTGTGCTTATTGTTACCCTTAGTAGGTTGCAGTTGTGCTATATCATCAGTAAGTGTTTTGCGTTTTGCTATATCATTACGTTAGTGGTTGTCAGTGTGCTTTATCATTACAGTAAGTGGGTTGCAGTGTGTATTGTATCATTACAGTTTTAGTGGGTGTTGCAGTGTGCTTATATCATTACAGTATGTGTGTTGCATGGGTGCTATATAGGCACAGTTTAGTGGGTTTCAGTTTGGCTATATTGTTACGCTAAGAGGTTGCAGTGCTCTATCATTATAGTTTAAGGGGGGTTGCAGTGTGCTGATATCATTACAGTTAGTGGGTTGCAGTGTGCTATACATTCAGTAATGGGTTGCAAATTTTGCTATATTGTTACACTTCGTAGGTTGCAGTGGTGCTAAGCAAATGCAGTAAGTGTTTTTGCAGTGTGCTATATTCATTTTCTGTTTAGTGGGTTGCAGGGTCTTTATCATTACAGTAAGTGGGTTGCAGTGTGCTGTAATCATTACAGTTATGTGGGGTAGGCGTGTGCCTTTATCATTATCCAGTATGTGTGTTTCAGTGTCTATAAGTAGTCACGTTAGTGGGTTTGCATGGTGCTATATTGTTACATAGCTAGTGGGTTGCATTCGGCTCTATCCTTATATTTAGTGATTTGCAGTGTGCTATATCATTCCAGTATGTGTGTTTGCATGTGTGGCTATAATAGTCACAGTTAGTAGGTTGCGTGTGCTATACGTTACAGTTAGTTTGTTGCAGTGTGATATATTGTTACAGTTAGTGGGGTTGATGAGCTCTTTTTTATAGTTTGAGTGGGTTGGAGTGTGCTATATCAGTACATGTTAGTTGGGTTTGCAGTTGGTGCTATATTGTTTAAAGTTTATTGGGTTGAAGTGTGCATTTTTACGTTAGTGGGTTGCAGTGTGCTATATGTTACAGTTAGTGTATTGCAGTGTGTTATATCAATACCGTTAGTAGGTTTTTGTTTTTTATTTTTGTTTTAATTTTTTTTTTTTACACTCCTGAGGCGTGTTGTCTAGATGTATGGGGGTGCAACCCCCCCCCACACACATACCGGGGGTGTGGGTGGGGTGTTTTGTGGTGGGGGTGGGGTGTGTTTGTTGTGGTGGTGGGGTGTGGGGGGTGTTGGGGGGTGGAAGTGTGCGAGATGGTTTAAAGTTGTGGTTGAAGTGTGTGCTATATTGTACATGTTAGTGAGTTGCAGTGTGCTATAAGTTTACAGTTTAGGGATTGGCATGGGGCTATCATTCGTTAGTGGGGTTCAGTGTTCTAGCTTGTTAAAGTTTAGTTGGTTGAAGTGTGCATATTTGTTAAAGTTTAGTGTGTTTTGCAGTGGTGCTATATTGTTATCAGTTGTGGATTGCAGTGTTTATATCAATACAGTAGTAGTTGCATGTGTGCTATATTGTTAGTTAGTGGTGGATTGAAGTGTGCTAGATTGTTACAGTTAGTGATACAGTGTGCTATTTGTTACAGTATGGATTGCAGTGGGCTATCATTACAGTTGTGGTTGCAGTGTGCTATAATTGATAAAAAGAAGTTAGTGGGTTGAAGTGGCTATATTTGTTTACAGTTTAGGGGTTGCGTGTGCTATAATTGTTTACAGTTAGTGGCTTGCTGTGTTATTCATACAGTTTTTAGTAAAGGTTGCTGTGTGCTATATCAATACAGCTATGGGTTGCATGTGCTATATCGTTACCTAAGTGGGTTGCAGTGTGCTATATTGTTGCAGTGTGTTATATTGTTCAGATAGTGGGTTGCAGTGTGCTATATTGTTGCATGTGTGTTGTATTGTTACAGCTAGTGGGTTGCAGTGTTCGTATTCATTACAGTTGTTTGGTTTGTAGTTGTGGGATATATTATTAACAGTTAGTGGGTTGCGTGTGCTTATTTGTTACAGTTCGTGGGTTGCAGTGTGCTATATCATTACAGTTAGTGGGTTGCAGTTGTTATATCAACAGCTAGTGTGTTGCAGTGTGCTCTAGCATACAGTAAGAAGGTTTTCAGTGTGCTCTATCACTACAGCTAGTGGTTTTCGTGTGCTATATCAATACGCTTTAATTTACATTTTTTAATTTTTGTGGTGGTGTGGTGGGGTGGTGGGGTGGTGGGGTAATTGGTGATGTGGTTGTGGGGAGGAGGTGTGTGGGGGAGGGTTAGGTTGGGTGTGGGTGTGGGGTTGGTGGGATTTCGTGGTTTTTTGGTTGGGTGGTTTGGTGTGGGGGTGTTGTGTGGTTGTGTGGTGTGGTGGGTTGGTGGTGTGTGGTAGGGCCTCTCGAGTATTGTTGTGTGGGGTGGGGGGGGGGTGTAGGGGTGGGTGGGGGGGTGGGGGTGGGGGGGGTTGTTGGGTGGAGTGTGGTGAAGGGGAGGGGGGGGGTTTGAGGAGGGGGGAGGGGGATCTGGGGGGGGGGGTTGGGAGTTTCTTTGGGGTGGTGGCGTTGGTGGTGAGTTGCAGTTGCTATACCCTTACAGCTAGTGGTTGCAGTGTGTTATATCAATACAGATAGTGGTGTTGCATGGTGCTATCAAACTACAGATATTGGGTTCCAGTTGTGGGCTATTTATACAGTTTGTGGGTTGCAGTGTGCTATATCAATAGTTAAGTGTGTTGCAGTGTGTTATATTGTTACAACTAGTGGGTTGCACTGTGCTATATTGTTGCAGTGTGTTATATTGTTACAGCTTTGTGTGTTGCAGTGTGCTATATCATTACAGCTAGTGGGTTGCAGTGTGTTATCAATCCAGCTATTGGGTTTGCAGTTTGCCTATATCATAGTTTTAGTATGTTGGAGTAATGTTATATTTGTTACCGCTAGTGGGTTCAATGGTGCTATATTGTTGCTAAGTGTGTGTATATTGTTACAGCTAGTGGGTTGCAGTGTTCTAGATCTTTACCGCTTAGTGTGTTGCAATTGTGTTATATCAAAGCAGCTATTGGTTTTACAGTGTGCTATGTTATTACAGTTTTGTTGGGTTCAGTGTACTATTCAAAGTTAGTGGGTTGCACCTGTGCATATATTGTTGCAGTGTGTTTATATTTTGTTACAGCTTAGTGGGTTGCAGTGTGCTATACGTTACAATAAGTTTGTTTGCAGTTGTGTTGTCTATATTGTTGCAGTGTGTTATATTGTTTACAGATAGTTGGTTTGCAGTGTGCTATCTTTTGCATGTGTGTTGTATTGTTACAGCTAGTGGGTTTTTCGTGTGTTATCTCCTTACGTTTTGGGTTGTCGTGTGATATATTAAGTTACAGTTGTGGGTTGCAGTGTGCTATATCATTACAGTTAGTGGGTTGCAGTGTACTATAATCAATTACAGCAGTGGTGTTGCAGGGTGCGATAGCAATTAACAGTAAAGGTTCGTGTGCTATGAATCATCAGTTTAGTGGGTTGCAGTGTGCCTATACTCAATGCATTTAGTGAGTTTTGCATGTGCTATATCATTCCTGTTGGGTTTCGTTGTGGGGTGGTGGGGTGGGTGGTGGTTGCATGGTGTGTTGTATGCAATACAGCTAGTGGTTGCAGTGTGCTATATCAATACAGCTATTGGTGTACAGACAGTGTGCTATATTATTACAGTTTGGGTTGCAGTGGCTATAATCAATATTTAGGTGTTATATGTTACAACTAGGGGGGGGGTGCACTGTGCTATATTGTGCCAGTGTGTTTATTGTTACATAACTAGTGGGTTTTGCACTGTGCTAATTGTGCCAGTTGTTATATTGTTAACAGCTAGGGGTGTATGTTGTGGCGTTGGGGCTATAGGTGTCAATACAGCTATTGGTTAACATTGTGCTATATTATTACAATGTTTGTGGGTTGCAGTGGTGCTATATCAATAGTTAGTGGGTTGGCACTGTGCTAAATTGTTGCATGTGTTATTTGTTACAGCTAGTGGGTTGCAGTGTGCTATATCGTTACATATAATTGGGTTGCAGTGTGCTCTATTGGTTGCAGTGGTGTGTGGGTGTATTGTTTACAGCTACTGGGGGGAGGGGGGGGGTGTGGGTTGCAGTGTGCTGGGATATCATTACAGTTATGGGGTTGTGTTGGGTGATGATCGGAGTTAGTGGGTTGTGGGGGTGGTGATATCCTTGTGTGACCTGGGTGGTGGTTAGTGGGGGGGGTTGCAGTGCGTTATATTGTTACAGTTAGGGGTTCAAAAAAAGGGGCCAAACTGTCAGCCAGCCCCTTTGTTACACCTGCAGAATATTTTGCAGTTAACTAGCTTTTCCAAAGATCCCAAGGACACAAAAAGGGTTGTTTCACATTGTGCTTGTGCTGCTATGTTACATGGGTTTACCTGCGGTGTTGACGACCTACAACTCCTTGCATTCTACAAACCATGGAATGCTGGGAGTTTATAGTTTTTCAAACAATCTAGTGGGAGACGAAAGTTAG